>CM022950.1:78196996-78924513 GCA_012931725.1 Litsea cubeba | reverse complement strand
GGACTGGTCATAGAGCAGGCCTTCACCCTGGACTTCAAAGCGACAAACAATGAGGCAGAGTACGAAGCACTGATCGCAGGGTTGAACAGCGCCCGAATCCTCGGAGCCCAGCACCTGGAGATCTTCAGCGACTCTCAACTGGTAACTGGCCAGCTCGCTGGAGACTACCAGGCCAGGGACGACAGGATGGCGGCCTACTTAGCCCTTGCGAAAAAATTACTCTCCCATTTCCAGAAAGCCGAGGTCAGGCAAATATCCCGAGATACCAACACGCACGCAGATGCGCTTGCAAACCTGGCCTCTGCTGTCGAAGCAGGAAAGAAAAGGACCATCGAGGTCGGGTCAGTATCGAGGTCAAGCTTAGAACTCCATTCATCTCGGCTTGTTCTCTGTGCTGACCCCGGCCCAAGCTGGATGGATCCAATTGTCGCCTACTTGAAGGACGACCAGCTCCCCGAGGACAAGGCTGAAGCCCACAGGATCAGACTCAAGGCAGCGCGATTCTGGCTCTCTCCCGAAGGCAAGCTCTACAGGAAGTCCTTCACAGGTCCATACCTCCAATGCGTCCATCCAAGCAAGGTGAACGACTTCCTGTATGAGATCCACGAAGGAATCTGCGGCAGTCACATAGGAGGTCGATCCCTGGCTTACAGAGCAATAAGCCAGGGCTACTGGTGGCCCTACATGCAGAAAGACGCGCAGGTCTACGCCAGGAAATGCGAGAAGTGCCAGAAGTTCTCCCACTCCCTTCATCAGCCAGCACAAGATCTGAGTCCCCTCTCTAGCCCATGGCCCTTCGCTCAATGGGGCCTGGACATTGTGGTGCCTCTTCACCGAGCTCCAGGAAACAAGAGATGGCTGATAGTGGCTACGGACTACTTCGCGAAATGGATAGAGGCTGAACCGTTGTCTTCAATCACGGACAGGGACTCTAGGAACTTCGTTTGGAAAAACATCCTTACGAGGTTCGGCATCCCCCGGACCCTGATTTCGGATAACGGGACTCAGTTCGACTCCAAGTTCTTCAAAGACTTCTGCCAAGAGTACGGCATCAGAAATCATTACTCCACTCCGGCATATCCACAGAGTAATGGCTAGGCAGAAATCTCCAACAAAGTGATCCTGGACGGCCTGAAGAAGCGACTGGACAAGGCAAAGGGCAGATGGACAGAGGAGCTTCCGAGCGTGCTGTGGGCATACAGAACAACTCCAAGGAGGTCCACCTCGGCAACACCCTTCTCTCTGGCCTACGGGATGGAGGCGGTCATTCCTTTGGAAATCGGCCTTCCTACCCTGAGGACAGAGCTGGTCGACCAAGGCCGAAATGAGACAAACCTGGCAATGGAGCTGGAGCTGGCAGACGAGCGACGAGAAGCAGCAGCCCTACGACTGACCGACTATCAGCAACGGTTAGCCAGGGCATACAATCAAAATGTCAGAGAGAGAAAGTTCTCCGCGGGAGAGCTGGTTCTAAAGAAAACCCTGCCAGCTGACAGAGAGCCAAACGAAGGGAAGCTAGCCCCGAACTGGCACGGCCCGTTCAGATTAGTCTCACTGGCAGGAAAGTCAGCCTACAAGCTCGAAGACCTGGAAGGCAAGCCACTGCCGAGACCATGGAATGCATCCCACTTGAAGAAATTTTATTTCTAAAGATGTATCGAGTCTCAAAATCAATAAAAGCAGCTTTCGTCTTGTCATCAACTTGTCGTCTCTCTCTGACTGATTCCGGCAGCATGGGTCTACGCCCTGGATACGGCCTGGAGTTCTTACATTCGGCCGAATTCCTAAAGTCCTCGGGTTTAGAACCCACGGGTCAAACGCCCTGGAAAAGGCCTCGAGTCCAGACTCGGTCGTTTCCTAAAGCTCCGGGTCTTGAACCCTGGAGAAGGCCTCGAGTTCGGACACTCGGCCGGGACAGCATGGGTCTACGCCCTGGATACAGCCTAGAGTTCTTACACTCGGCCGAATTCCTAAAGTCCTTGGGTTTAGAACCCACGGGTCAAACGCCCTGGAAAAGGCCTCGAGTCCAGACTCGGTCGTTTCCTAAAGCTCCGGGTCTTGGACCCTGGAGAAGGCCTCAAGTTCGGACACTCGGCCGGGACAGCATGGGTCTACGCCCTGGATACAGCCTGGAGTTCTTACACTCGGCCGAATTCCTAAAGTCCTCGGGTTTAGAACCCACGGGTCAAACGCCCTGGAACAGGCCTCGAGTCCAGACTCGGTCGTTTCCTAAAGCTCCGGGTCTTGGACCCTGGAGAAGGCCTCGAGTTCGGACACTCGGCCGGGACAGCATGGGTCTACGCCCTGGATACAGCCTGGAGTTCTTACACTCGGCCGAATTCCTAAAGTCCTCGGGTTTAGAACCCACGGGTCAAACGCCCTGGAAAAGGCCTCGAGTTCGGACACTCGGCCGGGACAGCATGGGTCTACGCCCTGGATACAGCCTGGAGTTCTTACACTCGGCCGAATTCCTAAAGTCCTCGGGTTTAGAACCCACGGGTCAAACGCCCTGGAAAAGGCCTCGAGTCCAGACTCGGCCGGGTTCCTAAAATCAGGGTTTTTACACCCCTCAAAGATCATTGCCGAGCTCACGCTTCCACAGCCGAAACCAGCGGAATGATGACTCCACTTCGGCACAAGGCAGCTCGTCTCGGCCAATGCCAGCCATCTCGGCCAAGGGCAGCTTTCCAGAGGAAGAGAGCTGTGCCAGCACCCAAACACACAAAAATGCAAGCATTCCAGAACAGTGCAAAGAAAGAGAAAAAGAACTCGAAAGCATTGTACACAGTTTGGGTGATCACAGAATTCCTCCTTTTTATTCATTGTAAACTGCCCTATTACAAGAATTACAGAACAGAGAGCAAAGTACAGAAATGAGGATCACAGTCCTCTAAAAACAGAAATTAGAGAAAGGCTGGAAGACTCTGATCTTCACTCACTCCAAGACGTCGGACCGTGTCGGACGAGAATGCGCCACCGCCGTGTCGGACGAGAGTGCGCCACCGCCTCTCTTCCTCTTCTTCTCTCCACCAACGAAACCCGACCCATCCGATTTCGACGGGCCGGGCGTGAACCCGCGTTCAGAGAGCGCGTAGTCCACGGAGAGTTCCTTCAGAGAGCGCGCAGACTACGACAGGCTTCCCCCCTTGAAGAAAGCCATCCACAGGCGCAAGGTTTCCCCCCGGATCAAAGACTGCAGAATGTCTACCAGCCATGATTCTTATGTCTGTGATTTAAGCTTTCATACGTTCTGTTCTTTTTATCGCCCATGGCAAGCCTGTCGCCCCTACTTATAGGAAGAAGAAGGGCTCGGCCTCCAAAGGAAGTTATGGGGGCGAAGTCTCCCACGCGTTGCTCGGGATGCACGACTGTTGACCAGCGATCCCTATGACGCCACGTGGAGACATCCATCCATTTCCCTCATAGGCCGTGCCACCATATTTACTACTATTTATGGCCTCCAGAATACGGAGAATTGGCACGGACAGCTACGAGGACCGTTTGACTCCTTCTACCTCAAGAGTCACGCGATGTATTAAAGGCATTCAAGCACCATTCAATGCACATCCAGAAATGAAGGAGAAACAAATGCAGAGAAAAGAATGCACAAGTAAAGAAGCCCTTTTTTCATTTGATTATTGAGAGCACTACAGGGCTAAGAAGTAAAAACATTACATGCAAGAAGACAGAAATACAGAGGAGCCCAGCTACTATGGTTTCGGCGACTCCACTAGGTCGATCACCATATCTGATGGACCAGTGGACTCGGCCGAAATCGTGACCTTGCTTGGAGCGTCGCTAGCAGAGGAGGCTTCGACCGGTACCTCACCCGAACCAGGAGCAGAAGAGGTCTCACCCTGAGGCACGGCCGAAGCATCGCTGGCGACCGGGGCATCGTTCAAGATCGGGGCAGCTGGAGCGTCGTCAGCAGCAGGAGCGATTGAAGGAGCTTCAACAGGGGCACTTTCGGCTGCAGGAGCAGAGCTCGGCTCAGGAGCTGAGTCCGAGTACTTCAGCAGGTCCCGATAGACAGGATGATCTTCGGGGACCCCCGCACGTCTCAGTGCGGCCAAGCATCCTTCCTCGAACAGGATGGCGGTGATCTCCTCCACCTGCTTCTCATACAGCTCAGTGGCGTGATCCACCCCATCCTGGAAGGCGGACTGGGACTCGGTCAGAAGAGAGGCCTTCTCCTTCTCCAGCTCGGCGTTCTCCTTCTTCAGCCTCGCTGTTTCGGCTCGCCCAGCCAGCACTTCACCGCGCAGCCTCGTCCCCTCAGCCGTGGATTCAGCCTTCAGTCTTGCCAATTCCGACTCCAGCTCGGCGGTCTTCTTGTTCCTCGCCCAGACCTCGCCTTTCAGATGATTGGCCTTCGACGTAAGTTCGGCGACATCAGCCAGAGCCGATGCCAGCCGAGCAGCCTCATCAACGCTGGCCTTCTTCATCCGCTCCATTCCCGCCTGCAGCTCCTCCAGTTCCTTCTTCAGCTTGTCTCTCTCGGTCTCCAGCTGGGAGACCCTCTTCGCTTTCCTGTCGCTCCTTCCCACCACAGTCAGGAGCCTCTGCACGTTCTGCACATGGAAGGAGTGAGTCAGACCGGGGCAGTCAAGCTGGGTCACTTAAGAGAAAAACGCCGAAAACACTTACCAGGAGGTTGGCCTGGATCGCCGAGACCATCAGGCTCTCATCGTCGAACCTCTCATGCGTCTCCATATCTCGCGGCAGAGCGCAGGCCTTGGCAAGAGCCCCGATGACGTCGGCGTTCCCCAGCAGCCGATCCTCGACGTTCAGAGGCTTGCCGGGCTGCGTCTCCATCCTCGGCCTCCATGGCGGTGGGGCAGTTCAGGGTCCGGAAGACAACCCGGATCCCTGCCCCGCCGAGGTGCTGTGCTCGCGGGTCGTCCCGCCAGACACCCTGCCCGCCGGCACGCTCTTCTCAGCCGGTGCGCTCTTTTCAGCTGGAGCCTTGGCTCCGGGGGCCCGCGCAGGGGTCTTACTCTTCGGAGGCTGTTCAGCCCCCAGATCCTTCTCACCCGCCTTGGACTTCTTCCTGGGCGGGGACCCCTCCCTCGGGCGCTCCGGCGAACGTCGCCGAACCCCCTCACTCGAAGTAGGAGCAGGAGCAGAAGCAGGAGCAGGAGCAGGAGCGGAAGCGGAAGTGTCGCCAACACCTCCCGAGCTCGAAGCTGCTCGGGTGCTGGCTGGAGATGGCGTCGCAGAGGAAGAGGACCCCCGCCTGAACTTGGCCGCTAGGTCCTTGACGGCAGGCTCACTCGACCTTCCCGCCATATCCCCTTCCTGATCAGAAGAATAGGCGTCCACTATCTGCCTCAGGTTCGACGGTTCCGAACTTGAAGTAGACGCCTCGGATCCAGATGCAGCTCGGCTAACGGCAGGATCGCTCAACGGGATCCCGGAAGGCACAGCAAGGGAGACGGTTGGACGATCAGGGTGCGTTTCGTCCACCTCGGGTACCCCGGTCCTCTGGTAATGGCCGCGGTATCTCGGCGTGTATCCGAGCAGCTTCCAGGCCGACCTAGTCTCGTGCCCCTTGTACCTCTCGACCTTGTTGATGTCGTCGGGCTTCCTCCTCCACCCTTCACTCGCAGCTCGGCGTCGTCTCGCACCTGCCTCTGCATAGCAAACAATAGAGGAGTCAGCTCGGCATCGTCAAAATCAAGCAAAGGAAATGAATGAAAAGGAGCGATGTTTACTTGGGACTGTCCCAGGGCGGCGCGGGACCGCTAGCCTCCTACTTTCGCCAGCGCCGAACTCCCAGTCCCCCGAAACAAAGAAGAAGGCTTCTTCGGCGTTCTTACTTGAATCTTCCAAGGCCAGGACGAAGCCTCTTCGCTGCGGCTTCACCCGGAGATAATATTTCCCTTCCCCGGCCTTGCAGATGTCGTAGGTATCCTCGATATCATGGACACCCAGGTCGATCCCCAAAACCTCGTTCAGCTTCGCCGTGCCCATGATGACCTTATAGCCATTGGGCATCAGCTGGCAAGGGGTGAGGGACCAGGTACTGAGGCAGGCTCTAAGTAGAGGGTGCAGGGGAAATCTGACCCCGCCCTCGATCACAGAGATCAGAGGGAACGGCATCCAGCCGCCGGACCAGCGCATCGTGGCATAGTCAACGGAGTCTGCCGGCTTGAGCAGGACTCGCTCCGGAATATCGAAGGCAGCCCTAAATCTGGCTATGCCCTCTTCGGTATCTAAACTGAACCTAGGGGTGCCCATGTCCTAGAAAGAAGGATACAGCAAAAGAAAAAAACCCTAAAGGCTGCTGAACCCTAGGAAAAAGCTACACAGAGGCGTGAAGCGACTTACAGAGACGAAAAGAGGCGACTCGAATACAAATCCAGACACGCCCTACGGTCGTCCTCGCTAGAAAGATCTTGAGCAGCAGAGCAGAAATCGGAGATGAGGGCGAAGGCGAAAAGAAATCAGAAACAGGAAGAGAAGAAGACGACCCTATTTATGGAGAAAGAACCCTCGGCGCGCGCTGCTTTCGAAATTCGAAAGGACGGATTTCGCAATCCGCGCCCATTCCATCAATGAGACAGCGCAATCGGTGAAGAGGCGACGCGTGTGGCCGTCGACTCGCTTCCCGATACAGACAGGTCAGAGCGTTTATTGCTTCAGGACAGTTGAAGCGACACCAGGCAATGGACGCCACACCTCTAGACGGACTCTTCTAGCTTTCCACCCCTAAAGGCTAGGGCGCTTAAGAGGTCAAAAGCTAGGGGGCAATTGTGTGGGGAGATTTTCAGAACCCCAGGATTACACTAATCACAGCCATCAGATGAAGCTAATGCACTCTCACGTGCCATCCGCGTGCCATCCATGTGGCACCAAGCTCACCCCGGCTACCAGGACAGGAGATCCGGCCGAAGTCAGGTAGCTCCAGGCCACTAGCGCCGAACCGAGTCACCCCGGGCGCCATCTCGGCAGAAAGTTCCACCTCGGCTGAAGGAGCCGGGATGGAAGCCGAAGCCAGAAAGAATCTCCACTCACGCCCCCTCATCCCCCACGTCACCAGGCACGTGGAGGGATAGGGGCACGAGCTAGTGGGACAGACACGACATCCAGCCGCTCGCAATCTTCGCCAGATCCTAACAGGGCGACATCCAGTGGCTAAGGCCACATCAGGGCATGGCCCGAGGGCAGATCCCACGATCCCCTACCGCCAAAGGCGTCCAACACGATCTGGCCCAACAAGACGCGCATTAAATGCGACGTGGGCTGATCCGACGCGCATTTAATGCAGAGTGGGCTGGATTGGACCGCATTAATTGCAACGTGGGCTGATCATGACTTCCCAGTCGAATCATGAGACCCATACCAAGATATCATCCAAAATATCTTCCAAATCGTCTATAAAAGGATGGCATTTCACATGCAAGGTACGCACAATACAACCCAGAGAACTGTTACTCTGCCTCTCTTCTTCCTCTCCTTCCATTGTTCCAGTTCCTTCACTGACTTTGGCATCGGAGAGCCTTGCGCCGCCCAGGCCAGGGTCCTCTGACCGTGTGTTCTTCCCTTTCAGGCTTTCGGACGGCACCCAGTCATCATCATCATCGGATAAGTCCTCTAAGGCTCCCCAATTATTGTGGGTCATTATTTTCTGCACCTACAACAGGCCTAGCTGCCCCTGCCGGTTCCGAGGCCACAACGACAGCGGAGGAGACCGTCTCGATTCCTTCAGGTGGACTCATAGAGTGGAGATGATTTGAGAAAACAGAAAATGTTATAATGAGTTATTTTTGGAAACGTTTCATACTTTTTTATACTTTTCATCCTTGCATTGTAATTAAATATGCAAGTGGATGTTTGTACAAATTGTAGATGAATTTTATTTTAAATATGAACAATGTATATTTATTTATATGTTATATTCCGCATAATATGTAATTGATATCCCATGTGAATTTTATTTGGTTGAAGTTCACGGGAGTAAGTATGCGACGCGACTCGGGTTTAACTCGATTTAATTTTAATCTCGGGCTCGGGTCGTGTCACTAAGTCATAGGTGAAAAGCTTTATACAATTGCCATTAAAAAAAACAAGAAAAGCCATTAAAAAAGGTATTGTAAAAATGGACCAACAACCATCAAATGATCTAACAGAATATTATCTGAAAAATAAAAGGAGTTTTGAAGTATTAGTCTCCCTTAAACCGAGATGTTCCGATTTCATGGCCAAAATTTAGCTAATGTTACTAGAGTACCCGTTTGAATCTAATCAACTCCTTTTTTTTTTTTTTTTAGCTTTTTTGCTCTTGATCCCATGATGTCATGGCTTTTACAGCATCTTAGGAGATTTTTTTTAAATGATATAACTTGAGAAATGGTGATTAGCTGTGTATTTATTTATCTGAAAATGTCAGTTCATATATTTTATAAAAAAAATGAATTTGTTCACTAGTTGCGAAAATATATGATACAGAAATTGATAAATCTCATGATATCATGTGACTATCCCGTGATATCATTGGATATGGTGTAAAAAATTTAAAAAACTAGTGCCGACTCTGGTGACATTATCTAAATTTGAGTCATGAAATTGAAAATTCTTTTTTAAATGGAACCAATATGTCAAAACCCTAAAATAAAATGGGCGTGTAAATTATTGCTAAATGGGCTAGGTAAACATGCCGTAAATGGGCTATTAGTGGGGTTGTGATATAGATGCCACTATCTGTCAAATGAATTAAATGGACCTAACAGTATATGTTACCACTTCTTTTGAGCCTTTGGGAAACCCATCTTAGATATTCTCCCTATGGATCAAAGACATTACTTTCTAAATAATGCTTCTTCAAAAAAAAAAAAAAAAAAAGAAAATAACGATAATAATAATCTAGAATCAGCAGTTAGGATTCCAAACGGCGTTGATATATGTCTTTTGGTCAGGTCAATTTTGCCTTGATCTTAGACCTCGAGGGGAGACAGTTAACTGCCTCTGGATATGATCAACTAGGCTGGACTTGGGCGAACTCACTCATGAACCCTGGTTGAGTGGTGTACTTTTGTCACCTTGGTGATCGATCCCTCGGTCTTCAAGTTCAAAATCTCACGCACAAAACTAGTAACCGAACATGACCAACCAAAAAAACAGGGGCCGGACTTGGAATGAAACAAGAGCCTTTATGGTGCATGTCTGTAATGCAATCAGATCGAGTTGTCTCCATGGAGGTTTTCTGCATTGCCTTCCTCCACGTTTTTTCTGCTTCGGCGTTTCTTACTTCTAACTTTTTTTTTTAAAACCCCGTGTTTTCATTTTTCACTTGCCGCCTCATTCTCTCTCTACTGTAAGAAATTTGACGTTTAGGCGTGAAATTTCTCGTGTGGCTATAGATCTCAAAGTCGCCCCTAAAAATATTAATGGCAATATTTTTATGGCTGCCACGTTGCCACTAAAATGGCCCTCGTCAATTATTTTAGCAGTGATTTCAAAATGCAGCAGCTAAAAGTTTGACCTTTTGTCGTCGAAAATAGTTTTGCTTTTAGCCATGGTATCAAAATTGCCACTAAAAGTAAAAAACTCTAGACACGAGATTTACCACAGCTAAATCAATAATTCAGTGCCACTAAGGGCACGTTTGTGTACACACCCTTTCCGTGGAATTGTTCCGCACCAAACGCCTAAAAACTGAGTTTTCCGCGGAAAACCACACATTTTTTCCCTTTCCACCGAAAAGTGTGTATACACAAACATGCCCAAAAATATTCAAATCAAATCGAGGAGAATTTCATCTTTTGCTGAATTCGGAGGCCCATCTTGAACTTAATAGAGAGCATCTGAATTAGATATACTCTGCCTTTTCGATTGTGAAGGTGGAGCCGGATCCGGGATCCGGGATCCAGTTCCGTTTTTAGATCCATTCTTATAAAGCGGATTGAGATCTAGTTACAGAGATAACATGATTCCATCTCCACCCCGACCCAATCTAGTACTACTTGTTATGGCTTCTTTTTACTGTCATTTTTTACAAGATAAAAACCCTTTTTTTTTTTAATCTTTTCTTGCAGTTAAGCTCTCTACGCAGTGAGAGTGGACGACAGTGACCAACATGCAATGAATGGCTGACGCAGCTAAGGTGGTAGTCACCTGTAGGCATGTCAAACGGGCTGGGCCGAGCTGGGCCTCGGCACGCCACAGGCTGAAACAGTAAAGTCAGATGGGTCCTTCAAAGAAAGTCCACATTCTAACATTGTTACAGTACATTTAAGGTGTGGTCTATTTCAAAATGACAACGAAATGGGCATGGCCCAGGTGTAGCTTTGAGGCATCTGGGCTGTATCCAGACCTGGACATCAGGCCTGTTAACTAAATGGGCTGGCCTTGGAAAATGTTCGACCCGTCCCATTCCAGCCCATGTGAGCATATCCCCGAGTAATTAAACGAAAGCCCAACATATCCTCGGCCGGCTACCAAATTTATGACCAAAAGGGATAATGTAAACCTATTGAAATATTCTACAGAAACTACAACTAGCAGGTTTGTGATAAGCCTGCCCTTATCATGTAGGAAGAGTTGTGATAGAACAAACCTTGTAGAGCTAGACTTGAGAAATTACATGTCAAATACTTTGAGAAAACAAGGAAACATCACGTGAGCTAAGAAATATTTCACAAGGACGTCATTTCTTGTAAAACATAATCAATTACCATCACTAAACATTTTTAGCTAGCTTAATTTTCTTGAGAATTCATTTAATTTGTAGTCTTCAACTTCATCTTGATCAAACCCAGTGGGTTTGGGAATGTGGGTTGCCCAAGTGTATTGTTACATGGACAAATACAAAGCCTATAAATTATATCATCAGTACTCGAGAGATTGAACCATTGGATAAGCTGCTGTATTCTCTCTTCCTCAACATCATTTCCTTATACGTACATCTTATACATTAGAGACTAAAATGGGTGGTCGGCCTTTCCCTTTAAAGCGTGGGATGCAAGATCTGGTAGACAATTTCCACAAAGAAATCGAGAACGGCATCGGTCCAGAAATGTTGATAGAACAAAAGATCGGATCTTCACCTAATTTTTTGTCCGTCGAGGCCGCTCGCATCGATCCTTGCCTTACCCACGAGCAGAAACTTGAAGCTAGTGGCAGTGACAGTCTGTCGGTCTTTGGCTTAAATGTGGACGGAAAGAAACGTTGGAAGCTCCAGCTGCGAAAAGTGAATGGAAAATACTTCTTCATTGAGGAGACAAGGAACAAGATGACAGTGGCAAATGGGTGGAAAATGGGAACACCAATCTGCATTTGGGGCGCACCTCATGGAATATTTAGGGACGGAAAAGTTCATTTTCTGTTCACCGATAGAATGTAGCAAAGAGACGGTGTAATATGATCGAGTTTAGAGTTAGGTGTGTGAGGGTGAGATAGATAGTATAGTACGAGTGTTTTGTTCTTGTTTTGCATGTTGTTGTTAGGAACTCTGTAGATGTTACACGGTTATAATACTACAACTCTTTTGTTCTTGTTTTGTGCGTCATTGTTAGGAACTGAATTGACCTGAGTTTTCTTTAATTTTGGCAGTCTTAAATCATGTCTTAGTCCAATTGAGTGGTTTAATATTCCAAGTTTGTACCATCTTTTTGGATGAAGCTACTCAAGGGACCCAGTTTATATTATTTCCGAAGAGATTAATTATCTTAGGATCTTTCCTCCAATACTAAAGGAGCATTTTGTGTTTGTTACTTATATGTCATTTATTATTTTTCATGCAATTTGGCCACATCAATACTTTCATTCAAGAATTATACAAAAATTACTGTCTAAACCTATTAAGGGTAGCGAAATGCCTCACTAATTAGATGAACAATAATGGTCGATGATCTCTCTTTCGTGATCTTTTCTTTAAGATGCATTGAATTGGCCACCAATATCCATTTTGATAATCGATCAGTATTAGTTTTCCTCCACCATGTCTTTCATCCGGCACATTTGTGTAATTAGTTTTGCTATAAATTCCTCCTCTGCAAAAAATATATATATATATAATAATAATAATAATAATAATAATAATAAACGACCACCCCGCATAGGAATTTGCTTTTCGAGGAATCGTGAAGAACTTAGCCTGTTTTTGCACTTTTCTACAAGAAAAAATGGCCACACCGAACATTATTTTCATTTTGTCACGTAATTTAATTTTCGCAATCCTCACTTTTAGTTTCTATGAAAAACTGGCTGCACAAACGTTCAATGAGTATTGTTTTGAAGCCTAGACAAAAGGACGATGGTGCATCCAAGTAACAATTTGAAAAACCCTACCAAACTATATGTAGTATGAGTTTACTGTGACAAAAGTAATATTTCGCCAACCCTTCCTAGATGGAATAAATTTACTATGACAGATGTCCAAAACTTATATATATTCAGTTTTTCTCAAATCCAAGCTAATTGTATTCAAATGAAAATTGCATTTTTATTTATATCTTGTAACTTGATATAAGGTAGGTATTTGGTATAAGTCAGATTTCTAAATTTTTATAGTTTCACTTATTTATAATTAATCAGTAAACCCAAAATCAATTTTTCATTTAAATTTATAGTTTCACTTCGGTTTCTTTTACAAAAAGTGCCTTTTTTATCACATAGGATAGGCCCATCTCTCTGTTCACCTTTGTTTTTTTCTCGGAAACCCAAACCTATTGGAAGATGTATATCCATTGAAATTCTACTTACTTCCTTCATGTAAGAGAACCCAAACCACTTAGTATTTGGCTACCCAAACCTAGTGGTTTATCACTCCCATTTACATGCAATATGCTTTTGAAAGCCATGTTCATTTCAACCTATTCCAGAGCTTTATCTGATTCTTCACACCGTCATAAAAATCATCTAACCCACAAGCCCAATATATGGCTTTTGGAATGTGTTGGTTTGCAGAAAGTGCAAGGACTTAGATAACTAGCAGATCAACATGAGATATAGGCACCGATTTGGTTGCTACATTTCTTTCACAATAAAGTCATGGCATCGGAAGAACCGGGTGAACCTTCTCCTTTTGATTCGAGGTTAGAAAGATTAAAGAGCAAACTAAAAGATCATATCCACCCAAGTAGGCCTATGTGATGCATTGGCAAAAATGCAGTGAGTAGAAGGCATGATGGCGGTTGTCTGTATCTCTGGGTGAGCAATTTGGAGGTAAAAAGCAATATCAAACGCTGCCTGCCTCACCTATGAGCAGACAAAAAGAATTAGCAACAACCAAGTGCTTCCAGTTGTGTGTTATGATGAGAAGGGAACGAATTGGAAGCTGAAGTTGCAAGAGGAGAAGAAGATCCACAGCAGTGATAGTGCCATAGAGGGATGCTCATTTTTGAGATGGAGACGAGTAAAATGGAGCCGAAAACAGATAGGATCTGGGTGTCAACTTCAAGCATTATCTAAGTGTTACATCTCATCCTGAGTTAATCAAGATTAATGCATATTAAGCATGATTAGTCTGTCTAAAATGTGATTAATGATCAAAATGAGTTAAGTTAATCTTAGAAGAATGAATTAAGCATAATGTGATGATTCGAAAGACATTAAATTGATTGAGTTTGTTTTAGACTCAATTTGGTGAAATTAAGAACTTTTCCGTAAATATGGGTTTTCGAGTATTTTGTCAAATATGGTGGAATTTGATATTATCGTGTGTATACCGACGAGTACATCGACTTTCATAATACACTCGAATTCATTTCACTTTAAATGAGTCAAATAAGTTTTGAATTGACTTAAAGTGGAAATAGTGTGAAAGAAAAGGGTTTAAATGTAAAATTCAATTTATAAGGTCTCAAATGAAACCCAAAGTCGGTCATTCAGTATTGTTTCAGCAGAGAAGAACCCTATACTCAGTTTTCTTAGTTTCTTCTCTGTTCTTCTTCTTCAAGAGTTCAAAGTGTTTGGAAGAAAGGTTAAGTAAGTGGGATTAGTGAGAAGTTCATCTTCTTCAACCTTCTCATCATCTTTTTGTTGGAGTTCTTTAAAAATTGAGTTATTTGAATCAACTAGAAGCTCAAGAGAAAAGGGGTTTTTTGTATTCAACTTGAGTAAAGGCAAGTATAAACACTAGTTTATGTCTATATGTTAATGAATATGGTTTTTCTTGAGCTTTAGTCGTAGTTTAGTTCAGCCATATTCTGTAGCTTCTGGTTCATGTCGACTAGCCGCATGGCTGACCGCAAGGTGAACGAACTCACCTGGTACATTTGTGTGAAAAATGTCAGCTTCTAGAAAGTTGACCGTGAGGTGACCGACATTGGTTTGTTAGCCGAAATTGGTAGTTCGATTGGCCGTATGGCTAACCGTGAGGTGATCGAACTCACCTAATGCATTTTTGTGGAAAAATGTCAACTTCCGGAAGTGTAACCGTGAGTTAACCGACGTTGTTCGGTTAGCCGAAATTCAATGAAATTTACAGGTCTCTGGAAATCTAATCGTAGGTGACCGAATTTAATTTGGGTTAGCCGCTTTGTGAATTTAGGTTAACTGCCCGATAACCGACAGGTAACCGAAATTGTGTAATTTTTAGAATTTAATCCTAAATTTTAAGATTAAGAGCCTATTGATTAAATCAAGGTTGTTAACATTGTTTATACCTCCGTAGGTGTTAATTAAGGGGACTTTAATGTACAAATTCATATAAATTGTGACATCTATTGAGAATAACACGCGTACATTAAATAACTGAGGATTACACCAAACTGGTTGGTATTGTTTAATTAAGATTGTAAGCTAAATCATATTCAAAATAGATCGTAACTTGAATTAAATGGAATTAATGTGTTGAATTATATTGTTCCTTGAGATTGGTACCACATGATGATTTTTACAAGCTCATTAGAGCTGTTACTGCTGCAGTAGATTATTTGAGAGTGTTCCCGAACTCCGTGGTGATGTCAGTAGTTCCTGGCCCGGACACTGATAATTTTCACAATATAAATCCTTCTGTATAGAAGATGGTAATCATTCCTGTTTAGGAAGATGGTAATCCTTCCTGTTTAGGAAGATGGCATATGATTGAAAATATTATTGTAGTTGCCAAACTTTTAATAAAGACTCATATTGTTACTTGTTATTTGTTTTAATCTGACAGAATAAATTGGAAATTGACATGTATGATCATGGATCTGTTTATACATTGTTGAATTGTCAAATTCACAGTATTATTGATGGCATTACAGGCCCAGCTGTCCCTGCCAGTTCCGAGGCCACAACGACAGCGGAGGAGACCGTCTCGGTTCCTTCTGGTGGACTCGTAGAGTGGAGATGATTTGAGAAAAACATAAAATTTTATAAAGAGTTGTTTTTGGAAACGTTTCATACTTTTTATACTTTTCATCCTTGCATTGTAATTAAATATGCAAGTGGATGTTTGTACAAATTGTAGATGAATTTTATTTTAAATATGAACAATGTATATTTATTTATATGTTATATTCCGCTTAATATGTAATTGATATCCCTTGTGAATTTTATTTGGTTGAAGTTCACGGGAGTAAGTATGCGACGCGACTCGAGTTTAACTCGATTTAATTTTAATCTCGGGCTCGGGTCGTGTCACTAAGTCATAGGTGAAAAGCTTTATATAATTGCCATTAAAAAAACAAGAAAAGCCATTAAAAAAGGTACTGTAAAAATGGACCAACAACCATCAAATGATCTAACAGAATATTATCTGAAAAATAAAAGGAGTTTTGACGTATTAGTCTCCCATAAACCGAGATGTTCCGATTTCATGACCAAAATTTAGGTAATGTTACTAGAGTACCCGTTTAACTCGAATCAACTCTTTTTTTTTTTTTTTTTAACTTTTTTGCTCTTGATCCCATGATATCATGGCCTTTACAGCATCTTAGGAGATTTTTTTTTAAATGATATAACTTGAGAAATGGTGATCAGCTATGTATTTATTTTTATGAAAATGTCAATTTATGTATTTTATAAAAAAATGAATTTGTTCACTAGTTGCAAAAATATATGATACAGAAATTGATAAATCTCATGATATCATGGGACTATCCCATGATATCATTGGATATGGTGTAAGAAATTTAAAAAAATAGTGCCGACTCTGGTGACATTATCTAAATTTGAGTCATTCAATTTAAAATTCTTTTTTATAGTGAACCAATATGTCAAAACCCCAAAATAAAATGGGCGTGTAAATTATTGCTAAATGGGCTAGGAAAACATGCCGCAAATGGGCTACTAGTGGGGCTGTGATATAGATGTCACTATCTGTCAAATGAATTAAATGGACCTAACAGTATATGTTACCACTTCTTTTGAGCCTTTGGGAAACCCATCTTAGAAATCCTCCCTATGGATCCAACACATTCCTTTCTAAATAATGCTTATTCAAAAAAAAAATAATGATAATAATAATCTAGAATCAGCAGTTAGGATTCCAAACGGTGTTGCTAGTATGTCTTTTGGTCAGGTCAATTTTGCCTTGATCTTAGACCTCGAGGGGAGACAGTTAACTGCCTCTGGATATGATCAACTGGGCTGGACTTGGGCCAACTCACTCACTCATGGACCCTGGTTGAGTGGTGTACTTTTGTCACCTTGGTGATCGATCCCTCGGTCTTCAAGTTCAAAATCTCACGCACAAAACTAGTAACCGAACATGACCAACCAAAAAAACAAGGGCTGGACTTGGAATGAAACAAGAACCTTTATGGTGCGTGTGTGTAATGCAATCAGATCGAGTTGTCTCCATGGAGGTTTTTGGCATTGCCTTCCTCCACGTTTTTTCTGCTTCGGCGTTTCTTACTTCTAACTTTTTATCTTTTAAAAACCCGTGTTTTCATTTTTCACTAGCCGCCCCATTCTCTCTCTACTGTAAGAAATTTGACGTTTAGGCATGAAATTTCTCGTGTGGCTATAGATCTCAAAATCGCCCCTAAAAATATTAATGGCAATATTTTTATGGCTGCCATGTTGCCGCTAAAATGGCTGTCGTCAATTATTTTAGCTGTGATTTCAAAATGCAGCAGCTAAAAGTTTGACCTTTTGTCGTCGAAAATAGTTTTGCTTTTAGCCACGGTATCAAAATTGCCACTAAAAGTAAAAAACTCTAGACACGAGATTTACCACAGCTAAATCAATAATTCAGTGCCACTAAGGGCACGTTTGTGTACACACCCTTTCCGCGGAAAGGGGAAATTGCCACGTCAGCAAATTCCATAGAAATGGAAACCTTGGAAAAAGATTTCCGGAGAATTTAGAAATAAATGTTTGGTGCAAAAAAAATTTCCTCGTTGAATTGGTGCTAATGTTGTTTGGTGCGGCTGTGGATTCCTTATAGAAAATGAAATTTTCTTATTTGGTAAAATAACTTTTTGAAGAAAAATAACGTAACATGTATATATAATATTTATTCAACATTAAATAATAATTTATTTAAAGAAATAAAAAATGAAAGAGTTGAAGGATTTTGGGTTGAAATGGACAAGAGTGAGGAAAAGTGGGAGGAGTTTTCCGAGGAAATCCATTTTCCATACCCCCCATAGGAAACTCATTTCCACAATTATCAAGGAAAATGCTGACGAGGCAGGAAAGCGTTTCCACAATTATCAAGGAAAATGCTGACGAGGCAGGAAAGCGTTTCCACAATTATCAAGGAAAATGCTGACGAGGCATGAAAGCGTTTTCGTGAAATTGTTCCGCACCAAATGCCTGAAAACTGAGTTTTCCGCAGAAAACCACACACTTTTTCCCTTTCCACGGAAAAGTGTGTGTACACAAACATGCCCAAAAATATTCAAATCGAATCGAGGAGAATTTCATCTTTTGCTGAATTCCGAGGCCCATCTTGAACTTAATAGAGAGCATCTGAATTAGATATACTCTGCCTTTTCGATTGTGAAGGTGGAGCCGGATCCGGGATCCAGTTCCGTTTTTAGATCCATTCTTATAAAGCGGATTGAGATCTAGTTACAGAGATAACATGATTCCATCTCCACCCCGACCCATCCTACTACTACTTGTTTTGGCTTTCTTTTTACTGTCATTTTTTACAAGATAAAAACCCTTTTTTTTTTAATCTTTTCTTGCAGTTAAGATCTCTACGCAGTGAGAGTGGACGACAATGACCAACATGCATTGAATGGCTGATGCAGCTAAGGTGGTAGTCACCTGTAGCCATGTCAAACGGGCTGGGCCGAGCTGGGCCTCGGCACGCCACAGGCTGAAATAGTAAAGTCAGATGGGTCCTTCAAAGAAAGTCCACATTCTAACATTGTTACAGTCCATTTAAGGTGTGGTCTATTTCAAAATGACAACGAAATGGGCATGACCCAGGTGTAGCTTTGAGGCATCTGGGCTGTATCCAGACCTGGACATCAGGCCTGTTAACTAAATGGGCTGGGCTTGGAAAATGTTCGACCCGTCCCATTCCAGCCCATGTGAGCATATCCCCGAGTAATTAAACGAAAGCCCAACATATCCTCGGCCGGCTACCAAATTTATAGCCAAAAGGGATAATGTAAACCTATTGAATTCTACAGAAACTTTAACTAGCAGGTTTGTGATAAGCCTGCCCTTATCATGTAGGAAGAGTTGTCATAGAACAAACCTTGTAGAACTAGACTTGAGAAATTACATGTCAAATACTTTGAGAAAACAAGGAAACATCACGTGAGCTAAGAAATATTTCACAAGGATGTCATTTCTTGTAAAACACAATCAACTACCATCACTAAACATTTTTAGCTAGCTTTTCATGAGAATTCATTTAATTTTGCAGTCTTCAACTTCATCTTGTTCAAACCCAGTGGGTTTGGGAATGTGGGTTGCCCAAGTGTATTGTTACATGGACAAATACAAAGCCTATAAATTATATCATCAACTTATTGAGAGATTGAACCATTGGATAAGCTGCTGTATTCTCTCTTCCTCAACATCATTTCCTTATACGTACATCTTATACGTTAGAGACTAAAATGGGTGGTCGGCCTTTCCCTTTAAAGCGTGGGATGCAAGATCTGGTAGACAATTTCCACAAAGAAATCGAGAACGGCATCGGTCCAGAAATGTTGATAGAACAAAAGATCGGATCTTCACCTAATTTTTTGTCCGTCGAGGCCGCTCGCATCGATCCTTGCCTTACCCACGAGCAGAAACGTGAAGCTAGCGGCAGTGACAATCTGTCGGTCTTTGGCTTAAATGTGGACGGAAAGAAATGTTAGATGTAACACCCCGACCCGCCTTAATCTCGTTTTAGAGTTAATTAATTTAGATGAATTAACTTAATGGATGTTTTGATTGTGATTGGACTTGATTAGGTAGAATTAGTCGGGTTTGACCATTTACTAGGTAGATTATGACTTTCGGAGTGTTTGGATTTTTGTGTGTACTTAGAAATTTTTGGATTTTTAATGCCTTTGCATAGAGCATTTCATGGGCCTTAACTTTCATGCTTTGACCCATTTAATTCGAATCCATTTAGGCCCATTCCCAGCCCATTCATTAGCTCCAAGCCCTTTCTTGATAATTTCAGCCCATTTGTGGACTTGCATGCAATGCAGGAGAACTTTGGCTTAAAGAGCCCTAGCCTTAGTCATTTTCCTTCTTCTCTTCTTTTTCCTTCATTTCCAGCTGAGAACTCTTTTTCTCTTCTTCTTCATTTCTTCCTTCCTCATCTCAAGCAACCATCCAACGATCCTTGCATGTGAGTCTTGGTGGAGACATCTTCATCTTCCTATTCATCTTCTCCAAGCTTCCATTCTCTGCAAAAGTATTTCATTTCCCCCATTGGTAAGTCTCATCTTCCATTTCCTTTCTCTTGCTTCATATTAGTGTAAGAATGTCCTAAATTCGTGCATACATTATCTTCTTCCCCATTCATTTTCATTTTCACCATTTTAGGGCATTTGAGCTTGTGTTTTTGGGGATTTTGAGCTTAAGAGGTTTTAGGCGTGAGAGATAGCTTCCAAACACCAAGGTAAGTTAAATATGTACATTGATATGCATGCTTCCTTGTTTGATTCATGAATGTATGAAATCATGTGTAGAAACCATTCTTCTTGCTCAAAAATGGATTTTTGTGGATGATTTCTCTTGTTAATGTATATGGGTTTATTGATGGTTTTGATGAGCATTTTGGAAGCTCAAAGATACCTAGTGGCAGTGGTTTAAACCTGGAATGAATGCCTTGAATGGCTTGGGAGAAACAGCAAAGTTTCAGATTTTCGGACACAGAGATTTGGCAGTTCGCTCGAGCGAGCGTGAGTGAACGCTCGAGCGAAGGGCTCTCTGGGAGAGTTCGCTCGAGCGAGCTCTTGGTCCGGTTGAGCGAACAGCTCTCTGTCTGGGGTCCGCTCGAGCGAACATCTGGACGCTCGAGCGAACCTGATACCTGCAGTATGCAGATTTTCCAACGACCATAACTTTTTAACCGTAAGTCCGTTTTTGGAGATCTACATACCGTTGGAAAGCTCATGATGTGTAGAACCCAACAAAAATTATATGTTGGATTTTACATAATTGTGACAAATGGACGTTTCCATGAGCCGGACTTTGGACCGTAGCTTGTTCCAATTGATTGGCCTGATAGATGGACCTGTAGGATGTGCACCCTGAACTTTTATCATAATCGATGGTTTGTTGAATTGTGGATATGGATTAAGCAACCGTACCCACAAGGGACCTTGTGTTCTTCGGATTGTAACCGAACCAAATGTGTTCTATTAAGGGATTCGACATCCAAATTATGTAACGCCAAGGAGTTCCTTGTAGCCTGATAATGTCGAACTCTTAATACTACCCTGAGTTGGACGGTGAAGACCACATGTGTTCTCAAGACCGTAGGCTTGCCTTGATTTCTGTCTTGACTCCGTATATGATCTGTATGTACATGCATTGCATTCCGTTTCCAGTATTCTAGTGTGACTTGATCATGCTTCTATTCAGTTATGTATTTCCTGTTACACATCTGTTATATTACATTTATTTCTGGCTTTGTTCAGTATATCTCCGTAAGTTCTGATTCTTTGTCATTTATATGTCTTGTCCTGTATATGTCTTGTATCTGCTTTACACTGTTCTGCACCTGATCTGTTGTTTGTACATTGCACTCTATGAGTCGGCACCACTTAGCTTCGACCCTATCTAAGTCGGACCCGGCTAAGTGTGGGCTTAGTATACTTCTGGCCCTCTGCAGATGGGAATATATTTTGAGGGTTTACCGGCACCCTAGGTCTACGATGGAGAATTCTGGGTACCTCTGTCTCCTAGTAGCACCACCCTGTCCTGTCCTGATATTCTGCTCTCATTTTATTTTCATGTTATATGATTAACTTGAGAGAACATAGCTTATGTGGATGTGCCAACTAGTACTGTTAATATGTTATCTGTTATCTATGACTCGTATGTCTCATGCTAATTCATGCACTGATATGCCTAGTGATCATTGCTTGATCTCTTATGATTTATACCTGTCTGACTATTCATTTGATACATGATATATGGACTGTATATGTTTGTCTTGCTTAGCTTAGTCTAATGGTGCTACACTTGGCGTTACAGGTGAATACATCGACGCCACTGCTCCGGAGATCCTTGAGGAAGAGGAATCTCTCCATAACGTAGCAGAGTGGACTCCTGATGATGTCTTTAAGACATCTACTCGATGAGAAATGGACGTTAAATTACCCATTGACCGTGGCTAGGATTGCCACATCTTTTGTATTAGCTTATAAACTTGTTAGTTTTGGGATTGTAAATTTAACTAACTTACTTCTTCTCTCTCTATCTCTTGAACGTGAATCTTTAAATTTATGTTCATGGACCCTCATGCTCTATATCTTGATGATTGTGTTATGTTAATTGGGTATCTATTTGACAGATTTATACAGGCATATCGAAAAACATAAACCTCACACGTGATATCCTGTGGGTAAATTCCGTACGTGGGGACCTAGAGTCAATGAGTTTGACTCGAATTTCCACACGGGCGTGTGTCGCGCCTCGGGATGTGTGAAATCTCGGGCTCGGGGCGTGACATTGGAAGCTCCAGCTGCGAAAAGTGAATGGAACATACTTCTTCATTGAGGAGACAAGGAACGAGATGACAGTGGCAAATGGGTGGAAAATGGGAACACCAATCTGCATTTGGGGCGCACCTCATGGAATATTTAGGGACGGAAAAGTTCGTTTTCTGTTCACCGATAGAATGTAGCAAAGAGACGGTGTAATATGATCGAGTTTAGAGTTAGGTGTGTGAGGGTGAGATAGATAGTATAGTACGAGTGTTTTGTTCTTGTTTTGCATGTTGTTGTTAGGAACTCAGTAGATGTTACACGGTTATAATACTACAACTCTTTTGTTCTTGTTTTGTGCGTCATTGTTAGGAACTGAATTGACCTGAGTTTTCTTTAATTTTGGCAGTCTTAAATCATGTCTTAGTCCAATTGAGTGGTTTAATATTCCAAGTTTGTACCATCTTTTTGGATGAAGCCACTCAAGGGACCCAGTTTATATTATTTCCAAAGAGATTAATTATCTTAGGATCTTTCCTCCAATACTAAAGGAGCATTTTGTGTTTGTTACTTATATGTCATTTATTATTTTTCATGCAATTTGGCCACATCAATACTTTCATTCAAGAATTATACAAAAATTGCTGTCTAAACCTATTGAGGGCAGCGAAATGCCTTACTTAGATGAACAATGGCCGATGATCTCTCATTCGTAATCTTTTCTTTAAGATGCATTGCGATGGCCACCAATATCCTTTTTCATAATCGATCGGTATTAGTTTTCCTCCACCATATGACTTTCTTCCGGCACATTTGTGTAATTAGTTTTGCTATAAATTCCTCTTCTGCAAAAAATATATATAATAATAATAATAATAAACGACCACCCCGCCTAGGAATTTGCTTTTCGAGGAATCATGAAGAACTTAACCTGTTTTTTCACTTTTCTACAAGAAAAAACGGCCACACCAAACATAATTTTCACTGTGTCACGGAATTTAATTTTCGCAGTCCTCACTTTTAGTTTTTATGAAAAACTGGCTGCACAAACGTTCAATAAGTATTGTTTTAAAGCCTAGACAAAAGGACGATGGTGCATCCAAGTAACAATTTGAAAAACCCTACCAAACTATATGTAGTATGAGTTTACTGTGACAAAAGTAATATTTCGCCAACCCTTCCTAGATGGAATAAATTTACTATGACAGATGTCCAAAAATTATATATATTCAGTTTTTCTCAAATCCAAGCTAATTGTATTCAAATGAAAATTGCATTTTTATTTATATCTTGTAACTTGATATAAGGTAGGTATTTGGTATAAGTCAGATTTCTAAATTTTTATAGTTTCACTTATTTATAATTAATCAGTAAACCCAAAATCAATTTTTCATTTAAATTTATAGTTTCACTTCGGTTTCTTTTACAAAAAGTGCCTTTTTTATCACATAGGATAGGCCCATCTCTCTGTTCACCTTTGTTTTTTTCTTGGAAACCCAAACCTATTGGAAGATGTATATCCATTGAAATTCTACTTACTTCCTTCATGTAAGAGAACCCAAACCACTTAGTATTTGGCTACCCAAACCTAGTGGTTTATCACTCCCATTTACATGCAATATGCTTTTGAAAGCCATGTTCATTTCAACCTATTCCAGAGCTTTATCTGATTCTTCACACCGTCATAAAAATCATCTAACCCACAAGCCTAATATATGGCTTTTGGAATGTGTTGGTTTACAGAAAGTGCAAGGACTTAGATAACTAGCAGATCAACATGAGATATAGGCACCGATTTGGTTGCTACATTTCTTTCACATTAAAGTCATGGCATCGGAAGAACCGGGTGAACCTTCTCCTTTTGATTCGAGGTTAGAAAGATTAAAGAGCAAGCTAAAAGATCATATCCACCCAAGTAGGCCTATGTGTTGCATTGGTAAAAATGCGGTGAGTAGAAGGCATCATGGCGGTTGTCTGTATCTCTGCGTGAGCAATTTGGAGGTAAAAAGCAATATCAAACGCTGCCTGCCTCACCTATGAGCAGATAAAAAGAATTAGCAACAACCAAGTGCTTCCAGTTGTGGGTTATGATGAGAAGGGAACGAATTGGAAGCTGAAGTTGCAAGAGGAGAAGAAGATCCACAGCAGTGATAGTGCCATAGAGGGATGCTCATTTTTGAGATGGAGACGAGTAAAATGGAGCCGAAAACAGATAGGATCTGGGTGTCAACTTCAAGCATTATCTAAGTGTTACATCTCATCCTGAGTTAATCAAGATTAATGCATATTAAGCATGATTAGTCTGTTTAAAATGTGATTAATGGTCAAAATGAGTTAAGTTAATCTTAGAAGAATGAATTAAGCATAATGTGATGATTCGAAAGACAATGAATTGATTGAGTTTGTTTTAGACTCAATTTGGGGAAATTAAGAACTTTTCTTCCGTAAATATGGGTTTTCGAGTATTTTGTCAAATATGATGGAATTTGATATTATCGTGTGTATACCGACGAGTACATCGACTTTCATAATACACTCGAATTCAATTGACTTTAAATGAGTCAAATAAGTTTTGAATTGACTTAAAGTGGAAATAGTGTGAAAGAAAAGGGTTTAAATGTAAAATTCAGTTTATAAGGTCTCAAATGAAACCCAAACTCAGTCATTCAGTGTTGTTTCAGCAGAGAAGAACCCTATACTCAGTTTTCTTGCTTTCTTCTCTGTTCTTCTTCTTCAAGAGTTCAAAGTGTTTGGAAGAAAGGTTAAGTAAGTGGGATTAGTGAGAAGTTCATCTTCTTTAACCTTCTCATCATCTTTTTGTTGGAGTTCTTTAAAAATTGAGTTGTTTGAATCAACTAGAAGCTCAAGAGAAAAGGGGTTTTTTGTATTCAACTTGAGTAAAGGCAAGTATAAACACTAGTTTATGTCGATATGTTAATGAATATGGTTTTTCTTGAGTTTTAGTCGTAGTTTAGTTCAGCCATATTCTGTAGCTTCTGGTTCATGTTGGCTAGCCGCATGGCTGACCGCAAGGTGATCGAACTCACCTGGTACATTTGTGTGAAAAATGCCAGCTTCTAGAAAGTTGACCGTGAGGTGACCGACATTGGTCGGTTAGCCGAAATTGGTAGTTCGATTAGCCGTATGGCTAACCGTGAGGTGATCGAACTCACCTAATGCATTTTTGTGGAAAAATGTCAACTTCCGGAAGTGTAACCGTGAGTTAACCGACGTTGTTCGGTTAGCCGAAATTCAATGAAATTTACAGGTCTCTGGAAATCTAATCGTAGGTGACCGAATTTAATTTCGGTTAGTCGCTTTGTGAATTTATGTTAACTGCCCGGTAACCGACAGGTAACCAAAATTGTGTAATTTTTAGAATTTAATCCTAAATTTTAAGATTAAGAGCCTATTGATTAAATCAAGGTTGTTAACATTGTTCATACCTCCATAGGTCTTAATTAAGGGCACTTTAATGTACAAATTCATATAAATTGTGATGTCTATTGAGAATAACACGCGTACATTAAATAACTGAGGATTACACCAAACTGGTTGGTATTGTTTAATTAAGATTGTAAGCTAAATCATATTCAAAATAGATCGTAACTTGAATTAAATGGAATTAATGTGTTGAATTATTTGTTCCTTGAGATTGGTACCACATGATGATTTTTATAAGCTCATTAGAGCTGTTACTGCTTCAGCAGATTATTTGAGAGTGTTCCGGAACTCCGTGGTGATGTCAGTCGTTCCTGGCCCGGACACTGATAATTTCCACAATATAAATCCTTCTGTATAGAAGATGGTATTCCTTCCTGTTTAGGAAGATGGCATATGATTGAAAATATTATTGTAGTTGCCAAACTTTTAATAAAGACTCATATTGTTACTTGTTATTTGTTTTAATCTGACAGAATAAATTGGAAATTGACATGTATGATCATGGATCTATTTATACATTGTTGAATTGTCAAATTCACAGTGTTATTGATGGCATTACAGGCCCAGCTGCCCCTGCCGGTTCCGAGGCCACAACGACAGCGGAGGAGACCGTCTCGGTTCCTTCTGGTGGACTCGTAGAGTGGAGATGATTTGAGAAAAACATAAAATTTTATAAAGAGTTGTTTTTGGAAACGTTTCATACTTTTTATACTTTTCATCCTTGCATTGTAATTAAATATGCAAGTGGATGTTTGTACAAATTGTAGATGAATTTTATTTTAAATATGAACAATGTATATTTATTTATATGTTATATTCCGCTTAATATGTAATTGATATCCCTTGTGAATTTTATTTGGTTGAAGTTCACGGGAGTAAGTATGCGACGCGACTCGGGTTTAACTCGATTTAATTTTAATCTCGGGCTCGGGTCGTGTCACTAAGTCATAGGTGAAAAGCTTTATATAATTGCCATTAAAAAAACAAGAAAATCCATTAAAAAGGTATTGTAAAAATGGACCAACAACCACCAAATGAACTAACAGAATATTATCTGAAAAATAAAAGGAGTTTTGACGTATTAGTCTCCCATAAACCGAGATGTTCCGATTTCATGACCAAAATTTAGGTAATGTTACTAGAGTACCCGTTTAACTCGAATCAACTCTTTTTTTTTTTTTTTAACTTTTTTGCTCTTGATCCCATGATATCATGGCTTTTACAGCATCTTAGGAGATATTTTTTAAATGATATAACTTGAGAAATGGTGATCAGCTGTGTATTTATTTCTCTGAAAATGCCAATTTATGTATTTTATAAAAAAAAATGAATTTGTTCACTAGTTGCAAAAATATATGATACAGAAATTGATAAATCTCATGATATCATGGGACTATCCCATGATATCATTGGATATGGAGTAAAAAATTTAAAAAAATAGTGTCGACTCTGGTGACATTATCTAAATTTGAGTCATGAAATTGAAAATTCTTTTTTAAAGTGAACCAATATGTCAAAACCCCAAAATAAAATGGGCGTGTAAATTATTGCTAAATGGGCTAGGAAAACATGCCATAAATGGGCTATTAGTGGGGCTGTGATATAGATGTCACTATCTGTCAAATGAATTAAATGGACCTAACAGTATATGTTACCACTTCTTTTGAGCCTTTGGGAAACCCATCTTAGATATTCTCCCTATGGATCCAACACATTCCTTTCTAAATAATGCTTCTTCAAAAAAAAATAGAAAATAATGATAATAATAATCTAGAATCAGCAGTTAGGATTCCAAATGGTGTTGCTAGTTTGTCTTTTGGTCAGGTCAATTTGGCCTTGATCTTAGGCCTCGAGGGGAGACAGTTAACTGCCTCTGGATATGATCAACTGGGCTGGATTTGGGCCAACTCACTCATGGACCCTGGTTGAGTGGTGTACTTTTGTCACCTTGGTGATCGATCCCTCGGTCTTTAAGTTCAAAATCTCACGCACAAAACTCGTAACCGAACGTGACAAACCAAAAAAACAAGGGCCGGACTTGGAATGAAACAAGAACCTTTATGGTGCGTGTGTGTAATGCAATCAGATCGAGTTGTCTCCATGGAGGTTTTCTGCATTGCCTTCCTCCACGTTTTTTCTGCTTCGGCGTTTCTTACTTCTAACTTTTTATCTTTATAAAAACCCGTGTTTTCATTTTTCACTTGCCGCCCTATTCTCTCTCTACTGTAAGAAATTTGACGTTTAGGCATGAAATTTCTCGTGTGGCTATAGATCTCAAAGTCGCCCCTAAAAATATTAATGGCAATATTTTTATGGCTGCCATGTTGCCGCTAAAATGGCAGTCGTCAATTATTTTAGCAGTGATTTCAAAATGCAGCAGCATAAAGTTTGACCTTTTGTCGCCGAAAATAGTTTTGCTTTTAGCCACGGTATCAAAATTGCCACTAAAAGTAAAAAACGCTAGACACGAGATTTACCACAACTAAATCAATAATTCAGTGCCACTAAAGGGCACGTTTGTGTACACACCCTTTCCGCGGAAAGAGGAAATTGCCACGTCAGCAAATTCCATAGAAATGGAAACCTTGGAAAAAGATTTCCGTAGAATTTAGAAATTTATGTTTCGTGCAAAAAAAATTTCCTCGTTGAATTGGTGCTAATGTTGTTTGGTGCGGCTGTGGATTCCTTATAGAAATTGAAATTTTCTTATTTGGTAAAATAACTTTTTGAAGAAAATAACATAACATGTATATATAATATTTATTCAACATTAAATAATGATTTATTTAAAGAAATAAAAAATGAAAGAGATGAAGAATTTTTGGTTGAAATGGTCAAGAGTGAGGAAAAGTGGGAGGAGCTTTCCGAGGAAATCCATTTTCCATACCCCCCATAGGAAACCCATTTCCACAATTATCAAGGAAAATGCTGACGAGGCAGGAAAGCGTTTCCACAATTATCAAAGAAAATGCTGAGGAGGCAGGAAAGCGTTTTCGTGGAATTGTTCCGCACCAAACGCCTGAAAACTGAGTTTTCCACAGAAAACCACACACTTTTCCCCTTTCCACGGAAAAGTGTGTGTACACAAACATGCCCAAAAATATTCAAATACAATCGAGGAGAATTTCATCTTTTGCTGAATTCCGAGGCCCATCTTGAACTTAATAGAGAGCATCTGAATTAGGGCTGTTGTTGGTATGTGTTTGGGCATGTCCAAGTCAGCTGAAATAAATCTCTTAATTTTAATTTATCACTATTGATGCATTCCTCAAATTCGATGTATCTTCTATACTTTACCCCCACACATCCATCTCAAAGCTCTCATATATATAGTTGGAAAAAATGAGCCGGTACTCTGCTAAATATGTCATAGTTGGTTTAATTGATGCCTTGTAAAATTTACCCTTCTTAGACAATGCCATGAAAATTACGCCGTGTCAATTGCCTAAGTTGATGTAACATCACAAACTATCGAACGGTTCCAAAAAAAAAAAAAAAAAAAGGACTTCACAAACTATCTTATCATTCAAAGCATCAGGTGATGGTAAACATTACACTCTTGAATGGTAACATCGGATTAGATAAAAAAAAAAAAGGTTCAAGACCATTAATCATTATAGACCAGGCTTGAACTACAGATGCAGCTAATGTTATTCTTGTAATCAGATGATTCTAACTATGCAATCAATCATAAGAAAAATATTGTTCATTCACAAAAAGAAGGTTTAAACATTGTTGAGGACCATCTGTTTGCAGTGGTTAGAATCATCCGATCAGTACAAGTCGAATGGATAATCCAATATTATTTAATATTAATCGTGTTGAATGTAGAAATACGACTTTGATTGGATTATTTCTACGGTCGGATCCAGCCGACCACAATGTGGTGGTTATGGCAGCTAAGGCCATACATACTGGTTCAGATCAGGGCCTCGAATATCATCATCACCACCAAAGTCTTGTTACGTGAAACTCTAATAATAAAAGGTTTTTTTTATTTGGGCTTGAGACCGTCAGTAAAACTGGCGAAGTTACTAATACATATTACATGAAAATCCTAATATTTTTTAGGCTAAGACTCTGATGTCTTTATTTCAGTAGTTGCCACTGTTGATATGATAGGGATTTCGGATAAGGCAGCATGATTTTAAGCCCAACAAGAATTTGTGTTTCTTTATGAAAAAACTTGATGTTGTACGTACGGTTCGTAGTTCCTTGAAAGAGAAAAGAAGTGCAAAGAAATGAGAACTATGATTGTGATGAACTGGCGATATTCTCATTCGGGGAAAAGGTTCAAAAAAAATAAAAATTAAAATGTCGTGGGGAGCCCTTTCTCCTTCAATATTAAAGTTTTAGGGCCTTTATCTTCGTTATGTGATCTAAGGGATTTTTTCCTTAAAACCCTCTATGATCATTCTCTCTCTCTCTTATATATATATATATATATTTTTTTTTTTTTCCTTCCAGAAATTTTTTAAATGTTTTATCTACCACAACTACTCTAGATAACCTAAACGCGACAGGAAAATTTATTTAAATTTGTATAGCTCCAGGTATCCCCAAATGTGATGAACTACTAAGAATAAGAAAGTGGTGAATACCCACAATACAATGGAGTTTTCCTATTCTCCAACTCAAGTTTTCTCAGTTTTTTTCTCCACCAAGATCAATAGTCCTATTTGTTTGGAAGTCCTTATTTGTTATGGTTGACAAATGTTTTTGCCTTTTCTTTTTCTGTATTTTCTTTCCTATTTGTTCTCTAGTGGCAGACTATATCCAAAGGGTTATAAGCATGATGAAACTACAAGTTTCACCTTGCACCATGCCATCAATTATGGAGATAGCATCAGGGATTATCTCACCAGGAAAAACGCAGAATTTCGATTACGCATTGAATTCAGGAGCTCTCATTTTATTTTCAGTTTTTAAGATGGTGGGATTGAAAATCAAACGAAGCCCTTTATGTGGACTCCTTTGACTGAAACTTTTGTTGTCTCGTTATTGTACCGAAGTTCGCAAGAGCATGTATAAAATTGGGAAGAAATTGCCATGAAGCTAATGATCTCTAACAACAGATGATACTCATAGGCCATCTAAAAATCTGCCATATAAACTGCCCATTTTGAGATTGGGCCGGGCTTGGGCCTTCGTTTTTAGTACTCGGGCTAGGCCTGGATATAAACTTTGGGCCCTTTTAACATATGGGCTAGTCTCGCATTAAGTGGAAGAAAGTCCGAAGCCCGGCAAAAGGCACTGTTTAAGTAAAAAGCAAATTTTGCTTGTAGGACGGAGGAGTTGAACACAAATTCTTACAGACAAATAAACATTTTCTCTAGGTAAACTACAAGTTGGGTTGGTAAGCTTTCCCCTTTACTCTGTAAAATAAAGTCAACCCGGGCTCGGGCTTAACCTATTCTAAGTGGGCTGGGCTCGGGCCAGGTACTTATGGACCGAGTCTGGCTTAGCTCGGGCTTGGGCCTATTGTTTAGAACCTGGGCCGAGCTCGGGCCAGGTACTTATGGCCTGAGTTGGGCTTAGCCCTTGCTTGGGCCTATTGTTTAAAGTTTGGGCCGGGCCTGGATATTGCTCAGGCCGGCCCATGAACACCCTTAAGTCTTGGCCGTTGGTTAGTTGGTTAGGAACATGGGCACTGTAGGTGTGTGTGTGAGTTTGAGCTAGGTGAAGAATCAAAGAAAGGTTAGAAGCTCCTTTCCTCATGGTGAATTGGCTCCTCAATTTTATCTGCTACTATTTATTGATTGAGTTCCAATAGAGCTGTTGAGGGTCTTATCTGGTAGCATCTTCAGCCCACATGGGCCCACATATACCAACAATGTTCTTAACAAAAAAAAGACAATCATCGCACTTGTTTTATTTACCAAAGAGGATTAGACAATCCAAGTAGACAAAATCTAGCAACAATATAAGATCACAATTTTAGAACTCTCTCTCTCTCTCTCTCTCTCTCTCTCTCTCTCTCTCTCAGTTTTCCTTTTGATTGTTTCTTTACTAAACTTCGACATAGTTACTGGCCAAGTAACAGCTAATTTCAGCATACCATTTTGCAAAACCACATGGGTTGGCGAATTTCAGACTGAAACAGTAAATTCAGATGGGCCCTTCAAAGAAAGTCCACATGATTCTAACATTGTTACAGTACAGTACATTTAAGGTGTGGTCTATTTCAAAATGACAACGAAATGGGCTTGGCCCAAGTGTAACTTTGAGGCATCTGGGCCGTATCCAGACCTGGACATCAGGCCTGTTAACTAAATGGGCTGGGCTTGGAAAATGTTCGACCCGTCCCATTCCAGCCCATGAGCATATCCCCGAGTAATTGAACGAAAGCCCAACATATCCTCCGGCTACCAAATTTATAACCAAAAGGGATAATGTAAACCTATTGAACTCTACGGAAACTTCAACTAGCAGGTTTGTGATAAGCCTGCCCTTATCATGTAGGAAGAGTTGTCATAGAACAAACCTTGTAGAACTAGACTTGGGAAATTACATGTCAAATATACTTTGAGAAAACAAGGAAATTAACATCACGTGAGCAGAGAAATATTTCATAAGGATGTCATTTCTTGTAAAACATAATCAACTACCTTCACTAAACATTTTTAGCTAGCTTTTCATGAGAATTCATTTAATTTGTAGTCTTCAACTTCATCTTGTTCAAACCCAGTGGGTTTGGGAATGTGGGTTGCCCAAGTGTATTGTTACATGGACAAATACAAAGCCTATAAATTATATGATCATCAACTTGAGAGATTGAACCATTGGATAATTAGCTGCTGTTTTCTGTCTTCCTCAACATCATTTCCTTACACATCTTATACATTAGAGACTAAAATGGGTGGTCGACCTTTCCCTTTAAAGCCTTGGATGAAAGAACTGGAAAAAAATCTCCACAAAGAAATCCAGGACGGCATCGGCGGTCCAAAAGAGTTGAAAGAACAAGAGATCGGATCTTCACCTAATTTTTTGTCCGTCGAGGCCTCTCACATCGATCCTTGCCTTACCAACGAGCAGAAATGTAAAGCTAGTGGCGGTCAATGTCTATCGATCTGTGGCTTAACTGTGGACGGAAAGGAATGGAACCTCCAGCTGCGAGAAGAGAATGGAACTTACTTCTTCAATGAGACAGGGAACAAGAAGATGACAAAGGAAAATGACTGGAAACAGGGAACAAAAATCTGCATTTGGGGCGTACCTGGTGGAACATTTAGGGACAAAAAAGTTCATTTTCTGTTCACCTATAGAATGTAGCAAAGAGACGGTGTAATATGAGTTTAGAGTTAAGTGTGTGAGGGTGAGATAGATAATATAGTACCAGTGTTTAATTTGTTCTTGTTTTGCATGTTATTGTTAGGAACTCAGTAGATGTTACACGGTTATAATACTACAACTTTTTTGTTCTTGTTTTGCATGTCATTGTTAGGAACTGAATTGACCTCAGTTTTCTTTTGCCAGTGTTAAATCTTGTCTCAGCCAATTGAGTGGTTTAATAAATATTCCAAGTTTGTACCATCTTTTTGGATGAAGCTACTCAAGGAACCCAGTTTAAATTATTTCCGAAGAGATTAATTTTCTTAGGATCTTTCCTCCAATACTGAAGGAGCATTTTGTGTTTGTTACTTATATTTCATTTATTATTTCTCTTGCAATTTGGCCACATCAATACTTTAATTCAAGAATTAAACAAAAATTACTGTCTAAAACTATTAAGGGTAGCGAAATGCCTCACTTAGATGAACAATGGCCGATGATCTCTCATTCGTGATCTTTTCTTTAAGATGCATTGCGATGGCCACCAATATCCATTTTGATAATCGGTATTAGTTTTCCTCCACCATATGTCTTTCTTCCGGCACATTTGTGTAATTAGTTTTGCTATAAATTCCTCTTCTGCTAAAAAAAAAGAAAGAAAAAAAAAACCGACCACCCCGTATAGGAATTTGCTTTCCAAGGAATCGTAAAGAACGTAGCCTGTTTTTGCACTTTTCTAGAAGAAAAAACGGCCACACCATAATTTTCACTGTATCACGGAATTTAAGTTCCGCAATCCTCACTTTTAATTTCTATGAAAAACTGGCTGCACAAACGTTCAGTAATTGTGTTGGTTTGAAGCCTAGACAAAGGGACGATGGTGCATCAAAGTAACAATTTGAAGAATCCTACCAAACTATATACATTATGAGTTTACTGTGACAAAAGTAATATTTAGCCAACCCTTCCTAGATGGAATAAATTAACTATGACTGATGTCCAAAACTTATATTTATATATATTCAGTTTTTCTCAAATCCAAGCTAATTGTATTCAAATGAAAATCGCATTTTTATTTAGATCTTGTAACTTGATAGAAGGTAGGAATTTGGTATAAATCAGATTTTCTAAAATTTTATAGTTTCACTTATTTATAATTAATCAGTAAACCCAAAATCAAGTTTGCAATTGAAATTTATAGTTTCACTTCAGTTTCTTTTACAAAAGAATGCCTTTTTTATCACATAGGATAGGCCCATCTCTCTGTTTACCCTTTTTTTTTTCTCGGAAACCCAAACCTATTGGAAGATGTAAACCCATTGAAATTCTACTTACTTCCTTCATGTAAGAGAACCCAAACCATTTAGTATTTGGCTACCCAAACCTAGTGGTTTATCACTCCCATTTACTTGCAATTGCTTTTGAAAGCCATGTTCATTTCAACCTAATCCAGAGCTTTATCTGATTCTTCACACCGTCATAATTAAAAATCATCTGACCCACAAGCCCAATATATGGGTTTTGGAATGTGTTGGTTTGCAGAAAGTGCAAGGACCTGATAACTAGCAGCTCAACATGAGATATAAGCATCGATTTGGTTGCTACATTTCTTTCACATTAAACTCATGGCATCTTTTTTATTCGAGGTTAGAAAGATTAAAGAGCAAACTAAAAGATCATATCCACCCAAGTAGGCCTTTGTGTTGCATTGGCAAAAATGCAGTGAGTAGAAGTCATCATGGCCGTTGTTTGTATCTTTGCGTGAGCAATTTGGTGGTAATAAGCAATATCAAACGCTGCCTCACCGATGAGCAGATAAAAAGAATTAGCAACAACCAAGTGGTTCCAGTTGATAGAGCCATAGAGGGATGTTCATTTTTGAGATGAAGACGACAAGTAAAATGGAGCCGAAAACGGAAAGGATCTGTGTTAGCTTCAAGCATTATTATCATAGGTGAAAACTTTTATATAATTGCCATTTAAGAAAAAGCTATTAAAAAAGGTATTTTAAAAATGGACCAGCTCTTAAATTTTTTTAGCTAGCGGCACGCAAATTTTTCTTTTTTTTTGCGCCGAGTGGTTCCTCATGAGATTGAAACCTGCGATCGGTCGACTTTGGTATCATCTTAAATTTCTTTAGCTAGTCATTTCTACCAAAACCTCAAGGGTTAGAAGAGGCAACAGAAATACTTTTTAATATTTTCCATTGGGTGGAGCCCTTTCTTCAACACCAGCAACAATCAAAAGAGCTAACAGAATATTATCTGAAAAATAAAATGGGCGTGCAAATTATTGCTGCATGGGCCAGGAAAACATGCAGTAAATGGGCTATTAGTGGGGCTGTGATATAGATGTCACTATCTGTCAATTGAATTAAATGGACCAACAGTATATGTTACCACTTCTTTTTGGCCTTTGGGAAACCCATCTTAGATATTCTCTCTATGGATCCAAGACATTCCTTTCCAAATAATGCTTCTTCAAAAAATTTAAAAAAAAAAAGGAGAGAGAGAAACAGAAAATAATGATAATAAAAATCTAGAATCAACAGTTAGGATTCCAAACGGTGTTGCTAGTAGGTCTTTGGGTCAGGTCAATTTTGCCCGGATCTTAGACCTCAAGGGGAGACAGTTAACTGCCTCTGGATATGATCAACTGGGCTAGACTTGGGCCAGCACACTCATTGGCCATGGTCGAGTGGTGTACTTTTGCACCTTGGTATGACTCACACACCAGGGATCGATCTCTCAATCTTCAAGTTCAAAATCTCACATACATTGTTGGAGATTATCACTTTGCAGAGTTTGTTAAAATGTTAGGATGTTAGTGATATTAGTAGGTTATCATTATCCTCAGGATAAGATTTTATTTTAGATAAGAACCTCTGCATAATGGACACATATGGGATGACTTTATGGGCTGTTACACCAGAAACTGTTAGGATGTTCTATAAATATTGTATCCCTTTGGTTTGTAAAGAATAACATTGAATCAACATTTTTTGCAAATTCTATTTATGGTATCAGAGCTGGGTCGGTGATGATCTTGCGATCAAACCGTGGCGACAGTGATGGATCCACAGAGGGCGATCACCAAGAAGCCATGAAAATCATTTTTAATCAAACCGTGGCGACAGTGGTGGATCCATAGAGGGCGATCACCATAACACCCCGACTCGCCTTAATCTCATTTTAGAGTTAATTAATTTAGATTAATTGCTTAATGGATGTTTTGATTGTGATTGGACTTGATTAGGTAGAATTAGTGGGGTTTGACCATTTACTAGGTAGATTATGACTTTTGGAGTGTTTTGGATTTTTGTGTGTATTTAGAAATTTTGGGTTTTTAATGCATTGCATAGTGCATTTCATGGCCATTAACTTTCATGCTTTGGCCCATTTAATTCGGATCCATTTAGATCCATTTCCAGCCCACTTAATCAGCCCAAGCCCTTTCTTGATAATTTCAGTCCTTTGATGGACTTGCATGCAATGCAGGGAAAACTTAGTTTATAAGCACCCAACCCCAGTCATTTTCCTTCTTCTCATCTTTTTCCTTCTTCATTCCAGCTGGGAGCTCTTCTTCTCTTCTAATCTTCAATTTCTCTTATTCCTTCAATACTCCCCAGCTGAATCATCTGTTGCTACCATTTCATCTTCTTCATTTCATTGGGAAAGAGATCATTTTCTAGGCTCAAGAACCTCAACCATCTCTACATTTTCTTACTCTTGGTAAGTCTCATCTTCCATTTCCTTTCTCTTGCTTCAGATTAGTGAAAGAATGTCCTAAATTCGTGCATGCATCATCTTCTTCCTCATTCATTTCATTCATTTTCGTTTTCACCATCTTTAGGGCATTTGAGCTTGTATATTTGGGGATTTTCGAGTTTTAGAAAGGATTTGGAGTGTGAGATAGCTTTTAAGCACCTAAGGCAAGTTAAACTTATACATTTATATGCTTGATTCCTTACTTGATTCATGACTATGATCAATCTTGTTTAGATACCCATCTCTTGCTCAAAAATGGATTTTTATGATGATTTCTCTTGTTTTTGTTAATGAGATTGAATGACGTTTTTACGAGCATTTTGGAAGCTCAAGGATACCCATTTGTAGTGGGTTAAGACCTGATAGAATGCCTTGAATGGCCTGAGATAAACAAAGAAGTTTCAGATTTTCGGACCCAGGATTTGACAGTTCGTTCGAGCAAGCGTGAGTGAATGCTCGAGCGAAGGGCTCTCTAGGAGAGTTCGCTCGAGCGAACTTTTGGTCCGGTCGAGCGAACAGCTCTCTATCTGGGGTCCGCTCGAGCGAACATCTGGACGCTCGAGCGAACCTGATGCCTGCAGTATGCAGATTTTCCAACGACCATAACTTTTTAACCGTATGTCCGTTTTTGGAGATCTACATACCGTTGGAAAGCTCATGATGTCAAATAGATATATTTTGATGTCTTCTAGACATCCGTACGATGAGATCGGACGTCTAAATGACCCATGGACCGTGGCTAGGATTGCCATATATTTTGTACTAGTTTTCATGAGTTGTTTAGCTTTTGGGATTGTAAACTTAAACTTAACTAACTTACCTCTTCTCTCTTTATCTCTTGAACTTGAACTTGATATCTAATCTATGCTCATGGACTCTTATGCTCTATACTTTGATACATGATAAATTATAGCTGGATATCTATTTGACAAAATATATACAGGTGGAAAAAAAATACAGATATATGGATTTATAAACCTCACACGTGATATCATGTGGGTAAATTTCGTACGTGGGGACCTAGAGTCAATGAGTTTGACTCAAATTTCCACGCGGGCGTGTGTCGCGCCTCGGGATGTGTGAAATCTCGGGCTCGGGGCGTGACAATCACCAAGAAGCCATGAAAATCATTTTTATTAAAATATTTTATCACTTTGCAGATGTTAAGATGTTAGTGATATTAGTAGGTTATCCTTATCCTTAGGATAAGATTTTATTTTAGATAAGAACCTTGCATGATGCACACATATGCGATGACTTTATGGGCTGTTACACCTGAGACTTTTAGAATGTTCTATAAATATTGTATCCCTTTGATTTGTGAAGAATAACATTGAATTAACATTTTCCACAAATATTATTTACACATAACTAGTAACCGAACATAAACCAACCAAAAGACCAAGGGCCGGACTTGGAATGAAGAATGAAACAAGAGTCTTTACGGTGCATATGTCTAACGCAATCGGATCGAGTTGTCTACATGGAGGTTTTCTGCGTTGCCTTCCTCTACGGTTTTTCTCCTTTTGCTTACTTCTACTTTTTTATCTTTTTAAAAACCTGTATTTTCATCTTTCACTTGCCGCTCATTCTCTCTCTACTGTAAGAAAATTTATGTTTAGGCGTGAAATTTCTCGTGGCTAAAGATCTCAAAGTTGCTGCTAAAAGTTTTAATGCAAATATTTTTATGGCTGCTATGTTGCCCCTAACACTGTGTTTGGGAACGGGGGGGGGGGTGGACTGGTTTTGGAGGGTGTTTAGGAAAGGGGAGAGTGAAAATGGGTGGAAAAGTTGCAAAAAAAATTTCCCCCAAAACCGGGGGGAAAATGAGGGAGAGAGAGGGGAAAGTGAGGCAATGGACTATTTTGCCCTTTTTATCCTTTTTGTTCATTTTGAAACTTTTGAACTTTTGCAAGATTGGTAAACTTTTTTTCCCCTACTTTTTTACTTCTCAAACAAGAGAAGATACAATTAATTTTCCCTCCCCTCTTCTTCATTTTTCTTCCCACTCAAATTTTCCCTCCTCGCCCCTCCCCCCTTCCCAAACACAGTGTAAAATGGCTGTCGCCAATTATTTTAGCAGTGATTTTAAAATGCAGTAGCTAAAAGTTTGACCTTTTGTCGCCTAGCCACGGAATCAAAGTTGCCATTAAAGTCAAGAACCCTGACACGAGATTTACCACCGCCAAATCTATTACCACTAAAAGTATTCAAATCCAATGGAGGAAAATTTCATTTTTGTTGAATTCCGAGGCCCAACTTGAACTTAATAGAGAGCTTCTGAAATCTGAATTAGATACTCTGCCTTTTGATATGTTCGATTGTGAAGGTCGAGCTGGATCCGGGATCATGATCCATTTTTAGATCCATTCTTTTAAAGCGGATTGAGATCTAGATATTACATGATTCCATCTCCACCCCGATCCATTCTACTAATACTTGTTTTGACTGTCATTTATTACAAGATAAAATCCCTTTTTTTATTATTATCTCTTCTTGCAGTTAAGATCTTTACGCAGTGAGAGTGGACGACACCGACCAACATGCAATGAATGAATGATGCAGCTAAGGTGGCAGTCACATGATAGTCCTCAATTTTTAAAGGGTGTTTGACATATTAGTTCTCCTTAAATTTAATTTTTTTTATTTTTCATGATGGTCAACATCTTTTTAACTTATTTTTGCATCATATCCCATAATATTATTATATAGTCCCATGATATCTTGAGATTTATCGATTTTCGTATTACGCACTTTCTGCAATCAATAAGAGAATTCATTTTTTGCATCACAAAAAAAATGGCATTTTGTGAAAAGTAAATACACACCTTACCACTAGTTCTCAAGTTGTATCTTTGGGATAGATTTTTCCATAATATACAGCATAAAATCTAAGACATCATGTCTCAGTCCCATGACATCATGGGATTTATGAATTTGACATACACTTTTCCTATAAGGGTGGAATATGAAGACAAAAAAATCTGCATATGGGGCTTTCCTTTATGGTGGATTTAGCAATGGAAAAGTTCATCTTGTGTTCACCTCTTACATGTAGCTCAGAGATGGTGTAATATGAGTTTGCAGGAGTGAGAGAGAAAGGGAGTAGATGTTACACATTTATAATACTATAACTAATTTGTTCTAGATTTTCTAGTTGTTATTAGGAACTCAATTGAGATAATTTACTATTTGGAGTCTTAAAATTTATCTTACTTTGCTTGAGTGGTTTGAGATTTGAAGTTTGGACCATCTTTTACAATGGTCATTCGGCAAAAATTTTAAGACCTTTTCTCTAATAATAAAAGACCATTTTGTGTTTGTTACTTGTTATAATTATTTTGCAATTCAGCCACATCAAAAATTTAATTCATGTATGTATACTAGCTTTAAGGCCTCCACAGGTGTTAAAAACATGTCACGTTTTAACATATGTTTAATCCATACTAGCAAAATCCCGTGGATAACCACGAAACCACCAAATGCACAGACTGATTTGAATTATTTTTAATAAATTTATTAATTAGTAAACTTGTGAGTCCTTTTTTTTTATTGCTAATTTGATCTTTATGTTTTTTTTTCCAAATGTTTTATTCTTTAGGTGAGGCATGAATTGATTAAGAAAGAACAAATGATCATAGACCTAACAAATTGACCTAATATATTTAAGTGGGACCAAGATGAATGGGGTCCATCATCTCTATTCTAACCGTTCGTAAAATCATATGATACGGGCTGGGACCCATTAATTGATTGATAAAGATCAAATGATCAAATGATCATAGACCTCTCAAATTGACCAAACCTAACCTATTTAAGTGGGACCCCCAAGATGAATGGGTCCACCATCTATATTCTAACCATCCATAAAACCATATTATGCGGGATGGGACCCATGAATTGATTTAAAAAGATCAAATGATCGTAGACCTAACAAATTGACCTAATATATTTAAGTGGGACCCAGATGAATGAGGTCCACCATCTTTATTCTAATCGTCCATAGAATCAAATGAAGCGGGCCGGGACCCATTAATTGATTGATAAAGATCAAATGATCATAGACTTCTCAAATTGACCAAACCTAGCCTATTTAAGTGGGACCCCCAAGATGAATGGGGTCCGTCATCTATATTCTAACCGTCCATAAAAACATATGATGCGGGCTGGGACCCATAAATTGCTTGATAAAGATCAAATGATCATAAACCTCACAAATTGACCAAACCTAACCTATTTAAGTGGAACCCTCCATATGAATGGAGTCCACCATCTCTATTCTAACCGTCCATAAAACCATAATATGCGGGATGGGACCCATGAATTGATTAAGAAAGATCAAATGATCAAATGATCGTAGACCTAACAAATTGACCATATATTTTTAAGTGGGACCCAGATGAATGGGGTCCACCATCTTTATTCTAACCGTCTATAAAATCAAATGATGCGGGCCGGGACCCATGAATTTATTGATAAAGATCAAATGATCATAGACCTCTCAAATTGACCAAACCTGACCTATTTAAGTGGGACCCCCAGATGAATGGGGTCCACCATCTATATTCTAACCGTCCATAAAATCATATTATGCGGGATGGGACCCATGAATTGATTTAAAAAGATCAAATGATCAAATGATCGTAGACCTAACAAATTGACCAAATATTTTTAAGTAGGACTCAGACGAATGGGGTCCGCCATCTTTATTCTAACCGTCCATAAAATCAAATGATGCGGGCCGGGACCCATGAATTGATTGATAAAGATCAAATGATCAAATGATCATAGACCTCTCAAATTGACCAAACCTAACCTATTTAAGTGGGAATCCCAAGATGAACGGGGTCCACCATCTATATTCTAACTGTCCATGAAATAATTTGATGCGGGCTGGGACCCATGAATTGCTTGATAAAGATCAAAGGATTAAATGATCATAGACCTCACAAATTGACCCAACATAACCTATTTAAGTGGGACCCCTAAGATGAATGGGGTCCACCATCTTTATTATAACCGTCCATAGAACCATATTATGCGGGATATGACCTATGAATTTATTTAAAAAGATCAAAGGATCAAATAATCGTAGACCTAACAAATTGATCAAATATGTTTAAGTGAGACCCAGATAAATGGGGTCCACCATCTCTATTCTAACCGTCCATAAAATCATATGATGTGGGCCGGGACCCATGAATTGATTGAAAAAGATCAAATGATCATAGACCTCATAAATTGACCAAACCTAATTTATTTAAGTGGGACCACAAAGATGAATGGAGTCCACCATCTATATTCTAACCATTCATGAAACCATATGATGCGGGCTGGGACCCATGAATTGCTTGATAAAGGTCAAAGGATCAAATGATCATAGACCTCACAAATTGACCAAACCTAACATATTTAAGTGGAACCCCCCAAATGAATGGGGTCCACCATCTCTATTCTAATTGTCCATAAAATCATATTATGTGGGATGAGACCCATGAATCGATTAAGAAAGTTCAAAGGATCAAATGATCATAGACCTAACAAATTGACCAAATATTTTTAAGTGGGACCCAGATGAATGGGGTCCACCATCTTTATTCTAACCGTCCATGAAATCAAATGATGCGGGCCGGGACCCATGAATTGATTGATAAAGATCAAATGATCATAGACCTCTCAAATTAACCAAACCTAACCTATTTAAGTGGAACCCCCAAGATGAATGGGGTCCACCATCTATATTCTAACCATCCATGAAATAATATGATGCGGGATGGACCCATGAATTGCTTGATAAAGATCAAATGATCAAATAATCATAGACCTCACAAATTAACCAAACATAACCTATTTAAGTGGAACCTCCCAGATGAATGGGGCCCACCATCTCTATTCTAACCGTCCAAAAAAGCATATTATGCGGGATGGGACCCATGAATTGATTTAAAAGGATCAAATGATCGTAGACCTAAAAAATTGACCAAATATTTTTAAGTGGGACCCAGATGAATGGGGTCCACCAAAAAGATCAAATGATCATAGACCTCATAAATTGACCAAACCTAATTTATTTAAGTGGGACCCCAAAGATGAATGGAGTCCACCATCTATATTCTAACCATTCATGAAACCATATGATGCGGGCTGGGACCCATGAATTGCTTGATAAAGGTCAAAGGATCAAATGATCATAGACCTCACAAATTGACCAAACCTAACATATTTAAGTGGAACCCCCCAAATGAATGGGGTCCACCATCTCTATTCTAATCGTCCATAAAATCATATTATGTGGAATGAGACCCATGAATCGATTAAGAAAGTTCAAAGGATCAAATGATCGTAGACCTAACAAATTGACCAAATATTTTTAAATGGGACCCAGATGAATGAGGTCCACCATCTTTATTCTAACCGTCCATAAAATCAAATGATGCGGACCTCACAAATTAACCAAACATAACCTATTTAAGTGGAAACCCCCAGATGAATGGGGCCCACCATCTCTATTCTAACCGTCCAAAAAAGCATATTATGCGGGATGGGACCCATGAATTGATTTAAAAAGATCAAAGGATCAAATGATCGTAGACCTAAAAAATTGACCAAATATTTTTAAGTGGGACCCAGATGAATGGGGTCCACCATCTTTATTCTAACCGTCCATAAAATCAAATGATGCGGGCCTGGATCCATGAATTGATTGATAAAATAATTTTAATCAAATCACGAGGGTGTGACAGAAATGTCTTGCTAGATGTGTAGATGATATCCAAATGGATAAAAAACAGAGATCTCCCCTGAATCACAATGGATCCATGTAGGTTTGCACCCATTCTGACCAATTGAGCCCACAATCGACCACTCTATTTGTTTCTTTTTTTTCTAAGCCATTAAAATTTGTGGGTTCCTGTTGAATTGGTTAGGATGATCAGTTGGTCCCAACCTTGACAGTGATGTAGGCCCCAAGTGGGCCCCACAGAGAGCACAGATTTCTTCTATGGAATTAAGGATTATATTTCAATCCTTTACAATTTGGGATTTTCCTCTTCCCCATTTTGTGTGGTTGTCTTGGAAGTAAAATTTTATATGGAGAATGAGATATTTTAGGGATTGCATTAGCATGGAGAAGGAGAGATTTTAGGGAGGGAGAGATGGAGAAATTTTAGATGGAGAATGAGAAATTAGCAGAATACCATTTTAGGCTGGCTGCTGCCACATGTCCATCTCCAAGACATGCCAAGTGTCCTCCTCCAGGAAGTGTATACATCCCTTTAGTAATATAGATTGTCAGCACGGCCTTTCATCTTTCCTTTTTCCTTCTATCTAGTAACTATACTAACAAAATCCTAATGCTGGGTTGTACGTATTGTAATGGACATTTTTGGCCTTTATGAAACATTTTGGTCAGGGGCGGCTCTAAGGTAATTGGGGCCTTAGGCGAAACTCCAAAATGATGCCTTATAAAATAATATATTTAAAAAATAAATTATTAATAAAAAAATTAGTTAAAACATATTCTTCTAGCTTTTTGAGATGTAAAATTACTTATCAAAGTTTTATATTCTAAATTTGTTAATATATCGTTTTCAATTGATAATATGGCCAATCCACTTAATCTTTCTTACGTCATAGTTGATCTTAAGTAGGATTTTATTAGTTTTAGTTTTGAAAAACTTCTTTTTGCAGAAGTAACAGTTACAGGTATTGTCAATAATATTCTATAAGCAATACTTGCATTTGAAAAAGAGTCTAATCTTTTTAAATAGTTTAATATTTCAATTGGAGTTTGCCAAAGATTAGAGTTGGGAAGCACCAATAAAGGAGACAAAATAGGATGGTTGAACTTGAGAGGATGCCAAAGATTAGAGTTGGGAAGCACCAATAAAGGAGGAGACAAAATAGGATGGTTGGACTTGAGAGGATTTTTAAGTAGTTTTTGTACTTAACAAGCAATCGAAATATTGTCGCACGTAACTATGAAATGGTTTATAGATTAAGTCCTTTTATAGATAGATTTTTAGTTGTTAATTAATGTATACAACGGTAAAAATATTAAATAGATTAGGTGTGAGATTTTAAATGAATTAGGTGTGAGATTATTTTTGTTTGTCAAGTAACGGTAAAAAAATTAAATGAATTAGTTGTGAGATTTTATAGGATTTCTCGAATTAATTGCCAACCCAAGTTTAAGGAGATTTTATATGATATTGATTTTATGAAATTTCGTTTGAATCAATTGGCAATTAATATATTTTAAATAAAGAGACGTCATAGGATTGATTGATGTAAGAGACTTCATAAACTGGTGAAGAGTTAATAATTCCTTCAATCAAATTAAAGAGATTTAATAGGCCTCTTTATAAAATAAAAATTAATTAACTAGATTTTATAGGGATAGGGTTGGTCGATGCTTTAATAAAGGAGACATTAAAGAGATTTTATAGGATTGATTTTATTGAATTTCGTTTGAATCAATTTGCAATTAATATCTTTTAAATAGAGAGACGTTATAGAGTTGATCGATGCAAGAGATTTTATAAAAGGGTGAAGAGTTAATGGTTACTTCAATCAAGGAGATTTAATAGGCCTCTTATCTTTGAAGAGTTAATGGTTCCTTTTATCAAGGAGATTTAATAGGCCTTTTTATAGAATAAAAACTAATTAACTAAAATTCTATATAAATAGTTTTAACGTTAAATTTTTGAGGACTTATCATTAAATACTTTTTAAATATACATATTAAAGAAAATTTTTAATTGGGGGCCTCTCTATTTTGGGGGCCTTAGGCAACCGCCTACCCTGCCTATAGCTGGAGCCGCCCCTTATTTTGGTTTTAATTACTCCATCTTGGGTAACTGAAAAGGCTTTATACAATGATTAAGTGGAGTAATTGAAAGACATGATACAATGATTAAGCATATCATTTACTTGGCCTTCCAAACAATTACATGTGGAACATCATTTTCGCTATTGATCAGCACGAGCTTAGCTGGGAGATACCTCCAAAAGGATTCTCACGCTTTCATCATAACCATCCAATTCCACTTGGTAGAAATTTTTTTGCTAGAGCCTCGGGGCAAGGATCAGCACGGATCTTAGTCCTTTTTTTAATCATTTATTTCTGGCCTCTTGAGAATGATATGGTTGCCGACCCTGCCAATATTAGGATTCTTCTCATTAAATGGTAAAAGGACTCGAATCCACAAATTGGTAGTTTGTGATGATGAACCGTTCCGATTACACTACCTGCAGTTTGTCTCTGTGTACCCTGTCGATTTGGGCTTGTAACACAGTTTTCTCTATTTTTTTTCTTTTATTCTCAATACCCATATCAAGAAACATGCATAATTTCTATTTTTTTTATTTTATATATATATATGTATATATATTATTTTTCCTAAAAGTTACTCCGAAAAGCTTTGCCAAAATTATGAAATATTTCATCTTAGAGGCTAGGCCGAAATGACGACCGAAACGGAATTAACAACTATGCACGTGGCCCACAACAGATCGAGCCCGACGGTATGCCTTACATAAACTCTCATAACTCTTGATATAGTAGAATCCTGATTGGGATATGTAATCCTTGGGGAGTTTGGATCGGCATCGAACTCCTATTCCGCAAAACTTGCATGATGGTTGCGAGTCCTAAGGATTGCTTTATATAAAAGAGACAAAAGTCATTGGTTGATCATACAACACACAATAAATCTGAGAGCATTTTGCAATGAGCTTGTAGAGTCTATCTTTTACCGGGGTGAGTTCAATAATGACTCCCATCTGGGACTAGTAAAACAAAGCAGTTGTAAGTAGTGAAACTCTAGTGGAGGGAATAGACTCACTCTAGTGGAGATCGAACATTTGTAAAACAGATGTGATTGATTCCTCTGAGTCATGACAAGAGGCCATATGTGAGATATGCAACTATTAATTTGGATAACTTTTCTTCATTCTTTTTTTCTTTTGGTAAGTGACGGCAGTTCTTACTTGGCTGCTCGGGGTTAGAACTCTGGATATGGCCACCTCTTTCCACTTTTATGGGCTTCTCTCCTACTTCTGTGGGCCTTCCTCCCTCTTGAGCAAGCTGTCTTTCCATGTATGCACGACTCTCTCTTGGGTCTCAGTCCCTTGATTTGATTAAAAAAAAATAACTTGTCTTTTGTTAACTTGTCTTTTGTTGGGAGCCGGCTACGAAGGGTTCACCATATGAAGAATTGCAGTGTAGGAAAAATTGGGAGTCCCCACAGTCTCTTCAAAGGTAGAGGGGGTCCACAAGAGAGACCTTGAAGCTTCAAGTTCCTGTAGGTTCCATTTTCCAACACCATATATCCTGCCCAACGGTATCTGTGTAATTTTGTCCACCACCTCAAAAGGTCGTAGATCCCTCGTTTCAATAGTTGCCACTGTTGAAATGATAGGGATTTCGGATTAGGTAGCATGATTTTAAGCCTAACAAGAATTTGTGTATCATTTTGTAAGAACTTAGGTAGCGTTTGGTTCGCTGTAATGAAGGTCGGAATGGAATGGTGATTCCAACGGAATGGTCATTACTGCGTTTGGTTTGCAAAAAAGTGGCGTAATGACCATTACCTCCGGAATCCCATTCCCTTATGTAGAGGAATGGCCATTCCATCCGAGATGGGAAGGAATGGCCATTCCATTCCTTTCTACCTTTTTTTTAGACCAAAAGACCCTTATTCACATCTATACATTTTTATTAAAATAATAAGATTATAAAAGAGAAGAACTTGTGTAGGCCCCACCTATATAATAATAATATAATCTATACATTATTATTATAATTATTATTATTATAAGATTATAAAAGAGAAGAACTTGTGTGGGCCCCACCGATATAATAATGATATAATCTATACATTATTATTATAATAATAATAAGATTATAAAAGAGAAGAGCTTATGTGGGCCCCACCTATATAATAATATAAAATATACATTATTATTATTATTATTATAAGATTATAAAATAGAAGAGCTTGTGTGGGCCCCACCTATATAATAATATAATATATACATTATTATTATTATTATAAGATTATAAAATAGAAGAACTTGTGTGGGCCCCACCTATATAATAATATAATATATACATTATTATTATTATTATTATTATTATTATTATAAGATTATAAAATAGAAGAACTTGTGTGGGCCCCACCTATATAATAATATAATATACATATTATTATTATTATAATAAGATTATAAAATAGAAGAACTTGTGTGGGCCCCACCTATATAATAATATAATATACACATTATTATTATAATAAGATTATAAAAGAGAAGAACATTGTGGGCCCCACCTATATAATAATAATATAATCTATATTATTATTATTATTATAAGATTATAAATTAGAAGAACTTGTGTGGGCCCCACCTATATAATAATATAATATATTATTATTATTATTATTATTATTATAAGATTATAAAATAGAAGAACTTGTGTGGGCCCCACCTATATAATAATATAATATATACATTATTATTATTGTTATAAGATTATAAAATAGAAGAACTTGTGTGGGCCCCACCTATATAATAATAATATAATCTATAGATTATTATTATTATTATAAGATTATAAAATAGAAGAGCTTGTGTGGGCCCCACCTATATAATAATAATATAATCTATATTATTATTATTATTATTAGTATAAGATTATAAAAAAAGAGCTTGTGTGGCCCCCACCTATATAACAATAATATAATCCATACATTATTATTATTATTATTATTATTATTATAAGATTATAAAATAGAAGCGCTTGTGCCCACCTATATAATAATATAATCTATATATTATTGTTATAAGATTATAAAATAGAAGAGCTTGTGTGGGCCCCACCTATATAATAATAATATAATCTATACATTATTATTATTATTATTATTATTATTATTATTATAAAATAGAAGACCTTGTGTGGGCCCCACCTATTTAATAATATTATAATTTATACATTGACTGAGCCAAAGATAAAATTCTAACAAGGGTATTTTGGTCAGTCTTATGTAAATTTTATTCCATTGCAGGACTCATTCCAGCATACCAAACGCAGGAATAGCAATCAATTGGGATGATTCCTCAGCGTACCAAACGCTGGAATGGAAATGCCCATTCCTGCCTCATTCCATTCCAGACTCATTCCGGCCTCCATTCCATTCCCGCCTACAACCATTCCAGCGAACCAAACGCTACCTTAGATGTTGTACGTACAGTGCATAGTTCATTGAAAGAGAAAAGAAGTGCGAAAGAGCTGAGAATTTTGATTGTGATAAACTGGCGATATTCCCATCTAGTGCAAAAGGTTTAAAAAAATTAAAATGTCGCGGGGAGCCCTTTCTCCTTCAATATTAAACTTTTAGGGCCTTTATCTTCATTATGTGATCTAACGGATTTTCCCTTAAAATCCTCTATAATCATTTTTTTTTCCTTCCTGAAATTTTTTAAATGTTTTATCTACCACAACTACTCTGGACAACCTAAACGCGACAGGCAAATTTATTTAAATTTTTATAGCTCCAGATATCCCGAAATATGATGAACTACTAAGAATAAGAAAGTGGTGAATACCCACAATACAAGGGAGTTTTCTTATTCTCCAACTCAAGTTTTCTCAGTTTTTTTCTCCACCAACATCGATAGTCCTATTTGTTTGAAAGTCCTTATTTGTTATGGTTGACAAATGTTTTTGCCTTTTCTTTTTTTGTGTTTTCTTTCCTATTTGTTCTCTAGTGGCAGACTATAACAAAAACGTTATAAGCATGATGAAACTACAAGTTTCACCTTGTACCTTGCCATCAATTATGGAGATAGCGTCTTACTGCAAGGATTATCTCGTCCGGAAAAGTACATGATTCAGTTATGCCTTGAATTCAAGAGCTCTCATTTGTTTTTAAGATGGTGGGATTGAAAATCAAACGATGCCCTCTATGTGGACTCCTTTGACTGAAACTTTTGTTGTCTCATTATTGCACCGAAGTTCGCAAGAGCTTGTATAAAATTGGGAAGAAATTGTCACGAAGATAGGGGTCGTTTGTCTACACCCATTTATATATGTAAATGGTGAATATGTATAACATTTACGTATCAATCATGTTTGTCTATAATTATTTATGCATATTGCGTGTAAATCGGATGTGTAAATGGTGTGAAAATAAGCCCATTTTCACACCGAGATTTGAACACCTGTTGAGGTGTGCTTTCGAAGAATACCCGTTGTTAGAGGCGGACGGTTTGGTGTTGGGGCATTTCCGTGTGCATTAGAAAAATAATAATAAAAGAGGTCTCAAAGTTTGGGCATTTCCATGAAAGAGGTTCTGGGTTCGAAACCCCCCTCCAACATATTAGAAAAATAATAATAATAAAAATAAAAGAGGTCTCAAAACAGATGATTTTAAGGGACAAGATTTGTAATACAAAAAACATATTAGAAGGTTAAAGTGACTCCAATGATTTTAAGGGACAAAATCTATAAGACAAAATACATATTGATAATAAAAATTTTAAGGGACAATCTATAAGATAAATATTTCAATGATTTTTCTATATCAACTTTTAACTAGTTAATTACCTTATTATTTTAGTTTTCTTCCAATATCTCTAAAGTCATTTATTGTTTTAATACTTTAAAAATCTTTAAACATGTATATATGAATGTAAAAGAGAAGAAATAATGTATTTTATATAGCATTATGGCATCATTCAAAAATAAATATTAGCATAAAGCCTATGAGCTGCGTGGGTTAAGTTTTATGCAAATTGAATAATGAATTAAGATCAATATTGAATTGATTATCAATTAATAAAAATATTAATAATAATGTCATTTGCTTAACCATCAAAATATAAATTCATATTTATAAATCAAACATGTTGGAATGTATTTTTGTGATGGTGATCACTGATAGAAATGTATTTTTTTGAAAAATATATTTCATGACATGCTCTTTTTGAAGGATCTAAAATGCAAATGAGAATTTTGATATAAAATAGACATTTTTCTCCTTTTTTAAATCATTATATTATAATTTAATTTAATGAATAATAAGTATCATTTACAAAATCTTTTAATACATTTACACATATCATTGAAACAAATATGGTAAAATAAATCACATATGTAAATGATGCGAAAATAATGTTATTAGACAAACGTTGTAAAAAAAAAAAAACACATGTGTAAACGTTACATACTTAAAATTTGAATTAATATTCATCATTTACATGTGTAAGTTGTATTTACATATCCCATGTGTAAAAGACAAACGACCCCTTAATGATCTCTAACAACAGATGATTAGGGTTGTAAATGGGTACCCGATTCTCCGATTACCCGAAGGTTCCGACCCGTTAGAATCCGGGTCTGGGTCCTTATTTTGGTCCCGATAAGAAAATGGTTCCGGTTCCGGATCCTTTTTTTGGAACCGATACCTAAACGGTTCCGGTTCCGGATCCACAGTGGCTCAGACCCGTGGACCCGAGACCCGACCCAATATATACTAACATAAGATAACTTTATTATGTGAGAACAGAACTCTTTTTACTTTTCTACTTTTCTACATTAGGGTTTTCTACTTTTCTACATCTCATTGCCTGTTTGGATGTGATTTCTGAGTTTTTGGTTAATAGTGTCTGTTATTGATAGACAAAATGTCACATTAGTGTTTGTAGGTACGTGATCCAATTAAAATGTGAAAAAAGCATAATTTTTTTAAAGAAAAATACAGGTATTAGTCTAGACCCGGAACCGGAACCAGACCCGCCTCACAAACGGTTCCGGTTCCGGTTCTGGTTCCCATTATTCTTAACGGTTCCGGTTCCGGTTCCGGTTCCCCTTCTTAGAAAACGGTTCCGGTTCCGGTTCCACCCTGGACCCGGACTGGAACCGACCCGTTTACAACCCTACAGATGATACTCATGGACCATCTCTAAAAATCTGCCATATAAACTGCCATTTTGAGGTTGGGCCGGGCTCGAGCCTTCGCTTTTAGTACTCGGGCTAGGCCTGGATATTAACTTTGGGCCCTTTGGGCGAAGCCCGGCCTGAGCAAGACGGAAGAGTTGAACACAAATTCTTTCACACACAAATAAACATTTTTTCCAGGTAAACTACAAGTTGGGTTAGTAAGCTTTCCCCTTTACTCTGTAAAAGCTCGGGCTTTACCTATTCTAGGTGGGCTGGGCTCGGGCCAGGTACTTATGGAACGTGTCTGGCGTAGCTCGGGGTTGGGCCTATTGTTCAGAATCTGGGCCGAACTCGGGCCAGGTACTTATGGCCTGAGTCGGGCTTAGCCCTGGCTTGGGCCTATTATTTAAAGTTTGGGCTTGACCTGGATATTGCTCAGCCCGGCCCATGAACACCCCTAAATCTTGGCTGTTGCTTAGTTGGTTATGAACATGGGCACTGTGGGTGCGTTTGTAAGTTTGAGTCAGGTGAAGAATCACAAAAAGGTGAGAAGCTCCTTTCCTCCTGGTGAAATGGATCCTTAATTTTATATGGTACTATTTATTGATCGAGTTCCAATAGAGCTGTTGAGGATCTTATCTGGTAGCATCTTCAACCCACATGGGCCCACATATACCAACGATGTTCCGAACACAAAAAAGACAATCACCGCACTTGTTTTTTCACCAAAGAGGATTAGACAATGCAAGTAGAGAAAATCTAGCAACAATATAAGATCACAATTTTAGAAATCAATCTCTCTCTCGAGAGAGAGAGAGAGCATACCATTTTGTAAAACCACATGGGTTGGCGAATTTCAGACTGAAACAGTAAAGTCAGATGGGTCCTTCAAAGAAAGTCCACATTCTAACATTGTTACAGTCCATTTAAGGTGTGGTCTATTTCAAAATTGACAACGAAATGGGCTTGGCCCAGGTGTAACTTTGAGGCATCTGGGCTGTATCCAGACCTGGACATCAGGCCTGTTAACTAAATGGGCTGGGCTTGGAAAATGTTCGACCCGTCCCATTCCAGCCCATGAGCATATCCCCGAGTAATTAAACGAAAGCCCAACATCCTCCGGCTACCAAATTTATAACCAAAAGGGATAATGTAAACCTATTGAACTCTACGGAAACTTCAACTAGCAGGTTTGTGATAAGCCTGCCCTTATCATGTAGGAAGAGTTGTCATAGAACAAACCTTGTAGAACTAGACTTGGGAAATTACATGTCAAATATACTTTGAGAAAACAAGGAAATTAACATCACGTGAGCAGAGACATATTTCATAAGGATGTCTTCAACTTAATTTGTAGTCTTCAACTTCATCTTGTAAAACATAATCAACTACCTTCACTAAACATTTTTAGCTAGCTTTTCATGAGAATTCATTTAATTTGTAGTCTTCAACTTCATCTTGTTCAAACCCAGTGGGTTTGGGAATGTGGGTTGCCCAAGTGTATTGTTACATGGACAAATACAAAGCCTATAAATTATATGATCATCAACTTGAGAGATTGAACCATTGGATAATTAGCTGCTGTTTTCTCTCTTCCTCAACATCATTTCCTTACACATCTTATACATTAGAGACTAAAATGGGTGGTCGACCTTTCCCTTTAAAGCCTTGGATGAAAGAACTGGAAAAAAATCTCCACAAAGAAATCCAGGACGGCATCGGCGGTCCAAAAGAGTTGAAAGAACAAGAGATCGGATCTTCACCTAATTTTTTGTCCGTCGAGGCCTCTCACATCGATCCTTGCCTTACCAACGAGCAGAAATGTAAAGCTAGTGGCGGTCAATGTCTATCGATCTGTGGCTTAACTGTGGACGGAAAGGAATGGAACCTCCAGCTGCGAGAAGAGAATGGAACTTACTTCTTCAGTGAGACAGGGAACAAGAAGATGACAAAGGAAAATGACTGGAAACAGGGAACAAAAATCTGCATTTGGGGCGTACCTGGTGGAACATTTAGGGACAAAAAAGTTCGTTTTCTGTTCACCTATAGAATGTAGCAAAGAGACGGTGTAATATGAGTTTAGAGTTAAGTGTGTGAGGGTGAGATAGATAATATAGTACCAGTGTTTAATTTGTTCTTGTTTTGCATGTTATTGTTAGGAACTCAGTAGATGTTACACGGTTATAATACTACAACTTTTTTGTTCTTGTTTTGCATGTCATTGTTAGGAACTGAATTGACCTCAGTTTTCTTTTGCCAGTATTAAATCTTGTCTCAGCCAATTGAGTGGTTTAATAAATATTCCAAGTTTGTACCATCTTTTTGGATGAAGCTACTCAAGGAACCCAGTTTAAATTATTTCCGAAGAGATTAATTTTCTTAGGATCTTTCCTCCAATACTGAAGGAGCATTTTGTGTTTGTTACTTATATGTCATTTATTATTTTTCTTGCAATTTGGCCACATCAATACTTTAATTCAAGAATTAAACAAAAATTACTGTCTAAAACTATTAAGGGTAGCGAAATGCCTCACTTAGATGAACAATGGCCGATGATCTCTCATTCGTGATCTTTTCTTTAAGATGCATTGCGATGGCCACCAATATCCATTTTGATAATCGGTATTAGTTTTCCTCCACCATATGTCTTTCTTCCGGCACATTTGTGTAATTAGTTTTGCTATAAATTCCTCTTCTGCAAAAAAAAGAAGAAAAGAAAAAAAAACCGACCACCCCGCATAGGAATTTGCTTTCCAAGGAATCGTGAAGAACGTAGCCTGTTTTTGCACTTTTCTAGAAGAAAAAACGGCCACACCATGATTTTCACTGTATCACGGAATTTAAGTTCCGCAATCCTCACTTTTAATTTCTATGAAAAACTGGTTGCACAAACGTTCAGTAAGTGTTGGTTTGAAGCCTAGACAAAAGGACGATGGTGCATCAAAGTAACAATTTGAAGAACCCTACCAAACTATATATATTATGAGTTTACTATGACAAAAGTAATATTTAGCCAACCCTTCCTAGATGGAATAAATTAACTATGACTGATGTCCAAAACTTATATATATATATATTCAGTTTTTCTCAAATCCAAGCTAATTATATTCAAATGAAAATCGCATTTTTATTTAGATCTTGTAACTTGATAGAAGGTAGGTATTTGGTATAAATCAGATTTTCTAAAAGTTTATAGTTTCACTTATTTATAATTAATCAGTAAACCCAAAATCAAGTTTGCAATTGGAATTTATAGTTTCACTTCAGTTTCTTTTACAAAAAATGCCTTTTTTTATCACATAGGATAGGCCCATCTCTCTGTTTACCCTTTTTTTTTCTCGGAAACCCAAACCTATTGGAAGATGTAAACCCATTGAAATTCTACTTACTTCCTTCATGTAAGAGAACCCAAACCACTTAGTATTTGGCTGCCCAAACCTAGTGGTTTATCACTCCCATTTACTTGCAATTGCTTTTGAAAGGCATGTTCATTTCAACCTAATCCAGATCAGCTTTATCTGATTCTTCACACCGTCATAATTAAAAATCATCTGACCCACAAGCCCAATATATGGGTTTTGGAATGTGTTGGTTTGCAGAAAGTACTGCAAGGACTTGATAACTAGCAGCTCAACACTTAGATATTTATAATCACCGATTTGGTTGCGACATTTCTTTCACATTAAACTCATGGCATCTGAAGAATCAGGCGTGAACCTTCTCTTTTTTATTCGAGGTTAGAAAGATTAAAGAGCAAATTCTAAAATATCATATACACCCAAGTAGGCCTTTGTGTTGCATTGGCAAAAATATGCAGTGAGTAGAAGTCATCATGGCGGTTGTCAGTATCTCTGCGTGAGCAATTTGGAACGCTGCCTGCCTCACCGATGAGCAGATAAAAAGAATTAGCAACAACCAAGTGATTCGAGTTGTGGGTTATGACGAGAAGGGAACGAATTGGAAGTTGAAGTTGCGAGAGGAGAAGAAGATCCACAGCAGTGATAGAGCCATAGAGGGAAACTCATTTTTGAGATGGAGACAAGAAGTAAAATGGAGCCGAAAATAGATAGGATCTGGGTGTCAACTTCAAGCATTATCTAAGTCATAGGTGAAAAGCTTTATACAATTGCCATTCAAAAAACAAAAAAATCCATTAAAAAAGGTATTGTAAAAATGGACCACAACCATCAAATGAGCTAACAAATATTATCTGAAAAATAAAAGGACTTTTGACGTATTAGTCTCCCTAAAACCATGATGTTCTGATTTCATGACCAAAATTCATATAATGTTACTAGAGTACTCGTTTGACTCTAATCAACTTTTTTTTTTTTTTTTACTTTTTTGCTCTGGATCTCATGATATCATGACTTTTACAGCGTTTTAGGAGATTTTTTTTTCCAAATGATATAACTTAAGAAATGGTTATCAGATTTGTATTTACTTTTCTCAAAATGTCAGTTTTTGAGGTCTATAAAAAAATAAATTTATTCACTAATTGCAAAAATATATGATTCAGAAATTAATAAATCCTATGATATCATGGGATATATATGGCGCGAAAAATTGAAAAAAAAAATAGTGCTGAAGAGGGAAATGAATGGCAGTTGAAGTTGCAAGAAGAGAAAATCCACAGCAGCTACATTTTTTAGATGGAGACGACAAGTAAAAGTGAGGAGGAAATGGAGGGGATCTCTATCTGGGGGTTCCCGGAGATGATGCACAAGTTCCCCTTTTGTTCTCACCCTTTATTACTTGTTTGCAGAATGTGTTAGAAAGAAAGGTTGAATATATTGATTGAGATTAGTTGAGACTTTTATCTCATATAAATCTTTAATTTTTTTTTCTAACAATGGTGATAATCTCTTGAGTTCTGTATTAATATAATGATTAATGTTGCATATGTAATATAAGCTTTGGATGGTAAATTTAGAATGATGTGGTGAACTCTTCTAGAGTCACAAATCTCAATACTTAACTGATAAAGAGGAAGATCTCAAATATTAATTGGGTGGGATGCCCCTCCTTGAAAGCACTCCTGGTTCCTCCACTCTTTCTTGGTCAACCTGTGTTGGTCCCAACTCCCATGTAGGGCCATCAGGCAAGCCATCCTTTGGAGGTATTACAGGAGGGCCCAGCACGGCCTTCAAAAGCCAACAGAGTGAGAGTTTTTCCTTTTTTAAAGGTCAAGGGCTGGGCTACAAGTATTTTGCAGGCCCACTAATTTGAGGCCTGAGCTAGGACAGAACTATGCCCGGCCCTATAGGCCCACATTATTTTATTCATTATAACATATTCTTTCATATCAATGTTTTCCAAACATGAATTTCTTGCCATTGAATGGAGAAAAGTCCAAATATAACTTGGACTAGAGCAATAATAACTAAGGAGTGCAGATGATCAGGATTAGGCTAGTTAATTAGTGTTGTAGGTTTTCTCAAATTGTTTGAAATGAGAAAGCAGGCCCAGTTTAAAGATCTTTATGTTTAGGATGCGCACTGCATTTTGCGCCTTGGATTGGACTACATTTCTGGATCCCCTTTGTAACTGGGCTGGGCTGAGAAGCTTGATCCAGCGCCACCTATAAAGGCTGTCTTAAATCTTCCATAATAGATGGGATCATTGTAAAAAAATCTCATTCTCTGCAATTTCTCTCTTGAGAATAGCCCAAGGATTTCAAAATTGAAATTGAGATTCTGGAAGGAAAATACAATATTAGGGGAAAACATAGTTCATGATTTTACTTTAGGAAGATATAATTCCAAGAAATAAATATTTTCTACTTTGCCAACAGCCAACCGTAAAAAAATAAAATAAAATAAATAAAAAACACTCCATCATATTACTTGTTGCAATGCATTGCCAAATCCATACCTGTACAAAAGAGGAATGTTAACATCCTATTCAGGCTCAATATTTGATGCCAGCGTAGAAGAAATTAAAATTTAATTTTCTTCTCTTTAGGCCTTGGGCTCAGCCTTTATCCCCAAGGGAGAGGTAAAGATGGAGGAGTTTTAGCCCACGCGAACCTAGCCCACATATGTTAAGGGTAGGGCTTGGACAACCTCGGGCCCAGCCCCACCTGGCCCTTTGAGACCCCAACTTGCCACTGATCCAACTGTATATTAATTTAGCATTCTTAGGATTTTTGGCTCATTCATTACTTTCAATCCATGATTAAAAGAATATTGTAAAGACCTGCTATATTGGATTATGTTGCACCTAATCCTACAACCTCACCTGCCTTCCACTTAAAAAATCCAAGGTAAGAGTCTTCCTACCAGGCAACAGGAATTCTTACATGGCACCAAACCATGGTTCCAAGCAATATCATCTCAACCCTAACCGTAGATTCCTCTTTCTGCTCCATGGATTAGTAATCACCCTTAATTTTAAAAGATAGTTCAGTTGGCTTAGGATTACGGTTTGTCTCCGGAGGTTGTAGGTTCGAAACTGCACTACCATACTGAAACTACAAAAGAGTTTACCTGACTCCCGCCTCAGTCGGAAGAATTAGTTCAGCCCAAAGGGTTGGAAACCCTCCAATAACAAAAAAAAAGAAAAAAGAAAAAAGAAAACTAGTAATCACCCTTGGATTAAATCTGGAAAAATTAATTGGCTGTAAACTTTGAGGCCCTTCTTCAATCATAGATCAAAATAATCTAATCAATTATGCTGATTCTATTGCCTTCCTCCAAGTCCTGATCATAGGTCTTGTCCAGGTGGGCCACACAGGTATGGCCCACCAAAACTTCAACATAGGATAATGGTAGTGGTCCTTGGTTTAGAAGCAACCTTTTTTGAAAGTAGAAGCAGAAGAGGAGAGAACTTTCTCCAACGAGACTTCTTCTTCTTCTTCTTTTTTCTTTCGATCTCTCGTTTCAAATCGTTTTTGAAGCATGAGTTTCCTCTTCGGGAAGAGAAAGACTCCCGCAGGTATTCATCTTTCCTCCTTTTTTTTCCTCAAATCGATTACAATTCTCTTGATTTCTCTATGTTGGCGTTTGGATCTACTCAAAATCGCAATCGATTGGACGTTTTTTTAGGGCGGTTGTGTTTGGGGTAGGACGGAAATAGGGAAACTTATTGATATTAAACAGATTGCGATTTGGGTGCATCCAAATATGGTGTAAGATGATTTGTGATGATGATGATGATGATGATCTGCAGAGCTTCTGCGGGAGAACAAGCGGATGCTGGACAAATCTATTAGAGAAATAGAGAGGGAGAGACAATCTCTACAAAATCAGGAGAAGAAGCTTATTCTAGAGATAAAGAAAACTGCAAAGCAAGGCCAGATGGTATCTCTCTTTCTCTCCCCTTCTCTCAATTGTCATTTTAATCAAAATCAAACTTATTACTGTAGCTACAGAATTAGAAAGCATGAAAACAGAAAGAATTGAGTGGGCTATTTATAAAGAAAGTTGATGTGAAACTGCACTTGCATAGTTGCATAGAGGTCATAGATGCTGGAACTTCCAATTACTGGGTAGCTGGAGAAGGATGAGGCCAATGAAGACTTGGAAGTAGTTAGAAATTTTTGGATATATGTATTATGTATATATGCAATGCATTGTACATATGTAGTTCCATAGGAAACCCCATATTGCGCTTTTTATTTGTCCTATAGAAAGCGATTAGTCAACTAAAATAATCAGTTTGTTTACCATAATTTCATTTTCTCCGCTTAGTCCCTGCTTTTTTTTCCCCTTTTAAATCTTCTTCCCTGCTTTGAATATATTCTACAGTTATATGCTTTTTATTGAAATGACATGTTACATTGTGTGGTGATATAGAATTTAGCCCTGAGAAAGGATGAATGAGAGGAGTAGTAGAATTCAGGCTGACCCATATAGATAAGTTAAAGATTTTACTAGATGATAATTTGGAAAGAAAACAAAGGCAAGAGTTGGGTTTGTGTCCTTTTAACCTCCAGAGTCGCTTCTTTTTCGAACGTACTTTCTTAAAAGGGAAGATCCATAGTGCTGGTAGAAAGAAGAAAGTTCCATATTGGTTATAACAGAAATGGTGCAAATAATGATCTAAATAATCCATGTACTTGGCCCACCTTACAATTTATGAAGTTGGGAATTTAGCTTTCAGCAGGAGTTGGATTTGCACAACGGATCTTGAAAATGAATTGCTCTTTATTGTGCTTTATCTAAAGCATGCACAAAATGAAACTTCAAGCCTCAATACTCCCCTATTTTGGATTTGCACCAGCCAAACACATTAAGTAGAAAGGTTTCTGGCCCAAATTTAAAATTTGTAATTATTTATTAATGTAAAAGCAGAACAAATCATGTATTTGTAAGTTTGCATTGCAAGAGGGCCTAAGAATTTTCACGAAATATATTTTTTGTCCCAGTTTGCATTGAGCAATTGGATAGATGTGATCTTAGAGAGGACTATTTTATTTTTATTTGTTTATTTGAAAAATAATCTTATGGAAACCAAAGCCTAAAATTTCAAAATAGGAAATATGGAGATGTCAATCGATAATCTATTGTCATAGACCTTGATTTTCACAATGGCACTCTCTTTTCAATTGACTTCCCCATGATCTTTTAAAAAATAATAATAAAAGGACTAGGCAAGGGCATGAGGAGATTAACTCGTACTTTTATCCAACTAATTAGACAACTTGCATGGACCATGCCCGTGGAGATTCACTGGGACTCTGCTTTGAATATCCACTTGAACAACAGATGAGTCACAATCGAGTGAAAGTAGAAGTTTCACATTTTCATAAAAAAAGAAAACGTATAAGTTTCACTTTGCAAGGACTCAAATGTCTACTATATTGGAATGACATATACCGGAATGGCACTAAAAAGATGAGATCACCACACTTTTTGAATAACCGACATTACCTTGCTACCTCCTGATTCCTGGTAATTGATGCATAATCCATCAGAAGTTAAATTTGACATAACTATTTTGGGAAGAGCTAAGGAGATCAAGTGAGATTGATCACTTGGTGTTCTACCATTCTTGTCCTAGTATCTAAGTGCCCTGCATAATGTCTTCTTTTGGAATATCAAACCCTTCAGAAGCTGGAGTCTAGTGGGGCACTATTTCTTTCCACATCTTTGGGGATAGAGTTATGCTTTTCTTTCCTAGTGGATCAAATAATAGCCACAATCAAGATCTTTAAAATGTTGTTCCTTATAGAATCCACCTTTAGGCTCTTAGTGAACAAGCCATTAGAAGGCCCTCAATAGTCTGTTCCATATACTACACCTTATGTGTCACAATAATATCACAATGCAACAAACAGCCTATGCATGCAGATATCCAGGTTTAAAATTTTTAGATGCATTTTTCCTTTTTTTATATTGGTAAGGACCGTAAGGTGACTTGACCCGCAACCTTAGGGTTGCAATAATTATCACCTTACATTATCTTGCGTATATCTAGTTCTATCATTTTTTAGAAACTGATGCTTAGATTTCTTCATGTGCACATTTAATATATATATAGGGAGATGCTCCTATGAAAGCATCTCTCTCCTTACTATGAGAGATAAGGTGGGGGCCCTCAAATTTAAGTTGTTGGCATTGGATATGGATGTGAGGGCCCCCACCCTATCTCTCATAGTAAGGTGAGAGATGCACTCATAGGAGCATCTCCCATATATATATTTATTTATCAGTCTCCATATGCGTTAATTTTGGGGTTTCTACATAAGATGTTGTTGTTGTTGTTGTCTGCAACTTACATATTTACTCCCCTTATTATAAAATTTGCTAGATTTGTTCATAATTTGACGAGAAAATAGCATGATTTACAATAGAAATAGTTGTGGCAGCCTCCTTTGTTGGGTTCCCAAATTTAATGTTTATGGGCAGCCAGAGGAAAACATGGGGCTAGCTGATGTAGGAGGAGCTCCCTCTTTTTTTTCCTATGATAAAGGCTGTGTTAGTTGGTTTCACAGGTCCACTAGGGGTGAGAATTGTTAATGAAGCCAAAGTTAGAAAAGTTAGCCAAGCACAAAGTGTTGAGGATCTTCAGTTTGTTTCTTTGAAGTTGGAGTAAAGATGGAGTTAAAATCTAACCAATGGTTAGATTTTTTATCTCAAAGTTGTTTCGAAACAAGGGGTAAAATGGAAAAAAGTGTAAAGCAACTGTCAAATTTTTTTTCCACATGCCTCCAATTAGTATGTACGGCTGTAGAGATGTTGAAGAGAAACTTTACTTTCACTTACGCTCCTCTATACTGCATTTCCCATCCCCAACCACTTTTCTACCAAGCTTGCAAGGAGTCTCCTCTATTTGGACTCTCACATAATTAAGTCTCCTTGTAGTATGCTGTATATGTCATGGGCAATCACATAGAATTCAGGGTATATACTCTAAACAATGCTCCAGGCAAGTGTAGCATGTAGTTGGTAAAGTAATTTGGATTTTTCAGCCCAAATATTTGCAATTTATATTATTTATGAATTTGTTTTGGTAAACATGCTTGGAATGATGTATGAAATAATTAAACCACCAAATTACAGTAGCTTGGATCAACTACTGTAATGTTATAGTATGTGTATTTGAAAGTTAATCTCTTGGGAAAAGTCAAACTTTTAATTTAACTCTACTCCACCTTTCCAAACACATATTGAGCAAAGTCAAATTTTCAACTTTATCCCAACTCTACTCTGATTTGACAGCTTACTCTACTCTACTCTACTCCCCACAAACAAACAGGCCCAAAGAATTTTATTCAGAATATGTGATCATGGGGGAGTGGTTCAATGCTTTGGGTGTCAAAGGAGGAGTGTTATCATGGAAGTTGGAATTCATTCTAAATGAGATAACGGATATACAGAAACCCATTTAGTCGCGGATTCACTAGCAAAAAAGGGAGTGATAGGGTATATTTTATATTCAGGTCCTGATTATTTGTAGTTCATTTATTTTCTGTTTGTTGTTTTGCCATATTTCTTTTCCTCATTTATGCTATTTGTCAGTTTCTTGTACTGTGCTCTTTCTTCAAGAACGAAAATTTTTCTCCGAGCTGCAGTTAGCCTCTATTATAGCTTCAAGGCACTCCTTGCTAACCAGTGTGGTGGCCTACCAAAAAGAAAAATGCTCCAACCTAATATTGGTGAATAATAATTGTGAACCGATTAAATCTTTCATCTTTTTATGTTTGTATTTTGTTTCAGGGGGCTGTGAAAGTTATGGCAAAAGACCTCATTAGAACACGACATCAGATCACAAAATTCTATGCATTGAAATCACAACTTCAAGGTGTATCCCTTCGAATTCAGGTATTTTTCATTTTTTTAGTGTTAGGTCTTTCACAATTTTAACTTTTATTTAATTAATAGCACGGAAAGTCAACATGATTACTCATTTTCTTTGTGTTTTTTCTTCTTCTTCTTCATCTTTTTTGAGTGCCATCGGTAGCCTCAGTATTTATTTGTTGGCTTTGTTGCTTGTATTAAGCATGAATATCTATACAATCTTTCTACCAAATCCAGAATTCCTTTGTTATCAACAGATGGTTTTCATAGGACAAATAAAACATCTTGTCTGTCAGTATTTGTGTAAGATGAATGAGGATGTATCAATGTCAAGCAAAGCCAGCACCATGTCTATGAATCAATATTTATTTTTTTGTCATTCATAATTGTTTTCAAGATATTACCTGATATCTTAATGGTCTGAATAATTTTGTTTTATAAACAAAAGTGGTAAGCACTTTGGTTGACTAATATGTACGTATGTTTTTTAAAAAAGAAAAAGTTTGTCTTCTACATCCACACCCAGTTCTTCTTGTTTTCCCGCTTTTCTATCATTGTTATACTCATTCATGTTCCGAGCCATGATTTTGTAGGGAGACTAGATTCTAGAATGATTTATCATTTGGATATTGCTTACAAGGAGGAATTATTTATTGCTATCTACCCACATTCTAATGTATATTTTGAAAAGATCATGATAATATCATGATATTTGCCTGAAACAACATCTTCTTTAGTACCATGGTATGTTGAAAATATCATGACAAAATCACATAAAAATAAGAATAAAAATGACATTCTTCTTAAGTATCATGATATATTATTTTTATCTTGTATTAATTATTATTCTTAATTATTTTAAAATAATTACATCCACAACATTTTCACAATAATATCTGGAGAAAACCTAAGTTTGAGAATATTCTGATATTTTCACAAGAGTGGTATGTGTGTTGCTAGCTATTTTGGGCATTAAACTTGAGCTCATTTGCATGCAGAGTGGATGATTGTATGAAAGGGGCTCATTTTTAATTGCATATGGCACAGTGGTCATCCTGATTGGATCATCTATATGAGTTTCCTATGAAATCCAATCTTTTTCATTTTGGCTACATCGGTCTACCTATGAAATCCAAACTTTATTTGTTATCAAGGACAAACTTACAACAATATTGTTATGCACAAAGAAAACAAATGTGGTAATGGGTTGGAATTTGTGTTAGTCGAAACAATGACGTGTTGAGGTTAAGCACATTTAGATCCCCCACCATATTTGTATTTGTATCTTCTTCTTCTTTTTTTTTTTTTAATGGTATGTGTATCCATATCTATTTTCTATATTAAACGTATACAACCAATAGTTTTCTTTTATTTTTAATATAAAAAAAGGTTTTATTTTATATTTTCAATTTTCTCAAATTATTTATAATGCCATGTTGACAAGTGTGATGGTCTGGCAGATTACTTCCCAATAGGACACGTACGTGGAAGTGAAATGTCTCTAAACCTACTGGTGATCCTTTAAATGTCTCTTCATTGTTTTTTTTAAATTTAAAGTATGCAACTGGTGAGTGTTTTTTAAATGAGGTACTTCATCAAAACATATCATGCATAATGATGTAGGTCCTTAATCCACAGTCGCATGTCCTATCCTTACTTCACTTCATCATGACACAATTGTAACTCCATCTGCATTTCTTATTACAAGAAGAAAGGAAAATAACGTTTTCATCCTACAATTGAAGAGACTTGATGTTATAAAAAAAAAAAAAAAAAATTTGAAGAGACTTGATTCCTTATTTGGTATGACTCTCGAACTAACTAATGGAAAAGATTAAAATGGACTTGTTAGTTGCTGCCGAGGATGGATGAGAGAACCCATAGCCTAGTTAGAACGTGTTCATTGTCACAACCCTGAGCTTGTGGGTTGCCAAGCATGTGCGTAATTTAGAACCATTTTTATGAATTGAAGAAAGCTTCATATGATTTCTGTAAAATTGGATGGGAATTCCAAATATTTCCTTAACTTTCTCACCAACATAAAACTGTACCCATTTGAGCATAAGATTTGCTTTTGGAGTCCTAGAAGTTAGGACTGCATTCTGGTGTAAATCCCTCTGACATGCGAAGAAGATAAAACTGTGGGGCCCTACCTTCTGCTGTGTCAATGGCTACATGCCTACATCTACTTCCACTCAAGTCAGTGGAAATTCATTATCGAATTTGTTGATGTGATCCTACATACTTTTGTTCATGGTTTGAAAGCTTGAAGAAGCCTCAATTTGAATTTAGCTGAGGTGACTCAGGAATCAGATTTCAGACTTAGGATCCCAGTAAGACTTGATAACACTCAGTTGACTGAGCTCAGTCAGATTTGATTGTACTTGTTTATGCTTAATTAGGGTTTTTTTTTTTTTTTTTTTTTCCTGTGGTATTTTTCATCCTGAGTTTCTATATCAGTGCTTGACTAGGACATGGATGAGCTGACTTGACTTGGTTAACTTTTGAGTTAAATCAGGTTTTCTAGTTTTCAAACAGTGTTTCTTCTAGGATCAGGTATCTGATAAATTTTCATGGACATTTGAAACAAATATGTTCTAAACGTGGATAGTTGATTTGAAACACAGATGGTTGTAATATGAACTGGACAGTAACTTTTAGATTGACCAGGCAGATCAGATTTTCCCTCTGATAATGGACCATCAAATTAACTTTGAGGGTGCTTTTGCGTGACGAGAGAATCTACTGTAGAGAGGAAATTTGTTTCGATGCTCCATGTGGCCCCTTTTTTTATTTTGTTGTTTGACACATTTTCGGAAAAGGGAAAAAATTAACAAATTTTTCCTTGCTAGAGAGGATTTTGATTTCCTATGTCAGGGGTAGGATTTAGGAATGCAAGATTCCTCTCTGTCATGGAAATGAAGATCTGCACAGAGCGGAATCCTCACACTACACAAACGTGACAGTGTTGCTAGCCAGTAATTCCAAAACCAATTGGATCATCTATATGAGTTTCCTATGAAATCCAATCTTTTTCATTTTGGCTACATCGGTCTACCTATGAAATCCAAACTTTATTTGTTATCAGTGACAAACTTACAACAATATTGTTATGCACAAAGAAAACAAATGTGGTAATGGGTTGGAATTTGTGTTAGTCGAAACAATGACGTGTTGAGGTTAAGCACATTTAGATCCCCCACCATATTTGTATTTGTATCTTCTTCTTCTTCTTTTTTTTTTAATGGTATGTGTATCTATATCTATTTTCTATATTAAACGTATACAACCAATAGTTTTCTTTTATTTTTAATATAAAAAAAGGTTTTATTTTATATTTTCAATTTTCTCAAATTATTTATAATGCCATGTTGACAAGTGTGATGGTCTGGCAGATTACTTCCCAATAGGACACGTACGTGGAAGTGAAATGTCTCTAAACCTACTGGTGATCCTTTAAATGTCTCTTCATTGTTTTTTTTAAATTTAAAGTATGCAACTGGTGAGTGTTTTTTAAATGAGGTACTTGATCAATGCGTTTTTTTTTCTATTCTCTTTTTTTTTTTTTCATTGGCAGTTTGCTATTTTTTTTAAACAACCAACCAAATCTCATTCTTTCATCATAACTTCATTATTTTTCCTGTTTTGTTCTCCTTTAAGTCTTCATTTTGTTCATAGTATTGTAAATAAATTTACCCCGTACCCCTAGGGGTATCTCAGTTGGCCTAGGACCACAGTTTACTCCCGAAGGTTGAGGGTTTGAAACCACACTACCACACTGGGGCCACAAGGGATTTACCCGGCTCCCCCTAGGCCCGAATGGATTAGTCCGGCCCAAAGGGTTCGAACACCCTCCAATATCAAAAAAAAAAAGAAGAAAGGTATTGTAAATAATTTTGGAAAATCTTTGGTTAGTCTATCTCATGTATCTTTAGGCTAATAATCTCTCTCTCCATTCAACAACCGACACCCTGACATTTCACTGGCTTGGGCATCTAAGTTGGCTCACATGCATGCACAGTGCATGGTTGTATAAAAGGGCCCACATGGATTCCACATGGCCCAGAGTTCACCCTAATTAGATGGTTGGACTGAGGAGCCTACAAATTGGATGGTTGGACCGAAGTACCATCTATTTTTTAATGCTCATTAGTTGTAATTAGGTGGACATGATCATCCAAAAATGTTTTAAATTTGAGCAATGAAGACCACAGTGCACCTCTCTGAAGTACTATCCAACTGTCTACTGTACATATAAGGGGGCTCAGGTGGGGCCCCAAATACTTCATTATGTCTGTATAGGCAGCTTAGAGTGGATCATTCGACACCGTTCTCTTGCTACAAGATGTTAACAGATTTGGAATGTCTGTGTATGAGGATGTGATAATTTGATGTCTACCCAAATCCATTGAAAGATGAAAATGAATTTGTAATTTTGAATAATAAAATGCGTGGTTCTCACTGAACATTCCAATTAGATTTGAGGAGAATTCTCTCCTAGGAGCAACGGGATGCGGGAGTTCCCATCTGACCCTCCGTAAGGCGGGACCCCCCTGAATTAAACAGACGGGCCTGTGATGAAGGCACGGGTTCATTTTTCCATATCCTGTGCTGCAGGCGACAGAGCCCATGTATTTGAAAATAACCACAACTTATCATTGCACTCTGATTGTGCATTCACATGCAATTAAGCATGCATCCAATGGGTAACTTAAAACTTAAGATACTCTTCTAGTTGAACAATTGGATTTGCAAATGCATATTTTCCTTCTGATGATGCTAAAAGTGTAATCTGTAATACTTGTAGACGCTGAAATCAACACAAGCAATGGGTGAGGCCATGAAAGGTGTTACCAAGGCAATGGGAAAAATGAATAGGCAAATGAACTTGCCAGCACTGCAGAAAATAATGCAAGAGTTTGAGATGCAAAATGAAAGGATGGAAATGGTATCAGAGGTTATGGGAGATGCCATTGATGATGCGTTGGGAGGAGATGAGGAAGAGGAAGAAACAGAAGAACTTGTTAACCAAGTGCTCGATGAGATTGGAATTGACATCAATGCACAGGTATTTTATTTTACGTCCTTAGTGAACATATAGCTTGTTGTGGTGTAGTTCACTTCATGGCATAGTACTCGTGTGCTAGAGGTTTACTTGACCTACAATGGATCAGACATCTGGACCAAATGTCTGTGCCATCTAGCTTCTATAACAGGCTAACCCCTGTGGATGACCTGGCCCAAAAGTCAGGTGGACCCACTCATCAGGTGGGGGCTTCACATGGATGTTGAAGATGAACTGATAAAATAGGTCTTCTTTAACATGTGTGACCACCTCTTGAGCGGACTAGCCTGATTCTAGGCACATAAACAGTGGCCCCTATGCTTTGGCACACATGGCCGTTGGTGGATGGGCTTATGTACACTAGAATGCTGATTTATGGAATTCTCTTGAGGGAAGTTTACAATGAGAACTACGGGTTTTTTGCAGCTTGTCAAGGCACCCTCATCTGCAGTGGCTGTACCGGCTGCTGCATCGACCAAGCTTGCGCAGCCTGAAACAGCTGGGAGTGAAGATGGTGGAATAGATCATGACCTACAGGCAAGGTTAGACAATCTAAGAAAGATGTAGACCTCTCATAGCTTGAGGGGAGCTACAAAAACAGAGTTTTTTGGTTTATGTAATACTGGTGAAACTATGGCTTCATTTTAAGTTTGGTGAGATCTAATAAAATAATGTTATATGTTAACCATGTTATTTCTGTAACCACTCAACACATGTAGATAATTAAACATGATTGTATTGGTTTGTGTATATCAAAAGTGCTAAGCAGAACTCATTTGGATCAATGTCACTCATATCGTATTTGTGGAGAGGGCTTTTTGTTCCATAATAGTTTAGTAGAGAATATGTACAATTTCTTTAGGGATTAGGTTACATGTTTCTAAAAATTTTACTATATTACCGAGTAGATTAGAACCTAATCTACCCACTAAAATGTCAGTTCTTGACAAAAAAAAAAAAAAAAGGCAATAAAAAAGAATGGGCTTGGGACTCTTTTTGGCTTGCTAGAGACCGAATTAGAAATAGAAGATTCAAGGTGAAGTGATTATTTCAGAATTGAGTTGTGTTTCATTCAGAGCTGATTACTGTCAACATGGAATGAATAAGGTCCACCATTCACATTCTTTAATCGCCTAATCCATACAATTTCTGGGCAGTGGTCCACCGTCCACTCACAATGGCGCTCACTTGATGAACAATTGACCCGCGTGACATGTTGTTACTGGGCTGCTCAAAGTGGGACCCGCATGTCAAAACTGAGTGAATCTGAGCAATTCATCTATGGGACATCTGAACCATATATTTAATCACTCTCCACTTATTAGTTATGTACAGTTGGTTTTCTCCAAACAGTTGGCTTTTTTGCATGCTATGATTGTAATCCAGTCTCCACTTTTTTTGTTTTTTTTTTTCCTATCGGATGGTTCCCAAGTCTTTGGGTTGGACTAATCCCTCCGGGTCCCGAGGAAGCCGAGTTAATCCCTCCGGGTCCAGAGGGAAGCCGAGTAAACTCCCCTCTAGCCCTAGTGTGGTAGTGCAGTTTCAAGCCTACAACCTCTGAATGCATACTATGGTCCTAAACCAACTGAGATACCCTTGCGGTTGTAATCCAGTCTCCACAGAGAGTGGCTACACAAAAAAAGTTGGGAAAGTTTGATTCTTATCATATATTTGGACCTCCAAAGTGTTCAGATGTGGGCCACCCACTATATTTAACCATTGAAAAGATGGGCTCAACTGAAATATCTAAAAACACCCACCCAATATGATCCTAGCGCTCTATTGGATTTGTACTGTGCACAAATTGGAGGATGGCCCCACCTGGGGGATGCCAAGCAGGACCTGGCCCCAATTCTCATATGACCAGCTCAAGTTCGTGTTCCCAATCCAAGGATCCATAGCTGCATCTAGACCCACTTATAATTAATCGGACGTATGTATATAATAGCAGGTAAATATAGTAAAATATATTAGTCTGACGTCGGATGAAATCATCACATAGGTTTTTTTTCCTTTTTTATGTGGGGTTAAAAAAAAAAAAAAATGGCTTCACCACTTACCCGACCCGATTGCCCACCCTACTATGGCCTCATCATCGGTGGTTCATGCTTGAGTCCCACCGCTAAATTGGTCATATATAGGACATGTGATTAAAGTAGAAAAGAGCGAATAACTAATATCGAATCTTATAAGGCTTCAAACATTGGAGTCACATTTGGATCAATGCTAATATATATTGGAGTACAATAAAAGCACTATCTTGTGTGATTTGGATTTAATAAATTATCGCATGCAATTACTGAAAAATCAGAGGGAGGAAAATGGGATTTTTGTGGGACTAGGTATAAGCATGTTGTTTTTAATGTACTGGTAGAGACCCTTAGAAGTGTCTCCTGGTACCCCAAAAAAGTGATCCTGACTCTTTATCCTTTCAACTAATCCCTACAGTAATAGACAGACTAAAGGAAAAAGCAATAAGTTCATAAAATTGAGTATTTCTTGCAGTATTCCATGCAATTTTATGGACTTATGTAGGATAAATTCATTGAATTTTATAAAATCATGCATTTGAGCATATAAGGTTGAGTTCATGTCAAAATCAGTTAAATTTCACATAATTGCATGGTTTTCATGAAATTATTCTTTTTTATTATCTAATTATCCTCTCAAATAATTAACTTTTGATTCAAGCGTAAGACCGTGTAATTTCGTTCGTTGCATCATTGCATTTTATGCGGAGAAATCGATGAATACGCTGTATTCATATGAGTTCATACGTTGTGAATTGGGCCTCATCATGTGTTGCATTATTCTTTTCCTCATAAATATTATTCTTTTAATTTATCTCACTCTTTTGTGCAGGACAATTCAAACTTTAGGGCCCGCAAAGATAAAATTTGAGAGAAAGAAGAAAAAGAAGAAAGAAGAAGAAAAAGAAGAAAGACTTCAAGCAAAAGCCAACCTTGGGACCCACACTACGTCGGGCATTAATCCCAAGGTAGGGGCAGCCATTGTAGGGCCCACTTTGATGTGCAGAAATTCAGATTAAGTGCATTAAAGGTGATTTCCAAATTTGTGGGCCATGAGATGAGGTTTGATTTTCAAATTAGTGGGAACTACTATGAGAAAAATATGATGGAAGTATAAGTCACAAAGAGAAGAATTTACCTAAAATAGGTTCCGGACCCTGTTTTTGCGAGCTAAAATTTCCGAGTAATCGAAGAATCGGATACCCGTTTACAACCCTACTCACACACACACACATACACACACAGTGACCAAACTAGTTGAACTACACTTGTGACAGTATAGCCAAAGCTCTTCTTTTTTTTAATTATATATATATAATTCGGGCTAAGCCAGGGCTTACTATTTTAGGTGGGCCGAGCTACTTATCGCCCGATTCATGTCTAGGCTAGGATTGGGCCTATAGCTTCGGAACCGGGACAAGCGTGGATATTCCCTAGCCCGGTCGATCCGGCTCATGAATACCATATTCCCTATGCCTTTAATAACCCCTTTTCTGACTCAAAATATGAATTAATTATCTTTCGTAAGGAAAAACTAGAAAAGACTACTAATTGCTTAAGAGAAGATTTGCGGTGATAAAAGGCCCATCATCTTGCATTTGCTAATATATCTTCCGAAATAACTAGAAGGCTTTTAATTGCTGTGGAAAATATCTACAAGGATAAAAGATCCATTATTTTACATCCCATCAACATTTTTAGCAAATTTTGCATCATTTACTCTGCATCATTTAGCGTGCGTTTGGTAACGGAAGAGGAATACTGGATTTAGGATTCTTCTCTTCTACGAGAAAAGAGAAATTGTTGCTAATGTTTCCTTGCTTTCCACATTTGGCTATAATGGTGGAGACACCAAGGACTTCAATAATTCATCTTTGGTGTTGAACACCAAAATCCGTTGATAACAAACAACCCATTTAATATGAGGCTATGACGGTATGCCATGACCAAGACATATGAGTGTATCAAGTGAGGTCCACATCTTGATATAAGACAAACTAATATCCCCTATAACCAATGCACATATGATTGAATAAATGAGGCCCACTTTATATTGAATAAACTATGACCCCTTCATAACAAGTGGACATGTGATTGAATTAATGAGGCCACATTATATATCGAACAAATTATGGACCATTATCACTAGTGCAAATATGATTAAAATGATGGGGCACATTTATTATCTATTAATCAGACTATATTCCATGGATGAGATGTTATCCTTTTTTATTGAATAAGTGGGATCCACTGTATTCCTTTTTATTGAACAAAATAAAGTGATGGGACCTAAAACTAGCTAAATCAAAACTCTAATAGTGATATGAGATACAATAATTTTCTCTAATGGTTATCTTTTTCATACACAACACATTGCTTTAATAGTGCTAATTTACTCAATCCTTTATGCACAGTTCGAGTGGCTGCCGTACAAAAAAGTACGGTAAGGAGTTTTTGAATAACGTTTCGAAGGAAGACAAAGCACTTTTTGGGGGCAGACTCTCCCCTTATATCATATTGGGTGCTTGAGCATCACCCTTCTCCTAGGGTTATGAGGCAGTTTGGCTTGAGCCAAGCAGTGCCTCTCCATGCTTCTTCAAGCCCATCGTTTGGAAGGAAAATAAGGGGAGATCTGTTATAGACTGGAGTGAAGTGCACGGGGATTAGGTCAAGTCATGAGAAGCTCGGCCAAATAATGTGCTAAAGAGAAAAGGAAAATCAAAACACGGAGACAATGAAGAAGTATATATACATGAGATGGTATCCTCCGAATACCATCATGCGTATTGGCCGTGTCAGGTGACATGACGAGCCACAAAGGGATCCTCCCCTACAGCCCGATGCCCGTTCTCCTACAATCCCACATAGCCGAGTATGACGTTCACATTGTTTGCATTCATCACTTTGCTTCACTTTGATTTTATTCATAGTTTTATATATATATATATAACGGTATCCTTTCACTATGTCGACGGTAGGTCTCAGACTTCCTCAACCACATAGTACAGTCATGCGATCGTTCGATGGTTGCAAATGTGATCCTGGACAAGTTCATATCTTCGATTAAGACAAAGGTCGTGAGATTTAGGTTCACATTTGAAATTACATATGAGGAATACGTCGAGACATGTAGTACTTCTGCTTCTGAAGATGATAACGAGCTAGTAAGGATATAAATAAATTTGAACATTTCATTTTGCGAATTGCTTGTATGAACTCTTCCAAGTATATCAATGGGTAAATGTGTCTAATCCTTTTTTGGGCTGATGACATCCCTATGTTTTACAGACCATCAGTGCGCCATTGGCGGTTGGCACATAGGTCCTTTTTATTTGCATGGAGTTAGTTCCTACAAATTATAAAGAATGTATTCCTACAAACCAGGGCCATGGCATTCTGGTCTCCCAGCTCCTAGGCCATGGACCCATGCAAACACTTTGGCTCTACACATGGACTCTGTGCAGTTGGATCTTCGATCCAATCCATTCCATTTATGGTCAATCACCTTTTTTTTATTTTTTTATTGTCTTACAAGGGGTTCTAATATTCCACACAGACGCACACAGTTATCCATAACCAACTAAACAAGAACCGGTGAATATGAATCACCTTTGAGTAGGCTACTCGTGTACAAAATTATAGGTAGGAGAAGATGAACAATCGAACCCATATTTCCTAATAAGTTCTCTCTTTGAGCCAAACTGGTATAGGGGGATGATCCCTAATCAAAGTTGGTCGACCTGTATCCTCTGTATCCTCTAAAGTTGGGGCCATCACTCGGGGATTAAAAACATCATCGTAATAACGTGACAAGACTGCACAACTGTTCACCCATAACCCATTATACATATACAAATACAAATTAATGTAAAATAAGGATCTCCCCTAACAACAGAAAACATCACATTACAAGAAGAAACGAAGCAAAAGAAAGATACGGGGAAAAAAAGCAGTTCCAGCATTCATCCCACTGCTTCACTGACCAGTAGCGTCTGCTTTATTTGTGTAACCTTAAAGTTATTCTTCCCTTGATTCTATCTCGTGCAGCTAGCACTTCGACTAATGCTCCATAATGCATTCTTAAACCTTGCTTTTAGAAACTAATGCGGAGAACCCTATTTATAGTTCTACTTTATTAAATCAATGGCTAGATTAAATTACATGTTATGCACATGCTCAACAGTATGCACATGGGAGGAAAGCAAACAAATAAGACAAGCTCCCCCACTGGCTCTATTACTATTCCGTAAGTGTCTTAACTTTAAAACGCATTATGTGGGATTAAGGCCAAAACATAGGCGTATATGTCGAGGGACAGGAATTAGATATTTCTTACTTGGGATTTAGTAGTCCATAGTCCCCTGAAACAAGCAAGCAAACAAGACAAACAAGTTCAAGTAGGTAGGATCTCACAAGCTATACATAAAAATCAATAACAGTCACCACTAGTACTTTTTTCTTGGAAATCTCATGCAAAGAATTTTCTTAATAATTAATCTTTATATATTTTTAATGTATAAGATGGATGTCCAAGCATTTATAATATATTTAAATTCAACAACTTTTATCAAACATCCCTCTAATTATTTTATTCCGGCTTAAAACAATGTTAGCATTGTGTTACCAAATAAATTCTGCACAGCTAGCAATTCAGATAATGCTTCCAAACAAGAGCCACACGGCGCACTCACAGCACAACAACAGTTCCAAACAGGCCCTCGTTTCTAGCTTACACCGTGATTGCCGATTTAGAATGAAATAAGCTGGAGGAAAGGAGATGGAGAGGAGAGGTGTCCTGGATGAAGGGTAGTGAGAGAGAGGACAGGAGAGAGAAGAGAAAACAACGGCGTTAAGAAAGGGCCTGATGGAATAATTGGTTGGTAGGTGTGACGTGGAGGCACGGTTGAGAAAAGAAGAAATTAATTGGTGTAATTGGTTACACAAGGTTATACTTTGCCTTCACCAGTTGCATCTCTCAACAGAAGGAGGGCTAAACGGGGGAAGTCTCATCCAGTCAGTTAGCAAGTCTTCTTCTCACGGATAAGATAATCAATTGCAGAACAAGTGTTTTTATTGCTATGTTGATCATATATCTAATAGACCAATCCATCAAACAATGGGCGGACCCAGGTATTAGCATGCAAACCACTTAGATGATATCTTAAAGAATTTGATTTTATAATTTAACGTCTTCACTTGCATCATATACCGCACCATCCAAACGAAGATACTGGGTCCGCAGCTATAACCATTCTGCTTAGATTCTCATTACCCTTTTTAGGGTATATATTGAGACTTGAAAACCATCACCTCTAATTATATATATATATATATATATATATATGAAATTCTCCAAAACATTTTACTTTAAAAACGCCCCATTGTCTGCTCCTTTTTATTTATCATGGGGCACACTTTGAGTCAATCTAATTCTTTCACACACTAAATCAACCCCTCTCAAATGAATAATAATAAGTTGAAATTTGACGCTCATCCTACTTTCCCTCACCATTGGATTAAGGTCATAATAAAATGATGCCTCTACACAATTATTTTTAGGGTCATGGATCAAAAGGTTAGAATGATCTTACAGAGTTAAAATTTTGCACATAAGTAGGTCTCATATATTAGGGGTGCACAAAAAATCCGTCAATCTGTAAAACCGATCCGATTCGATTCGATTCACGGATTTTTAACCGATCCGTAGGTAAACGGATTGGTGACAGATTAAAAATCTTGTAATTTTAGCAACAAATCGGTGACGGATTTCACCTTCAATTTATGGATTCAATCCGATCCGATCCGTTGACATTAAATATAAATAAAAAATATATAAGGGATCTAAATATAAGTTAAGATGTCTATATAAAAAATAAGGAAAAAAAAATTAAGGGATCAAATATGAAAATTTTTAAAACATAGTTGATATCTTTCTTTTAACATTAAATTGAACGAATTAATCTAATCCGATCCGGTCCTCCACAAATCGAATCGATTTTTAAAAGCCACGGATTGATGATGAATTTCAAATCCATCAATCCGTACATTTAGCTCAATCCACACCAATCCGATCCATGTACAGCCCTATCATATATATATATATCTTTTCATCTAATGAACTTCCATAATCATGAAGCATGGGCGAACGCTCAAATATATATATATATATATATAGAGGGAGAAATTATGCCAAGAGAAAAGAGGCATAGGTAGTGTTGTAAAACAAAATGCAATGGGTGCAAACATATCCTCTTAATGAGATAACAAGGCAAGAACTCATACTTTTTCTGTCTAGCATCACCTACCACAATCTTAATAACTGCTAAGAGTCTGTTGGTATCCCTTGCGGGAGAGGCGGTGGGGGCGTCATATCCGTCCGGCAGAGCGGGCAGCTGGAGTGCGAGTAGAGCCACCTATCGATGCAAAGGACATGAAACAAGTGCGAGCACTCTGGCAACCGGCGAACCTCCTCGCCTTCCTTGAACTCGCCGAGGCACACGGTACATGTATTGTCATCTCCGGCGACCGAGGCCTCGTCTTTTGTAACGGTATGCGCCGGAATAAGTTGTATGAAGGAATTATCTAGGCCAGTAGACCCTTGGTTTTGAGGTGGAAACAACTGGCCGTGCTGGAGGGTGATGAGTGGTAGGCGACGATTGTACCACCCGACAGAGACGCAATAGTAGACTATGAGCACTATGGTGACCGACATCATTCCCATGGCGGCGATGAACAGCGGAGAGAGGCTGAATTTTAGGGTTCGGTCGTCCATTAGAGGGAGATTGGCATGGCGATGGACGACAATTCATTGGTGTTGATTACAAGAAGAAACCATTGTCCTAACCATTGTCCTACTAAGTGCATTATATATAACTAGATGGGAAATGTCATGAAAGTTACAGGTAACAGTTGCAATTTGGCCTTGAGACCAAGGAAGGCCGACCCAGGAAGAGAAAAATTGGGTTTAAGCCCAACCTGGCCTGCTGATCCTTGTCCAAATGGTATAGCCCACCTGTCAACTCTTTAGCCAAATGCAAATTAATTAACTATCAGATGCAGAAGTGGAAACCCTTTGGAACCATGCAAGACACAGTATTTTGGTGACCCAAATACTGCTTGTATGTCCCAAAAGGATCTCCTTGGATAAGATCATAGCCATCCATTTATTTTCTTGCCTTTTTTCTCTGCAGCATCAATGTTGTGTGTTCGTAACTATTTATGTACGAGGCCTCTGATTGAAGAGTGTAGAGGTTCCCATATGGTTTGTTTCAGGGGCAGATTCAGGAATTCAATATAGGGGCTGCACTACGTATATTAAAAAAAATTATTTTTCATGATTTTTAAAATTTGGAATGCATAACCCAGTGCCACCGGCAACTCATACGACAATGTCACATTACATTAGGATATATATGTATACCAACATGTTACGTACATGTCGTTTTATTCTAGCTTTAAAATTTCAACTTAGTCGTGCTTTTCGTAATTCGGTGAACTTTGAACACATTCTTTTGTCAGTAGTGCTACATGGACAAACTTTTTTGCCAGAGACAAACCCTATCATATCCCCTTGAATATCACTATGATATTCAAGGGGATATCATAGGGTTTGTCCAAGTAGATTTTTTGTTATTTTGTAAACTACGATATGGAATCCATTTACAATATGTAAGCATTTTCTGATATGACTCGTTGAACACTAGCTAGATTTATACTGAATGTGACTTAGTTAGAGGGTGAAATCTATCAAAGGCTGTAGGTTAGGTTGTGATTTAGCAATTATGCAGGGCCGGCTCTAAGGTTTGGGTGGCCCTAGGCGAGCTCCTAAAAATGAGCCCTGTCTTAGGAAAAAAAAACACGCACAATTTTTTTTTTCTGTAGAAAGAACATATATAGAATTTAACCCCACTAGCAAGATAAAATAAAACATAACTAGTGCCAAAATAATTACAAAAGTAAATAATTATCTAAAATTTACTCGTCTCGCGGTTTTCGCTGTAAAATCAGTAATTTACTGTTTTCACTACTAAAAAAATGGCTTGTTGTGTCGGTTTTTGGTGTGTCGGGTATGTGGAAAACCGACACAACAAACTTTTTGTGTCAGTTTAAGTTATTTATGTATTAATATCAGGTTTGTTGTGTCACTTCATTGGAAAGAGACACAACTGAGTTTTGAGTTGTGTCAGTTCTACTAAACCGACACTACAACACAAGCTGTTGTGTCGGCTGGGTTAAAATTTAAGTATAATATTTTATATAATTCATCATACCGACACATCAAACTTCATGCTTCCGTAAAAAATCTCATCTGCCAAATTAATTTGGCGCCAAGCAAGAACTTTGGCTCCATTCTTCATTACATCACTCTTGTTCCCGCTCTTTCTTCATCTCATTCCCCACAACAGAACCCCTCTCTCATCTCATTCCCCACAACAGAACCCCAACCCCTCTCTCATCTCATTCCCCACAACAGAACCCCTCTCTCATCTCATTCCCCACAACAGAACCCCTCTCTCATCTCATTTGCCGCTCATCTCTCTCTCTCTCTCTCTCATCTCTCTCTCTCTCTCATTCTCCCTCTCCTCACCGCGTCGCTGCCGCCGGAGTCCGAGCACGCCGGTGATCACCACCACCACCAAGATCTCCTTCTCTTTTCCCTTCTCCACTCTCTCATCTCATCTCCCTCTGCCCAGGTCACTGCCGCCCCACCTCTCTCTGTTTTTCCCCTTTTCTCTTCTCCCTCATCTCACCTCACTCAATACCCCACTGTCCCGACGCCATCACCGCTGCCGCCGGACCCACCTGCGTTGCCGCCGAGCTTCCTCATCTCCGGCGAACCCAGCCCAGTCCATCTCTCTCTATTTCCCCATTTTTCCTTTCTTCCTTTCCTTCCCTGTTTCTCTATTTCTTTCTCTGTTTTCTCTCTCCCTCACTCATCTCCCTGCCAACGAAAATTACCTCACTGTCCCGACGCCATCACCGTTGCCGCCGAACCCACCTGCGCTGCCGCCGAGCTTCCTCATCTCCGGCGAACCCAGCCCACTCCATCTCTCTTTATTTCCCCATTTTTCCATTCTTCCTTTCCTTCCCTGTTTCTCTATTTCTTTCTCTGTTTTCTCTGTCCCTCACTCATCTCCCTGCCAACGAAAATTACCCCCTCCCATTTCTTCATCTCATCTCATTTCTCCCCCTCCCATCTCACCCATTTCACCATTCCGTTCTCTGTTTCTTTATTTCTCTATCCCTCTCCCACCGAAAGGAAAAAAAAATCTCAAGCTTTCATCTCCCTATCCTCTCGTTTCTTCCTGCTACTCCCTCTCTCTTCTCGTCTTCGACGCCAAAACCTCAAGCTTTCATCTTCCAAACTCTCGGCTTTGCTGATAAAGGTTAGTTTTTTTTTTTCTCTGATGGTTTATTTTGTTTTGGACAGTTGAGTTATAGATTGGGTTTATTCAAATTGCATGTTAAGTAGCCTTAGTTCATAGCCTTAGTTGGTTGATTAAAGTAGTAAGGCTAGTATTAATTTCTTTGATATAACAAGAATGAAAATTCATTCTTAAAGAATTGTACATATAGCTAAATATATGACCTGGCGCCACCAGTTACAGGTCAACAAGAGATGTCTTAAGGCATTAGTATAGACTGTGATCCCATTTGTCATTTTGATGTCATTAAGAATTATAGATTGCAACTGCAGGATGGCATTTTTTTCTACACTTCTATAGATACTCAAGTAGTTTTCTAGCATGCCGAATGGTTTGTTTTTGGGCATTATTGTAGGTGGAATCTGAATACTAGAGAAATGTTATTGTCTTACCATTGAAAATCTTCAAGTGTATTAGTAATCAAGAGTTTTAAGTGTTGAATTGGACAAAGATTAATATTGTCTGTTTACTTTTTAATCGGACTTAAATACTCGATGACAACATGCAAGTAACTAATTTTGTCTGTTTATTTTTTCACCTGGTTGTAGTTCATCCCTTGAATCATGTGTTTATTTTTTTTTAATTGTTGCAGTAGAGTGTTACTGTTCCATTGTTTTGCGAAATTATTTATTTCCTTTCAAAATGGACAAGTCTTGGATGTCAAAGGATAGGCTGACTAGGGAATACAATAATGGGGTAGAAACTTTGATCAGTATTGGAAAGGATGAGGATAGTTTCTTACGCTGCCCATGCAAAAATTGTGGAAATCTTCGCGAGTTAACAAAGAGAGAAGTTAGATCTCATCTTGTCCATCATGGTATTGACACAACCTATACGACATGGAGATTTCACGGGGAAAGATCTTCTAATTTTGCTGAGCCCAGTGTTCCTGCATATTCCAATGACAACCAATATCATGAGATGGAGACTCCAGATGATGCGGTACCCATGAAACGAATGGTACGTACAACAGAAGAACAATTCGAGGCTAATCCTGAGAAGTTTAAAGAGTTGCTTGAAGACGCAGAGACACCTCTGTACGAAGGCAGTCCGAAGTTTACAAAGCTATCAGCAGTGGTTACATTGTTTAATATAAAAGCAAAGGGTGGTTGGTCTGACACAAGTTTTACGAATTTGTTGAAAGTGTTACAGGAGATGTTTCCCTTGAAAGATAATGTGTTGCCTTCAAACATGCGTGAAGTTAGGAAGACATTGTCACTTTATGGTATGAAATACCAGAAAATACATGCGTGTCCCAACGATTGTATACTCTACAGAGGTGATGATTTCAAGAACCTAACTGAGTGCCCTACTTGTGGAGTGTCAAGATACAAGGAAAACAAAAGTAAGACAGACCAGTGTAGTGGCGTACCCGCAAAAGTTATGTGGTACTTTCCACCAATTGCAAGATTTGAAAGAATGTTTAAGTCCGAGGAGACAGCAAAGTCACTAACATGGCATGCCAACGAAAGAGTAATCGATGATAAATTGCGTCACCCCAGCTGACTCTAAAGCATGGAAGGAGGTAGAAAATAGGTGGCCAGAGTTCGCAAGTGAGTCAAGAAACCTTCGTCTAGCACTTTCAGCTGATGGGGTCAACCCATTCAACTCTCTCAGTAGTAAATATAGCTTGTGGCCGGTAATGTTGGTCACATACAACCTCCCACCTTGGTTGTGCATGAAGCGAAAGTTTATGATGTTGACAATGTTGATTCCTGGTCCGAAACAACCTGGGAAAGAGATTGATGTATACTTGGCACCCTTGATTGAGGACTTAGTTACCTTGTGGAGGGAAGGAGTTATGCTTTATGATGCCTACAAGCGAGAACCCTTTTTGTTGAAAGCTGTATTGCTATGGACAATTAGCGATTTTCCAGCACTTGGCAATCTTTCAGGGTGCACTACTAAAGGCTACTATGCATGTCCAAGGTGCGGCGAAGACACATCTTCTTATAGGCTGAAACACTCAAGGAAAAATATATACCAAGCCACTAGAAGATTTCTTCCGCGGTATCATCCTTATCGTAGACAACAAAAGGCCTTCAACGGTGAGAAAGAGCTTCGGATTGAACCAAAAATATTATCTGGTGAGGAAATTAAAAGGAAAGTTGAAGGGATCAATTTCACATGGGGAAAACAGAAAAAATCAGTGGGAACATCAAAGAAGTCATTGGAAGAAGATGATGAAAGCAATGCCACCAAATGTTGGAATAAAAAGTCAAAATTTTTTGATCTTGATTACTGGCCGTATTTGCTTTTAGTCCATAACTTGGATGTCATGCACATTGAGAAAAATGTTTGTGATAGCATCATTAGCACTTTGCTAAACGTGCCAAATAAAACAAAAGACAATCTTAATAGTCGTCTTGATCTAGAGGAGATGGGTTTAAGGAACGAATTGGCTCCAAAGATTGGGGAGAAGAGGACGTTCTTACCACCAGCGTGCTACACATTATCTAGAGCCGAGAAAGTGAGATTGTGCAAAACATTACACGAGCTGAAAGTCCCAGAAGGATACTCTTCAAATTTTAAGCCACTTGTTTCAATGCAAGACCTAAAATTGCATGGTCTCAAGTCGCACGATTGTCACTTGTTGATGCAACAATTGCTTCCTGTTGCAATACGGTCTGTGCTGCCAAAACATGTGAGATATGCCATTTTGAGGTTGTGTTCCTTCTTCAAAGCTATTTGTGCGAAAGTAATAGATGTGGAAAGGTTGCCTGGAATCCAGAATGATATAGTGATCACATTATGCTTGTTGGAAAAGTATTTTCCACCATCATTCTTTGACATTATGATTCATTTAACGGTGCATCTTGTCAGAGAGGTTGAGCTTTGTGGTCCGGTTTTCTTCCGATGGATGTACGCATTTGAGAGGTATGATGAATAATTTATTTTGATTGTTAATGGCTTCATTACAATTTAAAAAAAAAATGTTTATTATGGTTAAAATCCAAGTTATCCTTTCATATTGTTTTAGGTATATGAAGGTCTTAAAGAGTTATGTAAGAAATCCAACCCGACCAGAAGCTTGCATGGCAGAAAATTATATTGCAGAGGAAGCAATTGAATTTTGTAGTGAGTTCTTACCCGAGTTGTTGGGAATTGGGATTCCTCGTTCCGGTGAAAAAATTCCTGCTGATATGGTGTTATATGAAAAGGCTCCACCTGGCGGTGATCTAGTTCCAGTTGATAGAAAAGCTTTAGAGCAAGCACATAACTATGTGTTGCAAAACACAAAAGATGTTCTTCCTTACATCGAGTAAGTAGGACCATTTAGTTGTTTCACATTTCAAATCAATCCTATGTGTCTTGTATATATTTGGCTGACAAAATGATTTCTATTGGAAACATGACAGGGAACATATGACCTACCTAAAGAAACAAGATCCCCGCAAGTCAAGAAAACCGACATTGTTGCAAGACGAACACAATCGTACATTTAGTAGTTGGTTTAAAGACAGGGTAAATCACCGACTTAGCGTCTTTTCAGCATAATAAACTATTAGTACGACTAACTTTTATTTTAAAACAATCAGGTGTTGGAGGAGCGGCTTAAGCCTGAGAATAAGGTGTCAAGCGCCTTAAACTGGATATCTAAAGGTCCTTTGGCACATGTTTTAAAATATTCTACCTTTGTCGTTAATGGTCACCGTTTTTCGACAAAGGCTCGTGATGCTTCACGAGTCACTCAAAATAGTGGAGTTTCTCTATTGGCAAGAACTACACAGATTTCAAGTTCAAAGGATCAAAATCCAATAGTCACTGACATGTCATTCTACGGTGTTCTTGTCGAGATATGGGTGCTCGACTATGTTGCCTTCAAAGTTCCAGTGTTCAAGTGTGACTGGGTGGATAGTAAAAATGGTGTCAAGACTGATGATATGGGTCACACATTAGTTTATCTTGGAAGAATTGGCCATAAGTCAGATTCATTTATATTTGCATCACAGGCGAAGCAAGTTTTTTATGTACCCGATCAAGTTGATTCTAGTTTGTCAGTGGTTCTAGAATCCCGCCAAAATTACCAGGACTATGGAGACGAAGATGACCTCAATGACATACTTGATCAAGTTGAAGTGCTACCAAGTGTTGAATCATTTGATGCTACTGATGAATCTCAATCAAATTACATGCGAGAAGATTGTGAAGGGATTTGGGTTGACAGCTAAATGTTTAATTTTTGATTTTTCAGTTATATGCCTATTAGTTATATGGAAGTGTAACATGCTACTGATGAATCTCAATCAAATTACATGCGAGAAGATTGTGAAGGGATTTGGGTTGACAGCTAAATGTTTAATTTTTGATTTTTCAGTTATATGCCTATTAGTTATATGGAAGTGTAACATGCTACTGATGAATCTCAATCAAATTATATGCCTATTAGTTATATTCTTTTTGCTATGAGATGGATTAAGATAATCCTCCATTGAATTATATTTGAGGTTGTAACAAATTCGTTTTCATTCGTTCTTGAATTTGGTAAGTAATGTTTATTATGGTTAAGTACACATGCTTAAGTTCATCCATTTTTTGTTGCTTTTTCTTGTGGTAAACTAAAAATTACGACGTGTGCTCTTAGCAGGTTTTGAAGCTTAAGCAATGGACCCTGAAACAGGTGCTGGTTCACTTAAAAAAAGGAAGAGAAGACATTTAGCTGTGGTACCTGCCGGTGAAAAAAATGTGAGAGGTCAAACAGTGTCTCATGACATGAATAAGAAATGGGACGGTATAAAGATTATAGTGGAGTTTGATGAAAATTCTGTGCCTATCGGAAAAGTGGTACGAAAAAAAGTTGCTACTTGGGCAGGTGCATTGGTTAGAGGTGTTGTGCCACTAGCTGAATATCCAAATTGGTTTAAAGTGCCTGATCCCATGAAAGAGGATTTATGGGTAGGAATGGAGGTAAGTGTTTATTGAGCTTATCATTGTTGAAGTGTTTATTAAATTCTTTTGTTATTTTATTTGTAAACTACAATTTGTTTAATTAAATATTTGCAGTTGAGATTTATTATAGATGTAAAATATAAGAAGAAAGCAATATCCCATTGCGGTGTACTATGGAGGAGGTTCAAGACTTATCTGACAAAAGAATTTGTCAGACCATACTTAGATGATCCAGATTTGCTAGAAAATCCACCATATTTGTGGGACGTTTATCCAGACATCAAGAAACCAGATTGGCTGAAATTTGTTATGATTAGATGTTCAGAAGAATTCCAGGTTAATAGAAAGTGCATGTTTTACTTATAATTTCCACTAAAGAATCATTTTTTGTGGGAAGTTAAGATAAACTGATTCTTTTTTTCTTCGAAACCTTTAGGGGTTAAGCAAGTTGCAAGCAGAGAGAAGGTATCTGAACGAATATGACCACCGAATAGGCAAGGATGGTTATGCTGGCCTTTCCGATAAGATGGTAATTGGTTCAGACGAGAACCATCGAACAACCAACATTAGTTTCTATTTGATGTTCATTCTATACTCTGTTTTCTTAACTATTTGAGTTATTTGACTTTTGATTGATAATAGAAAGCAGCGGGAGTATTGATTGATCGTCAAGATAGACATGTCATGTGGCTACTAGCACGACAAGACAAGAAGGGTGAATATTCAAATGATGCTACTAAGGAGATAGCTAAAAAAATCGTAAGTTCCAAATTTGATTAATAACATTTCTAATTCGTGGAAGATACTTATTGAGTTTCTCATTCCATTTTCTTACAGGAAGTACTAAAACATGATGAGAAGGAAGGAAAGTTGGTAACAAAAGGTAGTGAAGATATTCTTACTTTGGCATTGGGAACCCCTGAACATAGTGGACGAGTTAGGGCTGGTGGAATGTATTGTACTCCAACTATGTTCTTTAATCTCCCTAAGCGTAGATCAAATAAGGAATATACTCAGAAATTGGAGGCGCAGTTGCGAGAGAAAGATGAACACATTGTGACATTGCAGAAATCAATGATAGAGTTGCTTAAACATCAAGGATTGGTTAACTCACCAATAGATGAAACATTGAGTGAGTTGCTTAAGGAACAACTTGGAATGCTTAACTCCACACCAGCAGAAAATGTGGCGTCCAATAGTGATAAGAGTGATAATAGACGGGGGCTGTTAGCCCAAGCTCAAAATCGAAATTCATGTAGCCAAAAGGTACAGATTTTGTAGCCACATGATTCGTAATGCTTTTAAGCACTATGTGGTTGTTGACTTCACTTTTATTCAATTAATGTGTAGTCAAAGGAAGTCGGTAAAACAAAGCAGACCATGGCATTGTCGAAACGAAAGGTGAAAAAAGTTCAGGTACGTATTTAAAATAATCTATATGTGATTGTATATATTGTTCTGTTTTGTATTTTTTTAGAATAGACTCTATATGTGATTGTATATATTGTTCTGTTTTGTATTTTTTTTCCTACTAACTTGGATTTGCTTTGTTTTCATTGTATAGTCAAAAGCAACTAAAGAAAAAGGCATTGCAGCAACATCAAAATTTATTCCTATAAATGGGATGATGGTAAGTATCTGCCTATTGAAGATTGAACTTAACATTTATGTTTCAACAAGTCCTAATATTTTTTTAATTTCGTTATTTTTCATAGTTCCAAAAGTGTAAATTGGCTTTGGGATCAAAAGACAATGTAGTTGCCGAAGGAAGTGTTTATCCAATGACAGAGGCAGCAACATCTATGCATTGCTTGACTATACCGGATGCATATGTACGTGTGTCGATCGAAAAAGCATTGTCTGGTGGTGCCCTTCTCCCATTGCCTAATGGATCTAGTGAACATTCATATGTGAAAGATGCAATTGGTTCATTTGTGGCTTGGCCAAAGGAATTCGTGATACTTGAAAATGTAGTGGTGAGTGTGTTAACAGTATTTTACATACGTATAGTTTTTCTATGATCACTGTCACAATATCAATCTTGCTCAATGATATGATAACGTACATGTTAGGAAGAGCATCCTCCATTGAGAAATGGTGATAAGGAAAATAAGTTCACAAGATTTTATCAAGCTGTGGAAAAGAAGTTGGGGGATAATGGACTGATAACCGTTCCACTGATTGGAACTCTTTTCATCGATGAGATGGATGATATAACAGTGAGTATGGATGAGCTGAGTGATGTGTGTCACATGGGAAAGTTAGCTTCCTCTTGCCTGATAACATACATTAGGTGAGAACTCTTGTTTTGCCATTTAAAATTCATTCTTGTTTGATACAATAAAATCTAATTGAGTTATATATGGTTTAGACACTTGTATGCTTCTTATGGGATTGCTCGAGAAAAATATGCATTTGGAAGCCCTCAAAGCATTAATGCTCTTACAAAGGATGATGATAAGTCACGATACATTCAGCATTTGGCTAGGATCCATGGTGACCGCGTGCTTTTAATTCCTTACAACACAGGGTACGTGTATTTTTTTATGAAATAATTTTTTAATTTTGTAAGCATTTATTTAATTTAATTATACTTGATTTGTCGCAGCACGCATTGGGTTTTAATAGGTATTGACATACCATCGATGGAAGTGTACTGGTTTAATTCTCTTGGAAGTGAACCAAATCCGGATCTTAAATTAGAGATAAATAAGTGAGTACCCTTTTCAATTTCTTTAATTGGTTGGATATGGTCTTTTATCTTGGATTGAAAAATTTTACATGGGTTTCCAAAGAAACAAAGTTTTGTGACTTTATCTACATGTGTGGCCGAGTATATAGACGGCAGTATCATCCTTAGTTTGTGAAGCAATCTTCGGAATTATAGGTTAATCATCATCGTCTTGTACCCTTATCTAATCAATTTGGGGGTCGGCCATAAGAGTTCTACTTTTGAAAGTAAGCTATCCTCATAATTCTTATCTTTCTATGGTACATCATAGAGGTTGTGTGTCCTTTAGTGCTCTCTTTTACTCTCTCTTCCAAAAACTCCAATAGAGCCTTAAAATGGGAGAGATCTAAAAGAGGATTAGAAGGAGACCAAGTAGAACTATAGGAAGAAGAGAAGAACTAGCAGATCTGTGAAGCCTTATCCATGACATACCTCTTCCCAAAGGCGCCAATGAGTAGATTTCTACTTTTTACTTTTGTTGATGAACTTTTCTCTAGATTTATGTAGATGGAATGTCATTTTTTTTCCTGATTGAATTAATAATTGTGGGACTGAAATCATGGCCGACTGAGGTAATAAGACCAAATCCATGACCGGTTGTGTGTTTGGGCTAGTTCAAAACCCATAGTTGAGAGGTGTAGGGCTTGGGAATCCTTGGTCGACTGTGGGATTGGGTTTTGGAAGTGCCACCTGATGCTACCTTGTTGGCCACATGTAGTAGTTGAATTTGGTGCTGACTGAAGGTGTATGGGTGAATTTACATTAAACAGTTGGAGTTTAGCGCTATTTGATGACTGCATTTATTATTTGGGGTTTGGCATGACTGATCCCAAAGTGAGGTTATGGTTTAGCATGATTGTGGACATATGATCGTGACGTTTTTCCTATTATTGTTATCACAGGATATGAATTAACTACTAAAATAATAAACTGTTATAAGTTCTAAATTTCTATGAAGATTAGTGTATATCATAGTAGGATTCTGTGAGTTGGGATGGTCAAAGGAAAAGGCCACACATACTCTGGTTAATGTATAATCTGCAATTAGCCTATGAACAATAATTAATCAACGTACTCCCTATTGCATATCATGTGTTTGATGAAATTCTCAAGAGACAATTTGAATGGGATCTTAAGGTTGTTACTGCGTACTATATTATGAGAGTTGCTGGTTGATCCTGTTAGAAATCAAAAGTGGTAATCAACTGTGTCATTGATTATTTACTCTTTGCACTTATGGTCAGTACACGGCACATATGTGTATATCAATAATGTATATCCGTCTCTTTTTTATTTTATGAATTATGATATGCAATAAGAAGTGAGTGCCACCTCTTGTAGGGTTGAAGAGTGGGAATTGAAAATTATGTGTTGTGTTTAAATAAGTTACAAGCAGAGCTGACAATGTTTTTTTCGTTCTTATTGCAAAAATCTTGAATTTGTTAGTGCAATCAAAGCAGTAAACTTCTCTCATGGAAAGAGAAAGAACAATCCAATTCCAAATTGGAACTATGTGAAGGTAAACTACTATTTTCCGCTAAAGGTGCAATGTGTATCTTTGTTATTGGTTGAATATATGTAATTGATTGTTTTATATTCTTTTGTGAAGTGCCCACAACAAAAGGGAGTTGAAGATTGTGGTTACTATGTGATGCTCTTTATGCTGCACTTGATCAAGGATGCTGGTCTACCAATAAAAAAGAAGGTGAATAGAGTTACCATGTTCTTTAATACATCACATCAATATACACAATAAAATATGATATAGAAAAAATTTCATGATCGACTTTTTTCTCGACTCACTTAGGTGATGGAGTTGGCTAGCAAGGACAAATACACGACCAGGGAAATTAATGTACTTCGCCAAGACTTCATTGAGGCTATCGACGTATTTATCACATAGAGCATCATGGCTATTTGGGTAATGTATTATCTGGGCTCTATTGGCTTAAATTAATTAGAACTATGTCTTCCAATAGGATATGCTTGGCAGAATTGGAGAGATACTATTCCTGGAAGTTCTGGAAGTTTCTTGACATGGTGAAGAGATCAACATTTTTTTATTTTTTTTGGAGGAAATATGGAATACAGGGAAACTTTGGCCCCTTCTTATGATCTATTAACAAAAATTATGGTTTTTGAGAACCCAGAAGATGCTCTCCTTTTTGCCAAACTGAGCGTGTGGGCTTTTACACAAAACAGCTTATAAATTGCCTTTGAGTAGGAAATCTTAGAAGCCCATGCAAAATTGCAAATCCTATCAGTAAGATAGATTTTAAACTTGATGGTTATAAATACTACAATCATCTCTGTCATTGCCGTTGAAGCCTTTCTCCATCTATCAATAGTATCCTTTGTGAGTTTGACTTCATCATCTTCTTTGTTGTCATGGTGGCCTCATTTCATGTACCTGGGGCGGCCTTCCTGAGTTGTCCTCCATTCATCCCCATTAAAGTCAACGTTCTTAAGAATTACATCATTTAAAAATCTCTTGCTAAAGTCTCAATGATATTCTTTCTTGTTTCACACTTTGGGTAAATGATTTTCTTGGAATGAATTTTGTGTACTTAAAGATCTGTTCCTCAGTTCTTGTCTATTGTAGGATGCATTGTGTATTGATGCACTTGTCATTCTTAACAACATAATGGAATTCTTCATTAGATCTTATCATGATTTGAGTTTGTAGAACTACAGTTTCTTGTATAGAACTTCAAACCAGGTACTTTTGTTGATAGATAATTTGTATATGGATCGGTTAGGTTTCTAAATGCCACGGGTTGCAGTATCTCCAGCTATGATACATGCAAGTAGCAATCACTTAAAAAATGATCATGTCCAAGGAGTTTTCTCAATCTTAGTTTGGACTCTTTCCAGTGTCTCCTGAGCAAGCACTGTTTCAGAACCTGGGGAAACGTTTGGCATCAGTCCAAAGGGGTTAAGAGTTAATGGTTAAGAGGTAGATATATGGAAAGTGATCTACAATTTTTTTCAAGCCTTGGATAGCAAATATTTGATATTTCTCATCCTTCCGTGTGAAAACACCATCATGTGCAGAAGACTTGATGGTTTACAATGCGAGACAATACTCACTTTTCCTTTGTTTTCTACTCTCCAATTCTGCCAAGCATATCCTATTGGAAGACATTGGCACCAAATTACAATTTTAAAGTAATTCCCAAACTGATGAAATGTAGCGTATTTGCATTTTGTACTATATAATGAATTTTATCGTTTTACGATATATTGAATCCTAACTATTTGTTTTGTTTTGTTTTTTCTTTTTTTGTAGATTGAACTTAATAGAACGCGGCTATGACGGGAAATCATTTTGTGGCTTTTATAGATGAATGGATAAAAGCTAAACGTGAAATCATTTTTCTCGCATGGTGTTAGACTAGCAGGCTAATTAGGTTTTTTTTTTGTGGGTTTTGTAAATGTTTGAGGTTATATTTTGGATAGTTGGATAATGGAATTATTTAGTAATTAATGAAATGAAATTGTTTTTGAGATTGTTGTGGATGGCAATGCTTCTATACAGGTCAATTGATGTTCATATATATATGTACATTATTTTTTCGAAACAGGGGTGATCTATTAAAAGTGACACAAGAGGAGATCCAATTTTGTACAGTTTAAAAAAAAACCGACACAACGGTTCTATTTCTTGTGTTGGTTTGTGCTTTTCCAAAGCAAATTTCCAGATATGAAATGCTAAAAACCGACACAAGTGCTATACCCGTTGTGTCAGTTTATACTTACAAACCGACACAAGTGCTATACCCGTTGTGTCAGTTTATACTTACAAACCGACACAAGTGCTATACCTGTTGTGTTACCCGTTGTGTCAGTTTATAATTACAAACCGACACAAGTGCTATACCCGTTGTGTCAGTTTATACTTACAAACCGACACAAGTGCTATATCTGTTGTGTCGGTTTGTGCTTTCCCAAAACAAATTTCCATATGTGAAATGCTAAAAACCGACACAAGTAGTATACCTGTTGTGTCGGTTTATACTTACAAACCGACACAAGTGCTATATCTGTTGTGTCGGTTTTACTAAAATCTGTTGTGTCACCACTACTTGTGTCACTTTGCCAATCTAAAAAACCCGACACATCAGACTTGTTGTGTCACTTAAAAACCGACACAACAAGCCATTTTTTTAGTAGTGTTTGTTTATTTGTTGGGCACTTGGGCCAGGCCAAATATAAAAAAACCTAAAGAGTATTATGTTTTGTTTATTTGTTGGGCACTTGGGCTGGGCCAAACATAAAAAAGCCTAAAGAGTACGTTGGTATTGATTTGGTAATTGGGGGCCTAAATTTTGAATAACATGTGGCGGCCCTAGGCAGTGGCTTAGGGTAACTACCCCTCAAAGCCGGCCCTGCAACTATGAGTACATGATCGATTACTTTACTGTTCATCAAACAGACAAAGTACCACTTGGTAAGTTGTAACACTATATATATTCTCATTTTTTATTTTTGGCTAAAAGCTTGGGTGGGCTGCAGCCCACCCCCGCACCCCCCTATATCCGCCCCTGGTTTGTTTGTTGGACGAAGTTAAAATACATGGAAATTAATTATATAGAAATTGATGGCAAATGAAAATAAGGCTTATTTGTTTGCATCATAATACTGAGGAGTTGAATATATATGGTTGGTTATAAATGAACATAAAGGTGAATTTACAAGATGAACGTCAAATAGCATTTTGTTTTTAGGAAAATAGAATAAAAGAAGATGTTATTTGTACTGGCGGTAAATCTGCAATTACAGGTTTACCGCTGGTACAAGCTGCAGTAAAGCTATATTCGGATACTGGACCCACAAGATTTGAGGAGCATGAAAATTAAGGGGAATAGATATACCGCCCTTTATAGACTCCAACTTTGCACACTCCTTTCCTAATTGGGATTTAACACCCCAAATAGCCCCTGTGTAGCTAGGGTGCTCATAAACCGAGTTGAACCGGGCTTAGGCCAATGTGATTTTCTTATAATGGAAAACAATGGACAACAGAAAGTTCAATCAAGTATCTGAATCATGCTACATGTGATTTCAAAGGTAATTACAAAACATGATTCAATAAGATATACCAATTTGGTGTGAATCAAAGTGAAACATCCAAAATAATAAATCAATTCACAATGATGTCTATGTTAAGGATACAACAAATCATAGTTAACATGCTAAAATAGATTTAATTTGCCAATAATTTAAACAGAGCATCAAAACATATGATTAGAATGAGTTTTCCTCACATCCGAGTGAGGACTACCTTATGATGCATCCACGTGTCTATAAAACAAGGACCCCCTGATAGTCATGGGTCCCAGGTTTGGCACCCATGTAAATGGACTGGATCGTTAGATCGACTGTGCACTCATTTTCAACGGTAAAGACTTAGCGGCCATTGATCAAGCGATTAGGACGATGGTCTGAGTCTAAATATTTTGTTTGGGCTCATTTAGTAGATGGGTTGGGCATGGATTCAGTTGTAGAGAGCCCGTAGCCTAGCCCGGGCCAATTGTTAAAAAAATAGCAGGTAAATATAGAGCAGGGATTTAAACTCCGGTACTCACACACACATACAATGACCAAATTAGTTGAACGACGTTTGATACGATGTAACCAAACTCCTTTTTCCTAAATTATACACCTAATTACTATTTTTCAGGTGGGCCGAGCTACTTATGGCCCAATTCATGTCTCGACCGAGATTGGGCCTATAGCTTTGAAACCGGGTCGAGCGTGGATATTCCTTAGCCCGACCCAATCTGGCTTGTGAATACCCTTATTTCCAATGCCTTTAATAACGCTTTTCTCACCCAAAACATGAATTAATTATCTTTCTAGTGGAAAAACTAAAAAAAGAATTCTAATTGCTTGGGAGAAGATTTGCGGGCATAGAAGCCCCATCATCTTGTATTGGGGATACATCTTCCGAAAGAACTAGAAGGCTTCCAATTGCGATAAGAAAGATTAAGAAGGATCTAAGATCTGTTATCTAACGTTCCCATCAACATCTTTAGCAATTTTAGCACCATTCACACCACATCATTCAAGGTTTTGATCTCCTTTCTCTAGCTCTCTTTAGGGATGGAAAAAGAATTTTTTTTAGATACTCCCCTAAGGTTTCTAATATTTGTAAATAGGCCCTTATAGGTTTGGAATGGAGTGTGCAAAGTTGGAAGGGAGGGGGTGTGCCGCTGGCCTAAACGAATATTAAAGATGTGAAGGGTGAAGGATATAAGGAGGAGATGGAGATTGAAACTTCACCTCTGGTTATGGCTGGGTAATTCATTTTCCATCTTCCTTTAATTCTATTTCCCAACATGGAGAAGTTATTTGGTGCTCATTTTTTTAAAATTCACCTTTGATCTCCATTTTAAACCACTTATGGTATGTATTATGTGTATTCAATTCTAATGTATTCTAATGCAAACTAACAAGCCCCGATCATATGAAAAACCTAAAAGTTTCATTCGAGAATGGATTGAGACATAATTAAAAAGAATTAAACGAATATATCCCAAATGGTATAATATCTAATTGGTGGAATTATATCTTGGCACTCATAGAACTAAAAATTGTCGCAGCCAGCATTGCTACCCTTGTCACCATCAGTAAAGAAGAGTTTTAGTAAAATACCTTTCAAAGAAGTGACCCTGATAAAAACAATTCAAAAAAAGAAACAAGTTTTGTTCTCAGTACCAGCCTAAGGTATTGCCAATATTTTGGGACCCAGTTATCATCATCTTGCAGTGTTGGATCAAATCCCTCCCACTTTGAAATCATATTATGAGCCCTAACTAATATTCATATTAGCTATAACCTTTTCCTTGGCCATGGCCTATGCTAACATGTGTCCATCAAGAGCACCATTGTGTTACTAGTTACTACTTACTAGTTATAGTTATATTGTTTCTTACTTTATAAATAAATAAATAAATAAATAAATAAATAATCCAAATGTATTTGATTTTAGGAAATTTAATCTTAAAAAATAAATTAAGTGACCACCGTAACAAAAAAATAATTTTAAGTGCTTTACATTTTATCCGAAAAAACCCTCTTGATTTTATCTTTACATCGAGTTACAGAAACTCACCAGCATTTTCATTAATCCGATAGTAACATGTAACATACACCATCCCCTTATCACAATACCACCTGTGATCAAGATCACCCACCACCAATATGAGGCAACCCTCCGGCGTCTGGTGGTGGTGACCGCCGCAGGGGAAGCAGCGGCGAAGGCGTCATCTCGGCACGGCAGAGCGGGCAATTGGAGTGGGAATATAACCACATATCGATGCAAGGAGCATGGAAAGAGTGCAAGCAGTCCGGCAGCCGGCGCACATCCTCCCCCTCCTTGAACTCACACAAGCACACCGAACATATGTTCTCCGCTTCGCCGGACTTGCCGGCCACTTTACCGTATTTGTACGCCGGGATAAGCTGTATGAACGAATTATCTATGCTGCTTGGCGTTCCTTCTCCGTGGGGTGGAAACAATTGGTGGCTAGGGAGGCTGAGCGGATTGCCGCGATTGCACCACCTCATGAGGATGCAATGGTAGATCAGGAGCATGATGGCCGCCGAGAGGATGCCGATGGCGGCGAAGCCGATGGTCGAGACACGGATTCCTCCATTAACTTCTTCCATTACCATAAGAGGGAGAAAGACAGAGATGGACGGATGCAAGCACATAAAGATGAAACAAATAGAATTGAATGGCGTCGTTAGCAAGAGTGCAACAAACATGGATCCTGCTATAATTTTAATACGACTCTTTGTAGTTTACCACGAAACAAAGCTAAAAGCTATTGGTTGGAAGTGGGCCCAGTATGCAAAGATGTGAACTGGTATTATAGGGCCTCGTGTGGAGATCGAAGGAACAATTTTATGGTAGATGACCAAATATATTTAACTCTCAAGCGCATGGGCTTGAAATGGCCTATTTAGGTTGGACAGATGAATGTACTGGATTCAAAGAAACGCCAACCTGGTCAATATATAGGGGGGTTCCACTTGGCACTTGCCCGTCCGACTAATTACCTTCTGCCTAGTGGTGTTGGTAGGCCTGGTTAGACCAGGACAGCCCATTAATTTAACTCGCCCTTCTGCCGAACAGTTTATGCACTGGCCAAATGGGAGAATAGTATAGAGTGCAACATCAAGATATATAAGACGTACGTCCGCTGAGTTCCCCACCAATTGAATGGATAGGATTGATTTCCACTCTATAGCTTAGCCACACTGAGGGACCCACTGTGGGTCAATGATCAAGACCTTCTCAATAGTCATGTTTTAATAATATATGAAGTTCTATTCATTTGTGTCTGTCTTCTATTTTTTTTAAAGTAAATTGAGGACAAAACCTTGGAGATGCTTGAACTCTCCTCAAGGGATGCTGTATTATCGACAGTACCCACTTTGTCTTTTCGATTAATGACAAAATAAGTTGGTTGACCTCGCAAGGCTTGTAATAGCCGTGTAATGTTTCCTCATGGTTTTCTAAAATGTGCATTTTGTTTTTAAAATTGCTCACGCAAAAGAGATTTGATCAAAGAGATGAATAGTAAAGGAGAGGGTGAAGCCGTAGATGTGGTGGCTAAGTTGGTTTGACCCTTGGGTTTGCTCCTCAAGATTTCAACTTGGACTCTCACCCCTTGTAATATTCGGGTACTGTGTGTGCATGCGGCCATGTATGTACTTTTGGGGAATAGTCCTTGCTCATCAGATTCAGATAACCCCCCGGACGGCAAATGAATTTTCTTTTTTACTTCTTTTCCTTTTGGGGCTAATACATATATATACATATGTTATATGAAGAAGTGCGTGTCATGGCTTATTTTGGAGTATTTTTCTGCTGAAATATCCTCGTTTAAGAATTCCTAAGTTTAAGATCTGAACTCCATAGTGAAGCCTATATAAAATCCAAACCCTTTCAAATAAATACCTTTACCAGATATCCCCACATGTACAAGAGACTCATTTTTACATGTATGTTTCAATTTTCTGAGGGCCTATTTGGCAAGTCTATTTCTTTGAAATCGAGCTATTTCATATACTTCTTTTGCAAATATGTGTCTAATTAAATTAAAAAAGAAAAAAAAAACTTGTTAACAAAAAATTATAAAAGCAAAGTTATCATTTTTAAATGATATACAAGTAAATTTATCATAAAAGTAAAAGATAGAGGTACATGTCACATTATGAAAACTATATGGGTGGATTTGTGGAAAAACATACAAAAAAGTGTCTAAGAAATTGAGACATTTATGCCTCTTTAGAAAAAAGTTACCTTTCAATTATTTTTTTAAAAAGAGGCAAAAAGGTCTTGAAAGTAACTGAATGAAATATCCACAACAAAAATGTTGTCAAACAGCTTGCAACACTTAAACATCTATTCGAAACAATTGTATATAAGATATATAGATACAAAAAGTAAACTCATGAAATGACTTTTGAGTTTAGTTTTGTACTTTCTTCCTTCCGTTTTTCTTTAATTTGTAAAGGCATAAGATATCATTTACAGCTTCTTTATAAAAGATACCATTTCTTCCTTCTTACATCTTCTTTTTTCAGGTTTTCTCATTGTAAAAATATTTCATAATCACTATAGTTTTTATATTCTACGGACCTTACTCTCATTTTGTCTTCCTTGGTAAATATTTTTAGGAGATTTTACCAAAAAAATCATTTTATGTGGTCAATACACCAAACAAAGAACTTTAGTCAAAATTGCACCCAACAGGGAATCAATACTAAAAAATTAACTTTTTTTACCCTTTTTTTCGGTGGTCCCTATCGAACTTCATTTTCTGTGTTGAGGGTCGATGACGACCCTCGCTATAACAAGTGAGGGTCGTCGTCGACCCTAAGCAAGCATAAACTCCTCATCTTCTTCCTTCTTCCTCTTTTCTCCAAACCTAATCCAATGTTGCTTAATATGATGATACACAATCAAATAAAATAATATAATATAATTAGTATGGGTCCAGCTGGTCTAGACTCTATATCCATTAGGATCGATCCAGTTGGGCTTGAGTCCTTTAAACTAGACTTGTGTTTCGAGTCCAGGTTCATGTCCAGGTTCAGGTCTACCCTTTTACATGAGTAATTGCTGCAGCAGTATAACTTGGTAACATGAATGTAGAAGTGTCAAAAGAGAATGACGAGCGACTCTTGTACGTTATTAAAACTTGGAAGTGTCCGCCTAATACATTAATGGAGTAAGTCTCCAGCACCCTACCTCTTACTTGTATCATTACATTTATGAATTAAAACTATTTGCAAACATCCACCCAAATTCTACACTAATGAAATACCATCCATCCAATATGTCAAAAGATCGATCTCCATTTCATATCTCTTTTTTTTTTTTTTTGTTCTATTCAACTCATCTGCAGTGAGCAGCCAACAAGCATGTTTTTGCATGGGTGATTAAGACTTAAGATGGTAAAAAATGGTGGGGTCCACCTGATGAATTGTCCCGGAGAGAATGACCATTTCAAGTGATGCTTGGCCCAGTAACTGATTCAAAGATGTCCTGATTTGCAGATCCTCTTGGACTAGTGACACCAAGACATACTCAATCACATGGCTACACCGGGTTATGTGCTGATGACGCTTTGTCCAATGCAATTATTTTTGTAACTAGTTACCACTAACAAGGAAAGATGCCAAAACATGTTTTAGACTTTTCCGCCCTGTGGAAGAGATGTGGGAAAATCTCCTCAAAGTCCAACGATGGACTTCTGCATCATTGGATTGGATTTGGAGAAGACAGAAAAAAGGAAGAAGATGGGGAGTTTATGCCTGCACAGCGACCCTCACTTGTTATAGCAGAAAATGAAGGTCGATAGCGACTACCAAAAAATAGGGTTAAAAAAGTTGATTTTTCTGTACGGATTTCCTGTTTGGTGTAACCTTAGCTAAAGTTTCATGTTTGGTGCACTGGACATATAAAGTGATTTTTTTGGTAAAATCCCCTTTTTTTATGAACTACTTGTTTCGATTTTTGTTTTTATATAAAAGTAATAGCTTAATTAATTAATCCAACAACTCTGCGGTTTTTGATTTATTGGAGTTCTCTTTTTTCTAAAAGATTATGCAAATTTACCACTTCCTTCGTTTCGGTCCTCCAGGTTGGAACCTTAGCAACTCAGGCTCAATTAAAATCTTCACATACAATAGCATCCTCATGCAGAACTTTTCATCCATCCGTCAAAAACAAATAGATAGAGGTCAGGAATTCTCCTAAATTCAAGACTTAAGCATGAATCCTGCCATGTCCGTACATGGAAACATCCATAAATGAAAGTTTCCCTACAATTAAAAGTAATCCTCCCCTTTTCATAGGAAAAGGGTTTTTATGAAAGTGTGGGGATATTTCCGAACACACCGGAATATTGGTCTGATGCTCCGTCTCGTGCTCCAACGCCAACTAGTCTATCTCGGCAAGGCTCGTCTCAACCTCCACCAGCTCGGCCAAGTGCTCCCACTTCGGTCAAAGCCTCACCTCGGCCACGCGCACTCAACATCAGGGCGCCAACCGAACTCTGTCACCCTGGACCTCGGCAACGGGGCCAAGGCATCAACCGAGATCCCCTGCCTCACTAGTCACCTTGGTCTCGGCCTGGAGCTCCATCTCGGTCCCTTGCACAACTCCTCCATCTCGGCAGAGCTCCACCTCGGCCAGGGCGTCCCCAGCCCGGTTAAGGACTTCATCCCGGTCCTCCACTTCGGCGTCCCTGCGAGGTCTCCAGCCAAGTCAATGACGCCCCCGACCTCAGCTCCCCGACCTCGGCAACACACCCTGACCTCGGTCAGGATGCCAGAGCTAGCCAAGGCAGGGGCTGACACCTGTCCTCCATTGGACACTCATGCACGCTACAGCACATGCGACAAGACAAGCCTATATCATCTGACAGAGCCACCCATACCACCACGCTTCCTAGCAGATTGGCGTCCACAGTTCCCTAGGCGCCAGGGTATGGCCCGATGGGACAGATTGATTCCGATAAGACTTCCTGTCAGAGCAGAGAGCTCTATCTCTCTCTCTCTCTCTCTCTCTCTCTCTCTCTCTCTCCAAAGTCAGCTCTCTCCCCCTCTTCCTGTCCATATAAGGAGCAGCAGGCGCAGAGAGCAAAGGAGGAACGATCGAACATCCGATCCAACACACCATACACAAAACCATGGCCAATAACTCTGGTACGCCATGCCCAAACTCCATCTTCTCCAAATCTCCATCCTACTGTCCAGTTCTCATACTGACTCAGGTATCAAAGAGCCCTGCGTTGCCCACAGCCAGGATCCTCTGACCTATTTCTTCTCCCTCTTTCAGGTTCTCAGGCATCGGTTCTTCCATCATTAACAAGGAGACAAGGAGCTTCAGCCTTCGTCCTCCTCAGTGAGTCTTAAGAACACTACCCCCCTGGGTCCGTGAATTTTTGTGCACTTACAATGAACTTAAAGAAGAACAATTTATTCCTTTCCTCTTTATATGTAGCAAGGTGCCACAATCCAACCCTACAAAAATAGAAGGATGTAGAAAAGTAAATCATTTTTCTATGAAATTGGTGTTATAAACACGTACGTGCCCATTGCCCTGAGTCTTTTTGTTATTTATTTGCTTAGACACTACCTTTTAATTTGTAAGCTCCCAATTAGGGGTGTACACGGATCGAATTGGTGCGGATTGGGCCAAATCTGTCACCAATTCGTTACCTACGGATTGATGATTTGGAATCTGTCACCAATTCATGGCGCGCTGTTAAAAATCGATCATATTCTATCCGTGGAGGACCGGATCGGATCAGATTAATCCGTTCAATCTAATGTTAAAAGAAAGATATCAAACATGTTGTAAAATTTTTCATATTTGACTCCTCAAATTTTTTTTTCTTATTTTATATTAGACATCTTAACTTATATTGAGATCCCTTAATTTTTTTTCTTTTTTTATATTTAATGTCAACGGATCGGATTGGATTGAATCCACAGATTGAAGGTGAAATCCGTCACCGATCCGTTGCTAACGGATTACAAGAATTTCAATCCGTCGCCAATTCATTTACCTTCGGATCGGTTAAAAATCCGCGGATCGGATCAAATCGACGGATTTTTTGTACACCCCTACTCCCAATCCTCCCTAGTCCATTTTAGTGCTCCAAAAGAGCCTCAGTCCAGTCTAACTCACTCAGTCCAGTCTAACTCTAACTTGTGTGCAGTCAGTCCATTAAGACAGAGGAGTTGGGTCAAAGAGCTCATCTTGACTTTGATGTCGCAGACCATCTTGGCCCTTGGTTTAATAATTTTAAATTTTATTTACCTCTTGACGATAGATATTTTTGAGATTCAATCCAATGATAAATAAAGGTTAAGTGAGTATAAAATTGTGTCTGAAGGATGCTAGATCATGACATGATAAAAATGTGGATCCAAGTGGCCCCCACAGTGCTGGACTGCACTTGCGGCCTGGCTTAATGTAAATGACTCATGAGAATCAGAATTGGGCTGGACTCGGACTTACTATGAATCCGACCTGGATCTGGCCCAGGCAGAAGCTACAAGTTTCCTATGCTCCCGCGGACCACCTAAATTATCCGCGAACGGCCCCATACACGATTCTGCTGCTGATGTGGAGAGCTGGAGGTCCGCACAGGATAAAATCACTCCCGCTTCCACATTCACTCTCCACCTCATCTCCATTTTCCCTCCCTCCACGAGAGCGTGAAGAGAGAGAGGGGGAAGAAGAGAAACACTCTGCAAAGCCCTAGAAACCCCAGCCATGGCGACGAAAACCCTAATCTCCTCTCCTTCCTTCGTCAGCTCTCCTTTCGCTCCCCACTCTCCCCCCGGCCTCCACAGACTCCCTCTCTTCCGATCTCGCAAGATCAACACCAAAGTGAAATCGAGCTTCCACGAGATTCCTCCTCTCCAATCGCTCGATTCCGTGGTCGATTTCCATGGAATTGTTAGCAGAGCCGAAGGCCTCTTGTACACGATAGCGGATGCTGCTGTGGTTGCCGCGGATTCATCTGCTTCAGCAGCAGACGCGAGTCAGAAGAACGGAGGGTGGTTTGGGTTTATATCAGATGGCATGGAAGCAGTTTTAAAGGTAATTGGAATCTTTGAAGCTCTCTCTCTCTCTCTATATATATATATATTGAATTTAGTGGGGAAAGAACGGGAATTTATTTTGTTTGATTTGGTCTTGTAGTGAGAATTGTAGAGAATTTTCTTGTTTTTAAAAAAGTATGGCATGTTATCCCGTCAGTGTGAATTTGTTTCATTGAACTTGGCGTCTAAGCATTTCAAAGTTTGAATTTTTAAGAAAGGGAAATGTTGAGGAGGATAGTATTCACAATTTGAGAATCCGGTGAGTTTTTTTAAATGGAATTGAGAGGGGGAAAGCCAAATTTGTTGTTGTGTTGGAGTGAATTGTATAAGTTGTTCATTGTTTTTGAACATTTGCAAGACAAAATTTTATCATAGAAGAAAACGCTGCCTATAGTAATGACAATTTGAGCTTGCTGACGAAATTCGTGGTTGATGGACTTGGTAAGAGATTACTAGGTAGGTGGGACCCCATGAGCTGTTTTGATGGGTCCACATGCAATCCAACTGGTGGGACGCGTCTCGCTTCGCTCTCAATTCTTTCCTGTTTTGAATATTTCTTAATTATTCTATCTCTTGTATTTGACTTTTGCATGGAATTTGTAAGTTTCCTATTGGAACTAATCCATGATTAGAATATCTTGTTGCCTCTCTCACAAGGGAAAGAGAGATGCGCAACGCATTTATAAAGGAGTGGCACCCAACTCCTCAAAAAAGGCCTATAAACATGTTACTTATCCAAGAGAGGAAGAACTAGAGACAGGGGTATGGTGATTCAAGGGAATCCAATCATCAATTGTCTAATTCTTCTATCAGGTTATTCATCCTTGCCCTGAAATTATGTAGAGTGAACTACATTGGGGTCGATCTCTCGTAGATAATCTCAGGTCTCCACAAACATTGCATGATCTTACTCAACATTCAATTTGGTCTGCACAGAATCACAATTATAATGGAACCTCTCAACTGATTCAAAGCTTCCTAAATGCTAAAGGCTAACAACACTCTCCTTCCATTTGTTGGGGTCTAAGAATCGAGCCAGTTCACTTGTTAGGACTTGAAAATGTTGGTCTCCTCTGTCAACTTGTGGGTGATATGCTTGATTTAACCTAATAACCTACAGCAATCTAACTGGCTAACTTCATCTAATCTTGGTGTGTGGAATTTCCTATCTTAAAATTCACTTCAGTACACTTAAAACAATGGAACACTGGGAACCGTGATCTGATCTCGGTGTGGGGAATTTCCTATCTTTTTATACCCAAAAAAAAAAATCTTTCTTTTTTGTTTCTTTTTGTTAGGTTTACTTACTAATTGTGTTTTTTTGTTATATTGGAAATCTTTAGAGAAGAAAGAAATCCTATGAGGTATCCAAGCTTTTTTGTTATACTTTTGAAGTTGAGTTTGTGCTATTCAATTACATCTCTGTATTCCTTTACAAGATTTATAATTCTAAAGATTCATATTGGTCAACCACCAATCATTATTCATTACTGACTATATTTTCTTGTACAATTTCTTCCAAGTTGCAATCACTTTGGTTGGGTGCTCATGATCAAACTCATTTATTATGTTGAGTTTGTTTCGGATGATGGCATAATGAGGTCCGGTGATTTGTGTGCTGTGCTTGTTACAGGTGCTGAAGGGTGGACTTTCAGCTATACATGTGCCTTATGCATATGGATTTGCTATTATATTGCTCACTGTTATTGTGAAGGGGGTTACATATCCTTTGACGAAGCAGCAGGTAAATGACACTTCTGCCACTGCAATATAAAGAATAAAAGAAAAGTGGAATGTTTCTTTGTATGTCGGCTATCAGAAATTACTGCTATTTTTTTAACCCTGTTACAGGGTCATGTGATTATGTCATGTTATATATTAACAGTTCTTAAATTATATGGCTTCAGTTTTTCTTTTGTGATAACCATTCTAGTGTGGCATGGAATATTTTTTTATCGAACTTTCTTATTGGCAACAGACATTGATCATTTATGTTAACAGAGTACTTACTGGATTTAACCTACACTTATATGACTGTATCTGTGTGTAGAACCTTTCAAAAATAAATAAATAAATAAATAAAATAAAATAAAAATCACTGGATTTTTTTAACTGGGAAGTTAAACTGAAGCAAAATGATTAGGCACGTGAGAAGTCTGTTTTCTGTTTTTTTTTTTTTTTTATATACTGTTTATTAATTATTATTATCAACAATATAAGTATCCTTAAAGGAAATGATTTCATGTCTGTGTAGGTGGAATCAACATTGGCAATGCAAAATTTGCAGCCTAAGATCAAAGCCATTCAAGAAAGATATGCTGGCAATCAGGTTCGGCACAACTTTTAAGACTTATGTATATAGCAAACTATAGAGATCGCCAGCACTTTACTATTCATGCCAGTATGCCCTCTCCCACACTGACACCCGCATCTTGCCCACCCCACCCACTCAAACAGACTATACATTTAGGATGTGCATAGGTATTTTTCTTCCTGCTTTACTGTTTCCAGCAGAACAGCCATGATACATTTATAGGCACGCTTATTGAGTGATATTTATTATCTGACACATTTTCATAGAAGAAAGCAATCAAGTGTGTGCAGATCGGCGACAAGAAGCGTCACTCACGCTGCCACACAGGACACAATTTATAGTTATATACACTGTGTTCCCCTCCTTTGTGCTTCCAATTTACTATTTCGGGGCAGTACAACCATGGTACATGCAGATGTGTACTTAAATACACACTAATGTTTCACTCTTGCACATATTCATAAAAGAAAATGAGGGAAACTGAATGATCATATTGGGACATCAAAGCAACGACAATATAGAAGTCTAAAGTCGGAACTTCTTTGGAAAATTTGAATTCTTAAATTGGGAGCCGGTCATTAACATTTTCTTGTCAGCCATTGACGTGACTTGTCTGAAATGCTGAGATTTCATTCACCAATGCTATGATTGGCAATAGCATGATGTGTAGACCTTGATAATCTTTCTTGCTCAAGTCACATCCCAAAAGTAACATGCAATGTCCTGAGTATAGGTCTTGTAAGTAGATGTACTGATATCTGGCTGTAAAATTTGTATAAATCAAGCCACTACCACAAATTTCAGCAACTTTTGTTGAAGCACTTAACCAACATAAAAGGAAAAATAAAATAACTTACTAGACCTCCTAGTTTTTGTTTTATTCAACTCTTAAACGTACATGCACTAAAATTCATCAAAACATATCATGCATAATGATGTAGGTCCTTAATCCACAGTCGCATGTCCTATCCTTACTTCACTTCATCATGACACAATTGTAACTCCATCTGCATTTCTTATTACAAGAAGAAAGGAAAATAACGTTTTCATCCTACAATTGAAGAGACTTGATGTTATAAAAAAAAAAAAAAAAAAATTTGAAGAGACTTGATTCCTTATTTGGTATGACTCTCGAACTAACTAATGGAAAAGATTAAAATGGACTTGTTAGTTGCTGCCGAGGATGGATGAGAGAACCCATAGCCTAGTTAGAACGTGTTCATTGTCACAACCCTGAGCTTGTGGGTTGCCAAGCATGTGCGTAATTTAGAACCATTTTTATGAATTGAAGAAAGCTTCATATGATTTCTGTAAAATTGGATGGGAATTCCAAATATTTCCTTAACTTTCTCACCAACATAAAACTGTACCCATTTGAGCATAAGATTTGCTTTTGGAGTCCTAGAAGTTAGGACTGCATTCTGGTGTAAATCCCTCTGACATGCGAAGAAGATAAAACTGTGGGGCCCTACCTTCTGCTGTGTCAATGGCTACATGCCTACATCTACTTCCACTCAAGTCAGTGGAAATTCATTATCGAATTTGTTGATGTGATCCTACATACTTTTGTTCATGGTTTGAAAGCTTGAAGAAGCCTCAATTTGAATTTAGCTGAGGTGACTCAGGAATCAGATTTCAGACTTAGGATCCCAGTAAGACTTGATAACACTCAGTTGACTGAGCTCAGTCAGATTTGATTGTACTTGTTTATGCTTAATTAGGGTTTTTTTTTTTTTTTTTTTTTTTTTTTTTTTTTTTTTTTCCTGTGGTATTTTTCATCCTGAGTTTCTATATCAGTGCTTGACTAGGACATGGATGAGCTGACTTGACTTGGTTAACTTTTGAGTTAAATCAGGTTTTCTAGTTTTCAAACAGTGTTTCTTCTAGGATCAGGTATCTGATAAATTTTCATGGACATTTGAAACAAATATGTTCTAAACGTGGATAGTTGATTTGAAACACAGATGGTTGTAATATGAACTGGACAGTAACTTTTAGATTGACCAGGCAGATCAGATTTTCCCTCTGATAATGGACCATCAAATTAACTTTGAGGGTGCTTTTGCGTGACGAGAGAATCTACTGTAGAGAGGAAATTTGTTTTGATGCTCCATGTGGCCCCTTTTTTTATTTTGTTGTTTGACACATTTTCGGAAAAGGGAAAAAATTAACAAATTTTTCCTTGCTAGAGAGGATTTTGATTTCCTATGTCAGGGGTAGGATTTAGGAATGCAAGATTCCTCTCTGTCATGGAAATGAAGATCTGCACAGAGCGGAATCCTCACACTACACAAACGTGACAGTGTTGCTAGCCAGTATTTCCAAAACCAATTGGTGATAGGAAACTGTACAAACAACTACTTAACAACCCTCACCCCCTCGGGCAGGACACCGCCCGGATCCGAAGCACACGCCCGCACAAGACTATAACACGGCATGGGGCCTTCTTGCTCTTTGCACTTGAGCCCGCACAAATACACAACACGGCATGGGGCATTTTTTGCCCTGCATGGTTTCGAATTCGAGACCTTTGACTCTAGTATCAACACAGAGTTGCTAGCCAGTAATCCCAAAACCAATTGGTGATAGGAACCTGTACAAACCATAGTTATCAGAATCCTACGATTCGTATCCCGAATCTTAAGGAAAATTATTCGTATCCCGAATCTGCAATGATTCTCATTTATAGATGAATCTTACGATTCCGGTGTGAATCTTACGAGATACTCGTTTCATCGAATCTTACGATTCAAGTGATTCGGCTAACCGAGAATAACTACAACCAATAAGTTAATATTAATAATCTTTACCTTTTTTCTTTTTTTCTTTTATTGCTTTTATTTTTAAAAGGTTATTTAATAGTTAACAAAACCTCATAAGAATTTTTTGCGGCTTTGATGAGGTTTTAAAGATAAATCAAGAACGTGCATTTAATTAAAGCGTTTGATTGTCCGCATGATGCTTGTCTATATCTTCTTCTTCTTCTTTTTAATCTATTTTGGTTTTTTTTTTTTTTCTTCATAAATACTTTCTTAACTTAAAGAGATATCCTACCGTGTAAGATTGATGATTTAGATTTTATTTTATTTTTTATTTTTTTATTTAAAAATAATGAAATATATATTGATACCTTAAACTTATTTAACTATTTACCGCTATAAATGGGAAAATGGATGGTTATGAATAATTACTTTTTTTTTCATTTTCTTTTAATTTTTAATTGTTTTCATTTTTATTAGAAAAAAAATCCAAGGATCTGCGATTCGATTCAATTCTTGGGTATGAACGATTTGCGATACGATCCCCCCCCCCCCCCCCCCCCCCCCCCCCTCAAAAAAAAAAAAAAAAAAAAAAACCACTCAAAACCCTCCTGTCAGACATAACGAAACGCACCCTGAATGTTTGCTCCAAGCTTCTGATTAGAAAATGAATTTTGTGATTGTTGGATTGGTCAATGCCCTTACTCAATGGTCCATCCTGTTTGACGCCCATCATCCCCACTGAGAGATAAGTTTTCGCCCCAGTAGATGGATCAAGCTCAATATCACTAAATCCAACTTGATGGTCTACCACATGAATTTGTTTTTGTATGTTGATTGTGTTCTTACATCAATCAATCTTGTAACCATCTTCATGATTGGATCCTGGGTAGGTGCATCACCTATGCATCATTCAAAAGAAGAAAAAAGGTACATCACCTATGTGGTTGTGCCAAACATAACTTTATTTTTCTTGGCTGTCCAGAATCCTTCTGTCCTGTGATTATCATCTGAGGAATGAATTGATATGACTTTCTCATACGTCCGTGCACTTGATTTTGGACTTTGTGAGGTCGGTAATGTATGTAGGGCTTGACAAGTTACCTGGGATCAGCTATAAACCTGAGTCATCGTCATCAAAGCCTTATCCCATCTATTTGGGGCGGGTTTTTTGGGTTCCATCAAAGCCTTATCCCATCTATTTGGGTCAGCCTTTTGAGTTCTACTTCCCACACAACCCTATATACAACCATCTTTTTCAGTTACTCCACAATCCATCATGTATTTTTTTACGATTGTATTTAAGGTCATGACTGGTCTTCCCTTTCATAGTTCCTTGAACATGTAACTGTTAAATGAGTTTTACAAGGGCTGTTTCCAGTCTTCTTCATAGTGCTCAAACCTAGTAATCAGTGCCATATTAATTTTATTCTGAATCGGTCATGGCTCAAGGAAAACTGGTATACAATTTATTTTGTGTATATATATAAGGAAGGTTGTGATGGAGCTTATTTTTTATCAAAGATTTGTCCAGCTTGCCTGCTTTGTAGAGTCTCCCATTTATTAGGCAGTTTTCTCATTTAGTACTTATCAAATTGGATTGGAAGAGAAATTTACTGCATGGTACAACTGTACACTCACTACAATCGTGGGCCCTATTGACCAAGACCCGCATTCCTTATTCACTCTTGATTAGATTGTGTTTGGGGACTCTTCCTCCCTATTTGAGTGCAATCAAATCTCCTTTATTGGAAAGGCTTTATGCTTGAGAGAAAATTCAGGGTTTTACTTTATCGGTTACTATATATGGGTAGAAATTAGTGAGGCAACAAGACACCAAAACTGGAAGGCTCTCTCTATATGTCATTGATTCTTTGAGGATTTGCTACCTTAAGGATTCAGGTGGACAAGAGGGACTCTTTAAGGAAGAATCTACTATGATCAAGATTGGGCAAGTGGCTGACAACTACAAGGCATCAAGTGGGGTCCACAACCCTTACGAATCTCTAATGCACAATTTTCCTCTTTTATCTTCTTTTAATTTATTTCCATGCTTGAATGTAATTATGATATGCTTTTATTGGGTTTCTATTATCATTAGGATTATGATTAATGGTTGTGATTTAATCAAAGGTTAGGGCTTCTTTGTTGGCATAGCATATATACAAGTCCATTGTATGGAACGAAGGGAGTCTTGGAATATTTTATGAAAATTAATTAAAGTTGCATGTGTGCACTTTTATCTATTTTCCTTCTCCTTGGTTTGAGTATCTCCCATTGGATTGAAGGCATTGATAATCGATTTTTGCAATCGACGATAAACGAATCTCTATCTTTCTCCTTGTGTCTGGTTTTTCTGTTTGATTGAAGATTGGGGTATTTGTGGGTTCACCATCAATCGGGGTTTCTGCTTCCCTGACTATGTCAGTTTGCTAAAGAGGTACTTGGAGAGTCGAAAGGGAAAAGACACTAATATAGAAACCTGGTAGTGGAGTGTAGAGGTTAAGAAAGTTGTTCGAGAGAAAAGACGTTAAAAAATTTTGGCAGGTGACTAGGGATATGGAAAATTATGAGATGTACAAGAAGGCAAAGAAAGGAGCTAAGAAAGTTGTAAGTGATGCAAAGTTGGAAGCATATGATGACCTATATAATAGGTTGGAAACAAGAGAAGAAGAGAAGGATATTTTTAAGCTTGCAAAAATAAGGAAAAGGAAAAGTAGAGACTTAGACCATGTCAAATGTATTAAAAGCAATGATCAAACGGTTCTATTGAAGGACAACGATATCAAAGATAGGTGGAGAGAATATTTTAGCAAGCTTTTAAATGAAGACTATGTAAGAGACGTAAGAACAAGATAGGATACTTTGTTAGCAAAACATACTTTTTCCCGCAGAATTAGAGTGGTGGAAGTGAGGAGAGCGTTGAAACAAATAAAGACAAGAAAGGCTATAGGTCTAGATGACATTCTGATAGAGGCTTGGAAATACTTAGGAGAAGTTTGGGGGATTTGGTTAATTAGGCTCTTCAATAATATATTAATGATAAAGAATATGCCGGATGAATGGAGAATATGTGTTGTAGTACCTATATATAAGAACAAGGGAGATAGATATACAAACTTGTACCAATTTTTTTTTTTTTTTTTAAATTATACCAGTCATACTATGAAGCTATGGGAGAGAGTAATGGAGCAATAACTTAGACAGAAGACCAAGATATTTGAAAATCAATTTGGTTTTATGCCAGGGAGGTCAACTATGGAACCTATCTTCTCAATTAGGCAATTGATGAAAAAATATAAAATTTGCATATGGTCTTCATCAACCTAGAAAAAGCTTATGACAGGGTAAAGAGGCTATATTGAAATTATTAAAGACATGTATGAAGGATAGGTAACTAGTATGAGAACTATTTGTGGAGAGACAGGTGAGTTCCCAATGACCATAGGTTTGCATCAGGGGTCAGCCCTAACCCCTTATGTCTTTGCATTGATTATGGATGAGTTAACTGCTCATATTCAGGTGGAGGTACCTAGGTGTATGTTGTTTATAGATGATATAGTGTTGGTGGATGAATCAAGAGATGATATGAATGCAAAACTCAAGAGATGGAAGGAGGCTTTGGAATCCAAAGGTTTTAAAATAAGCCGTACAAAGACAAAAATATATGGATTGCAACTTTAGTGGGCATTTACAAAAAGGTGAAACTACTATGAGAATTGAAGCCCAAGAGATATACCACAAAGAAATTCTTTCTGTTATTTTGGCTCGATAATTAGCTAGGATGGGGAGATTGATGAAGATGTCGAACATAAGATAAAAGCGGGATGGTTGAAGTGGAGACTTGCATCTAGAGTGCTTTGTATATAACGAATGCCAACAAGATTAAAGGGAAAATTTTATAGGACAACGATAGGACCAGCTATGACCTATGCAGGAGAATGTTGGTCAATCAAAAAGCAACATGTGCACAAAAAAAAGAGGTAGTAGAGATGAGAATGTTGAGGCGGATGTGTGGTAAACCTAGGAAGGATAACATTAGAAATGAGTATTTTTTAGAGAATTTAGGGGTTGTATCAATAGGGGATAAAATTAGAGAAACCGTTTGAAATAGTTTGGGCCCTTCCAAGTTCCAACGCAGGCCGGCAACAACGCCGGTAAGAAAAGTTTAGATATGCAAGTTGATGGCCCACCAAGGGAAGGGGTAGGCTGAAGAGGACGTGGATGGAGGTAGTAAAAATAGATTTGAAGAAGTGCAACTTATTTAAAGATTTCGCTCGGGATAGATCAGAATGGAGAAATAGAATTCATGTAGCCGACCCCAACATAGTTGGGACAATGCTTTGATGATGATGTATGTATGTAGATAATGAGGTTAGACTTTTTGACTCTATCAAGACTCAAATAAGTCTCCTAGCTGACGTAGCCCGCTTTTTGAGCCAAGGCGAGACTCCTAATTTTTTATTGGATCTCGGCCAATTGTGCTATATCATTCCTTGACTTGGGATTCATCTTCAACTCTTATAATACTCCCTTAACGGTATCTGCTCCTATGATGCTCATAGTTGTCAATTCCATTCCAATCCTCGTTCCAATTTGGCCCTCTCTTGGAACGTTTTGGTGTTCCAGTAAGTTTCAGTGTTCATTTCTGGAAAAGACGCGATTGTAAAAATAAAATATATAAATTGAATACCTAACATTAAAAAAAAAAAAAAAAAGCAATCAAAGAGGCCTAAAATGGAGAGGAAAAAAAAAAACAGGTTTCATAACACTTAAACAATATATAAGATTTAAATGAGAATGATTTTAAACTTTAAACACATGGACATTTTCTATGTGCATGAATTGTTTGAGTGTATGCACCATAAAAAAAAGAAAAGAAAAGATAAAAGATACAATGGCTCTTGGCAAAGAGAGAAAGAGTGGGGAAAAAGATACAGTGGCCGGAGTCTTTGGGGAGGGTGTTCCGTTCCGGCCAAGACCAAATCTGGAATATTCCTTGCAATTCCGTCCGAAATGGGACAGAAATTGACTACTATGATGATTCTATATTATGATCAGCAGTACCATGGTGTTGCTTTTAGAATTATGTTTGGGCATACTGCAACAAGTGGACTTTCTGGTAGCTTATTCATCCAAACCTGGAATGCATCTTCTAACTGTGTTGGGCAGAGATAAGTTCTAACTGCATTCTTTTGCAAGATACCTGAGTATAGATGGAATTTTAGGATTGATGTTTAATTTCATTTGCTTTTTGGCATGAAGTTTCATACTTATTTCTTTCATTATCAATTTTCTTGCATTTAGGAAAGAATACAACTTGAGACATCCCGTCTCTACAAGCAAGCTGGTGTTAATCCATTGGCAGGTTGGTTTATTATTTATCAAGTAATAGTGTCTTATTTGAAAAATTGATATATCTTGTGAACACAGAATGTAGTTTCTAGACTTACAAGTTCATTTGGAGTTCTTAAAAGTAACAGTTGAGAGTAGTCTTTACTGATGAGGAAACTGCAATATATTATTCTGGAGTTATGGTGAAATTGCAATTGAGTGTTCTGGGCATTGGACATTTAAGAAACATTTTTTTATCAATATTTTATCAGAAAATGTCTTCATTTTAAAAGTACAGGAAGGTTATATGTTATTTTTCCTTCAGTCATTCTTTAAGTGGCAATTTCCATTTTTTGGCTTGGAGATTCAGATGCATTTATGCATGCTTAGCAGCTTGATTTTATTAGAGCACCTCCTTTTAGCTTTTTTTCATCACAATATTCTACCATAATGATTTCCAGGCATTTGACCATTTGGTGCAATGCTTTAAAGGCGGGATTGGGCTGGTCGGTTGAACCAGGTTTAAGAACCGGTGCATTCACCAGTCTGGTTAGGTCAAAACTAGCACATTGGCAACAGAAGAAATGGACCTGGTCAGAACTGGTCAAAACCAGTCAGAAGAGTAAAAACCAGCAGTTAAATTTTTCTGACCCACCATTAATCATTTTAGTTCTTTTTTTATTTGATCATTTTTTAATGCCACAATTGAACCAGATTAAACTGAATGGTCAAACCTGTTTGGACCAAACTGCCCACTCCATCAGTTCACTCTACCGTCCGGTTTTAAAATACTGACTTGGTATCACACTGCCTAATCAATATTTCATTTTTTTCTTTTTGGGCATCTTCATTTCATAGGAGATGAGTCTTCGAACTTACGACAGAAGGAGTATCTCATCAAAAGCCTAGAATGGGTTACTTGATGCTCTAAAACATGTTTCTGAATTTTTGAGTGCTATGCGAAAGTCCGTCACAAGTGAGTTGAACATGTTTATTAGTGACCTAAAATCTTGAAATGAACTATAGTACTAAGTGCATTTGATTTGTCCTGCATACATTCATCTTGCCCTGTTCTTGAATAGACAGAACTTGAGATTGCTTTCAAGATAAGAGTGGACATTGCTTTCCCCATTTCTTCAAAATTGGATGATCCTTGTTTTTTTGTTTTTTTTTTTTTTCTTGCATTATACTCCATTTTTTATTTACTGATTTTATATTTTGTGTTCTGTTTTTATGAGTTAACTTTTTAAAACTTATTCCCGCTTCTCTCTGTTCTCATCTCCCCAATGCTTCCATGAATTTTTCGTTCCATGTCCGGTCAATCAAAATAAATTAGTTAATTTGATTGTTACCCTTCTTGTCATGCACCCATACCCACCTAACCTGCTTGTGCCCATGAATACCAAAAGGACTGGCACCTCCAAATGCATCATAAATTTTTTTTTTAATCTTCACCAACCTGAAAAACTAGCTCCTGGAGGATGCTTCTTTTTCCTTTTGTCATCTGGCACAAATTATGAATGACCTATCTCTCCTAACTTCTTATGCGCTGATGATGTGGAATTCCTTCTCTCCGCCATTTGATGATATCAATTGTGTGAAATGAAGAAGCTTCTAGTTCCTTTGATAATCCTATCATTGTGTCCTCCTGAACAATCCTGAAGGATAAACAAAAATACATATCTGATGAATGGAACCTGTTTGATTCTTGTGTGGTCCTTTGCTCATCTTATTAACACAGCCAATGATGGTTTTGTAATAAATAAAAAAAGTTGAAGTGTGACCACAATTGTATGGGATATGTTGCTGCATAGAAAAAGCTCGTTTACTCTCTTTTGTATAGGAAAGACATTAGGCTATTAGATTGTACTTTTGAAGTCTGTCCAACATGTAAATTTTATTGCCAACATTGACCAATGCAAAGTCAAAACCTTTTTCAAAGACTAGTTGCTCCTGTTAAAGGATGGATGAGGAGAATCTAAGGCCAGCAAAAAGTTGGGAATTTAGTTTATATCTTGTTTTTGTAATTTAGTTAATTTACTATGTTTTCTTTTTTGTGTTGAGGTTGTCGTTTAAGGGGTCATCAGGTAGCACTATTGATAGAGAAAAATTGTGCCTTAGCATTGAAGTTAGCCACGGGCACTTCATTCCTTCTTATTGTTTGCTTTCTTTTCTTTTTTAATACAATTTGTTTCTGATTTATTTTTCTTTATCTTCGTCAGGTTGATCTTTCTTTTACTATTTTTATTGGTTCTTTTTTACTACTTTTTGGTTCATAGTCTCTCTCTCTCTCTCTCTCTCTCTCTCTCTCTCTCTCTCTCTCTCTCTCTCTCTCTCTCTCTCTCTCTCTCTACACACACATACATTACTTGCTGAATATGTCTTCTCTCTCTCACTATTGCTTGCTGAACGAAATCTTACTCTTTCTCTCTGAAAAGGATGTTTTCCTACTTTGGCAACGATTCCAGTTTGGATTGGTTTGTACCAAGCTCTTTCAAATGTGGCAAATGAGGTATGACTGTACGAGCTTCATCTGGATTTCTTCAAAGATGAATGTACTTGGTATGTTTTATATTGAAAATAAATTATTGCTGATCATTGCAACTCAATCTGAAGGGGCTGCTGACTGAAGGTTTCTTTTGGATTCCCTCTTTGGGTGGACCGACCACCATTGCTGCTCGGCAAAGTGGATCTGGAATTTCCTGGCTTATTCCTTTCGTGGTAATTAGAATTTAAGTTTTGCAGGCATATGAATCTAGTTCGTCTTAAAATCTTCCATTATCTTTAATGATAATATGAACCCTGATGCAAACCCTAGATGGCCTTGAGGTTGTGGGTCCAAGTCGCGTTACCAATTGAAAAAAAAAAGCATGATGATTATGATCCTATATCTCTGTAATTTTAATATTTCATTATAGTTTTCAATCCTTCAATGGCGATGTTTTTTTCTCATTTAATTGAGATACTTTATTGAGAATATTGTAGTTTATTTATTATGCTACTTATCACTATGCTGTACTGTGCTTAATTGGATTGTTGAAACCTATGATTAAGATTATTTGTGCCAACAAAATAAAGCATGGTAGGTGCCAAAGATATGCTAATTTTTTGTACATTTAGCATCTTGTAAAGATCATTTGTAATTTCATGCAGGATGGCCATCCACCATTGGGCTGGTCTGATACAGCAGCATATCTTGTATTACCTGTGCTCCTTGTCGTTTCCCAGTATGTGTCGATGGAGCTTATGAAGCCACCTCAAGTGAGAACCAGCTTTTCTATCCTACCTCATTTCCTTCTAGATGGATCGTGTGTAGTTTCAAACATTTAATAACTTTTGTTTTCCATTTGCAGACTGATGATTCTTCAAAGAATACACTTCTCGTTTTGAAGTTCCTTCCTCTTATGATTGGTTATTTTTCTCTGTCAGTTCCATCAGGACTGTCAATTTACTGGTTGGTAATTTACTCAAGACATAATTTACTGTTTTGTTGGTTTTTTAACTTATTGCTCCATCAATGTATGAACTACGTATTTGTAAATTATATGTAAACTGAACCAAACAACCAAAATGAAACCAAAACATACTGACCCGAACTGCGATGAGTCCTTTCTATCATCAGACCCCTATTTCCACATGATAAGCATGGATCTGACTGGGCCACACCAGGGTCTATAATCATTTCCTGTCACACAGGATGCAAGAGCTACCTCCAGGTGGAGAGTTACTGAGTGTGTCAATGGATAAGTCAGGTACCCATACCTGGCCCAATTCTATGCGGGTTTTAAAACAAAGCCAAGCCTAACCCACACAAACAAGTCTAACCCAATTTTTCACTTATTGCTGTGTTGGGCCATTTTGGTTCCTGTTTGGCCCAACTAGTAGTCAAAGGTGCACCTAGGATCACCATAGTGGTCATGCGCTTCACCTAGGCCCTAGGTGAGTCCCTGGTGCAAGGGGTGCTTACGTGCTTTTTCGGTAGCCTTTGGTTTTTCAACCGTAGGGGTCATGCACTTCACCTAGTAGTGATCCCATGCACACAATAACCCTGCACACCTCACTGTGGGGCCCACCTGGGGATGGGACTGGGGAATTGGAAGATCTGGGTGGGCCCCACCTGTGTACAAATTTGGGCCTGCCTGATCATCATGTCGCCCACAAGTTTCAACAGCTTTATATTAAAAAGAAAAAAAAAATCGATCCAACAGTCAAGTCCATTTGGCTGGGTGCAAACCCGGGGATTTGATGGCTATCGGGAGAGTCTTGGTTTTGTGGACCCTCGGATTGATCGTCAGTGGGCCGCCTCCTTCCAAACCTTGTTACAGCTGGCAGACTGTAATAATGGCTGCACTAATACAGTTGGCAGTAACAGTTGTATGGAATTTTGCCTCCTATAAGTTCATCATCACCTTCTTCTTTGCTGCAACAGCCAAGTCTAATTCTTACAGACAGCTGTAACAGGGTTTCAGGTTTTTTTTTTTTCTCTTAATATATTCTCCTTCCCTCCATCATCATCATCTTCTTCTTCGCTGCAACCAAGTGACTGTTACAGCAGGGTATGGGTTTTTTCTCCTTTCTCTGTTTTTTACTCCTTTGGCAGGTGTGGTCGGGCATGGTCTTGTTCATTTTCTATTCTGTCCTTTTTTTAAATTATCTTTGTATGATCTTTCTTAGAGTTAAATATATCCAGTTTGTTATTCATTAGGACAAGCCCAACTTGTTATTAGGACTCTTTGAATTTTATTTTATTTTTATTCGAGGTTAACTTTTATCAGCTTTTTAAATTTTTATTTTGTTGGTTTGTTTGACAGGTTGTTTTATTTGTGAAGCATCAGTATATTAGTAGTTCGTACTATGGTCCAGTTCCTTTTCTCATTTTGTTGTACTCTATGTGTAATTTGATAAGCTGCTGGTAAACATTTGCCAGATCCAAATGTCTAAGAAATCATAGGTATGCTAGATGTGCCATTTTAGCTCATCATATTTATTCACAAATACACATTTGGTACTTAGTTCCAAGAGACAGGGCTACATCAAAATTTGTGACATCTGCATCAGATTTTTTTTTTTTTAAAGATTTTTTTTTTTTTCGTTTTTTGGTCCTTGCATAATTGGTTTCCCGAACCAGTACCTAGCCTCATGATCTCAATCCTTGGACCTGCTTCTTAGTGAGACAATGCCTTAATCATGGCACTACTTATATGTTTTCTTTCTTGTATATATGTTGTTCTTGTGTAAGTGTTTTGACTTTGCAGTTAGCTTTATAGTGGCTATCTTGTAATTTTTTATAAAAGTAAATGTTGGAAATTGTTAAAATGCTAATATTATGCGATTCCAGTTTTGTATATTTGCTCTTATATTTAAGCATGCTATTCTTCTTTGTGCTAGGTTCACAAACAATGTTCTCAGCACAGCTCAACAAGTATGGTTAAGGAAACTAGGTGGTGCCAAACCTGTTGTTGGTCAGGATGCAGGTGGAATTATTACTGCAGGAAAAGCAAAACGTTCAACTTCACAACCAGCTCGAGCTGGTGAAAGGTAGCTGTTCCAGGCAATGAAACTTATGGTCTTCGCCTGCCTACTTTTCTTGCTGAGTCTTCAATTCCTTGCTGACAAGCTCGTAAACCAACAGGTTTAGGCAATTAAGAGAGGAAGAGAAAAGGTTGAACAAATCACTGCCAGCAGAACAAATTGAGGTGCTCGCGTCTACATCTGATTCTGAAGATGTCTCTGATGAAGAGTCAAAAGATAAGGTTGGTTGTCTACTTCATAATTGTGCATGGTTTTACAATACAATTTTTCCTAGTAATCCATTTATTCATCCTCTGTATAGAGATACCATGCAAGAAGACCATGGGGCCCACCTGGGCCCCCCACATAATCAATCTGAACCCGTAATCCCCCAGTCAGCCATGATTGTTGGGTCCCAAGTGGGTCCCAATGACAGTTTTGCACAGGCTCCTGTGCAAGACGTATGCATAGGAGCACAGCCCTATATATAGGCCGGTGCTCTTGTGCGATACTGTGCTAGACAGCCTGGGGGCCCAAATGATCAAATCCGAACCCTTTATCCAAACAAACGCACCCCCACCCCACCCCCACACACCCACCAAAAAACCCCTCCCTCCTAACCTTTTATATATCTGGATCCCATTGGTTCATCGATCCGAATAGACTGGACCGTTAGATTGAAATCACACAAAATCATGCATTTGAACACTGTTAAACTTTTGGGCCCCTGATCAGGGGGGTTAGGATGATGGGCTTCACTTGAAATTTCATATATGGGCTGGGCTGATTGATGCAGCCTCGGATCCGCAAACAGTGATGGAATGAAGATAGACAAACTCCACAAGAAAGTTTGCCAAATCTTGGACGGATTCAAGCGAGGACCAACTCCATAGATGAAAATTGGCCGCGCGAGCTCTCTTCCATTGAAGAGAAACACCCACACTCATAGCCATAGGCGAACTAAACAGCCAAACAATCTTTATTGAATAATCATAAACTGTCTCTCCCAGTGGTGGGATTACATAATTATAGGAAGGGTTGGACATCCCCTTCCCTAGGGGAACTTTACTTTCCTAAACAATATAGGAAACAAATTCTTTAAATTTGCTTACCAATCCAACTGACTTCTAAAATCAAACCTCTCAAAATAAGACTCCTAAGTAATTAAATCTTCTAATTAAATGGATGTCCGTTCAGCCTATGGACTGGGCCCAATGGGCTGGCTGACCCATGGTCTGGCCTGCATCACTCATTTAGATCTTTCCATTCCCCACCTCATCCTTGATTGGTGGTTAAGGCCTCACGGGCTGTCTAGCAAAGGAGACACAGGAGCATGGCCCATGATTATAGCTCTCTGAAGTGCATTCTCAACTAAAGAAATATACTGTGTCCTTTATTACATACTAGTAGGCCCTAGATTCTGTGATCATTGATTTAGACTTCAATTATATTTCCCCCACGAACAATCCATGGCCCAAGAATCGCATTTATGCAACAAAATTATTTCCTTCAATCTTATGCCTGTAAAGAAACAGTTGATAAGATAAAAGAAAAAAGTGTGAAAAATTGGGTATCTAGGAATTTTGGGTCAGGTTATTTTCTGAGCATGGTCCACAACCCACATCAAAGCAGTGTTTCTGAATCACTGAACTCCATGGTACCTACATATTCAAACATGATTCCCAAGGATACTATGCATGTCCTGAAATGAGGATAGCAATTTGTTAACTCTGAATGCCAAATGAAGGATGGGGGAAATGAACTATAAATAGTCACACACTCCAAGTGAAACTAGTCGAAATTTCAGAATCGCGTGACAACTCTGCATTCTGATTTATCTTGGCCTTGGTATGTCGTTTTCATAAGGCCATATAAGGATTGGGTTTGGTTCATGTCCATTGTGTATCAGACATGAATCATTTGTTGTAACTGGAGTACCTATGAAGCACGGACACGTGAAAATGGGGGGCGTATCCGTATCCCGGGCGTATCGGACACGGATACGCTCGGATACGGGCTGGATACATCTGGGATACGCATTTTTCGTATCTGAATTATTTTTATATTTTTAAAATATCGGACACGTGTGGGACTCGTCTGGGACACGCGTGGGACTCGTTAAGTGAGAAATAAAAAGAAGGGGAAGGAAAAAAAAAACAGAGAATAAAACGTGGGAGAAGAGAAGGGAAGGGAAAAAAGAGAAAGAGAAAGAGAAAGAGAAAGAGAAAGAGAAGGGAAGAAGAGAAGTACCTCGCAATCAAAATCGCCATCGCCAGCACTCCTCCAACGAGAAGTACCTCGCCATCGCCATCGCCTACACCTGCACCCCTGTTATTGTCGTCATCATCAAACCCTAACCTGACGTGAAAGGGTTAGGGCTACTCCAGAGTCGCCGCTGCAACCTCCACCGTCGCTGCTGCCTCTACTGCTACAACTGCGCCGCTGCTGCAAGGGACGACTGCAACTGTGCCTGCTGCCACTTCGCCCAGGTTCTTTTCTCTTCTTTTTTTCCTTTTTTCTTTTTTCCTTTTTTTCTCTACTGCTGCAAGTTAAAACTTTCCTCTGTTAAGATTTCTCTTTTTATCTTAGAACTCGCTTTTTAGGGTTTGTTTGGATGAATAAGACAGCATTTTTAGGGTCTTCTCAAACTGTTTCCTTGGTCTGCATTTTTTTAACTGATTATTTTATCATTGATGAATTATATGTATGCTGTTTGGAAGGTAAATAGTTGTTGTCTAGATGTGTTTGGCCCAAATAGAAAGTTGCTGGATAGTTCGAAATGCCAACTAGGAGTAGGATAGTCACTGTGTTGGAAAATAGCAGGTAGCTGGTTGCTGGTTACTAATTGCTGATAGCTGTGGCACATCTATAGTGATCAAAACCTGTGTGGACTGCCAAATTTATAGTGATTTGCCAGTTGAAAGAGCTTAAGTCATTGTTTCTTGTATTCATTTGCATTTTTTATGCTTTCATTACTGTAATGGCTTCTAGTACTGCTGTCTTTATTGCATTTTTCTTCTAGTAGGAGCAGGATACTGTTTACTGTAATGGCTTCTAGTACTGGTGGTCAGGCAATTGAAGTTTAAGTGCATGCACTGTCTGTTTGTTTGGGTTATATGCTTATGTTTCTGTAGTAGTTGGTGAAACATGGATTTTGAACTTGGAAGCATCGAGTGTAATGTTTAATGATGATTAAATCAATGAAAGTGCATATTTTATGGCTATTTTGATTGAAATAATGTTAGTTTTTTATTACATAATCATATAAAAAATATTTTAAAAGAAAAAAATTCAACGTATCCCCGACGTATCATATCCTACTTTTTTGAGAAATGGCGTATCTGCGTATCCGTATCGTATCGTATCCGTGTCCCGTATCCGTGTCCGTGCTTCAAAGTGGAGTACCCAACCCAGGTCCTGGCTACACACCTGATTCCAAACCTCCTTCATATTATACTATAATTTTATAAACCATATCCTTACTATATATTTACACTGTTGCCATCAGATAAATGGTATGGACCTAGACTGGAACTGTGGGATGGGATCCAGGCCCGATTAAGATTGGGGCCCAAATAAGGGTCCATAGTCCATGCCGAGTTTTTAATGTTGGTTCCTTCAGGTAACCAAGTAATTTGGGCTCCATCGATGGCCTTATAGTGGGCCATTTTCAGGAATGGGAAAAAAATTTCTTTTTTTTTTTATCAGTAGGAATTGGAAAAATTAGAACCATATAATGGCCTAAAGTTCTCAATCCTTGGCCAAGTTAAAGCCAGAGGAAAAGTCGACTTGCCGAGTTTTCTTGCCTTGCCTTGGACCCCTTTCAAGAAGGAAGTATGTTTTACCATGCTCTATGCGTATGTTCAGCCTATAAAGAGTATTATTATTCTATCTTTTCTGAAACCTGATTTAAGTTATCTATCATCTACAGCAGGAGCAGGATGCCCTTGAAGAGGTATATGCCTCAGGTAACAGCAAACAGATTCCAAATTATACTGGACAGAGAAGGGGCAAGCGGTCAAAGAGGAAGCGTTCGGCATGAGTATTTCCTGTCATCTTGTGTATACATTGAGCTTTTAGCTCCGGTGAGTCATCTATATCCTCACAAACTGTATCTAAAGATAAAAATCTGGTCATTTTTTATATTCTTCTAACTCAAAATGAGGTTTTTGTTTTGCTGCAATCACGAGTCTCAACGGAAAAGAAATCTAACTGTTTCTATGTAGCTATTGTTTTGCTGACTGTTTGTTTGTGAGTCCGTCTCCCCCTCTAACTTGTTAGTTCAGCATAAGAAAAGGAGATTCCATTTTCATTAACTACTGTTTGAATAAGCGCCCAGATAGGCGCATTGTAGGTCCGAACTCATTTTCTTCGGGCTCTGGGAGCTCCACATAACTAGGAATTGAGGCTCGGAACGATGATGTCAGATTATTGAAAGTGGAAACCCGATAATCATGCACTCCACTGATTTTGAATGTAAACAATGAACAACCCTGAATGATTGCGTAGGTAATCTGGGTATAAATCCATGATCTCATGTTAGGGTAATGATGCTAGGTTATGATTTTCTGTTCCCCTGGTTGCACTCAAGACCCAAGCCACATGCTTATACATCCTCTGTGCAAAGTCTCCCTTGCTCCCCAAAACAGTGCCCAAGTTTAAATCCCTTCTGCACTCACAGTTCTGGAAGGCCTCTCGTGAGCCTTATGGTTGGCGATAGGAAAAAAGGTCGATAGAATTATTAACTGGTTGCCCCTCTCCTGGCTTTTCCAGTTTCAACAAAGATGTTGCTTCATTTTTTTTTATTGGTAACAATGATTAATCAATTACATTAAAGAAGCAAGCTGGATCAAGTGGCATACATTGAAAGTCTCAAGATCTAGAAGTTCTTCTTTTTTTTTTTTTCTCCAGTATTGGGGACTGTGATTCTAATTCAGCAGAAATATAAGCCAATAGAGCAGCTTTATGCATCTCCAGAGATACTTACACCAGCCGCATAATTGTGGAGTGTGTTACCTGCAATTATTTGGGTCTCTTACAGCAGAAACTTTCTATGGATATTTCAATTCGCTTAGGTTGAGAACAAAATAAAATATATATATATATATATCTTTGTTCATCTTTGGAGGTAGAAAGCCTAGAAACTCTCCAACTGCCTTTTGATTGCAAGCTTGAAATACTAGTGAATGAAACATAAAAAAATAATGAGTTAATCCCTACGGACTACGACAATTATAAACCCATCTAGACAGAAGAACTGCTGTAGTTTTCTGGTTATTTTCCAACAAGAAATAGATTTGAAGGATGTGATTTCAGCAGTAAAACAGGAGGAAGACGGTTCAATATAAGGCCTACACCGCGTCCATATTCAACCTCCACCAACTTTTTGAACCACTGGAAGAACAAAAGTTCCCAGACAAAAGGCTTTACGAGATCCTTATGGGGATAAAAATGTCATTCGTCATCTATGCACTCCATTTTACTTTCTATGAAAACAAAACATAATATAAATCTAAATGATTTGATCGTTTAAGTTCTAATATTGACATAATTTAGTAAGAGTGAGAATAATCAATAAACCCTCTGTATTAAGACCCAACCAAATTGCTTTCTAAAAGCAGCTATGTTTCTTAAAGAAACAAATACTTGCCTCTATCATTATCAACTGAAACCTCTTCCTGTGAATCTGAGTAGGCCACGGTGTATCTGCCTTTCTTCTACTGAATGTTGCTTGCTGCGCTTAAAAGTTAAAATTAATGTGATGGAAGTAAATGCTAATTTACAATTGTTTTGTCTTGATATTTGAATGCCCAAGTAATATAAATATATCACATGCTGTCACAACATGTCTAAATAATGTAGTTGGTATTTTTAGTTAGGACAGGAGAGAAATATAGAGCTGCAGACTAAGTAACTTCAAATGTCTGTATTCATAATGATATTAAACTCCCATGCACTAGAAAAGAAGATGCATTACTACAAATAAAATTAATAAATTTGGTGCACCTACAACTAGTATACCACAATCACAGAAAAACACCCACCCATAAATAGCTCATCACCTTCAACTACCAACGTGCTCATCACCTTCAACTACCAACGTGCTTCACCACCTTCTACTTCCCACTGAGCAAATACACTGCATCTGTCTTCCTTTCTATGAACCAACATTCAACCTAAGGCCGAGCTGGTGGGTGATGGTTCCCAATTGGATTGGGTCCTGATGGAATCTTCCGTATTTTCTTTGCTTCAACCTCTTGTCTTGTTTTCTCCTTTTGAAACATGCGAGGAAGTGAAGAATTTAGGTATACTTTATATCTTCACAAGAAATGATGGAAAGGAATGAATGATTTTGAAGCAGAAGTTATACTCACCCAACTAGCCAATACTTGTGTGCCTGCCGATTGAGATTCGAGGAGTTTATTTCTGAGCTCAAGATTGCCTGTGGATTGAAAATTGATGAGATAAAGGTCAATAGAAGATCTAGTTTAAGATTTAAGAGTTTTCACCTTTTTTTATTGTTTTCTTCTGTTTGATATTCAAGAAGTGTTTGCATGAAAAAATATACTAGAATGATTTATAGTCCAAGGGTAACGTAATGACTTACCTGATTCTTTGGCTTGAACCATGATAGTACTGAAGTTATGATATTGAGCAGAAGCTGCAAGGAGGCATGTCAGGAGAAGATGAGCTATGACTTGTTTTCTCTCCATCCTATTCATGAGCTTATGCATTGTTGAAGTGATTATTGAAAGGGTGGCAGCTTTTACGAGTATGAAAAGATTCATCCAAGTCATGTTCTGGGAAATCTCAGCCTCATTTGAAAAGGATTGGATTTTGGTTCACTCAGGTGAGGGATCCTATGTATAGAAAGTAAATTTTAATTAAATTAGGATGTGGGTTTCCATTCATTGTTGGTTGACTTCTACTTAGCCATCATTGAGAGCATATTGAAATCCACCTTTTTCATAAAAAGGAAGCATATTGAAGTCGATCAGCTTTTGTCTCTTGCATGCATTTTCTCGTGAGTGCCCAAGCCATTTGTTTGGAACTGGTGTATCATACAGCGGACTGCTGACCCACCATTTCCTCCGTACTCGCACATCAGCACGCGACTGCATTACAGACCCTCAAAAGTACCCACTGCAGCTTACGGGCATTTAGAGCTTTTTAGCATTAGTATAAACTATATAGTCATACATTCCTTTTTCCCCCATAAGATCACTTCCAGTTAATTGAATTACAATCTAAAGCTAGAGCAAATCATATATGGGATTATCTCCCACAGTATGAGAATCAACATCCATAGCAGGGTAGAAGGGGATGATCATCTGGCCTGTGGAGATCCACTGGCCTGACCCTCTCAATAAATTGTTGAGCAGCTAAGAGGAGATCAAAGTTCCAAATACCCCGAGTCTACCAACAGGGCTATCAAGAGGTATCAAGTTCAACAGTTTCTGGATTTTCTGCCTCTAGAATTGCTGTTTTACTTGTTGTTTTTCCAACAGTTTGATTTGCCATGGGCAATGGCTTCACATTCGCTGCTAGTGTATGGTACTGATAAAAACCCGTACTTGTAGTGAGTAGTTTCTATAGGGATTTGCTCTGCAGCTGCTTCTGTGATGCCCATACTTGATCGTTTGGACTTTGCAGTGAAAGGTCGATCGAAAATATCAGTATTCAGTACATCATTGTAAGCTCCTGCATATACCCTTTTTAGGATATTATTTTGGATCTTATCCCCACATCATATCAAACCCTCCAAAGGTTGGTATGGTTTCACATGGGATGTGCAGGGCTGAAAACTCCATGAAACTGATCACGTGCCAGGTGACACATTGCCCAGTTAGCATAATTTGACCACTGAAGTTTGACCAGTTTAAAACATGTGAGATGGTGGCAATTTACTTGCTTCCCCTCACTTCATCATTTGTTGCCTCAAAGGCTGACTGGACTTGCACTTTTCCATCACACTGCAGATGATGCTGGTGGGTGTGATTCGGTCTAATCAAATCATCCTAGCCCTTATTTTCATGTCTTGAAACTTTTGTAGGCTGCGCAAACTCTCATTTCTGGATGAGGTTCAAATCTAACCGTGTCAATTTAAGCAAGCGGGGTTGGTGTGTACTTGATGATTACAGGTGGCCCTATATAAAAAGAATGTAGGCATGCCATTGCCAGTAAGGAATAGAGAAGTTTAACCCCTGCCCTGGTAATAATAATGTAGGCCACCTTGAGCTAATGGGACAAAATTTGTAAAAGTTAAAGCAGTGCAATTGATTGCATTTTTTGCGGGATTTGTCTTACAATGTCTACATTCGGTGGTCGCGTCTTACCAACAGCATAGTTGATGGTGCCGAATCTCCCGCGCATTTAACTTTGATGAGTGTATTGATGTTCTCCACTGAGTGCCAAGGGTTAACGCTGGCCTACCCCTAAAACAGCCAGTGTATTGATGTTACCAACTTTTATGTATAGGAGTTGGTCTTTTGAAAGCCAACTATGGGAGGACATTCGTTTTTAACGCTCAAGTTTTCAATTAGGTGAGCCCGACAGTGTTTTTCCACCCCTACACAGTGACACTCATCGGATGTGGACTCCTGACCTTATAAATTCAATTGCGATGGGGCATTTCTAGAGTAACCGCAAAATGTCGCCATTGTCTCATGGCACGCTTGTGTAATCTATTTTGTGGTGTTTTTTTTTTTTTTTTTGGCAGAGAAACTCATTTTCCATGTATTTGGCATGGTAGTTTTTCGCGAAACTGTTTTTTCACCATGTCGGTTTTTTTCTTTCCTAGGCCTAGAAATAGACTTTCTAAGGGGTATGAGAAGGCCATTTTCATGAAAAAAAAAAAAAACTTACCTCACATTTCCTTACTACCTCCCACAATCCACACAACCATCCTCTTTCTTCTTCCTCCCCTTTTAATCCCAACCACCCAATAGTTTTCACTGAGAAATACGCAGCTGCACCAAATAACATTAGCATCAATTCATTGAGAAAAAAATTTTTGCGCCAAACATGAACATGAATTTCTAACTTCCTTAGAATATCTTTTTCGAAATATTTAAAAACCATAGAATTTGCTCATGTGACAATTTCATCTTTCTATAAAAATTGCTTTTTACACAAACACGCCTTAGTGTTTGGCTCAGTTTCACACTAAGTAAAGGGATTGTGCACATGTGCAAACTTGTTATACATATGATCAATATCTTATTGTAGTAAAGTTGGGCTACATGCCCATACATATATAGTGATTCGATTTCGAAGGTGGTTTATAGGAATGCTGCTCGGACATTTTGTGACGAGAATGTTGGAAAATTCCGTCATGTGGGGCCACACATGTAAATATTAAATGTGCTATGCTATCTTTGGTTAAGCCTAAATTGAAGTGATCTAGTTAAGGCTTAAAGTTGTAAGGCTTAAGGGTATAATTGTCATGAAATTAATGTGTAGAATGTAGATACCAAAATGTTATTTCTAATTTGATGAGGGGCCAAATTAGAAATCATCAAATTAGAAATAGCAAAACCTATGATAATCTCATTATTATTTATTAGGGTTATGGTCCCCAATTCATATGGCAAGTTCCTATTCTCTCTGACATCCATCATCAGAAAGAAGGTTTCTCGGGGTAGCTATATTGAATTGGAAGATCAACAACCCGCGAACAACTTCCACAATGGATCAATGTATGTTTTTGCTTTACATCTCCCAATGATTTGACATGGAAGATCTTGATTGTTTAAGGTTTTCTGAATCATAGATCTAAATCTTGTTTATAACAAGAAATGATAGTAGGTGTTCTACAGTTGAAGAGCAAACTATGTAGTGGAGCCCATTTTTGTCACTTTGGATGCATAGTGAATGGTTAGACATGGCAGTTTACAAATAAAGTTGATGGCTGCAACAACTCGATCAAGACTGCATTGCATGATGGAAGTCCTTTATTTTTTTTATTTTTTATTTCTTGAAAGGTTATTAAAAAAAAATAACGAGGAATTTACCTGGTAGAGCCCCGTAGAGTCCTATACCACTTCAGAGGTATTGTATTTACCAAGGATACGGATAAGGCTCTACATGTCCGTTTTTTTTTTTTTTTTTTTTGTCGTTTAGCGAATGGTCGATATCGACCACTTTTATGGTCGATATCGACCATTCTGCGGGAACCCAAATAAAAATTGGGTTTTTCACCATTCAGGATGGAGAAGAGGGGAGGAGGAGGAGGAGGAGGAGGAAGAGGGAGGAGAGGGGAAGGAAGAGGGAGGATCACGCCAAGTAAATTATTTATGTGAACTTCCACAATCCACATTCAAGCATTGCAGCAGAGATGAAGGAACAAAGATAGTAGTTTCCTTTGGTACAAGTAGATGGACATGGTAGAAACAAAGGATGGTTGGAGGCATTTCAAGGGCTTGCAATGGGTGGTGATATGTGAAATGAAACTGATACCCAAAGGCAAAGAGTGGGCTGCATCATAGGCTGAGGGCAGATCATATGTGGAAATCAGGAGGGTTGGAATCTCAGAACCTGTTGAATCATTCAGTTAGGGCAAACCGAAGAAGAGGAGCTTGGAGTAAATTCGATCAAGTGGAAGCAAGATGACTGGTGATGCAGAGAAGCATGGAAAATTGCTTGGTGGTTAAGGATAAGGATGTCTATAGCTGAAGTTCCAATGAGGATCCATGGCATGTGTCAGACAAATAGCAGTCCAGCAACAGAGCAAAGCAGGGCAAGAAAGACGATAGGCTTGATGTTTCAAAAATGTAGCAGTGCAAGACAGGTTGGGGTTCAAGCAAAAGAAACGTATAGACAGATAAGAGGCACATAGGAATGTTGATATACGTGTGTGTGTGAGTGAACATTCACCCTAATGATTCATAGTTTCCCATAGAAAGTGAAAATATTGAGAGCAGTTAGGCTTCAAAATCAAGCATAGTGAAGTGGAGTGTGTTCATATGCATTCAAGAACTTGGTTTCATGGAATTCAATGATTGTTGGCTACTTCACAATGATCGAGTTAAAGATGCTGCTGAGCTGTTTGATAAAATGCCCCAAAGAGATGTCTTTTCGTGGACTTTGATGATGACCTGCTATACTCGTAATGGATTGTTGGAAAAGGCAAGGAGCCTCTTTGATCAGCTTCCTGAGAAGAATGACCTTGTTTGTTGGAACGCGTTGATTTCGGGTTATGCTAAGAACAGGCGGTTTGGAGAAGCCCGTAGATTATTCGATGAGATGCCGGTGAAGGACTTGGTTTCATGGAATTCGATGCTAGCCGGTTATACCCAAAATGGCGAGATGCGTTTGGGTTTGGAATTTTTCGATGAGATGATGGTGAAAGATGTGGTTTCTTGGAATTTAATGATTGATGGATATGTTCAGGTCTATGATTTGGATTCGGCATGGAAGTTCTTTCAAAGAGTACCTTCTCCCAATGTGATTTTCTGGGTGACTATGTTAAGTGCATATGCTCGGAGTGGTCGAATTGTTGAGGCAAAGAGCCTTTTCAATCAGATGCCTGAGAGGAATGTGATTGCTTGGAATGCTATGATCACAAGTTATGTGCAGAATGGTCAGATAGAAGAGGCTTATCGGCTTTTTACTGAAATGCCCGAGAGGAGTTCTGTGTCGTGGACGACTACGATTAATGGGTTTGTTCGTGTCGGGAAGCTTGATGAAGCAAGGGAGTTACTTGAGCAAATGCCTTATAAAAATGTTGCAGCTCAAACCACTATGATTTTTGGGTATGTGCAGAGCATGAGAATGGACGAAGCTCGACTGGTGTTTAAGAAAATGAGTTGTAGAGATGTCGTTTTTTAGATCACTGGAAGATTGGGTGTTCGAGCAGTGGGGATGGTTACATGTGTCTCCAAGCATATGAGGATTTTCAAGTGGAACATTTGTATTACATTGTGTGGGATGTGGGTTTCCCCCTCCCGTTCCAAATCCACCCCGAATCACTATCGAAATTAATTGATGATACATTACTTACAAGTTGGGGCAGGAAAGTACTCATACTCATATATTAAGAAAATGACCAGAAACTTCAAATAATATATGTAATATGTCTATGTTAAAAACCAAGGTTCTGGTGATCTATGTTATACCCAAATGATGGTGGAAACAAATTTCTCACAATTAAGTATAGTAAGCACAAAAGTGGTCGATATCGACTATAATAGTTATCGATATCGACCATATAACTGAAAGACATAATTTACAGTCATTGTCAGTGCCGACCACTTTTATTGTCGATATCGACCACATAACTGAAACATTAATTTACAGTCATTGTCAATGTCGACCACTTTTATTGTCGATATCGACCACATAACTGAAACATAAATTTACAGACATTGTCAGTGTCGACCACTTTTATTGTCGATATCGACCATAATAAAATAGAGACCACCTGAATCTTCCTAAAGAGGGCCATTGCTTCACCTGAATCTCCACACTGAGCATAACCATCTATCATTGAATTCCATGAGACCACATTCTTAACTCGCATCCTGTCAAATACCAACCTAGCAATGACATCAAGTAGGAATACTTGTTGTGCATAATTATTTGAACCATTTCCTTCAATGACATCAATTAATTGGTCACAGCCACGTATAGTTCTTGTAGATCAAATGACTAAGATGGCATTGTCCAACAGTAGTTCACAATCCTAATTGGTGTTTCCGGCTTTGTATTCAGAAGTGCAAAAGCAATGGCCAGCTTCTCACTGTGCCGATACAAGGCATCTTCCCTATCTTCTTCATCAATGTCCAGCAACACCTCTGATGTAGTGGGGACATAACCGGCACTCCTCAATTCCCGTCCCATCTATTCTACCATCTCAAATATCTCTTTATATTGTGGATGGGATTTATCCCCAGCCACAAATTCATATATCTGGCTGTCAAGCTCAATCAAACTGCATCCAGGAATCAAGCTCGATCAATGCATTGCACAAACGGTTCCGTCTTTGCAATCCCTTCCCTCTCAACATAAACCCCAATCCACTTCCCAAGCTCAAACGCTTCTAAGTCAGCACACGCTGAAAGCACACTGACCACAGTAATCTCGTCTAGCCTAACCCCAGCACCCAGCATCATCCTAAAAGCCACCACAGCCTCATTACACCGCCCCCCACGAACATACCCACCAATCATCGCGCTCCAACTCACCGGTTTTGTCTTGGGCATTTCATCGAACACCTTGCGTGCAAACTCAAGACCATTCTGTGGGAACCCAAATAAAAATTGGGTTTTTCATGATGGAGAAGAGGGGAGGAGGAGGGAGGAGAAGGGAAGGGTGGTGTTGCATAGGATGGACGGATCTGGGTCAGAAGGAGGTGAGGGTTTTCACGGATTTCATGGACGACAATCATAGAATTCTCTTCCTGATGAAATTGCCAACCATAGAATTTTCCAAATCACTTGTTGACCAGAGTAACATAAAAGGGAAGATAAGGTTGCAATGAACAAAAGATGTCCAATTCACAACTTCTTCCACTAGAAAATGCATCAATTTCCTCACGTTTCATGTGATGGGTTGTTTATTCCTCAAAGATAGTGATGAGGCAAAGAGGAGAAACATGATGTATAATCTGTAATCTCATTTGCATGTGTTCTTTTGCTGATTGATGGGCAACCCAACTGAAATTTAGAGCCGACTCTTCCCTCCTCCCTCCTCCTCCTCCTCTCCTCCCCTCTTCTCCCTCCTCCTCCTCTTCCTCCTCCTCCCCTCTTAAAAAGGATAGAGAGGGTCAAATGTTTTTGGCCCATTTGTAGTGTATTGCTCTAGAACAGCACCAGCAATCAAGAGAGACAAATGCCCTCTCCTCCCTCCTCCTCCTCTTCCTCCTCCCCTCTTCTCCATCATGAAAAACCCTTTTTTTTTTTTTTTGGTTCCCGGAGAATGGTCGATATCGACAATATCACTAAACGACAAAAAAAAAAAAACGAAAACGCACCATATGCCCTTATCCGTGTCCATTATAAACGTGGCACATATAGAGATGTATAGTGTCCTATGGGGACCTGGTGGGTAAATTCCTCAAAAATAACAGTACAAGAGGATTATACGGACAAACTTAAAACGCCCAATCAGAAACAAAGAGACCACAAAAACTGTAAAAATACATCAAACAACAGAGACTGCGGCCAGCAACATAGAGACTAAAAGCAAGTCCTAAATACAGTCATGAAGAGGCCAAATCCTTCCAATTCACCATAATTTAGTCCATCGAAAGGATATGGGAAAGCCCAGGGGCTGACCCACCTTATAATGACCTTGGCAGTCGCTCCAAATCAATCTTGGGATCCCTAGAGCTTTGCATGGGCCTTTGAACCATGCCCCATATATGTGTAAAGGTCGCCCCCACATGTCCAAACAGTCCACACACCACCAGGCACACTAAATTCTGCAATGCGTTAGCGCCTTTCTATTCCCCTCATTTATAAATCATCCTAGTCCCTCTCTCTCCTTACAGTGCATTCAAAACACCAACATGGTGTCGTTATTCCTCTCTCCCTCAGCATTCTCCTATTGCTGTCAGTCTCCACTCTCCAGTCCAAGACTAGCTTCCAAGGACTATGACTTTCCTGCAATGGCCGCCTTATCAGAGTATTGACTTTGAATGACTATTTATTCGGACCCGATCACATGGAGAATATATGATGATGCTCATGTGGCTACGCCAAAACGGTGATCAGGACTACTGCACATCTTTTGGATCTTACAAGATGTTTACTATTCTACTCCACTTAAGAAATTAATATGACCAACCTAGTACTCTCCAATAGAAAGAAGACTTTCCTAGGACATTGCAGAATTAGAGTTAACACAAATTATGTGACTATTGTATGGTTGGATTTTCCATTTACACACATGGACCAGCAAGCGCTGGAGATTAGTTTAATATCTTGGATTATAAGAAAATTGAAAAAAAATATTAAAAATATTCAGATAAATCTAAAATCATTGTATGTACTCACTTACACGTTAAAATGGCATTTTGACAAATGCGGTAATGTATTTAGTAGAAGTCATATAAATATATATATTGTATTGTAAATGTGAAAAAAGTCTAAAAAAGTTAGGTCTCATCTAAATGAAAATTCTGGATCCGCCACTGAAAATTTCCATGGAAAAGGGGATTCATCGACACGCAATAAGGTTCTGATAATTTGTTTTAGAGGAAACTCTTGTGATTGTGGCTATCATCAAATCAAGGTGATATTGGAGCCACTGAGCCACGAACAATCTATAAATTACTTTTCAACCATTCCCGTGCATGTCCGTAGAGCTAACTGAGGCCAGATGACTAGATGAGCTTGATCTCGAGCTCAAGCCAACCTTTACTATCCACAGCTCAAGCTCAGTTTGTACCCTCTTTTCCAAGCTTAGGCTCGAGCTTGAGCTTGATTGTAAACTAAAGCTAAGTTGGGCTTGGACCTGGCTTTGTTTGTCTGTGTATATTATATATAAAACTTATGTACATTATCATGTGTAGGCCCACCTGAAATAAATGCCCACTTGAAAGTACAAAGAAACCCCAAATATAGTTTTGTACACTATAGTTTCTCACAGAGGCTTACGTGTATCATGGTAGGGACATTGTAAGCCTTTGATAACCAAAAATATAAGTACATTTATCAGCCCCTGGCTTTCCCCTTCCCTGCAAAAACTTCTGAAAAACCATTAATTGGTGGTAGGGACAATCATCTCACTCTTAAAAGAGGAGTGCCAAGGATCAAGCAGTGCTCAACCCTAGTCAGTTAATGCTAGCCATTGTGACGGCCTTAAAAAGAAAGCCTAAGACATGAATGATTGTCTTGATCGATTTATCCAAACCTACTAATGGATAGGAAATGAAGGGACAAAAGGGACACTATATATATATATATATGGAAATATTTAATTGAGAACTAGTTCTCACATATTATATGAGATTTTTTTATGGGGCTCAATTCACTACAAGAAATTTCACTTTTCCCGGCGCTAAGAAAACGCCGGCAAAAGTCAAGAAAGCGCCGGGAAATTGATTTCCCGGCGATTTTTGATGCGCCGGCAATTCGCCGGTAATACTACGCCAGCAATGTATTTTGCCTGCAAAATGTAGAAACGCCGGGAAAGGAATAAACATTACCGGCGTTATTTTTCGCCGGCAAAATAATTTACTTCGCCGGGAAAGAGCAGTAATAAATTTTTTAAAAAACTTTTCCCGGCGTTATGTTTCGCCGGTAAAGGACTTCCCGCGTTTTTTTTTGCCGGAAAAAGCAAATAATAGAATTTTTTTTAAACCTTTTACCGGCGTTATTTTCGCCGGGAAAAGAGTTATTAAAATTTTTTAAAACTTTTGCCGGCGTTGTTTAATGCTTTTGCCGGCGAATATATGCGCCGGTAACACATTGCCGGCGTTATTTTCTCGCCGGGGAAGGTAATTTTTTTTAATAATAAATTAACAAAAAACTTTTAAAAACTTTTGCCGGCGTTTGTGTGCGCCGGGAAAACATTAATATAATTTTTTTAAAAATTGTTGCCGGCATTTTAAATGCGCCGGCAAAGCATTTATATTTTAAAAAAAAATATTTTTTTAATATTTTTCCTGTATTTGTCAGCCTCCTGTACGCACAATTTCAAACACAACAAACATTACTTTTTAAACATTTCTAATATCATTAGAATACCAAATAAAACACTAACTATTGCCATCTTTTCACAAATTTTACATTCTAATCTAATATTTTTTATGTAGGTAAGTTAACATGACTTGATATGAAGCCTTCCAATTGTTTGGACAATAAGCACCTTCCAATTGTGCTTTTTTCATGGCAGTCATCTAAATTTCAACTATGATTGCAGTAGCAGTCAAGGATAACCAAAAATTCAAGATCACATAGCATTTCAAAAAAGCACAAAAGATGAAATGGTAATTAATTACCCTCCTCCAAGATCACCATGTGATTGTGAGGCAGAACACAGGCCAAGAAGGACTCCAGTTACATCATTACATATCAAAACTGTTGACAAAAAGAATTGAAGTGCATACAAAGTGTATTGGAGGAAAGTCATCAAGCAGAAAAGAGGAAGGGATTTAAAACATGTGGTATCATTGTATGCTATAATACCCTAGTATGGATTTGGACTGCCGCTATGAAAAGGTCGATGCAACTCCCCTGTTTTTTGAATTAGACAAAACAAAGCAAGTGGTGTCCATTCTCAAAACCCAATAAGTTTACAGCTAGCTATCTAATAAAATGCAGGACTTCAAGTGGATATTATCAATATGATTAGAAAACAGTGGGCAAAGGATGGATATTGTGATCATCAGTTCCAATTGGATAAATAGGTACAGTTTTTATAGCTATTGGTCCATGAGTCAAATCACTTCTCCATGACATATCTTTTAAATAAAATAGAACCAGAGGCCTTTCATTCAGCTTTAATGACACCTGAAATCTTACAGTTTGTATGCCAAACATTTCTGAAATTCAAGAGAACGAACTTAGGAAATCTCATACAACAAAAGAGAAAAAAAAAATCAAAACCCAGAAATCTAACCTGGTAATCTCAAATGGGTCTTGATTATCTTCCTCCATCTCGATTGGAAAATGGGATTTCAAACCAAGACTCTTTACTAACTCTCTGCAAAAACACGTACAAGAAGCAGAGACAAGGATTAAAATTGAAAATATGGAAAAGTCGCCCATGCCCGCCCATAAATAGGAAGCAGACCACTCGAATTCATTTGCGCAACGTGTGAGCCAAAGAGTTATGATGAGGGGACCATGTCTAAGCAAGTGGGCCACACCGAATTCGGAGGAAAAGTCGATGGCTTGTCGGATCCCATGTCACATATATTAAAATGAGTGCTGTCTCCCAACTTGAATCATCAGATGCTATTGCCTGCATGGGTATTCCATAGAGATCTTGAATAGCAGCTATGTGGGATTGCTCGTAAATGGAACCGACAACGTGGGTTGAGTTTGGGGGAGATAGAGAGTTCAAGAGTCCTTCCCTTGAATGTTTGGGCAAGATGAGCTGAGATTCATCTTTCCCACTTGAGATATGAGCCCAAGATACTAGAAACTGGAAAGCTCCTGAACCATCAAATAAGGAATGGCTCCCTCCAAAGCCCACAGCAAATCCACCACATGCAAACCTTGTTATCTGCACTCATAAACAAGGCAGGAATACTCATCACCAAATAACAATACCTATATTTGTAACTAGTGCACATGCACTCAAGTAGATTAAGTTAGTAGAAGCTGAAATAACAAAGATAGTTTAGCAAAACAAAATCTCTCTCTCTCTCTCTCTCTCTCTCTCTCTCTCTCTCTCTCTCTCTCTCTCTCGCAAGTGGTCCAACCAAAAGAATGGGAAAGAACTATCCACTAGTGTAAGAACTTTCCACCCAAAGATATAAAATCCACAGAGGAAAGATAACATTTGAAAAAATTACAAAAAAAAAAAAAAAAAACTAAATGAAGAGGATTTGGGCTCAAGGGCAATCATCCATACACTTTCTGATACTGTTGAGGGTGTGGTCTGTCCATGTCCAGAAACTTTTTCTTTGAGGCCCAGGATTCATCCTTGGATTCAAATTCAATATCTGCCATGAAGAGGAAGAGAAGATTTCAACCCGACTCGGAATCGAGTAGAGCCTGATCCTGACTTTAAAAAAAGGTGTCAATGGAAGAATTTAAGTTATTACCCTATATGCGTGTACTTGGGTTGTATTTGAGCCTATATTTATGTCCATGGATAAATTAAATAAAAACCATTAATAGAAGAATTCAATAGTATGCAAATTACAAGCTATTGGACTTCTGAGTCATAGGATGAGGCTTTGAGAAAGAGTAACAGTAACACTTGCAACAATCATATTTTGGAGAGAGAGAGAGAGAGAGAGAGAGAGAGACCTTAATTTTATGCCAGGTAGATTTACTACAGAAAGTTTCTTTTAAGACAACTTACAGAAAAGTTAAGAGAGGAGACAGAAAGTTTCTTTTAAGACAACTTACAGAAAAGTTAAGAGAGGACCATATGCTCTTTATTGACTTAGAGAAGGATTACAAGCATTGCAGAACGTAATTTGGCAAACAGGAAAAACCATGAAAGATCCTCACCTCAACTGTCCTTGATTTTTCCTGCCATGTGTAAATAGGGAAGGATACAAACTGAGAATAATTTTTAACCAATCCTTGAATTCTTGCAGGCTCTGCAAATTCATACTTATCGTCTGTCTGCAAGAGCAGAATAAATAATCCAAAGATTTTAATGAATGGTACAAACATTTGCCAATGGAAGGAATTGAGATCATCTTACCCGTAAATAGAGAGTAATTTGTGTCCCCCGGCGCAGTAGTTTGTCAGGATCAGTCTCTTCCCTAATCACATAGGAGCTGCTATCAGCTTCTGCTTCCCAAACATACTGCTTATCAGACCTTGGGCTTTTAGTAGATACAACCACCTGGAACCCACACAAATATTATATAACTACACATATAGACGCAGCTCAAAATGCAACAATTAGTCAAAAATTCTATCAGCTCAAACATTCTTCCTAGTGCTAGACAATAATGCTTCACATTTGTGTGGCTTTCACCCAGTTACTAGAAACTACAATGAACATCTCAGAAGAGAAAAAGCTGAGCCCAGAAATTCTAAAGATAAAGATCAATATCACCATAAAATAAAAGCAAAGGCTGACTACCTTCTCTGCAACAAGGAAAGCCGAGTAGAACCCAACACCAAACTGACCGATCAACCCATTGTCTGCACCAGTATCCTTATTTTCCTACATCAAATGATATGAATCAAATAATTTTGAAGGAACGTATATGAAATAACATGATTAAACAACCCCCACCCCCCCCCCCCCCCCCCCACCCCAAACAAATAAATTTTAAAACGACTGCACTTGCATCATAGTATTTAAACATCTGTTTAGGATGACATTTGAGGAAAAAAAGGATTTGATTCGATTTTATAAATAGACACAAGCAGAGTTTTCCTTATAGTGCTTTGTCAAAGTAAATATGTTTTGCGCTGGCTAAACACAACTTGTCATGAAAATGCAACTTTCGAATTAGTTTCATGGATAATTTGAACAATCAGGTCAATATAAATGAGATCCACAGAAGCATGAACAGAGAACAATCCAGCCATCTTAAAGGACTGTGAATGTAAAATAGACTTTGATGCATGTAAAACTTCTAGTTGACACATGTGAATCACCAAGACAAAAATCAGTTTCATACAACCTAAGAGGATGCAACAACTCTCAATTCAACTTCTCCATACAACAGATGAGAAGAAGCAGGGAGTCTAGCAAACTCCTTTGTACCAGACGTTTATGATATTGCCTCAAATTTGGAACTGTCAAAAGTGACTTGAAAAGTTATATGTATTTCCAAACTAGATTCTACATTGTATAAAGAATTGGGGAAACCTCACATTCAATCATCATCAGAATCTTAAATCAAGCATTACCTTAAGAGCAAAGAATTGCCCAGTCCATTTGTGGCGCACTAGAAGAAAACCATGTGTCTAGTACATCTGGGTCTCGAGCAATCTGAAGTTTCTTCCCAGAGAACAGGTTATTTGCCTCTGAAAGTGCTTCTTCCTCAGTTCTTCCAACCATCCAATGGTCATTGGTCGTCCTCTAGCATCACATACCACCTGCTGCACACCCACCTGCACACCCACTGCCTCCTCTTCTTCCACCACCCTGCACACACCCACCTTGCACAGCCCACCTGCTGCACCACCCTGCACACCCACCCTGCACAGCCCATTTTTCTGCACCACCCTGCACACACCCACCTGCTGCACACCCACCTGCTGCACACCCACTGCCTCCTCTTCTTCCACCACCCTGCCCACACCCACCCTGCACACCCCACCTGAACAACCACCCTTTACACACCCAGCTGCACACCCACCTGCACACCCACTGCCTCCTCTTCTTCCACCACCCTGCACACCCACCTGCTGCCCCACTACCTCCTCTTCTTCCATCACCCTGCACACCCACCTGCTGCACACCCACTACCTCCTCTTCTTCCATCACCCTGCACACCCACCTGCACACCCACCCTGCACACACCCACCTGCTGCACACCCACCTGCACACCCACTACCTCCTCTTCTTCCATCACCCTGCACACCCACCTGCTGCACACCCACTGCCTCCTCTTCTTCCACCACCCTGCCCACACCCACCCTGCACAGCCCACCTGAACAACCACCCTTTACACACCCACCTGCACACCCACTGCCTCCTCTTCTTCCACCACCATGCACACCCACCTGCTGCCCACCCACTGCCTCCTCTTCTTCCACCACCCTGCCCACACCCACCCTGCACAGCCCACCTGAACAACCACCCTTTACACACCCAGCTGCACACCCACCTGCACACCCACTGTCTCCTCTTCTTCCACCACCCTGCACACCCACCTGCTGCCCCACTACCTCCTCTTCTTCCATCACCCTGCACACCCACCTGCTGCACACCCACTACCTCCTCTTCTTCCATCACCCTGCACACCCACCTGCACACCCACCCTGCACACACCCACCTGCTGCACACCCACCTGCACACCCACTACCTCCTCTTCTTCCATCACCCTGCACACCCACCTGCTGCACACCCACTGCCTCCTCTTCTTCCACCACCCTGCCCACACCCACCCTGCACAGCCCACCTGAACAACCACCCTTTACACACCCAGCTGCACACCCACCTGCACACCCACTGCCTCCTCTTCTTCCACCACCCTGCACACCCACCTGCTGCCCACCCACTGCCTCCTCTTCTTCCACCACCCTGCCCACACCCACCCTGCACAGCCCACCTGAACAACCACCCTTTACGCACCCACCTGCACACCCACCTGCACACCCACTGCCTCCTCTTCTTCCATCACCCTGCACACCCACCTGCTGCCCCACTACCTCCTCTTCTTCCATCACCCTGCACACCCACCTGCTGCACACCCACTACCTCCTCTTCTTCCATCACCCTGCACACCCACCCTGCACACACCCACCTGCTGCACACCCACCTGCTGCCCCACTACCTCCTCTTCTTCCATCACCCTGCACACCCACCTGCACACCCACCCTGCACACACCCACCTGCTGCACACCCACCTGCTGCCCCACTACCTCCTCTTCTTCCATCACCCTGCACACCCACCTGCTGCACACCCACCTGCACACCCACTGCCTCCTCTTCTTCCACCACCCTGCACACCCACCTGAACAACCACCTCCTCTCTTACTTTCCTCTCTCACCCACCCCCTTGCCAACGAAAAAAAAAGATGCAAGAACTGTGAGGGGAAAGTAACAACTAGCTCAATTGTTCCCCTGTGACAAAAAAAAATCACATTCCAAAACCCAAATAGACAAGCACCTACAGTACCAACCAAAACCCCATACCATAAAAATTTAAACATTCAAATATCCTTACAACACACTTTAACATTACCATTACAAAATATAAATCCATGCTAACATTCTACTATGACATTCCAACATTTGCAATGTTGTTTAAAAAAACTCCATGCATCCCATTTTAATATATAGCAATCTGCTACTCTGCATCCATTTTTGGTCTTCATGTTGGCTGCATCTTTCCTGCATGGAATCTTTCAACAAAACTTTATCATCAATGTTCATTCAATCCTGCAAATAAAACAACAGAGAGAGAGAGAGAGAGATTAATATAACATATAATAAAGAAATGAAAGGCTGGAAATATCAGTGAAAGAGATGACTAATCCTGTTTCTTTTCCTTTAAATTGTTTGTACTATTCTTGCTTAAGGGCAAAGTATAACATTAAAGGAGAAAATAATAGAAAGGCCAAGGCATTATAAGCTGATAAGAAACAACAAAAACAAGTCCCAAAGCTGATAAGAGTAGTCATATACAAACCTGGAGAAGTCCTATCCTGATCTCCACCTTCACCATCCACACCAGCAGCTGTGTTTGGATCTACGCCTACACGCTGAGCTAACTGGAGGACCAAGTTCTCTAAGTAAATTGTTCTCTGGGAAAACTCAGCAACCTGTTGCCTCAATTGTTGTACCTCAGGATCAGGGCCTGTCCGATTCTGGCTTGAAGCTAAACAAGATTTTGTCCGGACGCCAAAACCCTTTAGGTATCCCGATCTATGCCCAAGCACTTGAACGGATATCTGTTGCTCTGTCAACGGAGATGTTATGGAGGGTTGGGATTGTTCGGCGCTAACTCGTACTAATTCCTCCTGCCATTTTTAAACATGTAAAAATCAAATAAAGTGATTTAACAAATGTATAAAAGTATATTTGTATTGATATATAAGACATGACTTAGGCACGTACATGTGTCTTCTGAGCTGCCTCATTTATCCACTTTTTCTGCCCATGCATATAGTGGGTGTCGTGGTAGAAATCGGGAAAAGCCTGTGCCTGCCCATCATTATGTGCCATCTGTTATGACATTATAATTTTCGTTAATATAATAACTTTAATTTTCATAACTTAGTCAAATGGCATAAATTCTTAAATCTGCACTTACAATTAAAGAACTACGTGCTAGGAACGATCTAGAGCCGCTCGTATGATTCCATGGCATCTTCGATCGGCTAACTCTTGCTTTCTTTGACTTATCCTACACAGATAAATAAAAAACAAGGTATTAGTAGAAACAAAATTTAACTACTGCAATGATCTTGATCAATAATTGAGGAAGATATATATATAAAACCATTAAAATTTACCTTCCACTCCATAGTCTCCCACAAATTATCGATCATCCAGGCCCAGTCATCTGCATTACAAGGTTTTAGTGGGTGGTTCTTTGGATCGGGCACCCTTGCCTCCAAAAGGGACAGATAGTGGGTATGTAATTCGTGCTTCCAGTCCCTGTACAACTTCTTGCACTTCACATCAACGGCATCCCTGATGATCGGATCGTTCACATAGTCCCCGAAGTCAAAAGTTTGCTGTAATTGCAAACATAAACATGTTATGTGAGACAACAAATAAATATTAATGAGTCTCCATGAATCTGCATCAAGTTATCGCAAATGAGATTACCTGGACTCGCTTTACCACCAAATTCTTGATCACCTCAGGCACAGACTTCCAGCCTTCTTTCCGAACAGGTGCCTCAGCTCGAATCACTTGCCCGAGAAGGTTCGCAAAAGCAGTGGCAAATTCACCCTCTGGCGCATGGCTCGAAGCTGGGATCGAGATTGGTATGGCATGGCCAAGTTGCCGCCTCAGTTTTTGCACCTTCAGCCCCCGTGTCATGCCCCGTACACGGCGGGAGCCTTCGCCTAAGCCTAATGATGTCATGATCAAAATATTAATTTTGTTACTAAGCATATAAAATTAAAAGAATGTAAATCTTAAACGTAAATAATTCTAAATTTCTCACCAACACTACTGCTCGGAGTACGCTGACTCAAAACCTGGTCAGGCTGGCCAGAAGACACGGCAATCCCTGTAGGATCCATCGGTCTAGAATTGGTCGCCACCTTAAGCGTGCTATCCGCATGAGAAGGCCGTGTCTCTTGAGGCTGTGTCGGTCTAGCTACGGCCGCCTCATCGGGCGTGCGGTTTGCACGTGAAGACTGTGTGACTTGAGGTAGTGCCGGTATAGTCTGGGACAGTGCAGCTGCTACAACGGAAGCATGTCTACTTCGCTTCCCTAGAGTCATATCAGTAACCTGTCACGCCACAACAGTGAAGTATTAGTACTGAAATACATAATAAAGTGGATGAAAGATGTTTATAACTAGAATGGCTTGTCATAAATCAATAGACAGAAATTACCATATTCGCATGATCAGACCCAGAAGACTCATCATCCCCATCATCATCTGTATCTTCATCTGAATAAACCAACCCAAAATCACACTAGGGCGGTCGATACTCCTCATCATCGTCATCTTCACCCGATTTTCTATTTCCCACTCCACTTTTCGTTCTGCCCGTTTGACTCAATCCAAAAACAGTGCTGGCTATTTTCTTTACCCCCAAAGCACGACATTTCTCGTCTCTTTCCATGATGTTCTTATTTCTCACCTTCTCGTATTCTGTCAACTTTGCCTGTTTGGCCACCTAGCCAGGCCTGACATATGTTTTACCTCCCTTGGGCATTTTTGAGAACTATATATGACACACATGAGAATGAGGGCGAATAAAATGAAATAAAATGAGATATATATAAAATGAGTCATGAAATGTAAACGAACAACTTCATTAATTTAGAACACTTGTCCATACAGAAATTAGAAAACAAAAACTACACATCCTAGTCTACGTCAGGATCAATATCTGGATCGGACTGGCTATGCAGATTGTCTTCATCATCATCCTCGTCTATATACTCCGCCATAGTTTCATCTTCGCCATCGCTATGCTCCGCCAATGGCTCCTCACCATTAACTATATCTGGCGGAATGTCATCTCTACAGTAATTCAAATCGTTATCTTCGACACAGATTGGGACAACATCACTTGCTTCGTGCTGCTAGAAGGCCTCGTTAGGCACATTATCAACTTCTGGTACATCCCAGACTCCTCGATGCTTGACTCGTTCTACGATTCTCCAGTTGTTGCCTTTGCAAGTATCAATAACATAGAAAACTTGCTTTGCTTGACTTGGTAGGACAAATGGATCATCTTTATACCACCGACCAGTAACATCAATGCTTGTTATGTGTTGATCGGTATATACTTTGTTTCTGGTACCGGTGTTGTACCATTCACATTGGAATAACACCACCCTACCCCCATGCATGTATGTCAATTCCCAGACTTTGCACAAGTACCCGTAGAAGTCAATTGTCTTCCCGAGATGCTCCCCTTGCACGACCAAACCACTATTCTGGCACAAACGCCTTTTCTCGCGATCTCTGGTGTGGAATCGGACACCATTGAATATGCACCCTGAATACATATATACTATCGAACCGGGACCATTTGATAACGACCACATTTCATCTGTTGCTTCTGGCGACCCTTGATTTCGCAAATCATTCATCTACATGAGCAACATGCAACATAATTTATTGAGTTAATGTGAATTCAGGCCCAATTAGATCATGTTTACCGTGCAAATAGGGGATCATATATCTTACACGTTGCTTGAACCATTTTGGAAATTGATCTCGCTGTATTTGACTTAGGTCATGCCCTTCTGGATTTTGTATTGTATTCCTGTGTTCCCTACGTAAGGAAATGCAATTCATAAGCAATTAAACGTAGTTGAAGGATCAACAAGGACACAATCTATGCAAACATGTAGTTAAGCCAAAGCACTTACTCAAGATATGGCTCTAACTCGGGACTATTATGCAAAACAAACCAGTGAGCCATGTTGCGTTCACTTTGAACAGGATCTGGTGCCCTTGTGATCGGTGCAAAGGGGCGGACATTTTGTGTGAATATCTCCATTCCGGGACCACGCACACCACCATCATCATTTCGTTCATCTCGATCAATCCCTTTTAGGTACATTGAGCAGAAAGTTAAACACTCTTTGACAATGTAGGCCTCTGCGATCGAGCCTTCGGGTCGTGCTCGGTTAGTAACGTAACCTTTTAAAGTCCCTAGAAACCTTCAAATAAAGAGACATTAGTATTAAGGTTACTTATACAAGACAATCACAATACTACAACCAAAAACACTTTAGCACTTGGTAACGGTTACCTTTCAATGGGGTACATCCACCGATATTGTACCGGTCCAGCAAGCATGGCCTCACGAGGCAAGTGAACAGCCAAATGGACCATTACATCAAAGAATGCCGGAGGAAAAATCTTCTCGAGCTTACAAAGTATGAACACTCCCCGTTCCTCTAATTTTTTTAAATCGCTCTGTTTCAATGTTTTCGAGCAGAGGTCCTGGAAGAACCTGCCAAACTCAAATAGAGTTGTACTTAACTCCTTATCAACATAACCACGTAGGCCAACCGGAAGTAGACGTTGTAGGAGCACATGATAGTCGTGACTCTTCATACCCAATAATTTGCCATTTTTCGATGTCACACACCTTGAGAGGTTTGCTGCATAGCCATCCGGGTACTTGATTGATTTCAAGAATTCGAAAAAACCCTCCTTCTGTTTCGGGTCCAACGTATAGGATGCATGGGGTTTCACAATGGATCCTTCTTCATTCCTCTGCAGATGCAATTGCGGCCTGATGCCCATATCCTTTAAATCATCGCGCGCTTTATCTGTGTCCTTATTCTTCTTATCTATGCCTACCACTGTCCCAACAACATTTTCACAGATGTTCTTCTCTACGTGCATGACATCAAGGTTATGCCTAAGGTTTAACTTCTTCCAGTACGGTAGCTCAAACATGATGCTTTTCTTTGTCCAATTTAATAGTGTAGGCTCACGAGGTCTTTTCCTGCTGTTGGGGCCCTTCCCGAACCTAACTTCTGGTAGTTGATCCAACTGATCAAGTACCCTTTGCACCGGTAAATCCAAGGATTTTATTTTATGCTCTGGCTTACCATTGAACTTCTTGCTCCTTCTCCAGAGGTGGTTCTCAGACAAGTAAGCTCGATGTCCAACCCACCCAATCTTACTTCTCAACTTACACGATAATGAATCTTCGTTGCAAGGGGGACAAGCCAAATAACCTTTTGTGCTCCAACCAGATAAGTTACCATACGCGGGAAAGTCATTAATGGTCCACATCAAAGCCGCATGCATTCGGAAGGTCTGTTCACTATGGGCATCGTAAGTCATGACACCAATCTCCCACAACTCCTTCAACTCATCAACCAAGGGCCTTAGGTACACATCGATCTCCTTCCCAGGAGCCTGCGGCCCAGGAATAAGTAAGGACATCATGAAAAATGGGTCCTTCATGCACATCCAGGGTGGAAGGTTATAAGGCATAAGTACGACGGGCCACATGCTGTAAGAAGTGCTCATGTTGCCGAAGGGGTTAAACCCATCGGTGGCCAATCCTAACCTCACATTGCGGATCTCCCGTGCAAACTCTGGAAATTTCAAATCAAATTCCTTCCATTCATTATAGTCGGCCGGATGCCTACCCAGATCGCCATCCATGCCATTCTCATGGTGCCATCTCATCTCTTTGGCCGTCATCCGGGACATGTATAACCTCCGTAGCCTAGGTATCAATGGGAAGTAACGCAATATCTTATGAGCGATTTGCTTACCCTTGCCATCATTGACCTTGTACCTAGGCTCCCCACATTCCGGACACTTATCCAGGTGAGCATTCTCCTTCCAAAAAAGTATGCAATCATTCTTGCAGGACTCAATGTGCTCATATCCTAAGCCCAAGTCACGCAGTAGCTTCTTGGCCTCATAGACGGACGCGGGCACCACATTACCTTCTGGTAGGACGTCCCTAAATATCTCCAAGACCTTGTCAAATGACTTGTTGCTCCACCTATATTGAACCTTCACATGTAGCATCCTAATGACAAACGCTAACAGCGTTTCTGAATCTTTACAACCAGGGTACAAACCACGCTGGGAAGCCTCCAGCATAATTTCAAAGTTTCGCACATCATCTATCCCTAGGGTATCATCCATCATGTAAGTCCCCCTGCCATGATCCTCTAGTAACTCATCATATCCATCCCGGTCCTCATTCGATTCATCCTCGCTATCATCCGATTGTGCAAGTTCCCCATGCTGCAACCAGGTGTCGTAGGATACCAGCATCCCACGTACGAGTAGATGGTTTCTCACAATCTCATAATCATGGTCAAAACTGTTGCAGCAATAGTTACATGAGCACTTGATCACTCTACTCCCGCGCGAATTTGCCTTTGCGAATTCAATAAAAGAATTCACCCCGTCTATATACGGCTGACTGAATCTATTATGATACAGTAGCATCCAACTCTTGTCCATATCTGTTCATATATATGTAAGGTGGTGGTTAACTCAAATTCAACCATTAGATGGTTTAAAAATAAATGTAAAAAAGAAATGAATGATAAGATATCCATTAAACTCAAATTTGGGTTGCATCAACATATCTTCTCCATGAATCTAATTATTCTATGCAACTCAAATCTCAGCATATTCATGAATATTCTCGCCCCATGCCCATATGATATGCATGTTTTCATAATCAATCTACACATTTATTTTATTCAATCCTTTCAACTAATTTCCCATCTATAATCATAAGAAACAATGTTTCTTTCAAACTGAGGAATTAAGATTCAAATGAGATACCTGCTCGCAGACAGTGATAGGATTCCTCTGCTACTACTCTCAAAGCTCCAACCTAACAAGAGAAAAAAAAAAAAAAAGGAAATCAGATTCTGGGTTGAAGCTAAAGTGGATTTCGTCCGTATTTTGCACCAAATGGAAACTAACACAGCTTCAAAAGGAGAAAAATCGAGCTTTAATTTATCATACAAAAGGAAAGCCTCAAGGCAGTTTGCTGAGACCAGCTGTTGCGCCAAAAGTAGTGCATGGTATGAAAAATTCATTTATGTTATACATCAAGCCCTCTTTGCTTAAAAAAAAATTCACATGAATGCACAGAAGGCCAAATTAAGAAACATGGAGTACTCATTATGCTAAGAGAATACCTCGTACTAACAATATCTACATGTCCTTTTGTGATAGAGGGAATTGAAGTGTTAAATTGTGATAGAGAGAGAGGAAGAAGATGAAGATGAACAAAGGGTGCAAAGGCCCCAACCAGGAAGCTCTAGTTTTATGTTTGTTAGTGTTTGGAACCCCATGAACATGCCGTTTGATTAAAGGCACAAGACCTTGAATAACTTGAATATTAGCAGCCAACTTGTGATGCCAACAGCTTACCAAAAAGATATTGCTGATTCTTCAATGCACAAAGGCCTCAAAGCTGGAATCCACATGTGGGCTGTCGGTAGTAACTACATTATACAAGTTTATTTGGGAAAAAAGACAGAAAATGAAATCTTTAGCTGTTATGATTCAAAGATACCTACGAGTTAAAGTAGTTCTGTTCTTTGACATGGCTTGAGTTTCAAAGATCTGTTCGGGGCCAGGGGTTTGATGAAGATATCCCTGTCAAGTCTCAGAGTCACAGAGCCATTTATTTGAGCGAACAATGATGAGTCCTGGTCAGCAGACAATGCTCAATCGCTTATTGGCTAAACACCTCAATGAGAAGAGAGGTCTGGCCGGCCTGCCTCCAGACTAAACAGAGATGACAAAAGAAAGAAACCCATCCTTTACTAAACAACAAGAAAAAGAAATAATACAATTATCTAAATCTCACTTCTTATCTATGGACTTCTTCTCCTCTTTTCCTCTTAGATTAAGGTAAGATTAATGCAAAAATTGCAGAGGAGAGAGAGATAGAGAGAGAGAGAGAATGGAAATCAACTGCTTTTCATTCTATTTTGCATCGTTGACACTTTTTCGCTTCTCAAAACCCCAAATCACAAAAGATTATTTGGTCAACCGGCATCTCACCTAGCTACAACCCCCTCCCCTATTGGATGTACTCATTTGACTCATGGTAATGTATTTCATACATGTAACATTTGCATAAATAACATTTACATATGTAAAATTTATTTTCATTAGAGAAAAAAAAGGATGTTCTCTGTGCCCTTAAAAGAGAATCTTTTCTCCTTTTAAAAAAAAAAAAAAAAAAACAGAGTTATCTAAGAAGAGTGTTACTTCCCTCCTTAAAAGCAGATCCAAACAGGGCAAATATATTTCATTAGAGGAATTTTTTCCTTCCTTTTTTCTGCATCCAAACTGGCTCAAGGATTTACATGCATACAGTGACTAAGAAGTGGGCAATCATTTCTCATCAAAGGGGTGATATTTTGATAGTCTGTGCTAGGCATCCACTTCTGCTCTTTGGATAGAAAATTCATTCGCTAAGAAATCCTGGGCACTTTGAATTAAGCAAACAGGCCCTCAAGCTTCTGCATTGTTGTGATTTCATTAACACTAAAATTAGTATATCCACTATCGAAGGCCGCTTTGGTCTTCCTATGCTTTCATTAAAGATCAATGTTATGAAAAACAGTACAGGAGTTGAACTGCTTGATGAAGGTTTGATAAGTTCTATAATGGTCAAGAACATGTTGAACATGACCTTGCACAGATGGATTTTCTTTCATCAAACGTTTTAATATGTCCTAAAGAGATTGACCAATGGCTCAACCATAGGTTAGAATGAGACCGACCTCAACAAACACATTAGGCAGTAGCAACTCAAGGATAAAAAAGTTTTGACACATGTATCTGGCACTGGGTCAAACCAATCATGCTTAATAAACAAATGAGTCAATGATTAGGGGTGGCAGTGGTGGCACGAATATGGTAATTTAATTACTGATGTATTAGTTTCTTTTTGACTCAAAACGGAAAGGGAATTCAACCTAATCAATTCCACACAATATCAAACCCATAACGAAAATCAGACAAAATTAAGAAACGAAAGAAAAGGGAGGTAGCAACAAAACGCCAATGACAAGAACCCACTTTCGATCGATAACCACTACCCCAGATCATTGCAACGATGAAAGGAGAAGAAAAATATTTGCCTTTATTTCATTCCAGATCTAAAAACAAATGAAAACAAAGAAGAAGAGAGAGAGAGAAAAGAAGAGAGAGGGAGAGGGAGACAGACCTTGAGGATGGCAGGGGAGAGACGGTCAGCTGAATGTGCGAGTGATGGCTGCTGCCGCTGCGAGGAAGATGGAAAGGGTGAGCGATGGATGCTGCCGCTGCGAGGAAAATGGAGAGGAGAAGATCGATGAAGGGAATCTCGAGATGGGTCTGGCGATGGAGCAGAGGTGGGCGCTGCCTGAGAGAGAGAATCCGGGAAGAGGAAGAGAGGGATGGGAGAGAGCGAGAGAGGGATGGGGATGAGCGATCGAGGAAGAGAGGGCTGGGAGAGAGCGTGAGAGGGATCGATGAAATCGAAATGGGGAAATAAAACGTTAACATCAGAGCGGGGGAAATAAAATGGAGGCGCGAAACCATCACAATTCGTTGGCGGGGATTAAATTACCTTCGACGGCGAAAACAGAATAACGCCGGGAAAACTTGTAAGTTTCCCGGCGAAATCAGAATATACGCCGGGAAAAATAAACTATTTGCCGGCGAAACTTAGAAAATGCCGGCGAATAAATTTCGCCAGCAATATTATACTATTGCCGGCACAAAATGGGACTTCGCCGGGGATAATTATACTTTTGCCGGCATAATTATAAAACGCCGGGAAAAAACGCCGGGAATAGTGCATTTTGTTGTAGTGATTGTGGGCTCCATTTGGGGATGAGACCTGGGGGGATGGAAAGATCTACGTGAGACCACTCCAAGTATCAAGTTTGACCACAAACTCATGCCCCTAACCCCTTCATCCGTGGCCCACAAGTTTAATGCTTCATATTAAAAAAAAATATTCAACATTCGATCCAGCGGTTCAGTCCATTCAGATGTATGCCAATTCTTGGGATTAGTGACTATCAGGGAGTTCCCTATTGGTTGCTAGGTTTGGATGAATTGCTAGTTGGGCCCCACAAAAAAATTCTCCTATAATAGATAAGAACTAGTTCTCACTTGAATATTTCTCATATATATATAGGGGGATATTCATATGCATCCATCCCTCACCATAAGATGGTGAGGGACAACATAGTAGGGTTGACTTTATAACACATCCAAACCATCCACACACATGGAACCCCCTTAAGTACACTAAACCCACTAAAATTTTCACCTTTCCAAATAGATTGAACTGTTAGATTGAGGTCAATTTTTTTCCTTTAATATAAAGTCATTAAATTTATGGGCCACGGATATATGCTAACGTTAAACTTTTATTTAGTTGAACTATAAAATGGATGCTAGCAACATCTAATAAATTTTATTTTCTATAGGTGACCAATCCATGAACTCATCCTTGAATCCCATGAACATGCCACATGTCCTATTCCATGGCTTGAGCCATCGATCAAAGAGGATTGATGAATTAACATAGGATACTATGAGTCTAATTCAAACCATATGTGCCATTTACTGGAATTCGGAATGGACAATGAGATGGAAATGCCACCATGGAGTTGGTTCTTTGATCCGGGTTAGATTTTGAGCGCTCCATCCATGATGAGATCTATGATCCATATTCAGTGTCAGACCCAAAATGGGTTGGTGAAAAAATATAGATACGGGTTAATGATATAATAATATGTTTTGTTAACTATGTCAGTCTCTTTTTTACTTTGAGATGAAAAAATATAGAGAGAATTATTGCTGTCCTGACACCTAGAGGAATTTGCATGCACACATATTTACACTAGCTCATATAATCTAATATTTTATTTGATTGAAATTACTTTCAAATTTAGAAATATTAATATTATTTGAGTAATTAACTTGTAAAATGAATCAAAGTGATTAGTAACTTTAACAGATAAGAAAAGGGATCATATCAAAAAGTATAAATTTTTAAAAATCGCCTCTTCTTTGTCATTTTGCGGTATAAAAATGAGCTTCTCAAGACCAAATCCTTGGATTGTTTTGCTCACATGTTGTACTAAATGAGTGTAACAAGTGAACCCACCTATTGAAAATCAAAATCACTCAAAATATGTGCCCCTCCACTTAATATGGGATGCCCTTTGAATTTACTCCACTAGAATTGGTCCTACCCTAAGATTAATTAATAATGTATGCTCTATCTCAAGAGGAGTCAACTTTCATCTTACTAGAACATAGGGGTGCACAAAAAACCCGCCGATTCGTAAAGCCGATCCGATCCAATCCGATCCTATCTGTGGATTTTTAACAGAACCAAAAGTAAACGGATTGGTGATGGATTGAAAATCTTATAATTTGTTAACAACAGATCAGTGATGGATTTCACCTTCAATCCGCGGATTCAATCCGATCCGATCCATTGACATTAAATATAAATAAAAAAACTTAAGAGGTCTAAATATAAGTTAAGAGGTTTAAATATAAAAGAAGAAAAGACTTCAAGGTTCAAAATGTAATTCACTTTCATATATAAGTATAACAAATAAAATCCTAGACCAAACATCACCCTAGCTTTGAGAACATGCTATTCAAAATTTCTTTAACATTAGATTCAATGGATTGAACGGATTAAACTGATCTGATCCGGTCCCCCACGGATCGGATCGGTTCGATTTTTAACAACCACATATTGGTGACGGATTTTGCTTAATCCGCACCAATCCGAACCGTGTACACCCCTACTAGAACAAAGTGACATTCTTTTTATTGTGAGGACACCTGCTATTGTTTCGAGAGTCCTCCCGCCCACGTCTCACCCTAGAAACCCAACGAACACGGCCAGCTCTCTTTCTCCTGCATAGTTGTCAATTCTGTTACGGTCATCATTTCGGTCTAGCATCCAAGACGGAATATTTCGGAATTTTGTCAAAACTTTTTGGAGTAACTTTTCGGAATAATAGAAAATTAAAAATATATATACATATATTAAAAAAATAAAAATATATAAATTATGCATGTTTTTTGATATCATGAATATTGAGAATAAAATTAAAGAAATTGTAAAATTCGTGCTACAAACCAAAACGAAATCCCCCCCACCCACAGACACCCCGCCCCCGCCTCCTGTTTCGGCCAAAGGACCGGAATTTCCGGCCAAAATAAAACGAAATTGAATACTATGGTGTGATGTACCTGAAGTTTGATTTGTCGCGAATTCATCATCTAGAGCTTGATTTCTTGCATGTATCTTTGCATATGGTGCAATTGCATGACATAGGGGCCACTTTGTGTGATCCCAAACAAGAGGGAATTATGTTGGTTTCCCATGGACCGATCCATGGAGTCAAAATAGTAGTAAAGAAAGTTCCAAAACATTGATTGTGTTGGTGTCGGCAAGTCCTATTGTAGCTATCCTAGGTTCAAAACTTGGTATAATTGATTTGGCAGAATTCTTCCCATGAAAGGCCTCTCTGTATGCGTGGATTTGAATTTTAAAATTTTATAATAATTGCAAGACTCGCATGGGTTCCTATGAGCTTGTTTGTTAGCATGGAAAATGAATTTCTAAAAATTCTAAAAAAATGTTCTGCATAGTGTGTTCAAAAATTAATTGAAGAAAAAAAATTTTATTAATGAAACCTCTCTCTTCTACGTGGGCTTGTTCTTCTTATCCAAGTGGTAAGGATCGTCGGTTCTTACCTGGCTGCCTGGGTTTCGAACCCCAGGTACATCGCCTCTCTTTTTCCACTTGTGTAGGCTTTCTTCCCGTGTGTATACGAGTCTCTCTTGGGTCCCTGCCCCCTTCGCTGGGATACCCAAAAAAGAGAGGGCTTGTTTGTTTAAAAGTTTATAGAATTTGTAAATAGGCCACTGTTGTTTATAGAATTTGTAAATAGGCCCTTAAGGTTTGAGAATTTAGTGATACATCCATGTATTTTCATTTCATTGCCTTATATATGTCTCTAAAATCAATAGTCCTAACGAGAATAGGCAACCATTATAAGGTTTGTGTTGGGTTTTTAGAAAAATGAAGACTTTGCCCTTATATCCATTAAACAAAAATAAGTATTTCATTATTTACAAAAAATTCATTATTTTATCCCAAGTCCCAATTATGTCTCCCTCTAGCTTTCTTATGCACATGAAGCCTAGTCATATATTTCTAAAGTTTCATCAATCCAACGGTAGGTTGTGTATGAATTGGGTCGATCAACTATAATCAACTATAAGTGCAGATATTGATTGTCAATATGATCAGAATGGGCCCCGTATTTATAAATGTGTATCAATGTAAGGTTATTCTCTCCTGCTAGATGTACTATAGTAACTATAAATGTTGTGGGCTTTAGAGAAAAATAAGTTCAAGCTTTTGAAATTATGCACATGGGGTTATAGAGATGGGCAAAGTGTCATTTCAGTCTAAAACTTAAAATGGCCGTGAGGCTACTAAATTAGGGACATGGAAGGTATTAAAATAAAAAGGCAGAGATGTCTCATTAAATATTGAAACATGACGGTGTATCTATAAATCTTAGAAACTTTAGGAGCGTATATATAAAAAAAATCTCTTAATATAATGTTATTAATTAAAAAAATCCACCTTTAAGGATGCTGAAGTAAGGTTGCAAGTGGGTATTCTAATTCCAAATGAAATAGGTATGGAACCTATTTTGGGATCTAGGAGAAATTAGGATTCAGATCTAGATCCCAGCACATAGGATTGAGAACATTTGGATCGGGATCTAAATCTTTGTATGTTCTAATTAAGGATCTTGAATTTGGACAATTACATGCATATATAATTTTAAGGGCCAACAGAGCTTGAATAATTTATATATATATATATATATAAGAATTTGCTTAGCTTTAATCAATCATTTAAAAGACTCACTTGCATATATAAAAATATATTTTTTGAGACCCTTTTTATTTTGCATTCCCCATCTTATTTTGAATTTACACTGGGAACTGATTTTTTTTCTCGGCTGATGTTATATCTGAATACAATACATAGGTTCCATTCCGGTTTCAGATCTAGCTCCTTTTTTAAGGATAGATTCAAATCTAAATCAACGATGGCTCAGCCTATGGGTTTTCATGGGCTAGACGAGGCCGGACTAAGGAATATCCAGGCCCAGCTTGGCTTATAAATGATAAGCCCAAGCCCGAGTCCCAGCCCGCCTAGAAATGATGAAGCCCCAGCCCATCCTGAGTTATATTTATATAATAAAAATAAAATTCCCCAGCGTCTTTAGTTGTAGGTCAACTGGTTCAGTGCTATTATCTTGTGGGAGACATCATGTGTTGAGACTTGAAACCCCACCTTTACCTCTCTCCTATAATTATTTTTACAATTGGGCCGAGCCAAACCTCTGAGGCTCTCTACCACTGAATCCAAGACTGGCACGTCCATTAAATGGGCCAAATAAGGAAAAAAAAAAAAACCGAAGCCTGGCCCATCTTCTAGAAACTAAACCCCAATCCCGGCCCAATATGGACTTGCCCAATCCATGAGCATCCCTAGCTCGACTCATTTACATCCCTCTCTATAAAGAGGTAGGAAGAATTCAAATCAAAACCCTAAAAAGTTAAAAACTAGGGTTGTAAACGGGTCGGTTCCGGTCCGGGTCCAAAGTGGAACCGAAACCGGAACCATTTTCTAAGAAGGGGAACCGGAATCCGGAACCGATAATATTAATGGGAACCAAAACCGGAACCATTTGTCAGGCGGGTCTGGTTCCGGGTCCGGGTCTAAACTAATACCTGTATTTTTTTTTAAAAAAAAAATTATGCTTTTTCTACATTTCAATTGGAACACGTACCTGCAAATACTAATGTTACCTTTTGTCTATCAATAACAGACACTTTTAACCAAAAACTCATAAATCACATCCAAACCGGCAATGAGATGTAGAAAAGTAGAAAACCCTATTGTAGAAAAGTAGAAAAATAGAAAAGTAAAAAGGGTTCTGTTCTCACGTGCTAAAGTTATCTTATGTTAGTGTATATTGGATAGAGTCCCGGGTCCAAGGGTCTGAGCCACTGTGGATCTGGAACCAGACCCGTTTAGATATCGGTTCAAAAAAAAGGATTCAGAACTGGAATCATTTTCTTATCGAGACTAAAATAATGAGCCAGACCCAAATTCTAATGGATCGAAACTTTCGGAAAATCAAAGAATCAGGACCTATTTACAAACCTACCAAAAACCCTTTATACGTTTTTAATAGAGAGACAGTCATGCATGCTTTCTTTTCTTTTTACATACCATGGGTGACAGGATGACGCCTCCTCCATATTCTCCTCCTTATCCCGTCTCTACGCTGGTTCTCAATTATCATGTCCAAATCATCTTTTTTTTAGCCTTGCTTTCTCGCGCTTCCACGTTTCTACCTTTTTAACGTTTGCTACCGTCTCTCCAGTCTCCACTCTCCACACGGCTGCAAGTGATACATACGTGCACGGTGCACTCCCTAAGTTTTAAATTAATGCCATAAAGTCTTTACTTTATTTCGGAAAAAATTTAAATTTCAAAATAATTTAATTTAATTTCTAATTTTTTCAATTAAAGATATCCAGTCATTTAATGATATTTTTTTACAAAATTTTCCTTTTTTTTAAATACCCAAATTACCTTTTACTTAAAGCAGTGATATGGTTTTGACAGCCACAATATGCAGCCGATCACTATAGGGACGTCGATTGTCTTTAGTCACTGTAAGGACGCGCCGATGAAGAAAATAAGGAGAATATAGGAAAACTGAATGGGAATTTTATTTGAATGAACGGTAATATGAGTAGTTTGAAAACTAAGGGAAAAGTCGACGACGAGAGAATATCCTTAAATGAATAGATATCTTTAATTGAATTTTTTTTGAAAAACTTAAGGAACTACTTTGAAAATTTTTAAAATTTGTGTCTTTTTTTTTAAATAAGGTAAAAATTTAAGGTCTTATTTAAAAATTCTCCTTAAAAATATTTTTTTTTAGCACCCTGTCGGTCCAATAGTTTTATCAGATAAGATGACAGGAAATTTCTTCATCAGTAATGTAAAAGCCAAAAAGAATAAAACCGAAATTGATCATGACTTTGTTTTAGAAGTGATCCACACCACATGTGATGGTGTCCAGGAGCACCTTACATGCATGTCTCTCTCTCTCTCTATTAAAAAGGTATAGCGGGTCCCTTGCAGCGCTTTCAATGTCCAGACCTCCCAGACTGTTTACTTTTTTGCTAAATCCTAGCCTTCTTTTTTCTGTCAACATTGCTGGTGTGGGACTTCATTTCCAACCACTACTTTCAAATTTCAAACTCAGATCTGCCCAAACAAAAGAAGGGACACGGTACACGACTTTACAGTCTATCGACTCGAAAACAGACGGAAGCCTCATATGAATAGTGATTGGTAAGAATCTCAATCGCCAAACCATGAGCCTCGTTGACTCAGCGGTGCAGAAAATTACAGTAATTCATAGACGTTCAAAACGTTGTCAATCATAAAAATAATATTACGTGAAATGCAATGATAGATTGACAGGATATATTTTGGTGACTATTCTAAATATGGTAGTGGAATTTTGAACATAATTTTTTTTGTACAAACCATGGCCTGGGCCAACTAAGCTACCCCTTAAAATTAATCAGGAATACACTTCACAGATCGATCTTGGGAATGAGTAGAGGAGATGGAATCTGCTATTCATGAAATAGGATGGCCTTCAAATATAAGTATTAACTTAAATCATTCTTGATGGGGTTTTCAGTGTTCAAAAACATTATCATAGAACTCTATGCTAAAAGAAAATGTGAATATATATACATATTTGCTAAATCAGGTCATTGGTACAGTGCATGTGGGAAACAAATAAAAAAAATTCACTTTATTTCGACTATAAAAAAGTATCTTTCTAGTATTAGTAATAATAAATCAAAGATTTCTGGTGACCTATATTCCTTTTCACAAGCATCTGTATTTTACAAATTATCACAAATCCAAGCTATTAATAAGAAGTTTCATTTGAGATCTCTACTTCAATATCGCGAAGCATATCTTATTCTTAAGGATAGAATCAGGAATTTTTTTGGAACACGAAGAATATTAGATTTCAAATCAAGGCATAAAAAACTTCCGAATTCCGAAATGAATGAATGGAAAAACTGGTTAAGGGGTCATTATCAATACAATTTATCTCAGGCTAAGTGGTCTAAATTAGTACCGCAAAAATGGCGAACTAGGGTCAATCGGCGTCGTACTATTCAAAATAAAGACTCAAAAAAGAATTCATATGAAAAAGCCCAATTCATTCTAATCTACCTGCCCAACCAGGTAAGGACGGAATCGTAAAAATCACAATGGGCCACCATGTAAAAAATATATATATATTGTTGGGGGAGAATAAAAAATATAAAAATACACATAATGTAAAGGGGATTTTGAAAATTCCTGTGATCAAATCCCTCAGCATAATGTTAAGTGAGACACCCCTTTCCCATGGGCCGTGTATTGATTTAGCATGTGTCAATTTGGATGAGTGACGATTTACACAGTTTATGAGATTGGATATACAATTACAACAAGAGCAATTCAAGCAAATAAAATATAATTCAACATAGTTGACTGTGTGAGTAGGTGGAGATTGTTTGACCAGGGGTCCCGTGATACAGGCAGTGCTCAAAAGCAGACCAAAGGACAAGGAATCCAGGTCCTGGTCCTTGAGGCTTTATATGTAATAATACATGCAGCATGAACCTTTTAGTACTAAATATGTCAGGCCGAGCTGGCCATTTGAGGATGCTCAACTCTAAGCCCAAGCTGCAAAAACATCAGGCCCGAAAATTAAGCTCAAGTCCAGCCCATGGTTAGAAACAAAACACAAAATCCATCCCAACACCAGCGGCCCCAATCGCCCGCAATTGACATTAGATCAAGTCATATATAAATACATATTAAGAAAACTATAACTCTTGAGGCTTAGGTTAAGTTTATTTGATTTGAGTCTAGCCTTCCACCGGTCAATTGAAACTCTTTTTTCCCACTGTACCAATTGAAAACATTCAAAACCCGTAAAAATGGATAATCCACTGGTCTGTCTACTTATAGTAATTTCCAGCCAAGAAAGTATAAAAAATGTTCCTCCAAAACCCAACCAAAAAGCCCACCTATCTACTATAAGAGAGAGAGAGATAAAAAAAAACCCACCTATCCCTACTTGCATTATCAAAAACGCATGACATAGCCTACAAGTCCAGATACCACTAGGCTTTGGCTCACATAAAACCTTTTTAAAAAGAGTCAAAACTCTAAAGCTTGTCATGTCCGGGATCTTTAAATTAAATAAATATTTTTTTAAATATTATTAGTGGTGTATATCAAAATTTTACCTCAATAAGAATTGATCTCCGCTATTTATTTTATAAAAAAAAATACAATTAATACAAATATACAAGTTAACAAACTATCAATCGATCCAACCAAGTCTTTATTAAGATAAAACTTTAAAGTCCCTATTCTCCATAACAGCTTTATTTTAAACTGCTTCAATTTTTAACAGGTGGGCCATGCTTGCTATACAGTTCCACTAGGATTTATCTGGGTCCAACTACAGGCCTTCTGAGAACCAGGGTTCAGGCCTATAAATAGGCCTTACCCGGCCTTCTTGTAACTACTCCCCATAAACTCAAATCACACTACCTTCCAGTTCCAGATACCACAAACCATGGCTTCCTCTCTCTCCTCCCTCCTCCTCCTTCCACTCTCGCTCCTCCTCCTCCTCCATCCACTCACCCAAGCCACCTACTCCCCACTCATGCTAACCCTCGTCAACAACTGCCCCTTCACCGTCTGGCCAGCCATCCAGCCCAACTCCGGCCACCCAGTCCTCGAGCGCGGCGGCTTCGCCCTCCCAACCCTCACCCACCGTTCCTTCGAAGCCCCCACCGCCCTCTGGTCCGGCCGTATCTGGGCCCGCACCTGGTGCACCTCCAACGCCGGCCACTTCTCCTGCGCCACCGGCGACTGCGCCGGCCGCCTAGAGTGCGACGGTGCCGGCGGAGCCACCCCCGCCACCCTCGCCCAGTTCAACCTCCACCACGGCCACAACGACCAGAGCTCTTATCTCGTCAGCCTCGTCGACGGCTTCAACGTCCCCCTCACCATCACCCCACACGAGGGGAATGGCGTCTGCCCGGTGGTCGGCTGCCGCGCTGACCTCATCGCCACCTGCCCCGCGGCGCTGCAGCAGCGAAGCTCCACCGGGCACGTGGTGGCGTGCAAGAGCGGGTGCGAGGCGTTCGGGTCGGACGAGCTTTGCTGCAGGGGCCACTTCAACAGCCCCAACACTTGCAAGGCCTCCACCTACTCCGATTTCTTCAAGCACGCGTGCCCGGCCACGGCCACCTACGCTCACGACAGCCCCTCGCTCACCCACAACTGCGTTTCGCCGCGCGAGCTCAAAGTCATCTTCTGCCACTGAAGCTGGCTCGATTTACATCTCGTTGCCACTGAGAGTGAGAGACACTCTCACTAATAAGAAAGCAAATGAAACAACAACAAAATATGTAGTAGTGTTGTCGCTTTCTCTTCTCCTTTGTGTCTTTTTATGTTATTACGTGTTGAATGTATGGACGTGCGTGTTGGTATAATGGTATGTGTGAGAGAGATGTGCACTGTATCTATTTTATTTTAATCAGAGCCGTTGATTTGCATTGTATGTTGAGAACTAGAGTAAAATGTGGATGGGTTGTAGTTCGTACATGTGGTCTTTATAATTGTGATCTCTTTTCCTCTTTATTTTTGTCCGTCTCTTTATCTTTATTTTTGGATGTTTGTGCTTTTGGTGATGAGGATAGATGAGAGAATATGTTGGGAAGATGAGACACGTGCTCTATTATTTGACGCTACACTGCCTTTTAGGAACGAAACTTTGCCAAATCTTTTTTACAAATAGGTAAAAAACACTTCAAGACGGAATTACTGCAGCAAGAAGTTATCCTAACCCCCGTTAGCTCTCCGGCTTTACTCCAGCGAGTCTTCCTTTTCTCCTTCGGCTAGCATGGGTATCCTCTTCTCTTCTTATTAGAATCTCTTCTGGCTTCTTCGTCTCTATAGAAATCCTACAGCGAAAGGATCCTTCATCCGTCCAACCTTCTTCTCCTTTACCAATCAATCCCAGGGATCTCTTATTTCGTTGAAAAATGAATCGAAAACCTTAAGTAAAAATAACCTGATCACTCCATCATTTCCTCCAACCCTCTCCTCACCTATTCAACACCTCTACCGAAACACATCAATGACCTTAGCAATAATAAGTTCATTCAACTATTTTTGCTTAGAGTAGCTTTATATCAACTGGCTACACCCCGTACTGACTTACTTGAAATGAAAATATTGTCATTTTGTTAAACTATATAAGTTGAATGTTATGAGAAACTGAATGTTGAATGTGACTATCACCATCAAATTAAAAAAGAAAACGGATTTTGGTAATGGATGTGGAACTGTTAAGATGCTACTATATAAGGGGTTGGCCGAGTGGTCAGAACCACGGTTCCTCTCTTCCGTAAGTAGAGGTCCCGGTATCGATCTTCGATTTCCCCCTCTTTAGGAACCGACGGCTGAGTTCACTAGTGCTACCACCTAGGACCCACAGGATTTCATTGATTGTATGCTAATATTAGTTCATCAACAGATTGAAAATGGATGTTGGTAATGGGTGTTGACCGATTGTCAGCTGTTGTCAAAAGTTCATACTGGGAATCTTGGCATTTAATATGCAAGATTTTTTTGTTGAATACAAGGGAGACTCTTGGCATTCGAAATACTGTAACATCAAGCTGGATGTGAACCTTCCTACATTATAAAACAGACAATAGTACGTAGGCGATGCCATTGGATGAGACTGTGACCTTAGAACTTATTTTTATTAACCTTAGCACACGGAATTGGAACATCCAAACTTTTTTATTCAGACCAGAGCATATGTCATTTAATATCCAAGAGTTTTTATTGAATACAATGAGGACTCTTGGCAAACGAAATACTGTAACCTCAGTATTTCCTTAAGAAATAATTTTCAAACTAAATGTTAATCTTAGCACATCATGATTCATACCATAATAGACAATGCCATAGGATGAGACTGTAACCGTAGGACTTCTTTTTATTAACCTTATTACATAGAATTAAAATCTGCGAACTTTTTTGTTCAGACCAAAGCATGTGCCATTTAATATCTAAGACTTTTTTGTCGAATACAAGGGGGACTCTTGGCATTCAAAATACTATAACCTCAATATTTCCTTAATCTGAAACTGGATGTGAACCTTGGCACATCATGATTCTGACCATAGTAGACGATGTCATAGAATGATACTGTAACCTTATAACTTCTTTATATTAACCTTAGCATACAAAATTAAAACTTGCGAACTTTCTTATTTAGACCAGAGCATATGCCATTTAATATACAAGATTTTTTTGTCGAATACAGGGGGGACTCTTGGCATTCGAAATACTGTAACATTATTATTTCCTTAAGACAATCTTGTCAAACTGGATGTGAACCTTAGCACATCATGATTTAGATCATAGTAGACGATGCCATAGGATGAGAATGTAACCTTTGAACTTCGTTTTATTAACCTTAGCGCACAGAATTAAAACCTACGAACTTTTTTGTTCAGACCAAAGCATATGCAATGCGCTAATTACATTAATAAAATTCGCAATAATTACATCCATCATATTCATTTTCTATGATAGTTACACCTTTCTATGTTCTATATTCGAACCATTCATATACAAAAAATATTCCTCATGCTACATGTGTGGGACATTTTCAAGATACCGAGATTATCCTAGTTTCGGTAAAAGTACTGGCTAAGCATGTCTTGATCTTGGTCTTATGCATCTCGACAATAGTGTCAAAATGCTTCCATATTAAGGTCATGTCTGACTTTGGTACCATCTTCAGTTCGGTTAACCGAGACGAGCACTGACTCTTAATCAGTTACAATTATACCTCTATAAAGATTCAACCACGTTACAGAACGTATGGAAAGACGATGACATGCATCGGATAGAAATAAGAAGTTATCCTAACCCGATGGTTACGTACACAATCCCTGAAAGAGCGGGATCCACAACTTCCGAGAAATCAGGGTAAGGTCCGATGGGACTCTACCATTAAGAAATCAGGGTAAGGTCCGATGGGACTCTACCATTAAGAAACAAGGGTAAGGTCCGGTGGGACACTACCTGCCAAGAACCAGGACAAGAGTCATAGGACTCCCGGCCTATATGTACGAAGAGCTAATCTAGAAGATGTACGCAGACACATGCCCAAAATTTTGTTTTCCTCTCCTATCCTTTGTTGAGTTACCGAACTAATTTAGGCATCAGAGTGCCTTGCGCCAAGAGTGGCCAGGGTCTCTGATCGCTGTTCTCTTCTTTCCTTTCAGGTTTTAAGCATTCGATTTTTCCCAATAAGCTTTATATCCACCCGAATAAGTCCGTAATTATTTAGGCACACACACTACACATTAGAGATCAAAACAAGAATGAACATATGGTTTGAAAAAAAATCATTTATTGTCAAGCATCTGCCACATAACTTCTAACGAATTTCCAACCGTTTACATCTAGAACTTCTTCATCGTGTGTTGCAAAGATCCTCTCTTTTTGGCTAATTCTAGCCAAATCTCCTCTCTTTTTTCCTGAAACTAAACAACTTTTGATAGTGACGGCTCCAGGAATTCAAGTCAGTGGGGTCAACAAAAGATTTAATTTCTATACATCGAATAAATTTATTTTTTATTTTATCAACATTTGTCATCTACTTTCGATAATTCGAAAAATATAATATAAGATTCTCAAATAATCTATTTCCGACAATTCGACAAAGATAACATTGAATTCTAAAAAAACATATATATAAATTTACATACATTGTTACCAATAGTTCTTAATCCAAAAAGAAAATCCAAACACATAAACTCTTACAACTGCCCTCGACGGGTTTCATGTATTAAAATCGTTGCATAATAGCTTCATTATCAACACTAAAAAACACATCATTTTCAATAAATGTGACCAAACAGTCATTCATTCATTGATCTCCCATTTGGTTACAAAAGTTGGGCCCATTAAAAGAGGCATTGATGGGGTCAAAATCTTCCATAAGTTAAATTCATTAAAGACTTTTTTTTAATAATTTTTCAAAATTGACCCCACTGACATGCATGTAGGGCCGCCCATGACTTTTGATATCTACTTCTTCCCTAGCGATTGTGTGCATCTTCTTGGCTGGAATCCAGCCAAATCTCCTCTCTTTTTTCCTGAAACTGAACAACTTTTGATCTCTACTTCTTTGGTGATTGTGTGCAAACGAAATCCGATGAGTCTGGATCTTTTTCTCCAGCAAGTAGAACTCTTTTGCTTCTCTGCAACGAGGCCAATCGTGGCCCATCGATCAGATCCGATTAGATCTTCTGATCTTTGCAATGCTGCACCCCTTCTTTCTTTTTCATATCCTAAGGATAAAAGAAGGTGGAGTGGTAATCATTGTTGTATCTGATGAGAATTAACTATGGAGATAGGTAAATGAACCGGGATTAGAAAACCAGTCTCACATGTTTTTTTCCTTTTTGGCAAAAAAAAAAAAAAGTTTTTTTGAACCCCAAGATCATTCCAACAAAAGATGAGAGATTGATATTTACTATATCCTAAAGCCTGTTGTCCTTTCCAAGCTTTTTCCATGGAAAATCATGAAACAAAAGTGCCCACTCAAAACAGTTGGCTCGAGCCCAGCTAGAATTATTATTTACACCCATCTGGCAATTCACTTTCACTTGTAAAGTGAATTTAAATTGAAGGATCACTTTTATTTAAGGGATAAAAAAGAATTGAGACTTATCAAAAAAATACAAAAATTTAAAAATCACCACTTCATAAGTAATGAGCTTCCAGCATACAGCACTAATCATTCAAGAGGGCTCATTTGGTGGAACCAAAACCACAGAGAGCAATAAAGATAGACAGGGAATAATAAAGATGGGTCAAAGAGGTTTGCCACAATCGGTTCTCTCTGTGTAGTCACGGATGACTGTGACAGACGCTCCAAGGACGTATTTACTGTAGAGTTGGAAAAGGACATTGAGGCGTGCTTCACGTGCCCATGGTTCAAGGAGAGACTGCTAGCTTTTAACACTGCAGCAATGGTTGTACGGTACGTCTTGGTTTCTTCTGGGATCTGATGACGATGCCTGTTGATTTCAAGTTGACCCATTTTGAATTTTGAATAACAATGGGACAAAAAATTCAGTTTTAGTGGTAAGTGTGGAGGGAAGTTTTCAAAATGGCTTGGGCTGGATTTGGGTCGAAACTAGCCCAACCTGAGGAAGAAGGAATCGCCGGATTCAAAGAAGGCTGGGACAACTGACATAAAAAGTAGAGGAAAGACAAGAACAAAAGAGGAGTGATCCCACGATGATAAGCCACGATCATCTAACGGGCCACGAGCTGAAGGTTCAGAAACGGGCGCTAGGCCGCCCCTAAAATCCAAGCAAGGATCATTTAAATGGGGAAGGAATCTCTATTCTGATTTCACATTTTAAAACAATCTCGATCGCTGATTTAGGTATCGGAGGGCACTCGGTCGGACCAACCGATCGATCCGGACTTTCTTTCTACTTGACTTTGTGACAAGGGACCCATCTGAGGATTCTCGCTAGCATAGAGAAGGAGGACATGCTCAACTAATCGAGACTGCCATTGACATCAACAGGTCAGATCGACCTATCCAACTTCAACCCGTTCAGATTTTAACTTTACAGTAAGTATTATTTTTATTGGCGTCAAAAACTGAGAGTGGGTGGCTCACAGAACTACAGAAGTTATTTTGAGTCTTGAGGGGTTGGTTGATGATGGTAATAGCAGTTCTCTCAAGCAAGTTGAGGAGAGTCCCTTCAAGTAGAAAGAAATCCTTTTTTTACATTCCGGCTGGTTAAGAGAGCTGATAAAAACTAGTATAAAGAAAGAGCGGAATGGTTGGGATTGGGGGCTTCCATGTGTGTGCAGGCATCAGGTGGTAGGCCCCAATGGTAGACTCACAATTTTTATTGAATCTTTTGAAGCGCTACGCAATTTAACAGGTGCGTGGGTCCGCCCCTAGTAGGCCTGTAGGGTTTATAGACTGGTTATAAGGGATAAAAATCTTTTTCACTTTTTTTTTTGGGTAAAAAGAGGGGAAAAAAAAAAAAAACCGTTCCCTATTATAGACTTGTCTAGCCATTTTTCATATAGCAGGCTTTAGAATTGCCATGGAATTGGAAACTCTCATTCTTGTTGGGCTTGCAGTGTCATGTGGACGCCAATCGCCCCCACTTCTCAATATGGAGTCCCTCACGTGCTCCCTAACTTGTTTTTGTTTTGCCCTTCAAAAAATATAATCAATTATCCTTGTTTATATCTAACTCTCAAATATCATGACAAGCCTTTTCAAAAAATAATAATAATAATAATAATAATAAAAATAAAAAAGAGGAGTGGTTCCTTTTTAATTTTTCATAGAAGTTTTGGCGTAACCCTTTTCTAAGGATTAAGGCAGACGTACTAGCGGGACGGCCATAGTTCAAATGTGTCGGCTTTCTTCCCATTCTTCTTAGTTGTTTCATCTTTTCGTGTGTGGATGGGCTCTTACTTGGGTCCCAACTCCTTTGGGTGGGTTACCCAAAAAGAAAAGCAGACTTGCTAGCTCTCCCACATACGCATTTCCATCCCATCTTACACTTAAAAAAAGAAGGAAACTAATAAACCTTATGAGAAGAAAATCTTCAAAGAAATCTGATCCGCTAGTGCTAGGTGATTAGGCTGTTCATCTTGGGCTGTTGATTGTGAGGCAATAAAGGCAAGGTCGATTTTACGAAACCCCGAGCGGTAGCTCAGTTGGCCTAAGACCACGGTTTGCACCCTGAGGTTGTGAGTTCGAAACTGCACTACCACTGGGCCACAGGAGAATTTTATCAGGCTTTCTCTCCTGGGCCCATAGGAATTATTCTCGCCCAAAGAGCTGGGAACCTGCGTTATAAAAAAAAAAAGTTCAATTTTAGATAAATATTTTATAGAATTTCACAAATGATAAAAAACCTCCATAGCACAAATAGACATCGTTTTATAATATTGAATTAGTTGAATGTCTTTACTTGATGTAGTTGATCATGGACAAATGAAAATTGATGGATTCTCAATCTTGTTGTCCGATTTGGCTTATGAGCATGCTGCATGCCACGGCCATAAAATTACTACACTTCATTTTGTGCAAGTGTTAGAAAGAAGAAAATACAAAAATAAAAAATAAAAAATAAGTTAGAATCACAAGTTCGTCCCTTGCCCACGTAAGACCAATCTTAGATCACCGGCACTGCTCAAAAATAAATTTATCCAACCATTCTACTTAGGAATGGCAATGGAGCAGGTTTAATATAGGTTCGGATAAATACGAACCTGCCCCTTCTCAAATTTATCTCAACCAAATCAAATCCGCCACTTGAGGGGTCACTTATATGTGATACGTACCAAACACACTACCTTTTCTTCACGTATAAACACTCCTCCAACGCATAAGTTTTATTTATCATCTTAGTAATTAAATTAATTAATATACATAAGCAGGACTAAGCAGAACAATAAAACCCAAATCCTCCAAAAAAAAAAAAAAAAGAAAGAACGAGAACAAAAAAAAAAACACCACTACCATGCCCAATCCTAATAGGAGCAGGTCAAGGGCAGGTCCTCATTTAAACTCGACCCATTACCGTTCCTAATTCTACTTGTCTTTTTCTTAAATACTATTCTACTCGTTCATTGAAAGCAACTATTAAAGAATCTTTCAAAAAAAAAAAAACTAATACAATAAAGCTCGATCTCTCAAGGCAAGTATTATCTTTCTTGTTTCTGTTTTTTCCTCGCATCTCTAGTAAAGTTCCCACCGGTCTTAGTCCATTTTTATCAATCAAATAGAAAGTTTGGTTAAATTACACATAACGAAGGCACCATCAATCATGAACAAGGGTAGCCTGCTTGATGCAACCTACCAAGCTTATTGGACCAACTTACCTGATAAATGTAGTTTAGGGTAACTTTCCAACAAGCTACTCAACCCATGAAATGATTAAAACCCAACCCCATCTTACTGTACTTCGACCCCCCACCCCCTAAAATGATATGTGATTTCTGGGTTTGGGTTGGCATTTTCAACCCAAGTTACAATAAGGTTTGGTTCGGGGATTTCAGGGATTCCTCTTATAATTAATAAGGTCTCAACCTCTTTTCTCTAGCATCCATACAACCTCCGAGTTCTTGATTTTTGTTGAACAAATTATTATTATTATGTTTTCGTCTTCGTTTTTTTTTTTTTTTTTTGAGCTTTCAATATTCACCATCGGATCAATTACAATGTGGACTTAATTGCCATGACTCTTGGGTGCTAAATTTTGTGCGCGGCGGCTACAAAGGAGAGAAATGTGTATGAAGTTCTGCAATTGTCTACAAATTTCAACTGACCATAAACTAAAGTGTCTGGACATTTTATGAAGGTTTCATCCAGATACTATACGTCTAACATAGTGGAAAGACATGGAAAAACAGACAAGCTAACTAGTGATCACAGTGAAACCCTCTAAAGAATATGGTAGTTAAAATGAAACTAATCTGATGTTAAAATTAGAATGGCCACACCAAGCAATGCTCAAACGGATTGGATTCACGTACACAAGGCATCCCCATAAGAAACAGTCTATACGTGCACAGCTAGCTCAAAACTAGACTCAAGTCCTGTGGCAAAAAAGTTCCTCTCCATAGAGAATAAGGATTGTTAATTTCCCCCACTAGGCCAACCCCAATGCACAGAAGGATAAGCATTGCGGGCCACATTTTTTGATCAACTGATGTGAGGCTTTTGTCATTAGCAACTACTATCAACACCACCATCTAGAGAGAGAAATCAAAACATTGCTATTGATGATTCAGGCACTCTTTCGATGTGAGGAGTGTGGTTAAAGAACTCTACAAGATACATGACATACACACTGATTCACATTATGCGTTTTTTTTTTTTTTTTTTTCAATAATAATCAGACAAGTACTTGAAAGACCAAGTAGAAGCATCTTAACATGGCATGTAAAAATAGTATTCTCGCTTCAAGCATCATTGTGGTCTGGGCTAAGGAGATGCAGTGAAAAGAGCAGCTGCCAATAGCAATTAATCCCCATGAAATTGTATACCGCTCCCATTTCTTTGTTGGATCAAATATATATATATATATATATATCTGTGACAAAATTTGCAAATCTGATTAGTCAACAACAAAAATGGCTCTTGATGATTAAAAACCTCATTAGAGAGAGAAAGAGAGAGCTCTCATCTAGAAGCAAGGAAGATATGCTTGTTTTTCTCGTGCCAGTGCCTCTCCACCACCTTCCCAGCATGAGACTGCAAACATCACCAGAAACACAGAGTAGGTATAATGGTATCCATATTAAAAACAAAACATAGAACTTAGATGCATAATTAATTTACAAGGAATGATCCACCATATACAAATTACACCACCCAAATTTGTCTAATGGTAGGAATGATTACACCACCCAAATTACATAGAACTTAAAATTTTACACCATATACAAACTACACCACCCAAATTACACCATAATTTACGTAGTACTTAGATACATAATGGGAGGAATGATCCTCAGCACAAATTTGTAGGGTGCATCACCATCCAACCAAGACTAGGCAAATAATGAGGCTTAACAGCCACATGGTCTGTTTTTAATAGCGAAAAGAGTACTATGTGCCCCCATAATTGAATTTGCCCTCATTTGAATCTTTAACTATATTATGTAACTTTAAATGGCAAACTCCAGTGACATGAAAAAATATATATATATATATAATATACTGTTGTTCGAGACTTCTTTATGAATACAAAGGAAATTGGCCTCCTTCCTATTTACCAGGCTTACTGCTTATCAAAAGAATACCTAAGGTACATGAAAATTATTTGCATCTTACACAGCTAAGAGCCTACTGTAGTGCTCAAAAGAAAGGGGATTAGAAACAGAAAAGTATACCTCATCCTTCTCTATTGTTGCATCTGCAATTGTTCACAGATCTTCAAGAACATCGAAGTGGAAAAGCTGCATTACCATATAAAACAATCAGAAAAAAAAAAATAAATAACAAATAACTAGTTAAAAATTAATACAATATAAATACCTATCCATTGTTAGCTCAAAAGGGAGGCACCTCCCTCTCCACAGAAAACTTCGTCTTCTTAGTGAAGAACTTTGATTATAGAATACAAAATTCCGGTCCAACAAATACACCACATAGGACCTCATTTTAAATAGTTTCTTTTTGCTTCAATAAAATAAAATAAAAAAAAAAACCCTCAACGTTAGGGTTATCAAAAAAAAAAAAACACTCAACGTTAGATTCTATATGCTGAATTAGTGTCTAAAATTACACTTTATTGAGTTGGCCCATGCCTTCATCTCCAGCAAATTCATCAAGTGCAAAAGAAAAGTATAATTTTCTTCGGAACGCATCATTCCTTTCTATTTTTCATCTCCATCATTCCTTTCTATTTTTCATCTCTCCACTACTATCTTTTAATCAAATCAACCACTAAATCATATTTTTTATTAAAGAAAGAACCTCCATATTGTGAATTAAAAAGAAGCTTTCACTATTCACTATCTGCAATTTTCTGTCCTTTTTCTATTAAACAGGTACAGTTTTAATAATTAGGAAAAGGTTGAAGTGAACTTCTCAAGAATCGTAGTGTTTTTAGTGTACTGCTACCAAGACTTGCAATAAAACTTAACATTTTGAACACACTTCCAAACTTAATGGAAAATCTGTCACCAATCAATAAAAAGAAAAATGCCAAGAAAAATGAACTGTATCAATTTCCAAGAGACCATTTAGAAGTCTATAAAAGGAAAAGGCCCAGGGCCACAATTGGTTAAGTGGCATGCAATTCATAGGGAAGTCCAATCAGTTCAGCCAGGACTCACTTTAAGTAAAAAGGAATCCACTTACTTGGAATCCTTCCTTTTTTTCTTTTTTTTTTCTTCTGTTTAGACTAGAATATTAGAAATAATACTGCCGATTCATTCACATTCAAGAACCGAACAGTGGAAGCCCCTTAACTTCCAAAAAGTAAAACCAGGGAAGAATGAACAAAAAGCATTTTCATCTAAAATCTAAATGCACCAGTTCCTTAAACCCTTGACTGCTTGAACAAAAAATGTAAACGTTCACGTTCAGCTTGTTCTTCTGCTTCTCGCTCACTGAATGATTATCCTTGGCAGTCTTAGGCTCTAAGGTTAGTTCAAAACTCGAGCAGAAAGAAAAATATAAAAAAAACTAATAAAGTTTGGTTAACACTAATTACACATCCGATTAATGAGATGTATGGTACCCGTCTGGCAAAAAGCTTGTTTCAACTGTTGGGTCCTTGCCTAGTCTCCCATGGCCAAATTTCTTTGTTTCTTGATTGTCTACAGAGAGTAAAAAAGTAAACTATAGAAAACACAGATGATAAACACAACAGGAACACACCCATGACATACCTCCATTAATTCTTAAAATTGAACTTGAAAAAAAAAGACACAACAAAACTCTCCATAATACAATTTTCAAAAAAAAAAAAATAATAATAATAACGAAATGTACAAAAGTTTTTTATTTTTTTATGTATAACAGGTTAGTGGGCGCACATCCCATGTTAGAATGCTGTTGGTCGTGCTTGCTAAAGAAACCAAATTTCATAGAACATCAGAACATGATAAATATGACAGACAAAAGTACTTTGGCCTGTGTGGGTCAGGTCAGGTCAAGCCCGATCTCGTGATCGCCTAGGATATCATCCACTGAATAAAAAGATTGAACTTTACACCCTCCCTCTCCAAGTTGGTGGGAAAGGAGTCCAAGTAACCCCATTGATGATATGAGAACAAGACAATACCACATTGTAATAGAAATTGTCAACATTTAACAAATACTAACAATCAAATCTTTGGTAATTACACCTTACCAAAAAAAAAAATTGGCAATAAAAGTTTCTATAACCCCCTATAAAGAAAAACAAATACACATCTACAAATCAGAAGTTGCAGTTAATTCACAAGAGCAAAACAAATATTCTCACCACTTTCTCCAGCCTCCTCTTCACTCTCATTCTCAATATCGTCAACAAAAGACAAGCGCGAGCTCCCCTTCACTACCTTCCTCTTTTTCCATTTTTGAAGTTCAAGTTCCTAATTTTAAAGGGTAACTCAGTTGGCCTAGGACCATGGTTTGTACCCGAAAGTTGTATGTTCAAAACTGCACTGCCACACTGGGGCTACAAGGGAGTTTACCAGACTTCCCTCTAGATCCGGAGGGATCAGACTTCCCTCTAAATCCGGAGGGATTAGTCCAGCCCAAAGGATTGAAACCCTCCCATAGAAATAAAAAATTTTCCTCCTCCCTAAAATGTCAGTCCACATGATAAAACATCAGGATTCAGGGACATAAGTCTATAGGTCTCTCACCAAATCATAATAAAAATTCACCGACTCTTGTTGCAACTTGTTTTTAACTTTTAGACCAATCATGGTAAGTTGATAAGGGCCACCAGATGAATGGCCTGTATAGGTTACCAGTTCATTGTAAGGCATTAGCCAATCGTATGAACTTGAAGTGGCTTAAGCTAGGTTTCCAGCCCGTTCTATTCAAAATCCAGGCTTCCGCAGGCCCAAGCCCGGTCCATGCACAACCCATGAGCTTTCATATTAGGTAGGTATTTTTTGAAATTTTAAATCCAGTAAGGAAGGTTCCCTCTCTCCTAAAAAACAAAAGGATAGGAAAGCTGGTCGTTGCTATTTAATACGTTGCACGTAGAAATCAAGAAGAATCTCTAATTCTCTATTTAAAAACACTCTACTATAGACATGGTAGTCCATTCACTCCATTGTAGTCAAGTTGTACTTTTGAAATACTGCTAGGTATTGTTAGGGCGTTGCAAACAAATTGATAGTACGGACTAGGGAGACTCGACTCGCCCACAATGGTAGACTGCAAAAGATTTGGTGGTCGCTCTCATTTGTTATACAAATTTTTTGTTTTTGGGTAAAGTATACGATAATTGAATAAGAAGAAGAGGATTAAGACAAAGAACATGAAATGGGAAGCTTTAAATTCAAGTAAAAAGAAGTTGACAAAGGCCAAGTTGACTAATAACAGTACCCAATTTCATTTTCTGCCATTTGGAGTGAGAATGGCAAGTTAAGGTGCGCCAAATAGGACATGCACTCAAAAGAGGAAATGACGTTCGACTCCGTGCAAACCTAAGGTTATTTGAAGCTTTTTTCGGGTGGTGGGATTTCAGAATTTTGCTTGTATTTAGGAATTTCAAGGGGACAACCATCACAAAAACGGCATTTTGCCTCAGTGGTAAGAGGTATCATCAATTCTTATGCAGCAGCCACCTAAGGTTTGTCATCTTTCCTCATCCGAAGGGCCATCTTACCTCACTTGAAGTCTACTTTCCTCATCTACGGGCTCCCTCACTTCACCCAAAATCATCTTCCCTCACCACAGAACCGGGTCTTGACCCCCTAGGTTGGATATATATATAGTCCCCCATAAGTAGGATGTTAGAAATTTCTGACATTGTGAATTTTAATCAGGAATTCTACTTACAATAGGAGCCCTATGTAGCAACTTAGATTGTACGAAGGATTCCAAATTTCAAATCAAGTAAACCAGAAATTCATGGTTAGGATTTATTTTGTGTTGGCTAATTCATAGGTTGGACAAAACTCTGAGTCGATTAAGTTGTATTTTCTATTTGTTTTAGAATGGACTGTGGTTGAGTCACCGGAATAGATGAAGCGAAGACAATGAAGAATTCAGAAAAAGTCCTGGTGAACCCCCAATCGATGGGATGTTTGTTAGATCCCAGTTAACAGTACTATCAGAGAAAAATTTCGGAGACAGAGGCTTGATCCAATCGATCGGATCCTCTGATCGATCGATCGGATGGCAAGAAATCTCCATAATGGGTTGCGGATTTGTTTCCTTTTGAGACTGGTGTTTTCCACTTTGAGTCTCGTTGGTGTTCTAATATTGAGGCATGAATTTGAGGCTATATAAAGGGTGTTGCTCTCAACCCTAGGGGTGAATATTGAAGATTAGACGTACATCAAGTAATTCTCTCATTGTTCTGAGGTAAGAAAATCGTATGAGTCTTTGATTCTCTAGGGCCATGGAGAGGTTGTGCTGATGCTCTAGAAGATTTGCTGCTTCTATTTCCTTGTAGAAGATTGTTCGTCTTAGTTGACAAGGTGTTGCTGGATAAAGTGCAAGGAACGGTGTACAACAGGGAAATCGTGGCAATAGGAAAAGTTGTGTGAGAACAACTACAATCCTTAGGTCGACGTACTCATTATAAAAAAAAAAGTTGTGAGTATATTTTATAACTATTCAATAGTTCTTGATTTCATATCGTGATTTTTCTTCCTAGATAGAGTCTCCACGTAAAAGATTATGTCTGCCTTCTTGTGGTGATTGTTTGGTAGATAGTTTTGCTACTTCACTTTTATTTGGTCTTTACTTCCGTTGTGCATTGGTTTGTGGAACTAGTAGCTATTCTAGTAAAGCACTTTCACATTTGAAGAGAGCCGACATATATGGAAAGAGTGCAGCATATTAAGGGATCGAAACTTGGGTAGCTGGTTGAGCGATGGGGTTGCAAGAAAAGCATATAGTGGGTTCAAAACACTGGTTTTCGAGTCCGAAGGGACCTAGACTTGCAAGAAGAGCATATAATGGGTTCAAAACCTAGATAGGATGAATATACATGCAGATGGGTAATTCTAGGGGTGCAACTTGGCTCAAACCAGACCTGAACTCGCATGGGTGACCAATAACTTGGGCCGGGCTTGCTTAGTTTAGATGGTGAAACTTGCATTGAACTTAGGTCTAATTCGGGTTTGTGGTTTGGCTTCATAAACTTAACTTGGAAACCTGATTTATTTATAAACATGTGCATATATATTAATAAACTATATATGATACATAAGGAATGTTTCCTCCAATGGGAGAGTGCATCCATACTGCCCCCAAGGCAGGACCCCCCTGAATTTCACTGGATCCCGCCGTGAAGACAGCACCAATCTATATGGACCGCGTTACGCATAATACAGAAGAAAATCATCCTAATACATAATACTAACACTCTAGTTATAAGAAGGGTTGGGCTCTCCTAAAGAGACAGCCATGAGAGAGAGCTTTTTAGGGTCCACCTGGGGCCATACTCATCATGGAGAGGTGGGAGATGGAAAGTTCTCAATGAGATTTAGTGGTCTCAAAATATCAAACCCAATAGATCGATCATCCTAACTCCTTCATCCGTGGCCCTCATATCTAATAGTTGTAGAAGGAACCATTTTCTTTAGGATTTCAATCTAATTGCGAATAACAGTTGAATGTGTACCAAATTTGGGTTGGAGATAATTCACGGGAGTCAGTGAGTGTAAAAGGGTTAAATTGATCATAAGGGGATCCCACGCACTTAAAAAAGGGGAATTTACAAAATATCCTCATGAGGGATGTCCTTTTTAAGAGCCTTTCCATTATATGAAATATATACAGTAGAACATCGATAATTTAATATTAATTAATAACCTCGCCAAAATAATATTTTTTTCCGGTCCCGACTTGGGGACAGCATGCTAAATTAATAATTTGCTAAATTTATAAGATAATAGAAATTTGAGAATTCATATAGACCCAATGCAATATATAAATTAATAATGCCTTAATACATATGTAATTGATTATACATTTAGGATGACTTTATAAAGAATGAATCAATTGTGACTTGTTGCTTCTTGAAATTTATGTCACCTTGAATCTCATCTCGGACTTTTCTTAACATGGTAAGAATTTCTGGTGTTGTCTTCTCATGGTGCAGTAAAAAATTATTCAATTTCTTCGCTGCTTTGAGAGCTTCCTTTCGTGAAGGCGGCTCCATAGCATCACTTTCATCTTCAACTTCATCACTTTGCTCATTTCCCATGATGTTCTCATTCATCTCCTCATCAGTCAGCATATCTGAAATTGTATTAATCTCTTCAGGGTAGTTCAAGAGGTATTCGGCATTCATTCCATTACGATAATTCAACTCTTTGAACAAGGTACAACAATAAATATTTTGTTGAATTTTTTAAGAAAATAAATAATAGTTTGATAAATTAATAAATTATTAATTAATGAATAAATTATTAATTTATTAATTTATCGATTATTTAATATCTTACTAAATTAATAGATTTTGCCAGTCCCGAGGCTATTAATTTAGAGAGATTTAACTGTACGTGATCTTAAAGTTTTATACCATTTGTAAAGCAAATTAAATCTAAAAGTTTGGCTATGCATCCGACTTTGTTGGAGTTATAAAAAAGACTCCTGATAGTTTTTTTAAATTTTTTAATTTTTTATTTTTTGTATTAGAGATCTATATTCGACTAATAAAAAGAGGATTTAGATATTAATACCTATTTATTCAAGCCGACCTGGATCCATTTAGTTTTTGGGCTTAAGCTTAAGTCTACAATATTGGACCCAAGATATTGCTATATATTTTTATATTATCAACAAAATTAAACATGTAGTAAGAAATAATAATAATAATATCTATAAAAAAAAAACTCAAATTTGAATGCCTTTATTTTCAGGCCCACACTTACGACAGCCTTTTCCACACAGTTAGAGGTACTGATGTTTATTGGTTCAGTATATCAGTAATGAGATTAAAGACCCACTTCCATGTAGGCCCGGACCAAAAGCCTTTTTCCATCCCTGCTGATGAAACACGCCACAAATCACATCCATTGAAGAATTCTAGCCGACCAACTAGTTGCCATCTTTAAATGGTGCACCACAATCCATATCCATTGTACAATTCTAGCCATTCAATGAGCATCCTAGAGAGAGAGCTTTTTGTTTAAAAGAGAAGAAAAATTCCTTGGCCTTTCGGCCTTTCCTTCCACCACCAATGTTTTTCATAGAATCCTCGAATAAATGGACCACATCTCAGGTCGGGTCAATGGGTACAGTTAGTTTTATTATTATTATTATTATCACTTTGTTGCATGTACTGATAATATACCTCTCCTCTTTTTTGACTATTTGTAAGCAGGCCGACCTACATGTAACCAAGCGGGTATGTTAACGTTGTACCCTCAAGGTTTAAGAAATTTTTTAAATAACACTATAATTTTTTTTTATTTTTTTATTCAACTTTTTAATTTGACCATTGCCTACACCACCCAAATGAAAATTCCGAGTCCGCTTGTAAGTATATATAACTTTCCAACCTTTCATTAAATAAAAATATTTTTAAACCCCCACTAGTACCTTCACCCGGTAGTTTGATCATGACTATGAGTAAAATTAGGTGTGCAATTTCTCAAAAAACACAATATACACTTATTTAGTTATAAAATGCAGGTCCTCTTTTCTATATAAAAAAAAAAGATTATTTCAAAAATGTGTGTATCATTTTGGGTAGAGTATCCCAAATGATAAAAAAAGAAAAAAGAAAAGAAAGAGTAAGGCCTCAATTGCTAATGATGAAATAATAGTGATGCCAACTAAATGATACAAACATTATAAGTATGATGACAACATCCAAAATGATCAATCTTCTTCCAACGAAGTGCACCCACCTACGACTCACGACATCATACATGACGTAGTTCATGTAACAACACTTGTGTTTGGATCGTTAGATGGTGAAGATAAATATTGTGGGTGAGTTCCACTATTTTGAATCATCATTGAAAAGAACTTGCCTTAATAATAATAATAAGTCCCTGTAAGACTTTAGCTCAACGGATTAGGGAGACCAAATGCCCCACGTAGGGGGTGGTTAAAGTTCAGTTCAAGTTAGGAGAAAAAATAAAATGAGGTATTTCTTTCTTTAGGAATAAAATGATAGGATTTGCTTAAAACTTGACAAAATGTGTGACAATGAGTCAAAGGTCATTTTGATAATCTCAGCATAGTGTAGGCTGTTGAGTTGTATTTATTTATTTATTGGTGTCAAGCCCACTTTGGCTGGGTGTAAAAAAATAATAATAAGGTAGCTAGGCCGTTTCTTACAATTATAAATTCCCAAAGGGTTATTTACAAATAGGAAAAGAAATACAGAAGGTTGTATGCAACTGTGATGTGAATAGAAGTGAATATTTCTTATTATTTCATAAGTCTGCCCTATTCCCACTCCAAGTCCCACCCTTTCCTGCTATCAATGGAAAAAAAAGGTCCCAGTCCCACATGTAGAAGATTCAGTACAGAACATATCAAAATAACGAAATATTGAAATATAGGACGACCCACCATGGGTATAAATTACATCATGTAGTTGAAATCAAGACATGGGAATACTGGATAGCCCCAGTTGCAGGATTTGATATAGAAATCTGAAAAGAAAAAAGCTATATCTTTATTTCAGATACTGATTTGATTGCAAGCATTTTGACCTCCAATTTTGATTCTAACAATGAATAAAATAATTGCCACTACAAATATGCCCTTAATCACAGGTGCATATCTCAAATTATGCTTGGAGTTGTGCAGTGATCAGACCATTGACTTGATTGGGCGCACCCTGTCTCGACAACATCCTAATTATAACCTATTTCCGATGATCGCAAACATCCAATGTTAGCCTTTTAGCCATGGAGGCTGTGACGGCTGTCGATCAAATTAATAGAGTTTGCATACATGTAGATTATTGAAAGAGCTAGCGCACACGCTGTGGCTCGGTAAATCTATATATATATATATATATATATGGTCTTCATTAAATTTGGCCCAGCACCTTATTATATGGAGGGTTTGTAATTTTAAGCTGTATACATGTTAAGGTGGGCCCCACTCATAAGGTAACGAAAGATTTCATTAAAAGATAAATAAAGGTACAAAAAACAGAAAATCAAAGAACCAAGGAAGGAGGAAGTGCATGAGAAATGCACCACAATCAATCCCACTTACATATTCAAACCCTCCCAATGAAGCAATTTATTACCACCTTGCTTGGTTAATATATCTGCCATGAAGTTGGCTATCTAACCTCATGACGGAAGGAAACGTTGATTCCAACAATTGATAACTCTCTAATTTCATTAAGGTGAAAAAGAAACTTTTAAGAATTGGTCTTCCACTTAGACACCCAGGCGATCATATTTATTAGTGGGGGACTTTTGGAGATGTTGCGCATTACCCAAAACTTGTTTCCAACCTGAATTACATATTGGTGAAACCGAATCTAGTTCAACCTAAAGTGAAACCTGAGCATGCACTACTTGAACCTGACCAGTATTGTAATCCTATCTCTTGTCCAATTTGGATCGACTCTGGTTGGGGGGTACAGAAATTTCAGGGTTCGTTTACTTTCAAAGGATATCTTCTTAGGAAAAGGAAAATAATGTTCAATATATATATAGAGTATGCACAATGTATACATGTATGTATACATGAAAGTATTCAAATGAGCGTCAACCCCCTCAACAACTTAACCACCCTCTCTGACAGTTCATCATTGAAGTGCTCCAAGTCTTAAATTGACACTCATCCAACTATTACTAACCAATGGATTGGTATTGGAAATTTGGCTCCTTTGACATCATTCAACTTGAAGCTCAGAGACCAAAAGGTTTCATTTCATCCACTCTCATCTCTTTGCATCATTGACATGACTGGTCCTTAACGGCATTTCTGATAAGAGTTTCTAATGTGAGGAAGTTTTCGCCAATTGGGTGAGATTATATGTTGGAGAGGGGACTACTTGCACACGTATAAGAGAATACTCAAGGATTGAGTCCCCGCCAATTGGGTGAGATGAGAATACCTAACTACTGGGCTATGTTTCTTGATTCTTTTCACCATATTGAAGTTATATGTATTTATATGACTCGGACGACCACGGCACAAGCATGAAGCAAAGCAGATGATTTAAGCTTGGCCCAACGGCAACCCCCAAGAAGCCCACAACCCAAAGTGATGTAATTCCTTGTAGGGGTGTACACGGATCAGATTGGTGCGGTTTGGGCCAAATCTGTCACCTATCCGTTACCAACGGATTGACGGATTTGGAATCCGTCACTAATCCGTGACTGTTAAAATCTGATCCAATCCGATCCGTGGAGGACCGAATTGGATCGGATTAATCCGTTCAATCTAATTTTAAAAGAAAAATATCAAATATGTTATAAAAAATTACATTTTGACCCCTTAATTTTTTTTTCTTATTTTAAAATTAGACATCTTAATTTATATTTAGACCCCTTATATTTTTTTATTTATATTTAATGCCAACGGATCGGATCGGATTGAATCCGCGGATTGAGGGTGAAATCCGCCACCGATCCGTTGCTAACGGATTACAGAATTTTTAATTCGTTACCAATTCGTTTACCTTAAGATCGGATCGGATTTCCAGATCGACGGATTTTTTGTGCACCCCTAATTCCCTGTGTGGCTCTCGCAATATACTATGCTAAAAAAGGAAACAACAGGAGGCTCTATCTAGGCTTCCTCTCAGAAGAAGAACGTTTGCAAGTTTAGTAGTCAACGTAATTACCCAAAATGGTAGGCCAACAAGACCAGAACTTTTCCTAAAAGGTTAGGCCGACCCTGATTGAAACATTCCACAAAACCACGTTGCTTTCAACACAACATCAACACCAGTGCCACAATAGACCCTAGGATTGGAGACTAGGAATGTAAATGAGTATTCGATTATTATCTGAAAGTTCCGACCCGCTTTATTTCAGGTTCCGATTCATAAACGAGTCCGGATCCGATACCCAATATAAGTTCCGATTAATAAACAGGTTCGGTTCCGAGTCCATATAGGTTCCGACCTGTGGACCCAAGACCCGACATATGAGCCTTTGATATTACCAATTGTACCTCAAAACCAACCTTTTTTTTTTTACATATTTTACATTTGACTCACTGGTGAATTAAAAAAAAAAAAAAAGGATTACATCTACATCAATGTTCAAGAAACCAATTGCCGCGTGGAACTAGGATTCTATACCCATATCATTCACATAGGGGACTCGTGAACTAAATCCGGGGACCAAGAAACCTTGGGTCCAAACTGTGCAAGACTCCTTTGGGTCCGGTTCTTTACAATAACTCTGAAATTCATGTTTAAGGATATTGGTATGATGTTGAATTCTATCATTTATGAATTCTTCATTTCGTTTCATGCTGAAATTTCTACATGAGAATTTCATACATCCTAAATTTCATAAATTCTTTGTTTTCATAGCTACAAGAATTCCTCTCAAGAATTACACATTTTATGCATGTGGTACATAGGACGCACCTTTTTATAATTGTGAATATGGGGGCTTGCATTAGGAATTGCAATGTGGGCCCTGCCTTTAGGAATTACAACATAGGAATTGTTATGCATGGGGCTCACCTTTAGAAACAAAAAAAAATTGGATCCCACTTTTAGAAGTTAGAACATGGTACCCACATTTAAAAATTACAATATGGCCCCACATTTTTGCCCTAAAAATTAGGGTTAAGCTCTAAGTCCTTAGAGTTGTCGTACATGAGCCCCATCAAAATTACAAATGGATCATGCCTTTATAAATTTTCCATACATGGGAGCCATCTTTAAAAATTAGAATGTAAGACACTATCTTTGTAAGAATTACAACATGAGTGATCCACCTTTACCGATTAAAACATGGGCCTATCTTTAGGAATTACAATAACCCACCCTTGGGAATTGTTGCAGATGGGCTATCTTTAGAATTGTTGTCGTAAATGGGGCCTATCTTTAAAGATTAAAATATGGGGCCTACTTATATAAATTACATGAAACTGTCCTTTTTAAAAATTATGGTAATTGTGGCCAACCTTTTAGAATTTATAATGCATGGCTTACCTTTAGAAATCATGGTACACAGGCCCGTCTAGAGAAATTACATGAAATCCACTTTTTAAAATTATGGTTCAATGAGTCCACCTTGTAGAAGTTATACGGTATATGTCGCCACCCATAGAAATTACATAAAATCCACCTTTTTAAAAATTATGATACTTGGGCCCATCTTTTAGAAATTATAATGTGTGGGCCATCTTTAAAAATCATAGTTCGTGGGCCAACCTTTAGAAATTAATTTGCACCTTTGTTCCACCGAAAAGTCATTGGAATCCTTGAACTTCTAGAACTCATAAATGCTAAAGCCCAGAAGATGAGCTAGCATTTGAAAATTCTTCATTATAAGCATCTAAAAATATCGGAATTTCATAATTCTGTAAATTCTTCGAAGGGCACGTTATTTTAGCAAAATTCATAAAATTCATTTGGTAAGTTCTCCAAAAGTTATCTCCCTGAGTAAAATTTCTAGATCCTCCTTTTTAAGAAGATTGAAATTTTAAAAATTCTAAGGTCGTGTTTGTGTGCATCCATGGAATAGAAAAGTAAAAATTTTGAAATCTCAAAATTCTTCAAATTCTTCTAAGAGAATGTTTCTTTAGTAGAATTCATAAAATTCATCTAAAGAATTTATAAATTATCCAAAAGATGTCCCTTGCTGGACTTCCTAGATCCCTTTTTCAATGGAGCATTTTACAAATTCCAAGGAGATTGGAATTCTGAGAATTTTAAGGAAATATTTTTGTACATCCATAGAAGAGGAAAGTTACATCCCCCGTCCACAGAAATACATTTTCTATTGGGAGGGGTTGAACTCCTATTTTGGTGTGAAGTTTGGAAATAAACGAATATTTTCTAACTTGTGGGGGGCAAGTTAAGGTGCACCAAATAGGACATTCACCCAAAAGAGGAAACGACGTTCCGTATCCATGCAAACAAGTTTGTACAAAAGTGCCCTAAAGGTTATTTGGGACTTTTCGTGCAGCAGGATTTTAGAATTTTGCTAAAAAAACAGTATATCAAAGAATTCTAAGGGGACAACCATCATAAGAAGTGCCTCTTGCCTCAGTGGTAAGAAAATGCATCAATTCTTATGTGACTGTTCAGAGTTCGTCATTTTCACTCATCCGAGAGCTATCTTATTTTTACCTCACCCGATATCTACTTTCCTCACCCGACGGCTCCCTTACTTCACCTGAGGTCTTAGCTAAAAAAATATCCGGGACAACCATAAGTAGAATGTTAGAAATTTCATTTATGACATTATGAAATTTCACCTTGAATCCTACTCACAAAAAGGAGCCCGATATAAAAACTCAGAATGCACGAAGGATTTCAAAATCCATATCAAATAAGTCGATAATTTCCTATCACAATAATAAATTCCAAATGCTTTAAATATAAAAATCAACGTGTTGATTTCTTCTCTATTTGTCATAAATTCCTCGAAACAAACTAGGGCACACAGGCCGCGCCCTACTAGCAACCAAGATCAATACCATGTCGCATCAAGCAAGAACAATCCAACGGTGTACGTAAGAGTGGGCCACACTACATCACAATACCGACATGAACTGCTAGATTCGGAGTACTCCAAGCCAACTTCTCCTTTTTATAAATAAAACGCATATCCCTCCACATATATAACCAAAGCAGGCCGAAGAAGGCAACACAGCTTTCTCTCTCTTTCTGTCTTCACCCTCTCGAATCGCTCTTCTCCATTATCATCTGATGGCAGCATCGACCCAAGGAAGCCTCCTCCTTCACAAACAGCTCAAAGGTACGGATCCGATCCTTCTTTTGCCCACCGACACCTTCAGATTTCTAGGGTTTCATCTCGTGGACCAACGAAATCAACGGTTGACAGTCGATCTGCGTCTTATTTCTGCAGATCTCATGAAGAATCCGGTCGATGGGTTCTCGGCCGGGCTCGTCGACGATTCGAACATCTTCGAATGGAGCGTAACGATCATCGGGCCGCCTGATACGCTGTAGTGAGTATTTGTGTTCCTTTTTGTGATTGGGAGGCGGAATCTTGATGATATCTTTGCGATCTGGGGTTTTGATTGTGTTGTGGTTTTGCTTTCTTGATTATGGTCTGATTGGTTGTGGTTTTTTTTTTTTTTTTTTTTTTTGGGGTTTCTTGGATGTGGTTTGATTGCGTAATTGTGTTGGAATGGTTGAATTGATAGGGGTATTGGGATCTTGATTGGGTTTCTGGCGGAAAGTTGACATCTTTGGTGTGATTTTATGATTTCTAGGGTTTCTTGATTGGGAATTGTGTTGTGGAATTCTTTTTCATTTATGAATTTATGGGTTCGGTGTGCTTGTATGTGTTAGTGTACGTGGGTGTTTGTATTTGTGTTTTAGTTTGACTTAGGGTTTATTTTGGATTACGTTTGTGGATCTTGAAAAGATATAATTCCAGTTTTATATGTGAATTGTGTTAGAGGAGGTGTGTTTCAAGTACTACAAACTGACGTGAAATCTATTTTCTTATTTGTCTGTAACTGGTTTTGCTAGATATCTAACTTTTGCAGTACATGATCTCATTTTGTACTAGACAATAGTTGGACCAAGTTGCTGATGTTCTCATGCATCAGGGTTGATCAGTCAGTGGTCCTTATTGTCTGGTGGCCCCTACTGTGGTTTGCTGGATGGCTAAAGAGCTCCATTGAACAATGGTTGTCCTATCCGCACATTCTTTCATGTTGCTTTTGGTCTATTGGATTTAGCCAACTAGCTGGGATTTTCCAATGGCGACCTCCTTATCAAGTATGGGCCATCCTGGAAGGGGAACTTTAAATGAATCGTCTGCATCCTTGAAACTTGGGGGGCTGACATGTACCAAATAATTAACACGAGTTGATTGCCTTAGCTGACTTCGTTTTGCTGGATTTAGCTGAGTTGTCCCTCTGTCATGTATAACCAGCTTTATGACACATTAGTGGTTATTTGATGAGTTGCACCTCCCACACCAATTTGTAAAATGTTGGGCCATATAAGATGCTGGTCTCAATGAAAATGACAGTGATATGTGTCGGGCACTGTATCTTTTCTCATTTTTTTTCTCTATACACTGAGGACTCGAATTCATACACTTACTCATGCACACAACCAGCTGGGAACATATGTTTTCTCAATGTATTACCATTGACTTTGAGAATTTTAAGTGGCGGCATTCATCGTCATTGAAGTCTTATCTCCATTGTTCTAAAAATCAAGATTGTATCGCAGATCATTTAAGGGGATGATTGAATCTTGTCGTGAATCATATTGTGATTTGCAAATCATAGGATTTTTTTTTTGTTTTTCTTATAAAAATGAAGATGATTAAAGAAAAAAAAAAGGAAAAAGGGTAGTCATTTCATCCATAGCATGCATGAGTTCAATTTCAAACTCATTTCCAACCTTGGGAGAATGATGCAGAAGCACGACCATATTGTTGGAACAAGACTCGTGGTCTACATGTGGGACCCTAGGAAGTTTAAAGTATTTTTATTTTATTTAATTAATTGTTATTATTCTCTAGTTTATTTAATGAGTTGTATTAGAGTAGTTTCCAGTATTATTAGTTTCCTAGTTTGATTAGGTAACTTAGGGCCTAAGTTTTGTTTTCCCTATATACTGCGTTGTAGAGATGGAACTTTCAGAGTTTGAATTTTAATAGAAATTCCCTTTGGGATGTTATCGTTGTAGAGGCATCTTCATCGTGTGATTCTTTATGCTGAAACCATAGTTACCTAGTTCGTAGTTCGAATAATTCGCATTCGAATTCGTAGTTCACAATTCGACACTTATCTAAATTCGAAAATTCGATGATGCAGGTTCATTTAGTTCGTTTCCTGATTCGATTAATTCGTAGTTCGAATTCGACATGTTCGAAATAATAGTTCGAATATATAATTTAATGAGATCTGTTATGACTTGGATATTCCTAGGTCTAACTCATATCTAACTTTCTTCTAAAAATGGTGGTAACATAAACATATGCTAGATTTAAACCTCCTAAAATTGTATGCCATCAATTTAATAGTAACCAAAATTTAATTTCAATTGGAGTGAGGCCCATAGCTTGATCAATCATGTTTTATACATAGCTTCATGATTTTTCAACGGTGTAGATTGGAAACCCAATACCCAAGTCATGAATATATATATATATGGCAATATAGCATAGACTACCTACTAAAGCGTTAGGTAATCTCATCCAGGATAAGACTTTAGCCTATATATGATATAATAATAATCTATTGTACACATGACAGCTAAGAAAGAGAGAAGAAGGAAAGATCAAATTCCATTTTTCCAACAGTACGACTGACGGACTGAGAGAGCGAAGCGAGAAGCTTCCCTTTTGTCATGGTTTTCTTCTTCGACGAGCAATAATCGCCTAGGCGGCCGCCGCTTCGGCGGTCACGCATGGCGGTCACCGCCTTTCTTAGGAGGCTTCCGACTAAGAGATCGGGCTAGGCGGGGATTGTCCAGTCCATGTCCTCGTCCGCCTAGCGATTTTTACACATTGACTAGAGTATGGCCCACTTTTTTAGTTGAAAACGTTACGCAGTCGGGTGGTGCCCGTGACCGAACACTTTAACTTGAGATTTCCAGCAGTGAAAACATGTGCTGGACCATGAGAACGTGTAACTGAGACCTAAAAGCAATTTAGTAAGCCTGTAACTTCATCAGCCACACCCTGCAGGCCTTTGATTTTTCAGTTTTCTTTTACCGGGCGAACTGCCCTCGCATCGGGCATTTTATTTTTCACGAAACATGGCGAATCAAACTGCGAATTGTTCGATTCGAACAGTTCGCAGTTCGTGTCCTAAACCAGCGAATTAGGTAACCCTGGCCTCCATTGTGCTGCGGGCACTTGTGACGCAAGCCCTAATCCTAGGGCCTGCATTAGATTCATTCAAAAAAAGCCATTATATCATTTATAATATATCTGGATAGTTAAATATGCTTGAGATGTCAACTTACTAGGAAAAATAAAAATGGATGGATATCCTTTTATCCAAAAAAGATTGAAAATGCATTGATTTTTTTTCCATTAAATAAAAACATAAAAATAAAACCCAAATGATCAACCTTACAAGTTACATGGCTAACAAGATGTCTCTTGAAGTTTAAAAAGTGTACATAAAGGAAGAAAAAAAGAAGATTAAAAATACATGCAGAGATAAATTCTTATATTTACAATTGAATACTCTAGTCACATCTTATTCCTTATTAATATCTAAAACTTTCCCAAAATAGCAGAAGTTCTTTAAGAGGTTCCGTTAAATTAATCACTATACAACCTTTTAAAAATAGAAATGCTAATAAAAAGGTAAAGAAATAAAATAAAAATTCTAATATTTATCTCACAACTATCGCTATTCCTACTCACATGAATCGCTTGAATTATAAGATTCAATAAAACAAGTATTGAATCATAGGATTCACACCTACCTGAATCCTAAGATCCACTCGTAAACAAGATTAGCTGTTTAAATACGAATCCTTTTCCCTAGGACTCGATGCAAATCGTAAGATTCGGGATATGAATTGTAGGATTTTGATAACTTCAATAAAACAAGTATTGAATCATAGGATTCACACCTACCTGAATCCTAAGATCCACTCGTAAACAAGATTAGCTGTTTAAATATGAATCTTTTTCCCTAGGACTCGATGCAAATCGTAAGATTCGGGATATGAATTGTAGGATTTTGATAACAATGCTTATTCCATCTATTTGGTTTGGCTTTCTATGAAAATATTATCTTTTAAGTATTCACATGGAACTTGGAAGGAGATTTAGCTGATGTCATTTTACAGAGGAGAAGTTGGAGCCACAATCTTGGAGGTCAGCATGTTATTGATGAAACTTAGGACTAAAGAAGAGTAGTTAGTTATTGATATTTGCCACATTTTATAGGAAAATTTAGCAGAAGAATTGTATCAATAATATTTACAGTCTTATACTTCGGTTATCCCCATCCTAGATCTTATTATACTCTCCAATTTTTTTCTATTATCCATGAAGAGAAGGGCTTAATCCACTATGTGATGGTGTTCTTATTAATTATGTTAAGAATACCAATGGATGTGAAATTATTAAAGAATGCCCATGCAAGACTAAATGGAAAAGGGAAAAGTACAGGAATTAGAAAATCAATTTTCTAATACTTACACTTGAGCATGGGCGTGGCGTCATTTGAGGGATTGCAGTGGGTTCATTTTAGGTTATGTTAATTAATTATGAATGATAGCATTTATGATTCCAACCCGAACTCTTTCGTTGATCAGGTTATTGAATTATCTAGTTGGGTTGCAAAGAGTCGAGTTAGATGCATAGTTGTGAAATTCGTTTCGGCTTGGCCTAATTTGCAGAACTATTTTGGTTCAGACAGAAAACCAAACCGAAACACCCCGAGAGAGAGAAGAGGAGAGAGAGAGAGAGAGAGAGAGAGAGAGAGAGAGAGAGAGAGAGAGAGAGAGAGAGAGAGAGAGAGAGAGAGAGAGAGAGAGAGAGAGAGAGAGAGAGAGAGAGAGAGAGAGAGACCCTCTCCTTATTCTTCTTCTTTCTTCCGCCTTTTGTTTCTCTGGAGCGCTGTGTTTACAGGAATTGTGGCAAAAGGGTTGAAATGCCTCTTTTGCCTCGTATAACAACATTTGTTGTTTGTTTTGAGAATGAGTGTTATCATGGTGTGGGCCATCTAATTGAAAATCCAAGCTGTTCTCAAATTAGTATGAAATAAATGCACCCTAGTCATATTAGCTCTAATTTAAGATAAATTAAGTGTTCCAATAAGAATTACATGGGCCCTTACCATATTTGAGCCATAAGTTAAGAAATATTAAATTCCCACTAATAATTAGATGGGCTCTACCATATTTGAGCCTTGAATTGAAATAAATTTAATGTCCCACTAATTATTACACGGGCCCTAGCCATATTTGAAACCTAGATTGAAATAAATTTAAGGTCCCACTAATAATTACATTGCCTCTAGCCATATTTGAGCCCTGAATTGAAATAAATTAAATGTCCCACTGATAATTGGGTCCTAGCCAAATCTCATTCTAATGTAAAATAGGGCCTTTACCAAGTTTCACTTTATTAGAAAATGGGGCCCTAATAAATGGAAAATAGGGCCCTAGCCAGTTTTCATTTAATATTTAAATCCGGAACGTTTCGCTGAAATCCCAAATCTACCGAAATATTTCAGTTTGGCTCCCAAACCAAAACACAGTCCGAAACTAATTTCTCAACTATGATTGGGTGTCAAGACTTAATCCAAGTATCAACCATTTTACAGATGTTTCCTCATACACAAATCCCACCTCTGGTCAATTGTATCATCAGTAACTTGTAAACAATGGAATAAAACTTAGTTTTAGATGAAATTTTATGAAACTATTAGTTCGTCCTTGGAGTCGGTGTAAGGAGTAGTAATTGTTTTGTTCTGTTCATGGTACTAACATATTCTTGCTCATGGAAATGAGATTAGCAGCATAGACTGAAGGTGCTGATTGTCACAACTTCGAGGTTGTGGGTGCAAGTCAGGTTACCATAAAATTAAATAAATAAACCAAGAGCAGTGGCTCCTTCATTATCATACCCCCTTACATTGAAGTTGGAAGTTCAAAACATCTTCAGCTTCATCCAAACCAATTCGTACGTTGTGCGTGAGACTCTGACGAGCTATGATACCCGGATACTTGTACAAGCCCAGCGTATCCGTATCAGACCAATACAATACTTGTATTGGTACCCAATACTGCACCGATACTTATAGGGTACAAGTTTAGCATACCCTACTTAGCAAGTCCATTATTTGATTTAGTTCTTTAAATTTTCTTACTTCCCAACATAGAAAATGTTAGAAAGGAACATAAACAATGATAATTTCATTAATTCAAACATGATCTAAAGGAAAAATTGGGACACCTGTATCGTATCCGTGTCCTAGATTTCCTAAAGTGCATAGTCGTATCCCCGATCCTCGTATTCGTATCTAGGGATCATTGATTGTGATTGTATCCCTGATCCCCGTATTCATATCTAGGGATCATAGATTGTGAGCCATGACCTTGTATGCAACTTTATCACTAAACTTAGCAACTATCGATTACTTCTTGCTCTTCCATCTTAACCAAATTTCCATTGAAAAATGTATGTTATACACTATACACTTGACGAACAATGTAATATCAAAATAGGTGATTCAGTCACCTTCAGTCACCTCAAAAGAAAGGCGTGAGTGAACCATGGTGGCAAGCATCCTAGGAGGCCCCTTTGTATGGTGTAAGTGGAGCAAATAGGCTTGAGATGAGATTTTCTTAGGGGATGCAATCTCGTAAGGTCAGGTTGAAGGATATATGTAGCTTGAGGTCTTTATTTATTGTCTTATATGGCTTGAGGTGTATTAGGCTTTATAAGAAATTAAAAATTGTCTCAATATTTCTATTTTTGTTCTTTCCTACTTGATTGGAAAATCATCTTGTTGCAGTGATGGGGGTTATTTTAATGCCATCATGAGCTTCCCAGCAAATTACCCGAACAGTCCTCCATCTGTGAGGTTTATATCGGAAATGTGGCATCCTAATGGTTCGTTTTTAAGTTGTTTTTCCTTTTTTATTTTCCTTCATATTTTCATTTTGTTATTGGTCATTTTCTGAATTTTCCTTGGCTTTCATATAAATGCCAGTTTATCCTGACGGACGTGTTTGCATTTCAATTCTTCATGCCCCTGGGGAAGACCCAAATGGGTATGAACTAGCAAGTGAGCGTTGGACGCCAGTCCATACGGTATGAATTTGACATGGGGAACTGTTACCATTACATTCTGTTATCTTAATTAATTTTACTGCCATTGATTGAGGATGTCATGGGAAGACCTAATAAATTTGTTTTCTTTTTGTATTTTGGTTCTTTGCTAACCCTTTTAACTTCAAGGGGACAATTAAATTTTGAATATTATTGCCTATGCTCTTAGAGTTAAGAGTGTATTTGAAAATAGTTTTACATGTAAAAATGGGTTTCTGTCCATTACTTTTTCCATATTGGAGTTATCCTTGTTAAATTTACAGTACAAATGTTGCTGCATGTAATCATCTATGCATGCTCTTACTGATTAAAAAAGTGTATCAATTATTTAAATTCATTTCATTTAAATGGTAATTATGTAAATTCATGTTCATCTGACATACTATGTAAACATTTTATAATTTTTACCAGCCATTGTTGAAAAATACGTATTGCATGGTTGATGTTATGGTGCAAAAAAAGTTTGTAGAAGACCGATTCTAATAATTACAAGTCTTTTTGTAGTGGGACTAATGAATGTCAGGTAAGGAAGGTTTTTTAACTGGTGCTGTGTAGCAATCCAAAATAGAAAGGGGGAAATCCGGATATCTCAAAAGAACCTAACACTTCCAATTAATTTTATTGATTAAATTTCTGAATGCTTTACATAGTCTCCGGACTTCTATTTATAGGGTTTACATTGACAAAATGGACTTCTATTTATAGGGTTTACATTGGCAAAATGGAAAGCTAGAAATTCAGATATGCTGAGGGGTTGTTGAGAGATTTGAGGGATAGAGATAAAGATAACTTGAGTCTGAAAATTAAATACAGGTGAGATGAGTTTGAATCTCAATTGTAGATGAGTGGATCAATTACAATCCACCTTACTTGAAAGTAACCTTGCCCTCAAGATCAAAAGTCCAGAAATCAGAATTTTTTAGCATAGCTCCCATGTCGCGTTTTCTGCCGATAGATTTACCCATTTTATAAGCACCTCAGTTGTTGCGTGATTGTGCTCTTTTTGAGTTGACGATTAATGGGCGGGAGAAAAGAATTGAGTTAGGAGACACTAAAGAAAAGTAAGCAAGTGTTCTGTGTTCGACACATGTAATTTTTACTTGCATTTGTAAAGTTTACTTATGTAAATGCCATTTTCACACCACATGCATAAAGACAAATGAGGGTGGGCCTTGGCGCAATGGTAAGGTTGCTCCATGGCTACCTCAGCGTCACGGGTTCAAAACGTGGAAACAGCCTCTACGCTTGCGGGGGGTAAGGCTGCGTACATCTGACCCTCCCCAGACTCCGTAGTGGCGGGAGCCTCGTCCACTGTGCTGCCCTTTAGGTATATAAGACAACAACCCTGTGAAAAGGGAAATTTTTATTTGGACTTGATTTGAACACTCTTTCCCTTGGTATCCAATCAAACGCTTGGGGATAAGCATCTCTATGGAAGATTGCATTATGGGTTCCCCATCAAAATGCTTGGTGGACAATCATCTTTGGTTTTTCATCTACCATATCTTTTAGTACTCTTCAAAACTGAATACTGTATACTCAGTTTGCCACTGATAGGTTTGTTGATGGAGACTTCTGTAAGGACATCTACCCCCCCACCCAAAAAAACAAAAACAAAAAACACACACAAAAAAACCCCCAAACTTGATTTCCTATAGTACTTAATATTATTAATGCAAGTTTTTGCTTTGGGGGAAAAAAAGAGTTCTTAATATTATTGTGGACAGGCTTCTTTGAATTTATGATCTTAGATGCTGGCATCTAGTCAAAATTTTCACCATTTTTGATGGGTGGATATTCTTTTCCAGTCATGTGTGTGGTATGAAGCTAGCTACACTACACCAATGCATCATAACAATAAGATTATAAAGTCCAATTCAAGGCAGCATCAAATTGGATGCTCTTCATGGTAAAAACATAAAATCTCAAACTTTTCCAAATTCAATATAGGAGCCCAAGATTAATCATTCAGACAGCTGTCTTCACTGATGCTATTTTAGAAATTTCCATGCGTTGTAAAAGATTTATCACGTTGTGCTGACAAACTGCTCACATGTGCCTTCTTGTAAAGCAGTTCCAGTGATGGAACTTGCTTTGATACTTTGTTCTGCACATTCCCCTTTAGAACTAAGTATCAAAGCAAGTTCCAGCAGATCCTCCTTTGTGAAAATTGACAGCTAATAGATAGATAGTTGGCAGCTAATAGTATTTCTATCATTAGAAATTATGTTGACCTTGGGTTGTTTCTAGTAAAAAACATGCTCCCTTGGCTGTATCATGTCAAACGATACAACTCTGCCTAGACACAACTCCCCCAGACAGATTCAGGGCCATAACCCATCACTTGAGATGATCTAGTCTAATGGTTTTCTTTCTTTTTGTGTTGGATTGTACAGTAAAATTCATTAATATTGCTTGTAAGGGTATTTTGGGAAAATCCCTTTGGATGTTCACAATCTACATCCAACAAAATCATATATAGGCTGAAACTAGCCCCCCACACTACATATTGACTATCTATTTTCACAATTTTTTGCTTCCAATCTTTTTTAGCGCATTGCTTTGTGGAGTTCCATTTCAATGCCATTCAGTAACTTGCTTCATTGGTAAATCTTTACAATGGTAGCTTAGTTTGTTCCTTTTGGTTCCATTGTAACTAAGACCTCAAATGCTTAACTAAAACTCTTTTTTCGTTATTTCCTGCATAATTTCATCTAGAGTTGTAATCTCTCTCCCTTGTTCTTCTGGATGCTCGCGATTGTATCCCCTTTAATCAAAGGTTATTTGGTTATGCAGGTTGAAAGCATAGTTTTGAGCATTATTTCTATGCTTTCAAGTCCTAATGATGAATCTCCCGCAAACATTGAAGCTGCAGTAAGTAAATTTTTTAAATAAATTTTTGTAATTTATAATTGTTTGTTTGTCACAGACTTCTTTCCATGATAGTAAATTCAGCATTCCACATCAATGCTGTGTAAGTTTCTTGATTGCTTTTTGCATATTAGGCACAGCACTACAGCGGGTTATTTGGCTTGTGCATAAAGGAATAGTTCTTGTATCTCGTAGGCCAGTTTTTTTTGTCTTCTTCATGATTGAGCAGGGTGCTAGAATTAGGGTACATGCCCATATAATGCAATGCATTGTTACTATTCCTACTCTTCTGTTGCATGGTCTGCAGTATGCTCATATTGACAGTCTTTTCTTTTCCCCCCCTCTTAACAGAAAGAATGGAGAGAGCGGAGGGATGAGTTCAAAAAGAAAGTGAGCCGATGCGTCAGACGATCGCAAGAAATGAATTGACCGCAGTAGATGGTGTTATAGCGGCAAATCCCTGGGAATATGATTGTCGAACCAGCTATGCTGGACTCTCAGTGTCTCAGAACTCTTACACCAGAAGGTCTGGTTGTTTAATGGATAGTCTTGTCACTTCATTTCTTGTAGAATTTCCATTAAAGTGGTTGGCATCAATCTTTTTTCTCTCTCTCTAAAGAACTTGTCATCATATAAAATTTAGAGGTTCTGTATTTAGTGGGCTTCGTGTTTCTGCTTACAAAGGGTTGTGTGGGTGACAAGGAACTTGTATTGAGTTGGGGCTAGTCTGTTAATCAGGCGAAAAATGAACCGAAAGTGAAATATTGTTGTCCATATAAATTGCCTGGATATATTTCATCTAAAAGATGTAGCCCTTTCATGGGTGGCACTAAAATAGGGAGACAAGACTGAGCTCCAACTCCATCTCTCTTCGGGGGCTGTATGTATTATTTAATAAACAGATTTGAAATCAAAACTCGATTGCTTTGTTTGGTTGCTTGAAGAGTAGAGTGACACTTTCAAATTTAATTGGTGCAAGGTCGAGTATAAAGCATGCATGACTGCACAAAGAAACATTTTTAAGGCCTCTGCAGCAATGTCCATGAACAAAAATAAATATTTCTAATCTCTTTTGTTTTAAGTTCTCAAGCATCCCAGTAGAAAAGTGGTCACGAAGAATTGTATGAATTTTGGCACGATGGGAAGTTGGTTGGGCTATATCCAACGGACCTGATTTCTAATCATTCTAAAATCATTTCACAAATGAAATTTGGCCATCATTTAGAAGGACGATAACGAAGTCACAACTCACTAAGGCAATACGGCATTAGTCATTTCATTTTGAGTTGTGAGCAACTTGGTCCTGGGCTGCATAAAGAACAGTGTGGCCTTTAAGATGGCCTACAGCTAGAGTTGGTTCCGTCTGATGCAGATTGGCAGCCCTGTCTTGTTAGGATTTTTGCTGTGAGGGAGCATATTTCTTCTTGTGATATACACAGTGATGCTCTTTGGTCCTTTTTTGCTACTCGAAGTCTTAACTGAGTTTTTGGGGGGAGGGCTTCTAGCGCAAAGGGATTCAAAAGTGAAAGTCCCAAACATCCAGCAAATTTGCCATAGCCTTGTCCTGTGCAGTAGTTCAGCTGATGAAGGGACATCAATTAACAAATGACCCAGGTGCCCACAAAGAAAATTTGCGCAAAAGAAGTATGAAATGACCCATTTTCGTCAACATAATACAACATAATAGAGAGAGGCATCTCAAGAGAGTGATTTGAGTCATTTACAATGTTACATTTCTTTTCATATTTTAAGATTAGCTGTGCACAAGGCCCTTTCTCTATTTTTCCTCCATACATACTTCTCATGAGCCGTGTACACGAGGCTGTTCATGTGGTGTTAGCCAACCAACCATCTTCCACAATACTCACCTTTGTTTATTTCATTTTTTAGCCAGTTCGAAGATAGTAACAAAACCTGCACTCTACTTACTGTGTAGGTTGTGAGCCGGGATTTTGCAAGCACAGGAACCATTAAAATATATTTTCACCTTAAAAAAGAAAAAGAAAAAAAAAAACTGCATAAATATTATAAAATAATAATAATCAATCTTCCAGAAACCATTTCCTCTCTTCAAAGAGAGTGCAACTAGCAGATATATTGATATATTGTAAATAACAACCAAAAATAAAAGAAAAGGGGGAACACTTTCCTTCTCTTTTCCCCTCTTTCATGTGACACCATTGAGACTGGACCCAGCTTCAAGCCCCCAAAAGATGCACCTCTTTCTAAGTAGTGGAAAAACTAAAGAAGAAAGAACTCCAAAGTACACAATAGGCCCTTTCTAAAACACTAAGGTTACTCCAAATACCTGTTTGGCAAAGTGATTACATGAAATCCAATTTTTTTTTTTTTTTAACTCTTTCTGTAGTCAGATGGAAATTAAGTTAGTTGGTGGCTTCAAATCACTTCCAATGCGAACTACATTGCCATCAATGTCTCGCACGTATCCAACTTTCTGACCCCATTCCTTCAGCTCTGGTTCTTTCACTGGCGCAGCTCCATTCTCAACTGCCCTCTGTATCATAAACAGAAAAAAAGATCCACTTAGAATATACGGAGGGGGGAAAAACAGGTGAGTCAGACTTCTGGATTAGACCTTTTTATTATTTTTCAGTTTGGTTTGAGTAGACATTAGTGAATTGAATACATTGGAATTGATGATGCACCGTGGTTAAAATTTTAAAATCCTAGATCAAGGGTGGAGCAAAAAATAGCATCAAATGGCTTTTCACCTAAAAAATAAAAAGGGTTAGGCATCTATCACTCCAGTAATTTAAGTACTACAAAGTCAAACTCCCATTTACATCACTACCTTATATCATTCAGTTCTCACCTTTTTAAACATTGAGTTCACATAACCATTATTTCATATGCATATCTATTCAAACAAGTCATAAAAGTTCAAATCGAGCACTTTAACTTTCAGGTCTATTTGTTTGCACTAGAATACATAGGGGATTGAATGCATAGAAATTGGGATAATTCATCACATATGTGGTTAATATGTGGTTAAGAGAGCTGCTAATGCCACACCCAAAACTTCTTTTTCTGCATCCCTTCTCTCTATATACACCACTTAAGTAAAAAAATGCCAAAATTTCTCTCGCCCCCGAGCACCCCCCCGCCCCCCGAGCACTTTAACTTTCAAGTCTATCTGTTTGCACTAGAATACATAGGGTATTGAATGCATAGAAATTGGGATAATTCATCACATATGTCGTTAAGAGAGCTGCTAATGCCACACTCAAAACTTCTTTTTCCGCATCCCTTCTCTCTATATACACCACTTAAGTAAAAAAATGCCAAAATTTCTCTCTATACACCCTCCCCCCCTCCCCCAAAATAATAATAATAATAATAAGAAAAATAAAAAATTACCCTATCCTCTCTCTCTCTCTCTCTCTCTCTCTCTCTCTCTCTCCTCCCCTCCCCTCCCCCTGCCTACGCCCGCCGCTCACCACCTCTCTCCTACACCTCTCTAACCTTCTCTCCTCTCTTCTTCCTCTCCTCCTCCCTCTCCCTTCTTCTCGCCTCCTCTCCTCTCTCTCCCTCTCTCTCCTCTCTCTCTCTCCCTCTCTCCGCCTCTCTACACTAACCTTCTTCCCCCTCACTCTCACCGTCGCTCTCCCCTCTCCCTGTCTCTCTCCCTCCCCTTGCCCGTCACCCTCTCTCCCTCTCCCGGCCTGCCTCCGCTCGTAGCCTGTCACCCTCTCTCTCCCTCTGGTAGTGCTGCCGGATGGGGCGATAGGGGTGGGGTGGGGTGGGTGAATTTAGAGAGAAATTGGGTGAGGTATAAAACAATAAATGGTGTCCTTTTTGGTAATTTCATACATGGGGTATGGAAAAAGAAGTTTTGGATGTGGCATTAACGGCTCTCTTTGGTTAAAAATGAATGCTAAAGGTGAAAATTCAAAAATGCCCTTCAAAAAACTTCCCCCATTTGATGGAAATTGAATACAAGAAGACATGAATGAATTCCCAGCCATTACCTAATAATCTAATGCCTAGGAAAATCAAGGTGTCACCTACATCTCCCCGTTGTTTCATTCCCTCCTCCCCTCACATTCTTCACCCTCACTCTTGTAGCTCATTTGACCTTGAATTTATATGTAAAGTTAAAACAAACACGTAATTAGGTCACACATTTGGCAACCAAATTCTAAAAAAAAATATTTTTTTTTTTGCTTTCCACAAGGCTGAAGAAAGCAGAAAGCCAAAGTTTGGCAATTGTAACTCCCAATGATTTGGACCAATGAAACTTTAGGTCCAACCTCCTCCCTATTGGATCTCCTCTGCTGGATAAATCCTCAATGAGGAATCCTGTTGAAGGGGCGTGCTACCAAACGTGGGACAAATCCAAAACTAAATGGGTCAGATATGACTTTAGATTATAGCCAACCAACCTAAACTAAACTTAATAAAAGCAAAAGCATGGAAAGGAGTTAATATACCTTGTAGGCAGCATCCACATCTGCATAAACTAAGCAGACCTCAAGGGGTGCCCTCTCTGTGCTTGCTTTGGGCGTCTGCACTGGCCCTGTTATGTCGTCCGTCTCATGTTGGTGCACCGGTGTGAAAGCTATGGTCGTCTGCCCGCTCTCAAGTTCTCCCCATCTACACTCAAATTGCAATTGCAATGCAATGCAATCCAATCAATCAAAAACAATAATACAGCCCTTACTTTACAATAATTGAGATTAATAAGGGTGATTAATTATCACATGCATTTACGGACAACCACTTCGACTTTTTTAACATTTACAAATAACCCCCTCTCTTTCTAACTTTTTCCAATACTACCTCTTTTGAATTTGGATCTCTCTATCTACCAGTGTGATCTGTACAAGATTAATGTTTCTAAACTGATACACTTCCGAAAGCATCAATGCATTAGATCTGGATAACCAAATGAAAGGAACTTAAAAATAGTTTTAACCGAGGGTATCATTCATATAAACATTTTTGCAGCCAGTTTTCTGCAGATAAGTGATGATTGAGCATTTAGGGCTGATCAACCGGATTTTCGGTCCGGTTTTCGGATCGAAATCCGGTCGGACCGGATTTCCGGTCCGGACCGGACTAAAATGAAGGACCGGACCGGTTGGACCACTTTAAGTGGTCCTGGTTTCCATTTTTTTTTTTATTTTCACCTCACCTCTAAAAAATGGAAAAATGCCAAATGAATGAAATCAATGAATGATGGGTTTTACAAATAGGTGTTGGATTGGGGCATTGGGCTCATGCCTCATGAACTCATCAATATTAATTTTTTTTATTAATTTAATAAGTCCGGTCCAGACCGGACTACAAAAGGCCTGGACCGGACCGGATTTAGACCACTAAGACCACAAATCTGGTCCGATCCGGTTCTGTGCAGCCCTATTGAGCATTAGCTGCATCACACTAAAATTCATGTTTTCTGCATTACACTAAAATGGGCTAAATTCTCCATGATTTCTTAAGGAAAAAAAGAAAAGAAAACCCGTTCATGTTTGCTATCACCGCTTTTCCTAAAAAAAAACGTGCAAAATGATAAAAAATTTCACGATTCCTCGAAAAATGAACCCGCCCCTCCAAAGCACAAAATGGATTAAATTTTACACGATTCCTTAAAAAAATGAACCCAATGCTCAGGGGTTGATTTGAGAGAGGTTGATTGGTGCTATTTGGTATTTATTGTACCTGTGAGATCCGTCTAATCGACGAACGTTGTAGCCGAAGGCCTTCGCATAGAAGGCTACGGATTTGGCAACATCTTTCACGTAGACGACTATGTATGCGAACGATGGGCTGAGGGTTGTCATTCTGTGCTTTCAATTTGTTCTGCTTCTGTGAATGCAAAACTGCATGATAAAGAAAGAGGATTCAGAGTCTTTAATGATAGGAAACTGAGGGGTCTTCTTGTAATTTATGGGGATGAGATGACATGAGGGCGAAAGAGGTGGCATTCATGCAGGTGGACTGGTGCAGGTGAGCAACGCGTGCAACCGGGAAATCCGATAAAATTGGAATGGTGTGGAAACGGGTGGGGTCATTAGTCCTCTCAATTGAGCATGTTGAAATGGGTCCATGGTTCGGCTTAAGTTTAAAAATACAGAGTTTTTTTATAAAAAATTTAGCCCGGCAGGCTGGGCTTAGATAATTATTTTAAAGCCCAGTCAAAATTGCACTGAGAATGGACAGAAGAAACCCCCCCCCCCCCCCCCCCCCCCCCCGCCCAAACAGCAAGAAATGGCTAATTAGGAGGGGCGGTTTTGTAACTTCTCCCCTCATAATCTTTTGTAAGTTCTATTTGTTTTTTATTTTCGTCTTTTGTATTTAAAGGTTTATTGATGGTTTTTTGCTTCATTTTCTTGTTTGTAATGTTCCATTTGTTTCCCTTGTTGTAGTTGTTTTTTCTTTAATGATATTTTATTTTTTAAAAAGAAACACTTGGGTTGCGGCGGTTGGTAGTAGTGCAATTAGAGTTACTATTATGTACAGTTATACATAAATGAAGGCTATTCTAAATGGGTTATGTTGTGAATCATTTTAATTCTGAGAATGGCCCTATACATGATACATCAAATTCTAGCTGCTGTAATCACTCACTATTAAAGATCATTTTACCAAACCTACTGGGACAGCTACATTAGTCCGTAGGAGCACCATGTAGTGAACTAGACGAACATTTCATATTTCACATTTCACAAGGAGGTTCCTTTTGGGTGAAAAATTCACAAGGTTTTGTGTATCATAAATTTACAAGTTGAATTCTCCAATTACCATAAATTTATAAGGTGAATTCTTTAGCTTATATTCAAGATCGTGCTAGGGTTCCTTTTGGCCAGCCCGGACCCGCACGGGACTGGATTTGACGTTGGCCTGTTCAATTTAGGGCGGGGATTGGACAACCTCCGGGCCAGGCAGACCTGGCCAATATTCGGGATGGGATTGGTCATCCTAAGCACAGGCCTGACCCATCCCGTCCCATTGACAGGCCTACAAGTCATTGGTTGAAACCGTCACATGGAGATGGAGCCCGTTGAGTTGAGATCTTAATACTTGAAACTTCCTCTCAACTTCTCGATCCTGAGTATAACCGTCTTCGGAGCGCGGTTCAACCTTTCTTGGAGCTCGGTTCGACTAAATATGGAGCGAATTGTGCAGAATCTTTATTTTTTCTTTTTTTGTAAGCTTGACATTTGTCTTTTAAAAGAATAAAATTCTTCTGACTTATTAAAATTATTGTCTATTTTATGTTATCAAATTCCAAAGGTAATCTTCTTCTCCATTTTTTATACTTAAATATATAAATAAAATATATCTATGCCCATTAATTAATTATTTATAAACCCATAAATACTATGTTATTTCAATGCTCTACTCCACAGGGCATTAGGTTGAGACTTTTGATTAATGACATATGAGATCCGTATATCAAACGGGTTTAGTACCCTCATCTCATGCAATTAAGCCACCATGGATAAACCTGACGTGACCTGTCTCTAACCTGTTGTACAATATTATTGTGGGTGCTAACATGTGTACATAAATCTTTTTAAAATGAATTGCTGTGGACCGACACAAAAATGAGTAGACATTGATATCTTTTGTCACTCGCAATAACTCCAAGATTTGAGTGAACCACCTTGCTGAAAATGTGTGTGGCCTATTTAATAAGATTCACACACAAGTGAAAAGGTTGATTTTAGCATGATTATTAGGCGTACATAATTACGTAGAGGTAAAGGGCTAGAATAATTTTTATGGATTTAGGAAAGAAAGTTCGTAAGATAAAATTCTCCTATGACTTCGGTGTGATAGTGCAATTTTAAATCCATAACCTTTAAATACAAACTGTGGTCCTAAGCCAACTGAGCTCTTCTTGCGGTTGAGAAACACATACCTCATGTTGATTGTTGGACAGCAAGATTTTGAATTAGATTTCTTGTTTTGCAGATCAAGTCATCAAACCCTCTGTAGGTAGGGATGCTCGCACAGTTTTGTACTCAGAAGAGAGTCTTGTCAGCCATGCTTTCCCATAATTCATTAAGAATATGCTCCATATAATATTGGTTCTTACATGTGATATTAAACTGCAATTACGAACATATGAATGCCAATGGGACAATGGTGCGTTTAGGTGACAAGTGGATTCCACAACAATAGAGAGGAATTCTCTTTATTTTCCGTGGATCTAATATTTCATTATTTGATGTGACACATTTCTATTACAGAAGAGACAAAAATCATTTAATTTTTTTCAAAAGATAATTTTGATTTCTTATTGGAGAGTAGGAATGCAAGATTCCCCGGATAATTTTGATTTATTATTGAAGAGTAGGAATGGAAGATTCCCCTCTCGTGAAAAGAAAATTCATCAGGAATAGAATTTTCTCGTTGCACAAATAAATTTCAAATAAAAAAATCTGAAGAAGTTGGTTCATATCAAATGGAATAAGGCTTCGATGAAGATGGTGATGTAGTCGTATGATAAAAGATTAGATGTTTCAAAGAGGTCTTTTGGGGTTGCTTAGTTAGTTGGCAGCCCTGTCTTTCACACACGTGACTAGGGATTGACCTTAATTAGTCTCCCTCCACTCCATGCACGTACAAGTTCTCAATCGTCACGGTGCATTCTCTCCCATTGCATGTGAGAGTTTCACTTTGCATGCATGGTTTTTCTCTCCTCATATGTGCGAGTCTTTTAGGTGTCAACCCCCTTAGATTGGATTACAGAAACGAAAAAGGGAGGCCTTTTGGGGAGTGAAATTGTCAAGGTTTTCTGACTTTGGCATGTACACACACATGAAGTGCATTATAATTATACTATCTTTGGTGTGTTTTTTTTTTTTTTTTTTTTATACAACTAGCTTTAAATAGTCTTATTTGGATTGACTTAAATATGATCGAAAAAAGTCTGGTTTAAAATGGTATTCGGTTAAAGTTATAACTTGAAAACTTAGTTACATCAAGGCCAGCCTAAAGTCTACAATGTCAACCTTTTGATTGCATCCACACAATACACTAGCAATTAGGGATTACCAATACTTTTGAGCTATAAGAACGTCTATGAGAATAAGCTAACATGGACTTAATAATTTTCTCACAAATAATTTCATTTTTCTCTCACATATAGTTGCATCAAATTGTAGTATGAATGTAGATTTAAAGATTCACATGTGTTGGTTTCTTGGCATAAGGCATGGGTGTACTTCTCATGCTTTGTGTTTGACACCCCCAAGTTAACTCGGTAGATTAATGTGCATGCGTGTTGTTGGGTCACGCTCGTGCCCGATGAATTAGTCATGTCTGGTCAAATATCATGGAGATATCATCATCGACAAAAAAGAAAAAAAAAAAGAGACTAGTCTTATTATTGGGCTCCAAACATATAAGTCCAAAACTCAAAGCTAAAGCTACTAGGCTAATGTACTAATAGCTCGACTGGTGAGGCAACTCCATTGCACAAAACAACTATATATAGATCATTTTAAACCCACCAATTTATCTTAGAGAATAAAATCTAATTCAATGTACACCGAGCTATCTTAGCCCATGATTAACCCTGTTAATCACTCTTTTATATTACTTCCAAAATGTTATTTCTAAAACCTACAAATTTAAGAGTACGAATGAATTAGATTTCTCCCTATTTAGATGTAACTTTTTTGTAAATATTCTCTGCAGGCATCGCTTCTTCTTGTTTTAATTTGTGGATTTCTACTTTAATTCTGAAATGAAAATAAATTTTATTTTTACATAATACATTAGGTTAATAGGAAAGTTAAAATTTTAAAAATGCACACACAAATTTAATGTGACATTTAACCTGCTTTATTATAGGATATTGCATCAACTCTATGTGGCCCCTAGGGTGACCCAAACCTAAAATTTTATGGTCCCACGAGTGCAAAGATAGTATGTCATTGATTCCAATTCAAAAAGCAGAGTTAGAAATCCTTCTCACACCCGGAGAGAATAAAGCAAGCAGCACCAAACACATTACTTACTTACAGTCCCTGCCTTTTACTTTCTTTTCATACCCTTTCCCCATTTTCTCCTCTTTGCCTCCTTTCCTCCCCTCCTTTTTACCCCCCTCTCCTTCCCTTTCCCATGGAATCCATCCCTTCTCCCGTGATTTCAACCAAACCCCTCTCTAATTAAAATACCCAGGAAATCTCCTCCTTTTCCACTCTCATGACTCCTCTCCCTCTCTGGCCATGCCTCCCTCTCCTCACTGCCTCCGCAACGGCGGAACTACTTCGCCCAGAGCCACCAACCCCAACTTCCACTCCACCGTCTCCGTCCAGAAGCTCCGCCGCCTCAACGCCCTGATCCTCGCCCTCCGCCTCTCCTCCTTCTGCTTCTCCTTCGCCTCCGCCGTCTTCATGGCCACCAACTCCCGCTCCGGCTCCGCCACCTGGGTCGACTTCGACGCCTTCAGGTATCGAAGATTCTCCACGTTTCTGCATCTGATTCTGGGGTACCCTTCTTTTCTCTCCGTTTGATCGAATTTCATGCAGATTCGTCGTCGCGGCCAATGCCATCGTCGCCTTGTATTCGCTCTTCGCTGTGGGAGCGTCCGTTTGGGAGATTCTCAAGGGCACCACTCTTTTCCCAGAGGCCGTACAGGTTTGGTTCGACTTCGGTCATGACCAGGTGAGTCCAAACCGGGTTTTCCTTTTTTTCCTTGTCTGAACCGGCCTGTTTATTGAGTTTTTGGAGTTCCTGGTGGACCATGATAGAAATAAACCCATCGTACGGACGAACCCGACATCAGTACTGTCTGCTAATGTGCTTGTTTTACTACTGACCATTCTTCTTTATTTTAACGCATCGATGTTCGAGTCTTAAATCCGACGGTTGAGATTACCCGATTGCACGTGAAAGTATGAACTAATTCAGATTCTGAAATTACGAACTACTCGTGAAATGACAGTAATTTGTGACTTAATACTGAATTACTGATGATGATAAGCTCTGGCTTCCAATAATGCATTTAATAGATAAAAGATTGACTCGACCCATAAATTTCGAGTGGGTCACGGGTTGAGCAGCCAACTCGTTTGATTCCAAGAATTTACTGATTCTTAATCTGACGGTCGGTAGCCAGTTGTGGGCCCACTTCAGTTGATCAAACGGCCAGCAGAGAGAGAGAGAGTGTGTGTGATTTTTAAGAGTATTTTTATGCGTATGCAGGGCTTCTCATTCCTGGTGCTGTCAGCGAACACTGCGGGCACGGCTCTGGCGCGGGATCTGAGTAGAAATGAGACGTGTACGTCCGAGAGCGCGTTCTGCGTGCAGTCGTACATCTCGATCGCGTTGGGGTTCGTGGGTTTCTTGTTCCTGGCATTCGTTTCTCTTCTTACGGGCTTTCGTGTCGCATGTTTTATCATCACAGGTTCTCGTTTCCATATGTGATGCAGAGTGGGAGAGGTCTTTGAGTTTTGAGTTTTTGTTACTTTGAAAGCAAAGTTTGTATTCTTTCTTTTTTCTTTGTTCATGTATTGTTGTGAAATGAGTTGTTATCGGGTTTCGGTTTGTATGTATGGGATTTGGTTTCCTCGTCATATATGCTCTATAACAAACAAGAGGCTTGTGATTGTCATTTGTTGCTTGTGATTGTCACTCTTGCTAGAGTTTTCTTTTTTGTTTCCTTATCTGTAAACTGGTGACTTTGATATTTGGTTGGTGCGGGCATCATAGCTTGACTGCTTAGCTGCAGAACTTTTCTGTCTTAATTTTAAAGGCATTCCTCAATTGTAAGTTTCAAGGTTAACTACTTGGTTGGCAAGGAATTTGCACTTCCAAAAGTAGAGAGGTTTTGTGTTTGACACGTATCTGTATTGACCATCTATCGTAATTTTACTCGGTGCATATTGGATAGAAGGGTTTGGATGTACTCCTAAGAATTAAATCTCAGTTAGCCAGAATCGAGTGTCCCTTGAACTTACAACTAGAGGCCCTTTGATAAGGTTGGGTAGGAAATACCTTGGATTATAAGAGAAAAAAATTATAAATTTATGGGTTGAATGTTTTTATGAGCATTTAAGAATAACATCAATAGATGGTAAAATAAGAAAATTATTTGAAATGATTTGTACTGTCTAATACAGGCCAGTAATAGCGTCGGCCAAAAATATTCCTTCTAAAGGTTGATGAAATGCTGAAAAGGACATGGATAAAATAATGACAATAGATGTAAGAAAGAGCAACATAATCAAAGATATTGGCTCATGTTAAATTGGAATGAAAAAAAAAAAAAGAATTATGATTCATGTAGTCCACTTCAATTAATGACGATGATGGCTCATGAATTACATGGCACCGTTTGATCAATGCATGACTTATATGTTGCTGAAGCAACCAACGGCGGGGACTCTCCTTGGTCGAAGGTGGACCTTACAGTGTATATATGGTTTTAAAGATGTACTGTTTGATGTACCCTTTTTAGAACAGTGTTTGGCGGCGGTAGAAGCTGTCTGTGCTGAGGCGAAATGGAATTTGATGCCTTCTAAGATAGATTAGACATTCACACAGTTCACTGCCTCTCAATAATTACTCGTGGCCCACACAGATGTTTGATTGGAAAGTGGTGAAAGTTTTATAGAGAAGGGTCTAAAAAAGAGTGAAGGTGTGTGAACTTGTCAAAGGCATGTGAATGAGTGGCTTGTTTCCATTCCAGAGGAAGGAAGCTGATGTCACTTCACTCTTCCACTCACTTCAATACAATACTGTATAGTGATTGCCCCAAAGGTAAACGGCGTATGAACATGTCCATCTATTATCTATTCTTTCCTTACTCAGTGAAATGGAGATAGCTGAAATGTGAATGTCATCTTCCATCCTTCCCGTAGTGGCGGCATGTGTACATGTCCGTCTATCAAGGAAGTTAGGAAGCACTAGTTTTTAGCCATCTAGGTGGCAACTTTTAAATGGCGATGATTGTTTCACCAGCACGCCATTTTCTGATTTACATCCACAAAGAGGGCTGACATTTCAGACACTGGAAGTTGGCACTTGGCACGGTTTTCTGTAAGTTAACGTGTGTGTATCCTCAAAATTATCATGGGCTGAATAGCTTGATTGAGTATTGGGACAATGTGCATCACATGGTACACTAGTGAATTTTCCATCGCGTGGAATCAATGGCCTTTAAATGCTTTGAAAACCTTGTGGGTTTAATATGTGTGGCATGGGATTAAGGGTCTTTTCACCCTTTCCTCTGGTGCAACTCACAGACCTACTCACACAATTCTGCACTAGTCTCTATCTATCAAAACTACAATGGAGGATGGATCAGCGTCATTTAGATGGGAGGTGCTAGCCAATTGAGCTAACAATGAATTGGCTGATAAAGTCCCAATCACTGATTTTCTAGGTCCACTCTAAAGTGACCAATCTGCACGCCTTTAAACCAAATTTTTAAGCCTGTCATTTAAATCCAAATCACCCAGACCCATTCCAACCCAAAAAAGAAGAAGTTAAAATAAAGAAAAAAAAAAAGAAAAGAAAAGAAAAGAAAAAGGGTAGAATCAATGTGACTAAAAAGAGTCACTCTTTTGTTTGTTTCGTATGATCGTATCTCTCTCTATTTATCCGAATACTCACTCTTTTGTCATTTTCTTCACTCTAATTTATAGCAATTCAATATAACTCCAAAAAGCAATTTCCAAAGGTATTTCTTACCTAATTTACTATAAAACATCAAATCCCAATCTTTTCAAAAATATTTATGGAAAAGTTGGCTTCTAATCTATATTACTAAAGGGATGTATACACTTTTTGGAGGAGGACACTTGGCATGTCTTGGAGATGGACACGTGGCAGCAGCCAGCCTAAAATGGTATTCTGCTAATCTCTCATTTTCCATCTAAAATTTCTCCATCTCTCCCTCCCTAAAATCTCTCCTTCTCCATGCTAATGCAATCCCTAAAATCTCTCATTCTCCATCTAAAATTTCACTTCCAAGACAACCACACAAAATGGGGAAGAGGAAAATCCCAAATTGTAAAGGATTGAAATATAATCCTTAATGCCATAGAAGAAATCTGTGCTCTCTGTGGGGCCCACTTGGGGCCTACATCACTATCAAGGTTGGGACCCACTGATCATCCTAACCAATTCAACAGGAACCCACAAATTTTAATGGCTTAAAAAAAAGAAACAAATAGAGTGGTCGATTGTGGGCTCAATTGGTCAGAATGGGTGCAAATCTACATGGATCCATTGTGATTCAGGGGAGATCTCTGTTTTTTATCCATTTGGATATCATCTACACATCTAGCAAGACATTTCTGTCACACCCTCGTGATTTGATTAAAATTATTTTATCAATCAATTCATGGGTCCCGGCCCGCATCATTTGATTTTATGGACGGTTAGAATAAAGATGGTGGACCCCATTCATCTGGGTCCCACTTAAAAATATTTGGTCAATTTTTTAGGTCTACGATCATTTGATCCTTTGATCTTTTTAAATCAATTCATGGGTCCCATCCCGCATAATATGCTTTTTTGGACGGTTAGAATAGAGATGGTGGACCCCATTCATCTGGGGGGTTCCACTTAAATAGGTTATGTTTGGTCAATTTGTGAGGTCTATGATTATTTGATCATTTGATCTTTATCAAGCAATTCATAGGTCCATCCCGCATCATATTATTTCATGGATGGTTAGAATATAGATGGTGGACCCCATTCATCTTGGGGGTCCCACTTAAATAGGTTAGGTTTTGTCAATTTGAGAGGTCTATGATCATTTGATCTTTATCAATCAATTCATGGGTCCCGGCCCGTATCATTTGATTTTATGGACGGTTAGAATAAAGATGGTGGACCCCATTCATCTGGGTCCCACTTAAAAATATTTGGTCAATTTGTTAGGTCAATGATCATTTGATCATTTGATCTTTCTTAATCGATTCATGGGTCCCATCCCACATAATATGATTTTATGGACGATTAGAATAGAGATGGTGGACCCCATTCATTTGGGGGGGTTCCACTTAAATATGTTAGGTTTGGTCAATTTGTGAGGTCTATGATCATTTGATCCTTTGACCTTTATCAAGCAATTCATGGGTCCCAACCCGCATCATATGGTTTCATGAATGGTTAGAATATAGATGGTGGACTCCATTCATCTTTGGGGTCCCACTTAAATAAATTAGGTTTGGTCAATTTATGAGGTCTATGATCATTTGATCTTTTTCAATCAATTCATGGGTCCCGGCCCACATCATATAATTTTATGGACGGTTAGAATAGAGATGGTGGACCCCATTTATCTGGGTCTCACTTAATCATATTTGATCAATTTGTTAGGTCTACGATTATTTGATCCTTTGATCTTTTTAAATAAATTCATGGGTCATATCCCGCATAATATGGTTTTATGGACGGTTATAATAAAGATGGTGGACCCCATTCATCTTAGGGGTCCCACTTAAATAGGTTATGTTGGGTCAATTTGTGAGGTCTATGATCATTTAATCCTTTGATCTTTATCAAGCAATTCATGGGTCCCAGCCCGCATCAAATTATTTCATGGACAGTTAGAATATAGATGGTGGACCCCATTCATCTTGGGATTCCCACTTAAATAGGTTAGGTTTGGTCAATTTGAGAGGTCTATGATCATTTGATCTTTATCAATCAATTCATGGGTCCCGGCCCGCATCATTTGATTTTATGGACGGTTAGAATAAAGATGGCGGACCCCATTCATCTGGGTCCCACTTAAAAATATTTGGTCAATTTGTTGGGTCTACGATCATTTGATCATTTGATCTTTTTAAATCAATTCATGGGTCCCATCCCGCATAATATGATTTTATGGACGGTTAGAATATAGATGGTGGACCCCATTCATCTGGGGTCCCACTTAAATAGGTCAGGTTTGGTCAATTTGAGAGGTCTATGATCATTTGATCTTTATCAATAAATTCATGGGTCCCGGCCTGCATCATTTGATTTTATGGACGGTTAGAATAAAGGTGGTGGACCCCATTCATCTGGGTCCCACTTAAAAATATATGGTCAATTTGTTAGGTCTACGATCATTTGATCATTTGATCTTTCTTAATCAATTCATGGGTCCCATCCCGCATATTATGGTTTTATGGACGGTTAAAATAGAGATGGTGGACTCCATTCATCTGGGGGGTTCCACTTAAATAGGTTAGGTTTGGTCAATTTGTGAGGTTTATGATAATTTGATCTTTATCAAGCAATTCATGGGTCCCAGCCCGCATCATATGTTTTTATGGACGGTTAGAATATAGATGGCGGACCCCACTCATCTTAGGGGTCCCACTTAAATAGGCTAGGTTTGGTCAATTTGAGAGGTCTATGATCATTTGATCATTTGATCTTTATCAATCAATTAATGGGTCCCGGCCCGCTTCATTTGATTCTATGGACGATTAGAATAAAGATGGTGGACCTCATTCATCTGGGTCCCACTTAAATATATTAGGTCAATTTGTTAGGTCTACGATCATTTGATCATTTGATCTTTTTAAATCAATTCATGGGTCCCATCCCGCATAATATGGTTTTATGGATGGTTAGAATATAGATGGTGGACCCATTCATCTTGGGGGTCCCACTTAAATAGGTTAGGTTTGGTCAATTTGAGAGGTCTATGATCATTTGATCATTTGATTTTTATCAATCAATTAATGGGTCCCAGCCTGCATCATATGATTTTATGAACGGTTAGAATAGAGATGATGGACCCCATTCATCTTGGTCCCACTTAAATATATTAGGTCAATTTGTTAGGTCTATGATCATTTGATATTTCTTAATCAATTCATGCCTCACCTAAAGAATAAAACATTTGGAAAAAAAACATAAAGATCAAATTAGCAAAAAAAAAAAAAAGGACTCACAAGTTTACTAATTAATAAATTTATTAAAAATAATTCATATCAGTCTGTGCATTTGGTGGTTTCGTGGTTATCCACGGGGTTTTGCTAGTTACTTCTAAGCTCAAGAGATCAAAGTCACTTTCCAATACCATACTATCTATATTAGGGCCTATTCATTTACTAGAATTCTAAGAATTCTTGTATGGAAAATTCTTGAATTCCTAGATAAGGTGGAATTCCTAAATTCTCCTAAGGGTATGAGCATTTTGGAATTCCATCGAAATACAAAGAATGTGGAATTCCAGAAATTTCTAAAGGCAAATTGAAACTTATCATATGCTGGAATTCATAAATTCTTGTAAAGAAATAGAGAATTAAAAAAATGTAAGGGCATCATGTCTCAAAAAAACCCAACCACTAGAATTCCAGTTAGGAATTCTAGTAAAGAAACAAACCCCTTCACGTATCCTTCAGCCTTTCGGTGTACCATTTTTTAATCACTCAAACATGAGCATGTTGCTAAAAGCCCTACAATTTCTACTTATAGATCTAGAGGTCCACTTGCACTCCCCACAAGTGCTTAAGATTCACTATTATAATATATAAAAGCCAAGGGATTTGGATTGGATTTCAACCATATTTTGTAATTTTGACTAACGGTTATCCCACTATCTTTAACCATTACACCTTTATCCCCGTATTTTATGCAACTTTTATCTCTATCGGTTATCCGTTACAACTACTCAGTTATTAACTCTCATCTACTCCACTTTCAACATCCAAGTACTCATGTTTTCTGCTTTTCTTGTTTGTCTTGTTACGCAATAATGCCATTACTCTATATTCTTGCATTCCCTTTGTAACCCACTTCTCCTATTCCCTTTTTTCTGTAATTCCTCTTGGTTTGCCAAAAAAGATACTTTCTTATTCTTTTTTTTTTCTTTCAGTTTTTCTATATTTTTAAAAATAGAATTTCAAGTGTTTGTTTGGTGGAATGGGAATTTCACAATAAATGAAGCTATTAATTAAGAAAACGTTCATTAATTAAAATTCTCCAAATTTATAAATATTAAATTTGTAATAATCATTTATTAAATCTTATATATCTTTTTGACAGTGTATATATTAATTTGCAATGTATGAATATTTAGATTATAAATATATGGATATTCAACTTGAAATGTATGGACCTAACCGTACTAAATATGAGTTATTATGCTAGTATAAAATTAAAAGTATCCAAAAGGTTCATAGTAAAGAAATTTTTCTTACTCGGCTTCAGGAAAGAAGATAAAAGAATGGAAGGGTGAAAAACTACAAATGTAACTAAACCCCATGAAGCCAATTGTAAGTTTAAACACTTGATTTCATAGTCCAAGATGCTCATCTATAATCATTTGAATATAGGTATCTAGAAGACTAGAATTAGTAGTTTTACTATATGATTCGAGTCGGTTGTATGAATCTGATCAGTGCTAGCTGGATATTTATAATACCACGACATTCACATCCCATCTTTAATTAGTTGGCTGGCATCTAAAAAAATCACATTGGGAATGTAATAATGCCACATTAAGTGCAGGAAAGATGCTTTCTACACGCACATGGATCGATTGCATCAGCAGAGCCTGGCTCACATTTTCCCCTGCATGTTTAGACTTGAGAGTCCTTGTGTGCTGGAATTCAAAGAAAAAAGTGTGTGAACGTTTGTTTTTTTCTTCTCACAAAAGCACGAGTTCCAAAAGTGGAGGCCTCATGTCATGACATAAGACTCCCGCAAGCGAGTGGGTGAGTAGATTAATAAAAAAAAACAAGTTGTGAGTGGCCCCACTTTCATATAGCAAGTGAGAAAAGTGGCCTTATTCTTAATTCTACTTTACTAAAAATACAAGAAGTTTAAAACTCTTTGGATAAATGAAGAGAGTAAAGTCATATAGATTTAGGGATGGAATCAGAAATTTTATTTAGGGGGGCCCAAGAAACTTTAAATAAAATAGCACAATAAAAATATGTAATAATCAAAATATTGAAGTTGTGCTTAATATTCTTTCATTATGTTGAAATCATCAATTATTGTTTTAGTACTAATTTTTTCTACAATTTATTTTTCAATATATACAATTAAATCATCAATAAAAAAATCATATTCTATTATACTGCGAAGTGCAGTTTTAACAAACTTCATGACTGAGTTCTTAAAAAATTATCTACCAATCTGTTCCGAAGTGCAGTTTTAAAAACCTTTATGGTTGACAATGCATCAGTATATCTACCATATGTATATAAGAGGAATGTTCATATGCATCTTTTCCTCACTATAGAGTGAGGGACACTTCCCTTTTTTCACATGAAAAGTACATTTTGTACTTCACCATATGTATTTAAAATTTTCAAAAAATGAGAGTGTCCCTCCCTCACCCTATAGTGAGGGAAAGATGCATATGAATGTTCCCCTGTATATATATTTTAAAGTATAAAAATAAAATCTCAAGATGGGTACCGGTCCTTTGTTATGCATGTAACCTGTAAGTTACAATTTATAGCATTACTATTTAAAACATCAAGGAAAAGTAATAACAGAATTTCATATCTAAAATCTAAACCATTTAAAAGCACGTATGGTCCCGCTAGTCTTTATCTCCTTAAAATAATTCTCTTTAACTGAATTTTTTTTACATGGATAATAATAATCAAAGCAAAAAAAAAAAAAGAAGATAGAACTATATTTCTTTATCCATGATGGATAAAACTCTGATTGAACTAAAAAATAATGTAATAATATAATGCAATCGGACATTGATTTTAAGGTTAGAATAATTTTGAGAATTTCCTTCACCAATCTCCATAAAACCTTACTTATTTGTTCTCATTTTCTTTCCTTTCTTTTTTTTTTATCATTTTAAGTTTTATGCAAAATCAACAACTTTTTTTTCTAAGAAAAAAAAACATGTTAAATAAAGTCCTAAATAATGGGATGGTCACATGATGGAGGGGCCAAAGTACTATTTCTAGGGAATTTTCATGATGTAAGGGGGGCCATGGCCCTGCCAGCCCCCCTAGGTCCGCCCATGTATAGATTTCGCATGAGGAGTGAAGTGGAAGTGGAAGTGAAAGAGGAGTTGGTTGAAGGTAAGATTAAGTACTTCACTTCATTATGTTGAAATGCTTTGTGTGAAGTTAAAGTTAATTTGGAGTATAACTCACTTTTACTTAAGAAAATGATAATATTTAAAGTTGAATGAAATGAAATACACATTGCTGACAACAATACTTCATATGTTGAGCCAGACTCATCTAATCACAAGTAGAGTTGATATTTTCAACTGTTATGACCCATTTAATTTTACTCTCCTTTATTTTTGACCTATCCAAACAGGCCATATGTGAAAAGAAAATTTTGTAACTCCTATAAGGTGAGGGATGTAGTTGTTGTTATTATTATTATTAATATAACTATCACGACTGCATGGGAATTCAATATTTGCTTGATCCAATCCATGTCATTCATTAAAAAAAATGTCTAATCGAAGTCCTATTACAAACCCGCATGTGAGTGAGCAATGACAATGGAGTGGGTGCTTTAACAAGCTCAATGGTAGTTATTTTCAAGTTTCAAAATATAGTAAGTTAATGATTATAGTTGATGAGACAAGGAAGAATCAAATACTCAACTTAATCTTACTTTGGTCACGCGCCCAGTACCTATTAGGGTACGAGTATTTTGTGCATAATATTTTAATAATATATAAACCAATCATAAAAGAAAAAGAGTGAGTGACCAAAATCAGAACCTGCAACATTACTTTGTGTGAGTTCAAAAATATATATATACCACCACCACCACCACCACCACCACCATAACTTCAAAATAATAATAATAATACAAGACTCAGTGGTACACCTATGTGGGGAGATTTTCAAGACACCAGGATTATGCTGATCTCGGCTATAAGATGACAATTAGCGCGCCAACGTGCCGCCCAGACACACTTCGGCCGCCGGGATAAAGGCCTCAGCCGAAACCAGACTTACTTCGGCTGCCCATGCCAAGCTCGACTACCAAGGTTGACCTCGGCTGTGCGCCTGACCCCGGCCGAAGAAGCCGGGACGGAAGCCGAGATGAAGAAAAACCATGCTCTCGCCCCACGCCCGCCACGTCATCGGACACGTGGCAGAATAGGGGTGCGAGCCAGTGGGACAGATGAGCCATCCCAGCTGTCCACAATCTTCGCCAGATAGCTGACAAGGCGGCATCCAGCGGCTGTAGCCAAATCAGGGCAGAGCCTGAGGATGGATCCGATGGGAACTCTACCGCCAAAAGCGGGTGACACGATCAGACCCAACATGACATGCATTTAATGCAATGTGGGCTGATCGGACTGACAATAAATGCTTTGTGGGCTGTGATGGACCCGCATTTATTACTTTGTGGGCTGATGAGAATATCCCTATCAAATCTAAGGGCCCATTCAAAGATATTAGATAGAGTCCACTATAAATAGGACAACATTCCATAACAAAGGCACGCAATACACACTCACTATAACTGTTACTCTGCCTTTCTTCTTCCTCTCCCACCTTTGTTCAGTTCATACACTAACTTAGGCATCAGAGAACCTTGCGCCGCTCAGGACAGGGTCCTCTAACCGTTTGTTCTCCCCCTTTTAGGTTTTGAGGCAGTTGATCTTCATCTCACGTTTGGTTAAGTCCTATCAGGCACCCCATAATCTTGTGAGTTATTATTTCTGCACTTACACACCCCTCACAGAAGAGGGTAATTATAAGGACAAGTCTCCTGTTGAACTACTGAGGATTGGCCCTAAGCGATGGCTGGGGGAGGGGGGCCAAAATTCGAAAGCCCCACTAGTTTTATAGAAATTCTCAGTTTTTTTTTTAAAAGGCCTCTCTAAAATCAACTTGTAAATTCACCACAATGTCATGGGAAACTTTCATTTTTTTAATATCCTCCTAAGAAATTATTATTATTTTTTTACATAGTGTCCCCGGGGAAAATTTCCTACTTTCGCCCCTGGTTGCCGTTATTTTTTGGGTATGAGGATATATATATATATATGGAAATATTCAAGTGTATCTATCCTTCACTATAGGTAAGGGACACTCCCTTTTTTGGAAAGTTTTAAGTGCAAAAGTGACTTTTCAAATATATAGGAATACTTCCTATGTACTTGAAACTTCCCAAAAGGGGGAGTGTCCCTCACTCTATACTGAGGGATAGATGCATAGGAATACCCTCTATATATATGTATGTATGTATTGCTGAGTTGATTTCAAAGCAAATTTAGGGTTTTGGCATCCCATTTATAGTACTTGTAGGTTCAATGTTTTCTCTAAATCTAAGTTGATCCATAGAATGGAATCAAGTGGGCAGACAAGGTTTGTCTTGAGCCACCAATTTGACTTGTATAGGTTAAGAAAAACCTGACCCACATTTAAATAGGTCAAGATAGGGTCAACTCGCTCGACCTGTATAAAATGCCTAATTTATTTAAATGTGTCCGGTCATGGTCAACCTCTATATCTAAACCCATTTAAATAATTTGGTATTTAGAATATAGTCTATTTTAAATAGAAAGATGTGAACTTGTGTTGGATTTTCATTTTCTTATGGCCTTCAACTTAATCTAAATATAGCCTTAATTTATTGAATTAGATTGGGTTTGGGCCATGCCTTCATAGGTGGGCTCGGATTAAATGGGTCGACCGCATCGGATGCGGGGTTATATAGTTACTTGACCCATTTTTAAAAATGGGTTGGAAATACAGGTTTACCTCCAACCCATTGCAAGTTGTTTGGACCCAACCCGACCCGATCAATTTTGACCCAAACCGACCCGTTTTGCCACACCTTTCAATTAAAGGTATGAAAACTTGATTTGATGACTCTAATCATTCTATTAAAGAACACACACAAAAAAAAAAAAAAAATGAATGATTGGACATTGGATTGTTCTAGCCGTCTATTGTGCAGGTCCGGGGAACACAATTTGGGGTATCCTCGAGGAGCACTTTCCCCATTTTTCCTTCCAACTGTTACGCGCTGATCGCTCGCCCGCTCGTCGCCGCGAGCCGGTTTCAATGACGCGTGTGTTGTTCCCTTGTCTCCCCCACTTAACTTTCCAGGGAAGTCAGAAAACAAGAAAACTTCTCGGATCCTTTCCTTTCTACTACGACACAAGTGCTGATTTCCCCTTTCCACGGAAAGGCAGATCGAAAAATCCAGCATCTCAAATTCCAACAATCAAAAGGTGAGAACGGGAAGATCTCCGATTTTTGTTGTTGTTGTTGTTGTTGTTTTGAATCTTTGGAATTGGTATACGAAATCATTTCCTCGTTTGGAAGATTTTGAAAATTGTACATGGAACCTGATCAAATGAATGATTTGTTGATTTCTTTCTTCTTTCTTTCTTTGTTGTTTGGAAGATTTGCATTTATTTTGTGAAACTGAGGTAGGGTTTTTTTTTTTGTAAAAGTTGAGGTTTGTGTCATGGAGTTTTGGGCTTTGGAGAGGAGACGAGATTTGGGAATGGATTCGTTGTGGTTTCGGTCCGGATCATGTGACACAGAGCATCTGGTCTTTCTCTGTCAAAAGAATTTTTCTTAGGGTTCAGTGATCCACACCATTTACATGATCTTCTTCTAGATTGGTAGGATCTTAACTAAATAATCATCCTTTTGTTATTGTAGTTTTATTTCTATTGAATGTGTACTGTCTCTGGATTTTGCTTACCAATTGAAGGTTGTAATTTATATACGTAGAAATGCAACTTATCCAAGGATTTTGCATAGGATAGATCGGAATGGAAAAACAGAATTCATGGCTTTGATGATGAAGCTAAATTGATTTTAGGGATCTGGAAGATTTTTGTGGGTGGGATGCTCATGGTATTTATGGTTTGGATGATTGAGCGTGCTAGGGAAAGTTTAAAACTAGAAAACGAGATAAAGTTGTTGATATTCTTAGGAAGTGAATTGTATATTTCCCCACCTGAAATCACACTGCTCGAGGTATTGGGCTGAAAAGCATCAATTGCTCATTTGTGGTGCATCTCATGAGTTAAGTGACTCTGATTTTTAGGGGGATGCCCCTTTCATGGTTACGAATGAGCCATGTTAGCATGTGCATGGGTTATTGGGTTGGCAGCTCAGCTAAGTAGTGTTGATAGTTGAAAGATATTAAGACCTGAGTTCTGAAGTCTGGTAATATCTTGACAGAATATAGTTACCTAGTTTCTACTAAGTTTGAGCTGCAAATAGTTCTTTTGAGTATTTATAACTTGCAGTTTGATTCAGTCAATAATTCGATGTTGATGGATCAGTTTGCAGATTGCATTTAACTGGTTTGATTACTGTAAAGAACATCCTATGTCTTGAATGTTGTCTTCCACTCATCATATGGTCGGATGCGGATCTGATAGTACCCATTGCGTAGATCAATTTTTGAAAGATACCAACTCCATTCATCATATCTAACATATCTAGCCAGGGGATGAGAAATCAATATTTTACCATAAGTTTTTATTGATGGCGCGAGAGCGACTGCTACGCACATGCACTAGCTTCCATCTTTATTTGGTATAAGGAGGGATGGAACAACACATGGGCTACGGCTCTCCTTGATATAACTTCGCTTTTATAGATCATCAACTTGGTGCTTCAGCTCGGTATGCTCGCTTGTGCTCATTTTATAAGTAGGGAAATTAGGCAAGGATGCTCCGGGAACCAAGTCTATTGCATGTTGTATATCTTGTATCTGTGGTAGCTATTTTGGTACCTCATTAGGCGTCAAATCTGAGAATTCGAGGAGCATGGATTTGACTTCATTAGATATAGAAGCATCTTGATCTTTAGCAGGCTCCTGCATCCGCTTGGTGACTAAGGCGAACATGATGCCCTTGTTTGTTACTCTCTTCCTCAACCTTGCGCATGGTGCGAACATGGGGATTGAAAGGAGAAACAGTGATCGAAGGAGATGATGTAGACGAAGGTGTTGTTGGCCGTAATGAAAGGAGCTGGACTTGTTGTCATTTCCATATAAAGGAATGCATGTTCTTCTTGTTTTTAGTGTATACTTCTTGATCGAAAAGTTAGGGCCGCCTAACAAGAATATGAGTGACATTCATAAGGATCACATCACACCAAATATCATCCTCATAAATCCCAATGTTAAAGATACCAAACACCAACAAGTTACAGGAATGACATAATCATCTACCCATGCAACCTTGCAGAGCCTTGGGGGATCGAGCTTACGGACAATCATTTTTTTTTGAACTGTACTTACGGACAATCATTAACATAGTGTCCCATCTAACCATAATGGAAACAATCGACATTCAGTCGATTCGTACTACAAGGTTCACGTCCCCTAGCATCTTGTGCTTGTGGTGCTGGCACTCTCTGCTTTTGTGCCAAGTGCTGTTGAGGAGGAGGACCGCCTTGGAGGTGGTTGATAGCCTTGTGCCAGTGCCCGGTTAAATGATGATCTAGACCTCTCCGAGTAGAAGACTCCCCAGCTTTGAAGCCAAAGTGTCAAGACATTCTATTGCCACGACTGCGGTTCAACCCATCACGCCTTGTGATTACACCTCATCAATGTCTTGAAGTCGTGGAGCACTATCTCACACTTGATCTCTTGGTGCAGGTTCGTTCGATAATAGGTCGCTGTCATAATATCATTTTATTTCATCTTGCATTGGACGAGCTCATTGAATTTGTCAATGTCTATTGATGTAGTGCATCTAATCAGAAGGTAGGTATTAATTTTCTAGTTTCTTATGCATGTTGTCCCACCTAGTGATATCGAGGTGTCCCGTGATTGATTATTGTTGTCAATGTTGTCCAACCAGATTCTTGTGGCCACTGGCCACCCGTTGATCATCATCCATATTTTACCAAGTGAAATAATCTTCAAGAGAATTCATTCAATCAACGAAGGCTTTTACATCGAGACATCCACATCAGCAATTCACACGTTGGACCCTTTTAGTGATGCCATCATTTTTTGCCCCCTTTTTTTTGCGTTTGTATGTGTGTGTGGTGGCTCTTTGGAAGAGATGTTGGATGAAATCACGAATATACTCATGAAGTTTTGAATTAACTTGATGCGTTGAATTTTGTGGAACTATAGCACTAGAAGACTCTTTAGCAGCTGCTTGTTGCTTGTTGTGCATCTGTTCAATCAAGGCTAGTCTCCAATGCATATACCCGCTTGTATAATTCAAATATACTAGTGTCTCACTGCTGGTCGCTCAGCCTTCCCCGATATGTTTGGCCAATATGGGCAGACATACTCGCCAAAAAAAAAAAAAATGCAAGTTTTTTTTTTTTCAGTATGAAGTACATATTGAAAATTAAAAGAATCTGACCTACTGTGTAGGTATTGTTATTAGGTGTACGCAGGCGAAGACAGATTGTTGATTGGAGTCTGGGTGGTAGTGATCTCATTGATTGAAGTTGGATGCTCGTGACTGCCAATTATGTGTTGACTAGGTCTCATGCTTGCAGTTAGTGCATAGTCAATGTGCATGGTCATTGGTTGGGCTGGTTACCGTTCTAGATGGATCAAGTTGGGCCCTCCTGACCCTGCCTACATGCAAGCAAAGGCGGGGAAAAAAAATAGGTTTGGACTAGGTGAAATAGGTTTTTGATGGTGAGTCTAGGGTTTTGATGGTGTATTTGGGGATGGGTTAACGAAAGGTTTTGGAAGTTAGTGGGATTTCGTTGGGATGGTCTTGAGAGCAAGGATCAAAATAGCAGTTGTGCCACGTGTATTAGCCGGTGGCAAAAAAAGCTATGTAGCAGGCGATACGTAGCATTGTAGTGGTGTGAATTTTTAAAGTGATAACAAAATTGGAACTTGTATAGTGGCTAGTGTAGTGTTTTTTTTAGAGACTTGAATCTATATAAGAGTAGAAACAACTTTAGGAAAGGACTCTTGTGGAGAAAAGATAGGGTAAACGGTGCGTTTAAATCAAAACTGCTGGGCTCGGCTGGGTTTTACACCTACCGAGTCATAGTGGCGATATTTTCTATTTAGGTCGTTACGCCACGTAGAGGCCGATCTGTTTCATGCTTGAGAGGGATTTGAAGGGTTGGGTTGGGGATTGAGGAGAGATGATAGGGATGGGGGGGAGGGTATGGGATGAGTAGTTAAGGGTTCAATTGGGAACAATGGTGTGGACCGTGTGGTTAAGGGTTCAATTGGGAACGATGGAGTGGTTGCTGGTTTTTATGACGAGAGTGTGATTTGGGTTTGACAGAATGATGAATTCAATAAAAGGAAATGCAATACGAGTGAGGATAAGTCTCGATTACCTTAGGCGAACCAGTTTGATAGGGGTCTTTCAGTATACCAATCTGATGCAGCCCCGATCTGCAAACAAAGTAGGCCAAGCACCTGTGATAGGGTAGGTCGGATGCTTCAAAGGAATTCACTCACACAAGCACACAAGATCAAAGAGGAGCACTCACAATCAAGAGAAAACTGATAAATTTTTATTGAAGTAATGAAGGCAACCCTCCAATACATAATTATAGATCTATGGGACATTCCTTCTTATGTTGGAATTCCCATTCCATTACACTTCCTAATCACATTCCTAGATTCTCTCCTAGGAATTGCAAACTCATGATAGAAATACTAAAAGATCGGGATACCACCACAGTTTGATTGTCCAACCCATAACAATAATGGGCTGGATGGATTGGCCAAATGGGATGGGTTGTTCCATAGGCCATGGGCTAGACCTGAGCTTGGCTTAAATGGAATGCCTTGCCTCATGCATCATGGTTTTAAAACATTGATATTAATCCAACAATCTGTGAATGAGATGGCAGATTGTCTTGCTAAACAAGGGGTTGACTACTGGACCGTGTGTAACTTTAGTGCTAATGTCATGTAGTTAGCGTTGGTGTTTCGTATATTCTTCTTATACCGATACTCCAGTTTTGAGATGTATTTTTTTGTTTTTTTGGATAAATCCTGGTTGTAACTTTCTATCTTATTAATATAGTCCTTTGTTACCGATAAAAAAAAAAAAAGAAAAAATAAAAACTGTTAGTCTGCTATCTAACATGCAACTTTTCACTAATTCTTTCACGTCTGTTTTGGTTTCGCCTTAACCTAGTTTCTTGTTCTTGTAACTCTTAAGTTTTAACTCTAATATGCAGGGTTGTATGATCAATTTTTTTTGCTAATTTGATGCGATTTCTTATTAACATTGTGAACTTCAGGTTATTTTTTGATTGAAATTTTGTTTTGCAATCTCATTGTTGTTGTCATTCGTTCTAGTCTTTACAAAAGAGATGCACTTAATGATTTTTCTCACACCTATTCACAAATAGAGTATTCACACTGTATGATATTGGTCTTTGCAGGCAAAAAACTTCACTCAAGCTTCGTTTGTGCAATATCCGTACTAGGGTGCATGAATTGGAAGCCTTGGGCCTTTTTTGGTGCGATGCTATAATTTCAGTGGCCATCGATGGGTGAACCACCTATTAGTGCTAACACTTCTCAAACATCACCTTAAAACCCATCTTATCTTCTAATGTAAATGTGTTCAGACAGATTTTGATCCATTGCATCAATGGGTGATTCTTTGTATATGTCTGGATCAAATAAGAACTTGGAAATGCCAAGTACCATTTCAAGTAGAAAGACATCCAAACAGTGTTTAGTTGTTTCTATTCAGAAGAATTTACAAAAAGCTCTTAAGCCGCTGGTTTCTATGAAACATGGGAGATTGGGTGGTGTATCTGCTGATCAGATGGTATTCTTTTTAATTAAAGTTGCAGCCCTGGATCTGGTTCGAAGACTGTCTCGTGCAAGGTGTCCATTTATATGGAATTGTCTTCAAGCATCACAAATCCTTTGCTATCCACCATTTAAATGGATACAGAGATGGGCGCCCCTCAAGATTTTGGTTGAAGGCATGCAGGTTGGTTCATTTATCTGAGTGTCTGGTGTAGAACTGAACATTCATGTATCTTTAGAGGATTACTTTATGGCCAGTTGCGTAAGTGTTTGCACTCTGCATTATGGTGTTTCTGACTCTGATAAGAATCAAATAGGAGGGTTTAGTTCTTGACATGTGAACGCCTAGTTTTTCCATTCCTTATTACTTTGTATTTTTGTTATCACAACAATGATTTTTCTTTTTTCATTTTCAAATGTTTGCTCTCATATAGCTATTTATTTGTTGCAACATAAAGATAAAGTAGCTGACATATTTTGAAATTTTCATAAGTTGATTCAATTTAGTACAACAAAATATCAAGGGCAAAAAACGGCCCCTCACACTTCCTTTTTCTCAAAATCACTTTCCAGATAAGCAGCATTCACTTCCCCAATGGTGTCAAATTGCAGATTATCCAGAGCTGATCTATCCCACTCTTCCTTAGCATACAGGGTAGCAAAGAAATCCGTAATGTGGTTAACAATACCCTCCCGATTAGATAACCTCACATCCCCATCCACCAAAGAGGTAATATGATTTTTGGATGCCATGGTTGGGAAGGCATTAAGTCGAATGATATCAGCCGTAGGAAAATTGAAGAAAAGATGCAATTATCCTCCCGATCAATTTTCCTTTTTGCCATGCTATATGTTACATTCATATCCATCGGTTTTTCAATTTGCTTGCCAACCATATCCAATTCTTCAAATTTCCTTGTTGCTTCATCTATTGCTTGCATCTTTTCTTCGACACTGGGCAGAGAAGGCAATTAGTGCCAGCCCCTCAAGATATGTTAAGTCGAATGTGCATCTGTTGCTTGCATCTTTTCTTCGACACTAGGCAGGTGTTAAGTCGAATGATATCAGCCGCAGGATAATTGCTTGCATCATAGCAGCCTCTCCTGCGGCTGATATCATTCGACTTATCATTGCCCGCCCCTCAATCTCACCTCCTTTCCGCATTACTAAAGTGTAGGAATTATAGCAAGAAACAACTGCGTGGAAGGCATGGCAGTATGCAAAAGAGGCTTAGCCAGGAAGAACGAAGATAAGGCAAGAAGGACACTCTTGCTTGGGAAGGTTGATCATCTGAAAAATGGAATCCAGAGCGGGTCATTAAAGGATTTGGAGACTGCCCAAGGAGATTTTGAGGTCTTCAGTTAACCTGTGAATAGACTGCTGGCGCCAAGGGCACAAGACAGGATACATCTTGCATTCTTTTGTGTTATATTGTATTTTCACTATCAATGGAAAATGTCCTTGTAGCTTTGTTGAGAATACTTGAGATGTTGCATTGTTTCGGAATGATTTGCAAACCCAGAGCAGTTCCTTTTTTTTTTAAAAAATATTTTTTCTGAAGTTGACCTGGCTTATAAGTTATGATTTATTTCCTTCAATTAATGGATAATTTACTCTAATTTATAGAGTATTTGTTGTTAAGTTAAATTTAGAATCTTTTGGCTCCTCAGTTTCGTGGTCTTTCTTTGTTCTTTGTATCCTTTATGGTTGTACATGTTTTGGCAGAAACTTTCCAGACCATTGTTATTCCTGACAGTTGCAACGGCCATCTCTGATAAGTCAGATTATTCTGGAGAAACCCCAGACAATACTGATCAATCTCAGGCACAAGCCGCACAACCTGAGTTGCCTCAACCACAATCATCTCCTGAAGTGAGGTAGAAACTGTTACACATTTTAGACATTACTTTTGGAAACTTTCACAAATGCCTCATTATCTAATTAGGGACACATTGGAATGGATCAGTGATGGTCCCCTTCCAATAGTCCTTTTTAATTGCCCCTTCATTGGCTGTAATTAATTCGTTTGACTACCGGAAGGATAGCCTCTCCTTTGACGATCCCTTTCTCCAAATAACAATGGGTGAGCATTAGCATGGTTCATGCTCCATTTTCATTTGACCCGTTCAGCTTAATTATTATGCTTTGTGCCTTGGCGTGTTCTGGTCATGGCCCCTAAAAGAAGAAGAGAAGTTTGGTGGGGTTTTCCCCACTTTGAGAAAAGTACCACTCAGTGAACTTTGGTGAGATGAGAGTAGTTGCAGCTAATGGTAATAATTTGGAAACTGTCGAGAGCACTGCAGTCTTGTTGCTTAGAAAATATTAAAAGCATGCAGAGGTGCTCAAGATGCTGTTGTTTAATGGAATTGTCCTTTCTGGTCTATTTCATGCTAAGCTTTATTGACACATGCTTGCATAACTGCTATTAGTTTAATATTCTTAGCAGACACCATATTAATCATGTCAGATAATTGGGATCTGTTACCATCAATAAGTGGTAGAATGGTTAGTGTTATGCTTCTCTTTACCAGGTCGGCCAAAGCTTAACTGAAATGATAAGAAACTAGAAGTAGGTTGTCAGGGCAACAACTCTATTCAGAAGTGCAGAGATTTGGGATGGGCCACTGTAGGGCTGGTACAAACCAGCACAAATTTGCTGATTTGTCTGCCAAGTGATCTGTTTATGTGGATAGGGAAGCCATATCTTAGAGATTTCTTTTAATTGTGTCCACTAGTAAGGAGGAAATATATATTATAAGGAGGAAGTACATGTTAAGTTATATAATCTCATTGTCGAGATGTCTAGATCATGATGTTTTGAGCTGGTTGTGTGAAGAGCTTAAACTCAATTTTGGTCTCCTTGTTCATACAACATATTTCAGACTATTTCATCATCATAGGAGCATTTTCAATCTATTTGGGCTCAGTTTTAGAATTACGATGAGCTCAACAATAAATCTGCCTTTTGAAACTGCTAAATTTCAACTGCTTTCATGACTATGAGTGTGCTGTCAGTTAGTCATGTCTTTGAAGCAAGGTTTTCTTGAAGTTCTTTTTCATATAGGTAATGTGACTTGAACCTAAGGTTTTGTCTGTCTCCAAAAAATTTGGTCATTGGCTTTTCAGGTTCTCTTTTTCAAATATATGGGGCATACTACACTGACTGAACTGCTATCAAAAGCAGGAACTGCCAAGGAAGACATTATTGTTGGAAAGACCTTCCCCTTTTCCTTGAAGGCTTTTATTGTTCTCCATGTTTTTAGTAAAATTTTTCTTTTTACTCATAAAAATAAAGGAAAAGCAAAACGGCAGGAAGCATTTTGTTGATAATCAAGTTCTTCCAATTATCTTTCCGCCAAATGGTTTTTGGAGCTTCTCTTTGTTTGAGCAGTATGATGAGAAACAACATTGTACCATATTTTTTCCTTGGAAGGACATCTGTAACTATACATCTGACTTCTAGTTATATTTATGATACTTGTGCTTTTCAGACCCTCTGCCGAAGCCCTTGGTCCTGTTATATCTGAAAGTTGGTTGGTACAACTCAAGGAAGAATTGGAGATGCAGGGAATTACTTTACCTCAAAGGTGTGTACTTTGTGATTTAGCTTTGAGTAAAGAATATCTTTATCTCTTAATTTATGGTCAGTGCAATATGCTGGAAACTGTTCTTGTGAGCTTTGTTATTGAAAAGAGTATCTCTGTTTATATGCTTTGAGAAGTGTCTTCTTTCTTGAGGAAAAACAAATGGAAGAATCTCAAGAATAATTGAGAAATAAATCAGAATTATTAAGGAAATAGGAATCATGTTATAGAGAAGGTAGGTTTTAGTTAGGACTTTAATCGAGCTGTTATTGTTGACATGGGCATGGCTGTCGGGATTGGGGATGGATAGAGGATTTTGATACAATCATTCAGTGACTTCTAATGGCAGTACTTCGTAAAGAATATGACAGTAGATTGCAATTATTTTACATGTAAAAAATGCATCTATAAGAATTATCTTTGAAATATAGATAACATTGAGTGCAAGTAATATATGAACAGAACAGTCCTTTCGTATATGCCTCTTGTACCGATACATCAGGCTCGAGATATATTTTTATCTGTTCTTTGGATTTAGCCTGATTGTAACTTTCTTTATTTTTAATATAGTCCTTCGTTACCGATCATTAAAAAAAAAAGGAACAGAACATTTCAGAAAATATCTATATATGGATGGATGAAAGTAAAAATATTTTTCTTTTTACCTTTAAAAGTGTTGGGACATTGTGAAGCTGCACTTTAGTTTTACACTGGTCTCTCTCTCTCTCTCTCTCTCTCTCTCTCTCTCTCTCTCTCTCTCTCTCTCTCTCTCTCTCTCTCTCTCTCATTGACTGTATCTAAATATAATTTTCCATATCCTCCTGACTATGTTTAACTATCGCATCAAAAAAATGCGCATGCTAGTCAATTGAAGATCTCTATCCTGAGAGATTGCACAAGTATCTTGTCCCACGAAAACAAACCGTGAAAAGACTCCACTTTGGATGGCTATTTGACTTGGTCTAAATTTGCATGCATGCCATTCCTCAACCTGGAAGAGTGACTTCACAAAAGTAACGCGTGGCTCTTTCTCGACCAAATCCAAGTTTTTCTCTTGGAGACTCAGATGCACATCCGTTGGAGCATACTCCAAGTATTTCACCGCACTTTATCACTTCTTTAAGATCTCTCTTTATTCGTATTGTCACTTTCCAGCAATCTCTGAACTCTGAAGTCTCACCTTATATCTGAGACAGAGAGAAAAGGAAAAGGCTTTATCTGCTCGTGGTCTGTTTGTTGTGATACCACTTGTTTGAGAGTCAAAAGTATTCACCATTTCAATTTTACTTTGTTAAAACTGCAGTAAATCAGAATGAGAGCATAAAGCTTCTTGAGGTCAAAAGGCTGGTGTGCAAAGTTTTGGCAACTTTGCGAATAATATCCAGCTCTTGTACTCAACCCAACAAAAATCCTGTATATTTTCCTCTGATATATATTTTTTTTCATCTATGATGCTCAAATGCTTGATGTCCAACCATGCCAATAACTGTGAGAAGCCTGCTACATGTATTTGGTTTGGCTATAACCTGCATAAAAATACCCGTCAGGGTTGCTACTGCTTCCTAGAATTGAGAATTTCAATTTTTAGTCCCAAACTTCTTTTGCCTTTTAAGGTTGATGGCCAGGTGCGTAGGGTCATTGAGTTGGTCAGTATTCATTAAATGTATTTGAAGTGAATATTTTTCAATTTCTTTAATTTTTTTTCTTAATATACATTTTTTTAACCATCCATTGGGGACTTCTTTGAAGTTATATTTCACACTATTATTTTTGCAGGATAAATGACGATGAGCTCCATCGTTTCTATAATGCAGCAAATGGAGACTTCTCATCCTTACTTTCTTCAATCAAGAGGACCATTCGTTGGAGGGAGACATATAAAATTCTTTCATTACAAGAACTTGAGGTGTGGTCACATATGGTATTTTGGCATGGATGTGATGTAAAGCTCCGGCCATGCCTTATCGTTCGCCTTGGACTTGCGTGCTCTACTTTAGCATATCATGACAGGCCTCGGTTTGCTCAAGCAGTAGGTATGGGTTATTCCATTGCTAAACTTAATGTGATGTGTGGTGCTGAGCTAGTTCCATGAGATATTGACTTAAAGGGTCATAAGGGCCCATGTTATTATATATATATATCTCCAATGATTGGCTGAATATGTGCAATAATCGTATTGTTATATAGGTACCTACAACAACACAAATCTACACTTGCTGACTGTTAAATGTTGGGAGTAGTGGAATAGGATTTCTTTTTTTTTTTTTTTTTTTTTTGAATTATTAGAGTAGTGCAATAGATAGTGAATATGAAGGGTGTTTTATCTTTGTGGATGTTTAGGGACTTTGATCGACCCCCAGTTATCATAAAGAGCCAACCTGAAAATTTTGGGTATGGACCCTTCTCTAGACCTGATCTATAAGGTTCAGTTCCAAGCACATTCTGGTTCCAAATCATGGTTTAAAAATATTGGTCGACTTGAACTAAGTATTTGTCTATCCTGATGATTCATTTTCCATCAATCTTGGTATTAGAACGTATCACGTGTATTGGTTGATACACGGTAATACCTTGTTAGAGATATTGACACAGCATGTCTGTTCAGCATCCTTCTTCATCTGCAACCTTTGCTCGTCTTATTCTCAAGACGAATAAGGGCCTCGAGAGTCTGAAACTCAGGACATTTGGAAATCTCAGTGTTTCTTTTTTCTTTGAACTTGGGAGAGGGCCTTCAAAACACTTATGGAACCAGTAGTTTCCTTGTAAAAGTAACCACCAATTAAAATAGGATACATGGAAGGGTTTAGGGTCTAGAAAATTTAACACAAAATCAAGTGCATTCGTTGTTGCCAGCTGGCTAGCTAAGGCCATTAAATGGACTTGACTGTCCATTTAATGTCCTTTGAATTGATTGCTGATATCGAGTGAAGTGATTTTTTTTTTCCCGATGGGTAGATCCTAAAGTCTTCTTAGATTTGATAGACTATGCAACAAGTAGTTAATATTCTAGGCAAACCACTATAGTTTTCTAAAATTTTCTAAGCACGCCCTATAAATCCACCAATGGGGTTCAAATTATAATTCTAACTGCTCATTATCAGCTCGTGGTACCTCCTATGCTCAATCTTACTCCAATTGTCCACCTTGATCATCCGTAAAACACATGATTATGATTAACTTTAAAGTGAGTCTAATCACTTGGCACAATCAATTTGACAGAGGGTCCAACTTCAATTGGAGTGAAATTTTCATAGATTGAATGGTGATGGTTGTTTTGAGTAGTTTGGGTTTCACACTAATGGATTTATAAAGATGGGCTAAACAAAATTTAGGCCGGCCCTCAGAGCTTCTAGTTCTTAAGAGGCAGTCTTGACCCTTGATCCTAAGGCTTTAAAATGTAATGACTTCTAAGTACAATTATTGTAGTAGTTTTTAATTTAAATATTGATAATAGTGAGATCATTATCAAATTGGGTTGAGTGCAAATTCACAAGAGAGTCGGTGCATATGAAGGTATGGATCAAATATGAGGAGCCCTAATGCATAGTTAAGACTTAACAGACTGTTAAGCATTAATACCCTTAAATCATGAGTGAGGATATTATGATGGACCTAAATTTTTGACCAATCATAATCCATGATGAGACATTTCCATCCCCTTGTCCCTCTTGATTGGCATGCTTCTAGGTAGGTCCAACCATGAATCAAAATAGCGGTCGGGTATTTAGTGCCATTCTCAACCATAGCAACTGCTATGGGGCCATTACACCTGCTATGTGGTCTCTACATGCTATGGGGCCATTACACCTGCTATGTGGTCTCTACATGCTACAGGGCCGCTACAAAGTGAGATTGATTGCTGCTTTCCAAAATCTTTTAAAATGCACAGTAAGGCTTATTTCTCTTCTTCTTCTCTCTAAACACAATTCTATACAACTCTTCTACCCTTGTATGCTTAAAAAAAACACCAAAAAACACATTATCTTTCCGAACTGAAGTCGATGCAGGGAGTTCCTCTCAAGGGCTTTTCTCTAGGCATATCTTGGTAGAAACCCCCTTTGGTAGATGTATTATTTTCTCTACTCAACAATAATAAAAATTTTATTTTGATGAAAGTTTATTTGTTATTTGGTTTGAATTTTAAACTTTATTTAAGCATTATTTTGTAATTTATATACCCGTTATTATGTACAATTGTATTAAATTGCTAATTTGAATTATGAATTTAGAAATGCATAATAGTTTCTAACTTAGTAAAGCTAACCAACATGAATAGTTGGGAAAAATTAGATCAACACTACTTTTTTTTTTTTTTTTTTATGAAGAATGGGAAAGCGGTTGAGCCAGATGGTATCCCTATTGAGGTCTGGAGGTGCTTGGGGAGGATGGCATTAGTTGGTTGACAAAGCTTTTTAATGTAGTGCTAAAGAGCAAGAAGATGCCTAATGCATGGAGGAAAAGTATTCTTATACCCATATACAAGAACAAAGGAGATATTCAAACCTGTGCGAACTACCGCGGGATTAAATTGATGAGCCATACGATGAAATTATGGGAGAGAGTTATTGAGAGAAGACTAAGAAGAACAACAAACGTTTTAGAGAATCAATTTGGCTTCATGCCTGGGAGATCAACCATGGAGGCTATCTTTCTCCTAAGGAGGTTAATGGAACAATATAGAGAAGGTCAGAGAGATTTACATATGGTGTTCATTGACTTGGAGAAGGCCTATGACCGGGTTCCTAGGGAGATTCTTTGGAGAGTTCTAGAAAAGAAAAGAGTGTGTGTCGCATATATTGAGGCGATAAAGGATATGTATGATAGAGTCGTGACATCTATAAGGACGACTGGCAGCGAAACTAACGAGATTCCTATCATGATTGGTCTACACCAAGGCTCAGCGTTAAGCCCGTACTTGTTTGCCCTAGTTATGGATGAGATTACAAGACATATCCAGGATGAGGTGCCGTGGTGTATGCTATTTGTAGATGACATTGTTTTAGTGGATGAGACGAGAGAAGGAGTGAATGCTATACTAGAATTGTGGCGGAAAACATTAGAGACAAAAGAGTTTAGGCTAAGTCGATGCAAAACGGAATATATGGAATGCAAGTTTAGTCAAAGTAGGACACCTGGTAACATAGAAGTAAGTTTGGGCACACAAAAGATTGTAGAGAAAGAAAACTTTAGGTACCTTGGATCTATGGTGCAACAGGATGGAAGGATTGATACTGATGTAAGTCACAGGATTCAGGCCGGGTGGACCAAATGGAGGAGTGCTTCGAGGGTCTTGTGTGATCGGAAAGTCCCCCTCAAGGTTAAAGGAAAGTATTATAAGGTGGCGGTACGACCAGCGTTGTTATATGGATCAAAGTGTTGGGCAGTAAAGCATAATCATGTCAAGAAGATGGAAGTTGCGGGGATGAGAATGCTAAGATGGATGTGCGGGATCACAAGGAGAGATAGGATTAGGAATGAGGAGATTAGAGGCTAGCACCGATTGGAGATAAAATGAGTGAAAATCGACTGAGATGGTTCGGCCATGTTAGAAGGCGTCCAACGGAGGCACATGTTAAAAGGTGTGAAAGCATGGAGATTGCCAGGATTAGGAGAGGGAGAGGGAGACCCAAGAGAAGTTGGAAAGAAACTATTAAACATGACCTTGCCTACATGGATCTAACGGAAGACATGGCCCTAAACAGATTTGATTGGCGTCGTCAAATCCATATAGCCGACCCCACCTAGTGGGAAAAGGCTTGGTTTGGTTTGGTTCGGAATCATTCAGCGATACAGAACTTCTATGCACTAAAGGACCGCTACACCCCCTATCTTAGTTATTATAGGGAAAAAACATCAAATTCTATCAGTTTCCAATATTCTGGATTTTTTTTGAATATTTTTCAAAAAAAAAATAAAAGAAAGCCTTTTCGATTCACACCATTGCTCGCTACGTATCCCGCTACCACTACGTATCACCCGCCATGTAGTGTTGGCCATCGGCCGCTACACCCACAACAACCGTTATTTTGATCCTTGGGCCTAACAAACAAGAAGCACGAACCTTAAATTAATGTGAGTTAAAGCAAAGCTGTCATGGGTGGCATTTTGTAGAAGTAAGGCCCTTGGACCCTGGTCCAATGATATAGATTGTGAAATAAATGATTTTGTAGAAATGATCCCGTGCCAATTCTACGTTACGGTAGCAGATGTAACAATTTAGCATCAAATAATGATATGGGAAACGCTGTGTAAGAGCAAAATCAGTCTAATCTCTTGCCCAGATTGCCCTAAACTGAATAAAGAACGGCAGGGTTTAGAACCCTATGCAAGTGCAACACTCTCATAAAAAACTTGAGAGTTCTTATTTCAATAGCAACTATCATTTGTACAATAGAAGCCTTAAATACTGTCTTTTTCTATAATAAGAAGCCCCAATAAGAAGTAATAATAACCTTTCATCTAATATCTTAGAAACAGAATCAATAAGAGAAATTTTTTTTACTGAAACAGTAATAAGTAGGAAGGAAAGCTAAAGAGAGCATTCTCATCCGATCACTCCATGGTAACAAGAATCCCAGCCTTAAGCTAGGATTTATGCCTCCATCCCATCATGGCCCTGTTTCAGTATTGGATTCATGGATCACAGGCTTTAAGATAGAATAATGAGCTGTTTTTTTATTGATGGAAGTGAGTATTTACTGAACTTGATTTCTTGATTAACTTTATTGATGGATGCGAATATTTACATAGAAACTGGATTTCTTAATTACTTCGTTGCATTTACACTCCATAGTATTCAATAAGAAATTACATTGTCCACTAAATTTCTCCTCTTTTCTTTTAGTCAAATGTACCTGTTTAACTCTGCAAGTTGTATTCTTTTGTGATTTATTAACTATGTTAGTTGTTTCACATATCTTTCAAAAACGTTGACTGAATAAGATATATTGCTGCTAAGCTAGTTTTGTTCAATTCCTAGTGATGACTTTCTGAGTTCTATTTTTGTTATGGTTGCATGTTAAAAATTAAAATTTATTTTCTTGAATTTTCTTATTTCTTATAGTCAGATGTTATGTTTAGATTTTTATTGACAATGGTGCTATATCTTTGTTATTCTTGTAGTATCTCAAATTGAACACGGAATTCTGCATTTGGTCAATGTTGACGATCCCCGAATTACAGTTTTGATGGACTGTGAAGGGGTATCTGCATTTAAATTTCCTATGCAGATGATGAGATCTTGTTCTATCCTTGTACAAGATCACTTTCCTGATCGTCTTGGACTTATGTTTGTTGTACGACTTCCTCCAGTAGTTCGGGTAATCGCACAGACTCTCATACAAGTAAGTTCCTGAACTAAACAGATTTTGAGAGTGTATCATGCATTTCTATGGTAGTTTTTATGAAAGAAAAAAATGAGACCAGATTCGTAATTGCTTGAAGATTTTGACATGTAAATTGGACCATACATACATACAAATATCCCTCACATATGTTTCCATAACTTACATATAATCTTTTTTTTAATTGGTAACTTGTTCGTTCGTATGCTTATTTTGTTAGGTTGGTCATGCATAAGTGATAGAAGTTGACACAGAAATATAGTTGTCGTTTTGGTAGGACATTTTGGTTTTCATCTATAATGGTTTGTCACCAAGCACAGCAGTTACCAGAAAGATACTGAATTTTTTATTGAACTGAATGGGGTGCAACAGACGTATCTAAAGACCCTATTGAGAAAGTGAGAAACTATTCACCTGCAAACGGCTCATCTGGACCACGCATCCCGTGTAGCGTGTGAGATTCAGAGGTGGGTCTCGCCTCTGGGACGGTCTAGATGCGGTGTACGCAGGTGAATGTTTCTCTGAGAAAGTGGTGACAAATCCAAACTCTGATACATTTAATAATTACATCAATTGTCTTCTAATTGAACAAGGGTTCTTAAAATAACTTAAAAACAACAAAAACCCAAAAACATAGGAACACACTTCAGAAATTGTAACCAAACATTTCAGAATTGCAGGATTGTGAGCTGTAACGAATGGAATCCCACTTTTTTTATTCTATTTAGATATTATGTAGACATATAATACTATTTTAGAAATCAAACTCTCCCCTATCTTGCCTCGGGTTTTCTATCAAACAAAAAGGAATTTAGGAATTTTTAAAAGAATATTTTAAATAATATAAATTGAAATAAAATAAATGTTATTTGAAGATTATTAAAAAAAGATTAAATGAAATAATTTCAGAATTGCATGATTGTGAGCCCATTGGATCGGTACTTGAATAATTTATCAAGAGACGCCTAATTTCCTGTCATTTGGACACTGTTAGACACACGATGTCCCTCTCTAAATAAACACAGAATTAAAGATTTAAAAGAAAGTGCATAATTAACTTGGCCACATGTAGGTTCTATATTTTGGGTTGTGGTTCCAAGCATCTTGGAACTGCATCATGCTACCTGAGATGTTCCTCTCGAATCTCCACATCCATCCTCACCCTTTCTCATGCACACAGACCCACTTTGGCCCGTGGATTGTTCCACGGAGAAGTGGGGAAAAAGTCTTAGGCAGTTCCAAGCATCCTGGAACTGCATCATACTACCTGAGACCTCTCGAATCTCCATGCCCATCCTCACCCCTACTCATGCACACAAACCCACCTTTGCCCTTGGCACAAACCATGGAGAAGTGGGGAAAAAGTCTTAGGCAGTGTTCTTGTCAGACAGGCAATGAGCTTCAGCCACGTCTATATGTTAAATGTGGACAACCACCAACATTTCTAAGTGAAATCCCCCTTCTTTGTGTACAATTGCCCAACGGATGGGTGAACTGGCCAGGCTTATGCACGTTCGTGATGGTGGTCATTTAAGGCATGTTAGATTTACAGAGTTTACATTTGTCGGTGTAGCATATCTCCTTGTGACATGTGATCGGAAGTTGCATACCATTATTTACAATTTCCTTTTGTATTATCAGGTTCTGAGACCATCAACCCGGAAAAAATTGCGCGTCTTAGGTGAAACTTATCGCAAGGTTCTCTTAGAACACCTTCAATCAGTCCCTTCATGTCTTGGTGGGCATTGCTCATGTACCCAGTGCCTTGTGCTAGCCGTTGGTCGCACTCAGTCTCTGACAGATGAAGCAGATAAGAGGGAACCGAATCTGAATTTTACAGGTGAATTGGGAGATTCATATCTGACTGAACTACCGTTGCGTGGTAGCTTGGACCAGATCTTGAGAACAGCTATAATAGGCGTCCTCATGTTGTGGATCTTCATTGCTTTTGTTGCCAGCATGTATGGTCCGGATGGTCATTTATTGTGGTCTTCATAAAGTAATTCCTATTTCTTATCCTAGTTTTATTTTGTTTCTTAAAAACGCCATGTCGTTTGCTCACATTATATCACTCTGAAAACCAATGGCTACCAGCAGTAAAATTTTTAGCCATTTAACCTAGATGCCCATAGATGCTTATTTACCATGTGCACTATAAATGTGGTTGTCTAGTAAATTCTTACTATCCCACTTTTACCGTCAGCACTCAGCAGCTCAATTCGATTGTATAAGATGTAATTTTGATTGGCACATGACATGAAGCCACAACTCATCTCTCTCTCTTTTCTTTTCTTTTTTTAAATTTTAATGGTAAAAAGCCAATTTCCATTAAGAGATCAAACCAACCAACCAAAAGGAAAGCAACCCAAAACAAAATAAACACTAGTCCACTCCATGGGGAATGACCCAGGAAGGCCATTCTGGGAAATTTTCATACGGTTCCCCACTATTACTCAAAAACAACCAAATCTAGCTGAGGCATGGGCTGCCTTATTCATGGATCTAGGAATTTGTTAAGCCATCTGTTTATGTTACATGCCTCTAGCCATCGGTTTATAGAGAGGGGGAAAGGTCCATCTTGGACTGGTGCTTAAGGGCTGAGCCAGCCCCAATGCAGCCTTCTTTCGGCTGGGTTCTGGTCTTGGTTATGAGTATTAGGCTGGGACTGCATCTGAATGTATTTGCGCCATTTAATGTATGAGCAAGGCTTGGATTAAATAATAGGAGGCTTGAGATCTGGGCCGAAATAGTAATGCATATAGCTTAGTGACTGATTTACCCAAAGTAAGTGATTAAACAGACGAGTGGCAGAACAAATGGGCGGGCTAAGGCCTGATATGTGAGGTGCGATGGGCTTGGGTCAGGTTTGGACCAGTTATAGGCCTGCCTTTCTAAATCTTGGCCAGGCTCGGATATTTATCTGTCTGAGCAGAAGCACCCCTAATTTTGTAACAGAATCGTTGATCTAGTAAAATGGAGACGGGAGGCCTTAAATCTTTTCACAGTCTTGGGTTTACAGGTGCAGTATAGCTTTAGCTTAGACAACAAATGACCAGAATGAATATGACAGGCAATGGATATTTGTACTTTCTTATTTTTCACAGGTCCTAGGTGTTTTTGTTCGGTATTGCATCCTTATGTTTCTGTTTCTTTTTTATTTTTAAGATTTACAAATAAAATAATAAACGTGTCTCTTAGATCACTTGATAGCAATTTATGCTTCATACATCTCCTCATGTCAAATGGTCACTGATGTTAAGGGCCAATTTGTTTGTATGGATTTGATGTTTGCATAGAATACATAAAAATTGAATATTGAATATATAGTAATTCATGGTAAAATGGGCTCCATGGAAAGATTATTAAAGAAGTTGAAGGATAGGTAGCTTAAGAATTGTAATTGCAGTAAATATACATCTTCTTATCAAAGTGGCTAAATTTGGAAAAATAAAGAATAAATACCTATATGGCCATGAGATATTCTTCCCATTGGTTGAAATTGGATACCATGTTACCCCAGTGAATGAATTACTTTATAAGAAAACCAAAGTTGCATTTACATTTCCGCCTTACGTCCTTCACCTCTTTGATATTTCTTGTTGAACATGTTCTCATGAACTATTGGAAATTTAATACCATGCAAACAAATGTGTTTTGGATTCCTAGAAATTCTACGATTTGAATTTCTACAAGTGGTATCCAAAATTAACCATTAAGCCATCTCTCCTTTTGAGAAATTTCAATTATAGAGATGAGAAGTATGAATTTTTATTTTTATTTATAAAGGAGGGTGTCCCAGCCCTTTGGGCCAGACTAATCCCTATGGGTTCGGAGTGCGGGGAGGAGGGGGCACTCAAATGAGCGAGCAAAGATGCAACAATAAGCTTTTGAAAGCTGACAATTTTATAAAGATCTGGCATCATACTGAATTAGCAATCTATTGGCTTGTTTTTTTTTTTTCAAACCTAGAGAAGGGACTAAATCAAGGGCTTGTTTGTTTGGAATTCTTTCTACTGTAGATTTCCAACAGTATGCCCCATACGATCGTCCAAAAGCTCAGCTCTCAAGATGCTTTCAGAGCCCAAAAATTCTTTTCTCAAATCTCATCTAACCAAAAGGCCGGCGTAAACGACGAACCTTCAGTGCATGAAAAGGCCAACCAATTCATGTCTTTTTTCCCTTCAACCATTCGTTCCATTCTTGTGACCTAACAACAGACTGTCAAAAACTTCTGAATTCTTTATAAACGCCACATCGCCAAAAACATTATCCAGATCCGGTGGCCCCATAAGCCTCTAAAGTCTAAAGTTTCTTTTTTTTTCAAAAAAATAATAATAAAAATAAAGCAGAGGATTGTCATCTATATACAAATAAGAGGATCAGAAAACATTTACTACGATATTAGTTCTTACACTCATACAGCTATCTAACGATTTGGATGGTGGTTTGGTGGTCCCACGGTCAAAGAAAAAAAAATACGCGGACTGTTTTGATGATGCCAAAAATAGGTTTCGGACACCACCGGTCAAGTAATAAATGCTAGGTGAAAATGTAGTAAATAAATGAGAGAGAGAGGGAATTTATAGTGGTTCGGTCTGTATGACCTACGTCCACTTTAGAATATGGTGATCTTTGATTGATAAGGTGGATTACAAGCGAGAGAGAGAGAGTAAGATGTTCATCCCCTTTAGTGATAAGAGGGCTCCTCTATTTATAGTCCTCCCCTAACAGATGGGGACGACTTCTCTTTGGAGCCTCAGAGCTGTCCTCGAGGGACGGGCCAGGTGGAGGCAGGTGAGATATTCTCCGCAGAAATTGGTAGAAGCGGGACTGCTTCCAAAGCGACGTAGATGCCTGCCTTGACTTGGTCACTCCATGGATCTGGACCTGGGCTTCCCTGGTGGATTTGGATCTGGCTCATCATATTCTAGGCCACTTGGGCCCGACTCATCATTTGCCCCCAATGCCCTGCGCACAAAGAAGCTTTGAAAGGGGGGCATTTTGAGAAGAAGGAGATGAGCCTAAAACTTGCTGCCCCAGACCCAAAGTTGGAGCAGAGGACGAGGTACCAAGCGGCTGCAGTTTGCTGTGCAGGCGGAAAGGTTGCGCCAACAGACGAAGCAGGCAGCAGGAGGCTGGGCGCCCGGAAGAGGCCTGGGCGGTCGACAGGCAGTCTGGGCGCCAGGAGCAAAGGTGCCAGGGAGCTGGGCGCCAGGGTGCTAGAGTGCTGGGCGCCAAGGTGCTAGGGTGCTGGGCGCCAACAGGGAGCTGGGATGCCAGGAGGATCTTTAGTATTCAGGAGCGGTTGAGGCCCGATTGTTGACATTCAATCTGGAAAGAGAGGCAGACTTCTTGCCTGCTTGAGAGCAGTGCAGAGACGAAGCGTTTTTTGCAACCCGCGAGAGGGCCGCTAAGCTGGATATATAAACTGCCTGTTTAAGAACAGTGCAGAGGCCAAGCTTTTTGGCGACCCGCGAGAGAGCCGCTAAGCTGGAGATAGGCTGCCTGTTTAAAAACAGTGCAGAGGCCAAGCTTTTTTTGGCGACCCGTGAGAGAGCCGCTAAGCCGGAGATAGGCTGCCTGTTTAAAAACAGTGCAGAGGCCAAGCTTTTTTTTTTGGCGACCCGTGAGAGAGCCGCTAAGCCGGAGATAGGCTGCCTGTTTAAAAACAGTGCAGAGGCCAAGCTTTTTTTGGCGACCCGTGAGAGAGCCGCTAAGTTGAAGATAGGCTGCCTGTTTAACAACAGTGCAGAGGCCAAGCTTTTTGGCGACCCGCGAGAGAGCCGCTAAGCTGGAGATAGGCTGCCTGTTTAAAAACAGTGCAGAGGCCAAGCTTTTTTGGCGACCCGTGAGAGAGCCGCTAAGTTGAAGATAGGCTGCCTGTTTAACAACAGTGCAGAGGCCAAGCTTTTTGGCGACCCGCGAGAGAGCCGCTAAGCTGGAGATAGGCTGCCTGTTTAAAAACAGTGCAGAGGCCAAGCTTTTTGGCGACCCGTGAGAGAGCCGCTAAGTTGAAGATAGGCTGCCTGTTTAACAACAGTGCAGAGGCCAAGCTTTTTGGCGACCCGCGAGAGAGCCGCTAAGCTGGAGATAGGCTGCCTGTTTAAAAACAGTGCAGAGGCCAAGCTTTTTTGGCGACCCGTGAGAGAGCCGCTAAGCTGGAGATAGGCTGCCTGTTTGAGAACAGTACAGAGGCAGGTCACCACGTAGGGCGATCCGCGAGATGATTCATCCAAATGGAACGTCCAAGAGAGAGAAAATCATCCCAAGAGAATGCAAGTAGCTGTAGTGATGGGTGCAGTAGAGAAAAAACAGACGGAGACCGTTGTTGAGCGGACTGCAGCAATCGCGCAAGGGGCACTAGGCGAGGTTGAAGGAGAGGATGGCGTGGCTGATGGCGCTGGCGGGCGGAGGGGCGCCGGCGTCGCGGCAGCGGGTGCAGGGACGCTAGTGGGCGCCGCGGCAGCGGGAGCAGGGGCGCCGGGCGTCGGGCGTCGGGCGCCGGGCGCCGCGGCAGCGGGCGCAGGGGCGCCGGGCGTCGCAGCAGCGAGAGCAGGGGCGCCGGGCGTCGGGCGTCGGGCGCCGCGGCAGCGGGCGCAGGGGCGCCGGGCGTCGCAGCAGCGAGAGCAGGGGCGCCGGGCGTCGGGCGCCGGGCGTCGCGGCAGAGGGACTTGGGCGCCGCGGCAGCGGGCGCCGCGGGCGTCGCAGGCGAGGGCGCCGCGGCAGCGGGCGTCGCGGGCGTCGCAGGCGAGGGCGCCGCGGCAGCGGGCGTCGCAGGCGCGGGCGCCGCGGGCGTCGCAGGCGAGGGCGGCGCGGCAGCGGGCGTCGCAGGCGAGGGCGCCGCGGCAAGCGGGCGTCGCAGGCGCGGGCGCCGCGGGCGTCGCAGGCGAGGGCGGCGCGGCAGCGGGCGTCGCAGGAGAGGGCGCCGCGGCAGCGGGCGCCGGGGCGCCGGGCGGCGCGGCAGCGGGCGTCGCAGGCGCGGGCGCCGCGGGCGTCGCAGGCGAGGGCGGCGCGGCAGCGGGCGTCGCAGGAGAGGGCGCCGCGGCAGCGGGCGCCGGGGCGCCGGGCGGCGCGGCAGCGGGCGCAGGGGCGCTGGAGCGCTGGGCGAGGGAGGCTCGGGCGAGGGAGGAGCGGGCCCCCCTGGGCGAGGCAGCGCTGGGCGAGGCAGCGCTTGGGCGAGGGAGGAGCGGGCCCCCCTGGGCGAGGCAGCGCTCGGGCGAGGGAGGAGCGGGCCCCCCTAGGCGAGGCAGCGCTGGGCGAGGCAGCGCTCGGGCGAGGGAGGAGCGGGCCCCCTGGGCGAGGCAGCGCTGGGCGAGGCATGCTTTGGGCGCCGAGGGACTTGGGCGCCCGGGGGAGTCTGATCCCGTGGGGACACCCCCGGACCCCCTCTGCGTAGGGCAACTTGGGTCTGCAGAGAGGACAGATGGCGGGTGCTTGGATCTCTTCTGGGCGCCCGGGGTTTCTGCGCCATAGGGTTGGGCGCTTAGGGGAGGTGCTCCCGACATGGAGCAGTTGGATATCCTAGATGCGGTACTCCAGGCAGTACTCCTCCGAGCTGTGTTCCTCATTGCCCTGCGAGCAGGAGTTGTAGGCTGTTGAATGGTCTCCAACATTTGTTGAGGAGTGGGAGCATTTGGGGGAGGATTAGTCGGTGGAGATCATCCTCGCCCTCTGCTCGCCTAGTTGATCTCGTCGTGATCACCATAACTTGAGAAGACGGATGAGAACTTTAATACGTTCCCACAGACGGCGCCAAACTGATGATGCCAAAAATAGGTTTCGGACACCACCGGTCAAGTAATAAATGCTAGGTGAAAATGTAGTAAATAAATGAGAGAGAGAGGGAATTTATAGTGGTTCGGTCTGTATGACCTACGTCCACTTTAGAATATGGTGATCTTTGATTGATAAGGTGGATTACAAGCGAGAGAGAGAGAGTAAGATGTTCATCCCCTTTAGTGATAAGAGGGCTCCTCTATTTATAGTCCTCCCCTAACAGATGGGGACGACTTCTCTTTGGAGCCTCAGAGCTGTCCTCGAGGGACGGGCCAGGTGGAGGCAGGTGAGATATTCTCCGCAGAAATTGGTAGAAGCGGGACTGCTTCCAAAGCGACGTAGATGCCTGCCTTGACTTGGTCACTCCATGGATCTGGACCTGGGCTTCCCTGGTGGATTTGGATCTGGCTCATCATATTCTAGGCCACTTGGGCCCGACTCATCATGTTTAAATGATTGTAAAATATCCTACATCCCTACAATATTGCAGCTTGCGATATCCTTTGAATCCAACAGCGAGAGATAATTGCCATCTTTAAGACTGTTCGTACGGTAATTGTCGCTTGTACCCACCTGTACGGTTGTGATGTGTCAGTGGGGAGCATGCATTTTATTGCAGTTTCTTTTTGGTGTCTGCGTCTCTGTTTACAGTTGGGAGGTGGGTAATTGTCAGCTATCACTAGTTCTTGGTGGACAACCTAGCATGTGCCACAGCCCCACTAGTCAATGGACTAAGATCCTATGTCCTTGGAAAGAGAAATTTACATGTAACGACACTAGATACTAGCAGCAATGGTGGTTACGTTACTTGCAGTGTGGTGGGCACTCAAAACTGTTCAGTTTCTGGTGATAGTTGTGACAGTTGGAAATCTTGCAATCTTCTATTGTCGCACTAAAAGAAACCCAGAAAAAAAATTAACAAAGACTATATAATTAATGTAGTTAATTCGGTTGCATTAATTATCATCATAGTATGAGTGCAGACATTTATTTGTAAATTTGGTTGCAGGTGAAGGAGAAGAGTAAAGGGATTTGCTCAAGTTGTCTCTGATGGACTGAAGCTCTTTGTAAATGTTTTTTGTGCGGAAGACGAAACTTCTGCATTGGCGTTAGTTTCTCAAGCCAAATGCTTGGAAAACACTGGAAATAAACTTCTATGGAGTATAGAGCTCAAGAAAGTAAGCTATTGTCTCCCCATTCACAGACTACAATTAAGTTGGCTGAAGTTTGGTAGCATCAATCACATGGAACTCTTTCTAAACCATTTATAGCGTGGGATAGTGCATACTTTACATGGTCAAAAAAGAAAAAAAGATGTTTTCCTCGTAATTAGGTGGATGCCATGCATATATATATATATATATATACGGGAATGTTCATATGTATTTTTCTCTGACCATAAGGTGAGGGACACTTTCCTTTTTGTATATGAAAAGTGTATTTTGTACCTCACCTTATTTACTTGGAAATTTTCAAAAAGGAAAATTTCCCTCACCCTATGGTGAGGGAAAGATGCATATGAATGTTCCCCATATATATATAACACTTTCTGATTGGGCCACTTGACCAAATCGATTATTTTATTGGGTAACCGAGTCGTGCAACAATATATATCATGGATCTATTATGAAATGAAGAATGATTATTTTTTGTCCACACACAATGACTGTGGGGACCAACTGATGAGGATATCAGCCTAGCTAGTTTGTGATTTAGATGGTTAATTGTTGCAGGCTCTATTGATAAATTCAGTTGACGTTACAAGCAAACATTCATACATTCATCATCATTTTAGCCTTATTTCATTCATATAAAGTGGCTCTATGTGATCCACGCAACAAGAAAGGAAATATTAAATATATATAATAAAAACCTATTCATCACCGTAAACCTATTCATCACCGTACGTAACTTTATCCCACCAATTTATGTTCAGCTTAATGGGTTCTATTCGAATTCGAGGAGACATGAAAAAATAGCAAAAAAATAAAAAATAAAAATTTACATTATCAAATTAAATTGTCCCAAGTGATCACCCAATCTTTCACTGTCAACAATGTCTGTGCAAATTATTAGGACTTTGATTTGATAGCCCTAATACATACCACTGCTCCACTACTGTACTCTGGTGCATGTTAGACTTCCTTGTTCCTTTCCGCTAACATGACTGTTTTTTTAACAGGATAGCATACCATGGGAGAGGCCTACCACAATATCCGCACCGGCCCATTTGAGAACGCCATCAGAGAGATTACAAAACCAAGAGATACCATTAAAAGGGTTGGAAATGGCTCTAACTTCAATTTCCTCTCTCCCTAGAAAACCAACCAATGAAGATCTTAAACACCTGTTACTTACCCTAACTGAAGACATTAGCCAAACACTAAACCAACTCGACTGCCCACATCAAAGCAATTCCTCCACTGCACCTGAAACAGAGAAACAAGCCCCACGCAAATCCATTCAAGTAGCCTTTCCAACCCACCAAGACGATCTTCCTTCTCTCTTCTTCCTTTTCTGCATGAAACTTCTCCACAGCCAATCTGTAACCACTCGACCCACCTGCGTAAATCAGGAAGACAACACGAACCGGCCAGTTGAAGAATCTGCAGAAGAATTGGCCAACATGAAAAAAATCACAGCTGGTTGGTTTATGGAAATCACAAATGAAAGGTTCTTGTTACTTGGTAGCATTCAAATGCTCGCTAGGCCTTTTGGTGCTCTTCGGGTTGCTGTTTACCAAAGCAAACGGGTTTTGGGCGGGTCTTGCAGTTGCTGTAAGCATTTCACCATGGAGAGAGGCTACTTTTAAATCCGCTAACGTTAGAGCCCAAGGAACAGTCCTTGGATCCGTTTATGGTGTCTTGGGCTGCTTTATTTTTCAGAGACTCATGGAGCTTCGGATCTTAGCCCTCATCCCCTGGATTGTTTTCACCAGCTTTCTGAGGCGCAGCCGAATGTATGGTCCCGCAGGTGGAGTAACTGCAAGTGTCAGTGCAATAGTACTTCTCTTGGGTAGGAAGGGTTATGGTCCACCAAGCGATTTTGCCATTACCAGAATCACAGAAGTCTTCATCGGAATAAGCTGTTCGATCTTGGTCGAGCTCCTCTTGGAACCCACAAGAGCTTCAAGTTTGGCGAGAATCCGACTCTGCGAAAGCCAACACGCAATTCATATTGTATCCAATCCATGGATTTTGATGCGTCAGTGAACAAGTCAGCTACATGCTTAGTAGAGTTGAAAGAGAAGCAGCAGCAGCTAAGGAAGCATCTGGATGAGCTTGCTAAGTGCATTGAGGAAGCTGATGGGGAACCCGATTTTTGGTTTTTGCCTTATCCCACTGCTTGTTATAGAAAGATCTTGGTTTCTCTTTCTAAGATGGTGGAGCTCTTGGGCTTTGCAATTTATGGGATGGAATCTCTTGTGCATGAGTCTCATCAACTTGGGGTTATTTGGAAGGACCTCCAAGAACATATAAATGGGGATCTGGACCTTTTCAAGGGTGCTTGTTCTTCAATGGAGTGTTTGGAGGAGATCACTAGGACCAAGTCAATATCAAGAGTGGAAAAGGAGTTTCAAAGGAACAAGAACAACTCTAACGACCTTGAGTTGGGGAGATCACCATAAGCAAATGGGTTTCGGGTCTTGGGTCCAGATGGAGAAGAAATGGAAAAGACTGTAGATTCTTTTCTAATACATGCAAAGGAAGACATGGGTAGAAGTCATGTAGGTGAAGAGGATAGGAAGAACGATAGGGTTTTGCATGGGGGGTTTGATGAAAGAAACAAGGGACGTAGAGGAGTGTGTGAAAGAAATTATTCAATGGGAAAATCCTTCAAGCCATGTAAACTTGTATGAAATTCATTGTAAGATAAAGGATCTGTCGCATAAACTTTGTTGGAATAGCAACTGCTGTCAAAGAGAATGTAAATGAAATAATAGAACTGAGTGTTGATGACTGCAACTCTAATTTGTTGGAGGAAGCCGAAGAGCAGCATATGTGTGACTGAGGCACGTCTGATTGACGCTCTCTTTAGGACGAGTTTCGTCCCTTGACGCTCTCTTTAGGACGAGTTTCGTCCCTTAGATACAACATGTAAAGAGAAGAAGAACCTGCGCGCGATATACACGCAGGATGCGTGTCGCGGACGCACGCCCGGTTAAACGTTTTCAGGACCCAGGACCTTGGGTCAAGCCTGGCTCGTGTGCGCGCATAGGGCCCATGGCAAAAGCCTACAATAATTATTAAAGTGTAAATGAATGAAAACACTTATAAACCATCTTCAAAAGTTGAACTTTAGCAATGTGGGATGGGTTGTTTCCAATAGTCTACACTACCCATAAAGCAAAAAGCACTAAAGGACAAAACACCTTAGAATGTTTTGAAACACCAAAAACCCAACAAACTTGTATGCAAAAAGTTGTATTTTGGACAAAGGTTGATAATTATTAAAACAGTAATTTTTACCCGTCTAAGCTATAGTTGGTTCTGCATGGGTGGAAAACCAATTAAGTTCTTCAGCTAAAGCTCCTTCATCTTGGTTTGGAGAAACATGGTTAGATTATCCAAACCATCAAATGTAGATATTCCAGACACCCAAAAATAGTAGTGGCATTTCAGCACTTTCTAGTGCACTGTTAATTGAGATAAAACGGAGAATATCATGATGAATTTCCATGCATACTCAGTTTTGCTCTCCACACACACTGCTTCTCCTTGCACCCACCACAGAGTACCAAAATTACTCTTTACACACCTTATATTTTCTAAACTACCCTCTTCAACTTCTCTCTACACTCCCTCTCTGCCCGCCTCCCGTGCCGCCACCCGCCCCCCCTCTCTCTCTCTCCCTTTCCCTGCTCGACTCCGCCCGCCGCCGCCCTTCTCCCTCTCCCTGCACGCCGCCGTCCGCTCCCCTCTCTCTCCCTCCCCGTCTCTCTCCCTCCCCTCTTGTGGTGCTAGCAGAGGGGGAGGTGGTGGCTGGGATGGGGATGGGGATGGGGATGAGGGCGGGTAGGTATGGAAAGAAGTTGGAGAGGGAGAGATGTCCTTTATTAAGTATTTTTACACAGGGTTATATTGGTCATAAAAAAGTCAGTGTGTGGATAGCAAAAACCAGTGTGCATTTAGCAACTTTCTTTCCTTATTTTGAGCCTTTTGGTGCACTCGACAACTCTCAATTTTCACCAAAATCAACATCTAGGCTGACCGTGATAGAGTTCAGATATTATATTTTTCTGACTGCTTCCTTTCCATGGTTTTAAGTAACAGCTTTGATTTCCAGATCTTCTGAGATACAAATGATTTTACTTTGAGCCCTATTTGAGGTTTTTTTTTTTTTTAGGATTTTACAAAAAAAAAAAAAAAACAGATTAGATGACTAGTGGGCTCAAAAGGTAATTTTAACCCAGCTCATTGCACGAGATTGGTCATTTTATACGAAATGTTATTTTTTTTAGCACTTTCAACTAGCGTCCCTAGCGATCTTAGTTTTATAACATTAAGGGTCGCTATGGACCCTACGGTGTACACAGAGTAGAACAAAATAGGCGTGTTTCCTCATATTTCGTTTAGCACTTTCAATTAGCGTCCCTAGCAACCTTGGTTTTATGACGTTAAGGGTCCCTAGGGACCCTGGGGCCGGTGGACACAAATTAGAACAATCGATCTCTTCCCCATTTCTCAGAAGTCAGGCCTTCCAATTTCAGTTGCAAGAAGCCATAGTCGCCTCTCTCCTCCACCAACAACCACCCTCCTCCTCCTCCTCTTCTCTTCTCCTCCACCACCCATCCTCCTCCCTGCGATGCAAAACTAAACATAAATAATCACAATTATGTAATGGAGGAAGCACATAAGACGATTTCAAAATGAATATAAGTTCAAGTTGTCTTCAGATCTTGGACACACAATTCGACTTAGTCTTCAAATTTTACACACATAATAGTTCCTTTTGAACTGCATTGTAAATAGTCACATGATGTGGTGAAGCCAAATCACCTTAATTTATTCTTTCCAGTTTCCTCTTAACTTTTCTTGTCAATTTTTTGCTCCTTCATTGTTAGACATTGAATTGGTTTTGATCTAGCAGTTTTAATGCTTGCTCCTTTAAAAAAAAAAAAGAGAGATTGGATGCATTTGTAGAGTGTATGAAAGCAAAAGGAAAAGAAAAGGTTGACATGGGTTTCTCTTTGGGAATCGGGGTTGAGGGAGATGGGATCTGGGAGGGATGGATGGTGGAGGAGAAGATAGGAGGAGGAGGATGGTAGTTGTTGGTAGAGGAGAAAGGTGGCTATGACTTCCTGCAACTGGAATTAGAAAGCGAGATCGAGATCGGATTCTAGGGTTTTGGCAGTCATGAGTTCTCGATGCTGCTGAGAAATGGGGAAGAGATTGATTTTTCTTTTTTGTATACATCGTTGGGTCCCTAGCGATCCTTAACGTTATAAAACGAAGGTCGCTAGGGACGCTAGTTGAAAGTGCTAAAAAAATATCATTTCATGTAAAATGACTGATCTCGTACAATGGAGGTTAAAATTACCTTTTGAGCCCACTGGTCATCTAATCTTTTTTTTTTTTTTTTGTAAAATCCTCTTTTTTTTTCTACAAAAGGCCCCGATATTACAATAAAACATAAAAAAGCCTTTATATTCATGTTTGATGTGTGGTCAAAATAGAATTTTGTTTGGAGTAGATTCTACAAGATTTGAAAGTTTTCTCCTATCCAGCATAGGCAAAGTTGACCTTAAATTCTGTCTTATTTAAAAAAGAACTTCATCTTGCACAAGCAAGAATGATATATTGATCTTTTGAAAATGGTTTTTTTGTTTTTTTTTTAATTGACTTGCTTAAAAGGTATCTTATACCCTTTATAAAAAAAAAAAAAACTTGGAAAAATTACTGTACGGATGGCACTAAATCCGATATTTTTCCTATAAAAGATGAAAAAGTGAAAATTATTGTATAACTGTTTGTACAGAAAAGGATGCCTCGATTATGGCGATTTTACCCTTTACTTGCGTGCGATATCCTAGAGTTGTAGGACAGTCCATAATTCGATATCCTAGACTGAAAAATCACTTTTTTACAGTTTCCATCAGAATAATCAAAATGAAAACAAAAAACATGATTATTAATACCACATGTATGAGCTATTTTCTAAACGCATTCATAAATGATATGGGCTCATATACCTTAGTATGTGGGCCCAAGTACCTTAAGAGGATGGAATGGTAAAATCCCATAGAAATCCGTAAGTAAAAACGAAGAAGATTAATCAGAGTTCTTCAGTTCGTGATAAAAATATGTGCTTTTCGTTTGGGCGAACGGTGAGATATCATACATCTTTAGGATATCAAATCTACGGATATCGTATAGCCTACGGATATCGTACGATAAAGGATAAAATCACCGGAATTCATGTCCTTTTCTTACAAATAGTTATCCAGTAATTTTTACTTTTTCATCTTTCATCGGACAAATATCGAATTTAGTGCCATCCACAAGGTAATTGTCCCAGAAAACTTTGCTGGAATTACTACGTTGAGAAAGTTTGACCATTTATGGTGGCATTTAAATATTTCAACAAATAAAGAGGAGTACTTTACAACTATCGATATTTTCCTCCAAGGCTCAGACGCGTGAGGACTCCTCATTGAATTTCAGAAGAGACTCCGAAAACAAACCAAAAACCCCGCGTTTTCTTGGTTAGATAGACGCTCCCTAAATTTACTGCAATCCTTACCAACATCAAACGAAACAGAGAGCGAAAAGGAAGAGAGAGAAGAAAGAAGACTCAACCGGCTACACTCAATCCCTTATTTTAAAGGTCCGTTCGTTTCGATTCCATCTTCTTCTCTCATTTTCTTCCCTAGAAATCCCGATTCTTCGATCTGTTTTACTCTTATGACCCTTTTTTATGGTGGTTTTCTGCTTCCCTGCTTTGGTTCTAGGTTTTTTTTTTAAGCGTTATAATGATGTCTCATCTCTTTGATATTATGATTCACTGGAGATTTTTTGAGATGGGATTCTTCTTGGATTCAGATCGATGTAGATGCCTGCTTTTGTTGATGAATGTAAAACAATGTGGTAGATTCTCATGTGTTTTCTGCTATTTTTCTGTAAAGTTTGGATGAATGAAGTTTTTTTTTTTTTTTTTCATGTTGGATTGAATCTGCAATTGCATTTTCCCCCCTCTCCTCCTACTTGCATAATTGTTTGCATTTGGATGTGTGTTTGTAGTTATATGTCTTTAATTTCCATTTGACATGTGTTTATATTACAATTTTAATTGAAAACTATGTTTGCCTCCAAATTGCAGCTGTGGCAGGAACAATTCAGTAAAAGGCTGAATGGACCAGGTAGAATAGCTGAATCTTGTTTTTTCTTTTGTCTTTTTAAATGAAATTTCACTAAAGATCAAGAAGACAGAAAATAGATAAATACAATGTGTTATATATACATCACAACTCAACTATACTGCAATAAGGGATGAAAAAGAATGGGTGCCAGAAAAAAGAAAAAGATAAAAAAAAAACACGAGTATCACGAAGGATCACGACGAAGAATAAAGTGTTTGTTTGTTTATAGGTTTCATGAGGTTAGATCAGTTGCTTGGTTTCATGAGGTTAGATCAGTTGCTTGGTGTAGTAATTCTTGTTACTTTGGCAGTATGAGAAAGTTGAGAAGATTGGAGAAGGGACTTATGGTGTTGTTTACAAGGCTCGCGACCGTGTGACGAAAAAGACTATAGCACTCAAGAAGATCCGCTTGGAGCAGGGAAATGAAGGAGTGCCAAGCACAGCGATTAGAGAGATCTCCCTCTTGAAGGAAATGCAGCACGGCAACATAGTCAGGTCATACTTGTAACCAGTAGATTTATGTTACATGAAATGGGTAGATACCTGGATGTTTCCACGTTTATATGCAAGATGAACTTAATTCATTTTCTCAATTTTTGCAGCTTAAGCATCTCTATACAATTTCAAATTGATAATAGTTTATACCAAGATAAGTGATGCGTCTAAAATAAGGTAAAAGGGATATAGTAAAAGAGAAGGAATGTTTGAAAGAAACAGTGGATTTTCCAATAGAAAAAAAAAAAATCGTGCCTTTTACCTTTTCTGTAAAGGTGGCATATGGCACTGTTTGTTTGGTTCAGTTCTTGGTATGCAAAATGAGATATAAATATGATATTTCTGGAAATAGCATGAGTGACTGGTTCCATGAGATAAAATGTTTGTAGTCTTCAGGGATTTCTGTTCCTGTCTACTCCATAAATTCATAGTCAAAGGACATTCATCAAAATGGTATTTCATAGATTTCCAGGAGAACAACAGAGCTTTTGTGTTTACATTTTATCTTTCATTAGATTAATCATTTTGTTCCTCGTCAAAACTAAATGCATGGATTGGGTAGTTCTTCTGCCGAGCAGAGATTGTTGAGGTAATGTGTGAGTGTAGGATGGCATGTTCCCTTATAATTAAATTTGGCCCCATGCGCGTTTTTTCGCACTTGTAATATGTGATGCACGCTATTCCCTTGTAATTTTTTTTTTTTTTTTGTTCACAGTATGAAAAATGATTTACCTTGATTTGCAAAACATAGGTGTTGCTGATGCAAACAAGAGGCCTCAATGTCGATGATGCAGAAAAGAAGAGATTGCAAAGCACCTAAAAATACTAACCTTCATGCTGCATGGTTTTGTTGTTTCACAAACGGTGCATGAATGATTGTTACAGATCCAAGTGCCAGGAATTTTATTTCGTTAGGACGCTATTGGTCAATATAGTAAATATTGTAAATATGCCCTATATGGTATTCCTAATGAGGGAATTGGAGCTTTACAGGAGAAAAGCTTTAGGCTATTGCTGAGCCAGAGCAATGTAAAAAAAAATAATATTCAATATTCATCTTTTTCTTTTTGGTGGTTTGGTTGCCATGGTGATTCTTTACATTCAATTGTATGGTTCCTATATGTGTCTTCATTGTCAAGTCCGATTAGCCAATACATCTCAAAAGTTTAAGCTGTTAGAAACAAGAATCAAAATAGCGGTTGCAGGCGGGCTTAGCGGCCAGTGGCCAAAACGCTACGTAGCGGGTGATAAGTAGTGTTGGCGGCGATAGTAGCAGTGTAGCGTTGTGAATTTTTTAAGTGGTAAAAAAAATATGAATATTGCATAACGGCCAATTTTGTGCTTTTTTAGTGATTTGAAACCATGCAAGGGTAGAGACAACTTTAGGAAAGGCTATTGAATAGAAAAAAATAGGAAATATAATATTTAAAATTAAAACTGCTTGGCTCTACTAGGTTTCAAAATAGCATAGCGGCTTCGACCGCTACGGCCGATATTTTGAACCATGGTTAGGAAGCGGAAGACAAATCTACTTAACACCCACAAAACAATAATCGCTCCAATGGTGTTGAAAGAATGAGATCTAGAGGAAATTTACACTTTTTACCTATGATGCAGTGATACTTCAAAATAAGCAACATATCGTATCGTGTCCCCGATACTTCACTTTTTATGCGTAAAATCCATGCCCCTGCCGTATCCTTGCCGTATCTGGGCATCATAGCTTTTTCCTTTTTAATCTTCAATTGGCATGACGCTCATTTAATTCAGCTGTCTTCCTGGCATTCTTCTTGTTATCAAATTTTCTTCTTTACCAAGATCTCGAAGTAATCTTTCCTTTTCTGTCCATTATTAAATTTCATTTTTTTTAACAATCCAAGGTAGAATAGTACATATATTGTATGGCTCCTTGGACAGTATCTCATGATTATTGTATAAAATCAGGTTGCAAGATGTAGTGCACAGTGAGAAAAGATTGTATTTAGTGTTTGAGTATCTGGATCTTGACTTGAAGAAGCACATGGATTCTTGTCCAGAGCTTGCTAAGAATCCGCTTTTGATAAAAGTACGTGAGATCTTTCCTTTCAAGGTTCATTGATGGTAATGTTATGGTCTCATCTCTGAGAATATTTTTCTGGTCTGGAGTATGCAAAGCTATCATTCAGAAAACCTTCTTTAATGATATATATAAATTCTTACTCTTGCAAGTATTTGAGAGAATTGGAAGTTGGAACTGTATTAAAACTGGACCTTCTAAAATAACAGTATAACTTTTGTGTGATGTTAAAAGTTTAAGAGAAAAAAGGTGAGTCTATTGTGATTCCCTTATTTTGCATCTGCTTATTTATTTTCTCATCAGAATCACGTTGCACGATGAAAAATACTCATTTATGAATCATCATTGTTGAATGTAAACTTTTTCTTCAAGTACAACACTACAAGCAGATAGTATTGAAAATAAAATGAATACGATTTCATGGATTTTTTTTATATCGGTGACAGGAAAGAATTTCATTAAACAACCATTCAAAATAAACAAAGGATTGTACAGAAACACAGAGTGCCGTAGTACAAGTGTTGAATACTAAGAGTCCGAGATAATCGAGCACAACTTCAAAAGGAAGAACAAAATAAAACTACAAATGGACAAGCTACAACATAGGACCAATGTACATGTTCACTCTAAAGATCCCCTTGCTTAGGTAACGAGTCAAATTTATTGTTATATTCCCTCAAAGAATGATGGAGCTCCACACAAATGCAAGAATAATCTCAGTCATGAATATGAGACATCCGCACCCGAGCATGACCCAATATATAACACGAGTTCTAAAATTTCATGACACTTGAATTAAATTATTTGACTGAATCTAGAAAATTGATAAAATGAAGTACTAAATAATAATTTAAAAATCAGTTTAGTAATATATTAATCATTTGTCATTACATCTCACAACGCAGCAATTCGTCAAGCATCATGTACTTCCATCCAAATTTCATTTTCAAACCTTCGAGAATAGAGTTGATTACTTGATTTAAAGACATTGCATCTCCATTTGTTTGCAATGATGGTGTATACTGTATTTATGAATCTAGAAAAGCATGCAGACATTAAAGATGGGTAGGAGGGGCTGATTTGTTGGATTAAAGATCTGTAGTGTTATATGGGTATGGTCAAATCGCACAATCCGATGGTCGTGGCCATCTATTTAAGGGCCCCCAATTTAATGGTTATAGAGAATTTATAATTGTCAAACTTTGGGGCTCTCAAATAAATTGTCACACTCATCAGATCTTGCTTATTTAGTATGTACCCTTAATCCGCATTAAGAAGATAAGAACTTCCAATCCCAGCCTTACTCCATGATTGATATGCATCAAAATGGCCCCACAAAAGGTGTTGCAAGTTTCAAAGTTGCAAACTGTTCATAGCTGATATATAATATATATTTTGGTAATCACACAAATATATGATGCCGTGGCTATGTCGGAAAATGTATTAACTTTTTACTGAACTGTGGTTGGTTTTACTTCTAGTTGATTAAGTAACATCTAATGGCGATTCAGTGTAACATTCTAGTTAATGGCCGTCCTGTATTTGCTTGCAGACATTTCTTTGTCAAATTCTTAGGGGTATCACCTACTGTCATTCACATAGGGTACTTCACCGCGATTTGAAACCTCAGAATTTGCTGATAGATCGTAGCACTAATTCATTGAAGCTTGCAGATTTTGGACTAGCCAGAGCATTTGGTATTCCTGTTCGTACATTTAGCCATGACGTAAGTTTCTGCTTCATATTTAGGGCATGTTTCTTTACTGGAATTCATGGAATTCATATCTGAAGAATTTTGAAATTCTCAGACACAGTGAAATTCCTAAATGCTCCCTCGGACTTGAGCATCCAAAAACTCCACCACAAATAAAAGGGACTGGAATTCTTGAATTCCCAAAGGTCATTTGAGACCGAACAAGCCGCTGGCATTTTGAAATGCTTGTGAAGAAACATGGCATTTGCAAATGCCAGGAGACAAGATGTCACATCATGCTAAAAAAAAAAAAACCCAACATGGCAAATTCCTGTCAAAAATTATAGTAAAGAAACAGGCCCTTAATGTTATAGATTCCTTGAGTTGTATTTTCTTTTACTTTTGTCATGGTCTTCCAAGTTCCATATATATATTGGCTTTGTTCAGGTGAGCATTGTTCTCCCTGAGTCACTGTGAGAACTATTTGTGGGTCCCAACTGTGGGTCCCATCTGGGGATGTCATGGAAAGATCTATTTGGGACCACCCCACATATCAAGTTTGACCCCAATCCCAATCCCATGCTCCTAACCCCTTCATGGCCCACAAGTTTAACGGATTCATTTTAAAAAAAAATTCAACTCCATCCAACGGTCCGGTCTATTTGGATAGGTGCCAAACCTTGGGATATGTATGTATGTATGTATGTATGTATATGGTTAAGGCAGTCAAGCTCATTTCTAATGGATTTCCGTTATAGCTGTTAGTCATGCTTTTTAGAAGGATAACTTACAATTGCATCAATCAGTTTCACGGTGGTTTGTTCATGGTTTAAAATAAGGCCCACGAGTCACGAAGGGTGTTGCTGTCAGCCTGAAAAAGTGATGTGTTGCTATGATACACAATGATTTGTGGTCATCGTGGTTGATTGCAGTATAAATTTTAATTTGATCCCCACAAAACTACAAAAAAAAAAAAAAAGAAGAAATTCCAAAAATACATAATGATTTGTGGTCATCGAGGTTCATTGCAGCTTTTTAAAGAAATCCTAACAATTCAATACCCATAAATAACCAGAGCACAAATTTTTTTTTTCTAAAATCAATTTTGCAGATTTTTTTTTCTGGCAGTAATTGTGAAATTATATTAAGAAGAAAAGCTTAGATACGCAATGTAAAATATAATTAGATAATTGGAGCCTCTGACGCACAAACACTATCCACCCCATGTTTGGCAAGCACATCCCCCTATCCACCCCCCTCTTTATCTTTTCTGCATATAAAAAGTGTTAGAAAGTAGTCCTAACAAATTCTCTACTCAACCACTTAAACTGACAAATGACTCTCTTAAATGTCACTACCAAAGATACACCATTCTCTTTGGGAACATTACACTTTTAAACTGAAGAATTTTTATTAGATATAACCCTAAATTACCTAGGGAAAGAACCACACAAAGACCCCATCCCAACCAACCATCAACACAAAATCATACATACCTCCCTTCTCCAACTTTAAAATCCACTTCGTTACTGATCACTTCCCCCCTTACATTGGACACATACTCCAAACTAGCAATGACAAACCACACCCCCGATACTTGATGCCGAGGGACTAATCTGGAGGGCCACCCCCATTTATCCTCGCCATACTTAGAAAAGAAATAACATTTCTCCACAATGCTTCTTTTCTTCCCCAAAATTCCACCACCACCTGGCCAAGAAAGCCCAATTTGTCAGCCAAAGGGAACCAATCCCCAAACCGTGCACACCTCAGTTTCATCACCTCACCTCACTAAATAAGATGCATCTTCTACCTGGTGCTCTGGCCCTCCCGTAGGAAATTCCATCTGATATGGTCCAATCTGTCCAACACTGATCTCTACACTTATCCACATCAATTTTGCTGTCGTTGCAGCCGATATATAAACCACTGTTTATTACCTATTTAAGATTCTTGATCACAAAGATTCTATTACTCGTCTCAAAGATGGGGAAAGAGTAGATTTAATATTACAAATATGCACATGCGCATGTGAATGTTACTGTATAAGAAGTGTGCATTGTAACTTTGTTGATGATTTAAAAGGCTTTTGCTTGCTCTTATCCTGCCTTTCTTTTTGCCTTCTCCAGTTGTTATTGCCTTGAATGTTTCTTACTTCTACTCCCTGCAAGTTCTTTCAGGTGGTAACACTGTGGTACAGGGCACCAGAAATACTCCTTGGATCCCATAATTACTCAACTCCTATTGATGTGTGGTCGGTGGGATGTATTTTTGCTGAAATGGTGAATCAAAATCCATTATTCCCTGGAGATTCTGAAATTGATGAGTTGTTCAAGATTTTCAGGTGTGGTAACACATGTTTGTGCATATAAGCTTGTGCATATCAAACCACTTTGTGTGCATACAATATATTTATCTTTCACTGGAAGATTTGCTTCACTCATGTTATTTTCCTGATCTTTTTATATTTTTTGTTTCTTAAAATTTAAATGCAGAGTTATGGATGCACTGGAAGATTTACTTCACTCGTGTTATTTTCCTGATCTTTTTAAATTTTTTGTTTCTTAAATTATAATGCAGAGTCATGGGTACTCCGAATGAAGAAACTTGGCCAGGAGTAACTTCCTTACCAGACTTTAAGTTGTCCTTTCCCAAGTGGCCTCCTAAGGTAACAGCACATGCGTGTTCATCAAGGACATGCTTGGTTTTTTCATTTAAAGATGGTGAATGTCCTGCCATTTTGCTCTATCCTCTTAAATCACATTTGGTTGGCAAATTGTTCGTTGAAGCTGGCACATAAGATCAATTTTCCCCTTTTTTCTCTCCCCGCACATCTGAGACAACTTGTTCCTCCTATTTCCTCTCTGGTGTGTGTGTTAAGAGACGGTGTCTTTCACCTCCTTAAATGATAAGCCAAAGAGACCTTAATTGCTTAGATGGCATCCTAGAAATATTCTAATTGTTGAGAAAACATTGAAATCTGCATAGTGATTCAGCAATGTGATTCTTAATGGCTCTACAGGATTTTCTAATCAGCAGTTTTGTCATGCAGGATCTTGCAGCTGTGGTCCCAGATCTTGAACCAGCTGGAATTGATCTTCTTTCTGTAAGCATTTTCTTTTGATCCTTGATTCTCATTTTTGTCACTCAGAATTTCTACTATTTTGTTAAATACAAAAAACCTATGATGCACGGATACTTCAAAATGCGCAACGTATCGTATCCGATACTTCACTTTTTACATGAAAAATCCGTGTCCCCGCTATGTTTATGGCGTGTCCCTGCCGTATCTGGGCATCATAGCAAAAAACCATGTTAAGATTCGCCAACAACCAATTAGAATGCATGTAAAAGAAAATTATTAACTGTTCATCAATTCTTATGTTTATCTGTTGCCAATTTCCTACAATACACAGTTACAATGCTTTGAAAGTTTGAGTCTATCATAAAATTGTAAGTGGCTTTAAATTGTGAATAGGACATTTAAAATAGTTAAGATTATGACATTTTCTGCAATTATTTATATCCATAATACCTCTCTTTCCTCTAATTCTCCACCACACCACTTAGATAACAGAGCCTAACACTTTGTGTTTCCAATTTCTAGACCCCTCATTTTCGAAGGGTAGATTCTTTCAATTTAATTAGTGCTGCTTTTAATCTTCTCTACCATTCCAAAGGGAGTTTGCTTGAATCTTCTCAAGCAAATTGCCCATTTTCACTGCAATATTCTCTGGTATCTTATGAAATGCAGTTTTATAACCTCTTTTTTAGTAAGTTTAACTACTTGATTTTGCAATTTGTATGTGCAAAAAATATTCATTCAATCCTTTTTTTTTTTTTGAAAATTTGTAATATAATTTTCATTTTTGACTATCATCACCAGAAAATGCTTTGCTTGGAACCAAGTAGAAGAATTACAGCCCGGAGCGCTCTTGAGCATGAGTACTTCAAGGATCTTGAGCTTGTACCGTGACTCTTGCCACATTCTCTCGACTGGTATCTTGGTTAGTGCTTAAATAGAAACTCAAAAGCTTGAATCTGTGAGAGATGCATGTCTGTGTATATAATTAGTTCTAGAACTAAACTGGTTCCCTTGGTGTTAGTTCTTAGTGCTTTCATTCAGATTGCTTCAGCAGGTTGGGGGGTGGGGGGTGGGGGGTGGGGAGGGGATATGTTCTCTTTCTTATTCTTAGGAATATACTATATACCATCCAAACTAGATTGCCTGGTTATAGATCTCCTCTTTCTCATGCTTTAGGTGAACCTCAGTGCTACTTGTGAAATGGAGGAGTTTTCTTTTTAATTTTGAGCTCCAGTACAGTAATTTGGGTATAATTGGAGTTTGGAAGCAGAGATCATGTCAAATGTCTACTGGTTTATTTTATCTTAAAAAAGTTTCTATTTGTCAAATATCATAGATTTTCTCCTAATGTTGATTGTTGCATTCTTGCATCATCCGTAAGAAAAGATTACATTGCAAATCAAGTGATGGATCCTCTTGCAATCCAGTATTAAATTACAGTAGTTGCAAACCAAATCTCCCTCCTTTTTCAGCTGGATAAAAGGACTTTGGTTCAGGTTTTCCTCCTATTTCCTTCTATAAAAGAAAAACGAAAAAAAAAAAAAAAAATAGAAGCTGAAATCTTAGAAGTTCTGGAGATCCTTTTGCAAGAGGATGTTCCGCACAGAGGCTCTAGTGTTGTTATTATTATTATTATTTTTTTTTTTTGGTAGAACAGTCTCATTACTTCTTTTTTTTTTTGGAACCCCAGCTAAGGGGCTGGGACGAAAGAAAGCCCACACAAGTGGGAAGAGGAAGCTCACAAATTGGGAAGGATAGCGCGCACAAGCGGGAAAAGTGGTATACCTGGGCAGCCAGGTGACAACTGGGGTTGCCACCTGAGTGAGCAATGTTGTCACCAATCAAGTGAGCAACCTCTTCTTGTCACCAGTCTTATTACTTATTAGGCATTCTAACTGATGCATGATGGCAGCTCAATAAGATATTTTCAGAAAAGTATATTACGCTTTTCTCAAAATAATATCAGAATCTTGGCAATAGTTGCAAGATGTGATGGTGGAGAGCTCCTTGATACCACCATTGAATGAAAAACAAATTAAAAAGGCGATCAATAAAAAATAAAAATAAAAACTAAAATGTCACTCCGAATATAGTGGTACCAATCCAAGTATATTCATGTGGCCTCTATCTAGATGATTATAATACAAAAGTTGGACAATATTCTAGCTTTTTTATATATTATTTAAAAAAAAAAAATCTGTGTGCTTACCATGATGATATTACTATCTTTTAGTTTTCCTTGCAAATTTATTTGCCGGAACTTTAAATAGGAGCTCTTAAGGAAATCAAGTTCCTATCTTCAGTGCTAGAAGTGGATTTTAGGCATATTCTTCGATCGACGAATGAGGCAGATGTTCTAGCCAAAAGTGGGGCTTCTCAGTAGTTGTTTCTTTCTGTTGCTTTTATTTTTATTTTTTTTCCTCTGTTTTTTTTAGTTTGTGTGGATGGTGGGTTTTAGCTCTTTTACCCCCAGCCTCTTCTTTTTTTTTTTTTTTCCTGCTATTGTGTTTCAACTTGTTTTCCCTCTCTCCCTCTCTTTTTTTTTATAAATTATTGTTACCGTTCAAAAAAAAAAAAAGTACTTTTACTGCATTCCAGAAATGAGAAATGATATGGCAATCCTTTCTTTTCAGAGTTCCATAACTTTTATTTAAGTTTATGTATAACCATGTTGGCATTATTTACAATCTTCTGAAATGTGAAAGAAGATAGTCTAATTTAACATATATAGCCGAATATACAGTGCTTAATTTTACTTGATCCAATCCATTTATATTACATGCCTCCTATTAATTGGTATTAATCACTATATACGGTTAGATTAATATATATTTAAAACATGAAAAATACTTCTATCAGAATAACTCTCACACTACTATGAGAGTAAGGGGGGACACAATGAGGATCTGTCTTTCTTACTTATTTTGACCGAGCACACAGCCTTTTTTTTATTTTCAACTCCACGAGGATATCTCTTCTTTGGTCTCTTTTTTTCTTTTTTTGCTGGTACCTAGAATATCATTCTGCTTCTTTCTTTCAAACATTCAATGAGCTATAATGACTTAATGAGGGATCTAAAAGACTGAAACTGAGATTTTGTCAGATGTGGTCACCCAATAGATAGATTTCACTTTACGTGGGCCTAATGAATTTCTCTACTTCATTGGAAGGGAAACGATAATCATTTCTAGGCATACAAATAAACTGCTTGAGAAGATTCCACTGGCCTCCTTAGCCCACACCCACAGGCCACGATCATACCCATCTTCCTCCGGCTCCAACACCAACATGCATACAATTGTAATAGGGCCTCCAACTATGTGATTTCTTAGTTTAGATATGTCTTCATACTATTTCCCACTTCCCCACAAGATTGAAAGTAATCATGTTTCAATTGGAGGTTTGGTAGTCCTACGAGTGAGTGCGTGTCTAGGGGTCTTGTCACCAACTTACATATTTTTCCACAATCTTATTGAGCTCCCCCGAGCTGGTGGAGTGGCATAAGGCATGGATTTGCTCCCTCCTATTTGAGACTGTCCTAGAGTTATCCAGTGTGCATTTGTGTGTCTTTGACCAACAGGTTTCCTTGAACTGGATAAGAACTCCGCCAAAAAGGTCAAGGTAAGTTTTTTTTTTTTTTCAAAGGTAAGCTATGTTAAAGAGTAAAAAGTAGAGTAGCAATAAAAGTAAGGCATGTAAAATCAGATTTCCAACCCGCCCCTACTACCCGTCCCTTTGGTTTCCATCCATTTTAATAAGTAAAAAGTATAGTGCTCTTGAGCATGAGTAGTTCAATGATCTTGAACTCTTTCCTCATTCTCTGTACTTGAATCTTGGTTTGTGCATATACAGTAAACTTAAAAGGTTTTGAATCTGTGGAAGATGTGTCTGTGTATATAACTAGGTCCAGAACTAACCTGGTCCCCCTGGAGTCAAGGCTTGCTTTCATTCACATTGCCTGAAAAACATCTCTTTCTTTTTTTTGAGAACATACTATATACCATCCAATTGAGAATTCAGATTGCATGACAGTAAATTTCCTTTTTTCTTTTCATGCTTCAAGTAAAATTCCAGTATTTACATGCGAAATGGAGGAATTTGTATAGTGTGGTGTTATATTTCATCTTAATTTTAAGCTCCAATAAGTAGTTTTGGGTATATATAAAGAGTTTGGAAGCAGGGATTTATCATGCCAAATGTCTTCTGGTTCCTTTTTATCCTTAAAGAAGAAAAGGTTACAAATGATTCTTTCTTTGTTGCTGAGTATCATGGATTTTCTCCTAATGTTGATAGTTGCATCATCCATAAGCAAATATTGCATTGCAAATCAAGTGATAGGTCCTATTGCAAAGATGGTTAAATGCTCAACTGGTATTGATTATTTGATTACAGTACTTGCAATTGCAAACCAAATCTCCCTCCTTTTTATAGCTAGAAAAAACAGGACTCCTTCGAAACATGAGTTTATGTTTCAGCCTCATTTTTATATAACCACATTGTTGGTATTATTTACGATCTTTTTTAAATGTGAAATAAGATGGCTAATTTAACATATATATATATATATATCTGAGAATATAGGGGCCTAATATTACTTGATCCTATCTATTCATATTACATGCATCCTTTGAATAGCATCAATCAAGATTTTACTTTAATCGGAATTTTTTTTTATCCCAGCTTAGGGGGGTTGGGGCCCTAGCCCTCTGGCGAGGGAGGCCTTGGATGAGGGGAGTAAACCTCGGGTGAGGTGGGGGAAGCCTCTGGTGAGGGGAGATGACCTCGGGTGAGGTAGCACAGTCTCAGATGAGGAAAGGTGTCTTCTCATGTTCGAACATTGGGCAGAGGCCGTTCTTTTTAATCGTATTGTTTTATATTGTTGGATTATCTAGGGAAAGACCCACACTTTTCTCTTCGATTATATGAAAGTCATAACCATTTAAATTAATTTATTTTATTCCTGTTAAAATTAGAGATGGAAAATGTTAAAACCTCATCCTTTACCATGCTTTGTTAAAATTAGAGATTGAAAATGTTAAAACCTCATCTTTTACCAGGCTTTGCCCATCTTACATTTATCGATACTACTACTTTTCTATAACCAGGATTGCTATTTAGTTTGTCATGTTTTTTCTATGATTTTATAGTTTATCTTCAGTTGATGGCCCATCAAGGGGAAGTGGTGGGTCAAAGAGGATGTGGATGGAGGTTGTAAAAATAGTTTTGAAAATGCGCAACTTATCTGAGGATTTAGCTTAGGATAGTCAGGAATTAAGAAATAAAATTCATGTAGCCAACAACAACATAGTTGGGATAAGACTTTGATAATAATGACGATGATGATGATTTTATATTTTATCTTCACAGCCTGTGCATTGCACAGTCTTTGCTTTTAGTCAAGGATATTTGAAACTGCATTAAAAAAATGCTAATATACAATGAATGAAATTATTCCACAAAAAAAATCTTCAATAATAAATTTTAGTTCCTAATTAAACCAGCAGATTATTTTGACAAAATGATGAGTTAAAAAAGAATCCAACTCCAAAACTTCAATTCAGAACGACCACTTACATCACTGGTAAGTGGTGGTAGTTCTCACCTGGCTATCCAAGGTTCGAACTCTGAGTACGTCACCTCTTCCCATTTGTATGGGCTTTCTTCCGCTTGTACGGACTCTTTTCCCACTTGTTGGGCATTCTTCCTGCTTGTGTGGTGCGTGCTCTCTCTTGAGTTACCCAAAAACAAAAAAAAAAAACAAAAAACTCCAAAACTTTTATTATCCAAAAGAGTTGACTAGAGTTTACTAGCCTGACTTTTGGATTGAATGGGCCTTTGAAAGAGGGGATGGCACTATCCTTGATACTAATGGACCCGAACTCTAGAACAACCTATCATGACAGTTGGGTATAAATGAGTCATCAGAGAAGAGCTGGTTGCCTTACCTTGAAGCAAACCACTTCAGAAACAGCTGTTTTTTCAAGAAGAGAAAAATAATCATCAGAGACAACTCAATGCCAGCTGTATTTCATGTGTAGTTATTGATGGGTCCAAGAGACTCCAACCTCACTTGGCTGGCTCTTTCATGTATGGCATGATTTGCCTCATGTGAAAGATAACCGTTAGAAGATTTTAATTCGTTAAGAGACAATGCTAGCCATCCTATTCACAGCTTTGAAAGTGGCTGAGAAAATTGCTGAAATGGACCTAACCCATATGGTTGATATAGACTTGAATGCCTTCTGTAGGATTTTTGTTAAAACCTCATTTCATGCACAATTGCACATAGACTGAGATCTCACTTAAATCAGTATCATGCATTCAAGCAAAAAAAAAAAACAGTATCATACACACCCTTCGATGGACCGTGCCTCGGGGTTGAGAACAGTAAACCATCATAATTCATTTGCCCAGGGGCCTCATGCACCATGGGTGAGAACCCATGACCACTTGGGCATCTCATGCTTCTCTGATTTAATAGGCTTTGTTAGTATTATATGCATGAGGACTAATGCGGTGAACCTCATTTGATTGATTAGAAAAAATGAGAAGCAGTCCTTACATGGAGGAGTTGGAGCTTGTGAACATTGAACAGTTTTGTATGTTGGGAATGCGACTCCCACTCATGAGTTTGGTGAGGAGCTGTAGGGGGTGCAATGAAGTTCAAATAGCCACCATTTTTAAATCATCCAGAAGTCGATATTAATTTTAAACGTGGACATAATCTATGTCCCCACCTTGTACAAATTTATTATATATATTCTAACACATTGTACAAATCTTGTATTTTATTTCTGAATTTAGTTCATGATAGATCGGAATGGGGAAATAGAATTCATAAAGCTAGCTCCAGCATAATTGAGACGGAGCATTTTTTTTCTTTTTTTTTATTTATATAAAAACTTAGAATAAGGACTTTGATGATAATGATGATGGTAGTTTCTACCAATTTAGCTATCAGGAACTTATTTTTTATATATAAAAATAAAAAATAAAAACATAAAAACCTTTTACTCTGAATCAGTGGTACTTTGAGGCTGTGATGCCTCAACCACTGGATTACAAGGCAGGTTTCTAGTAAGGTTTTTGATGCATTGGGTCCAAATCATCTAGCTTGAGTATGTAGAGTATAAGACGATTGAAGGTTGGTTGAGTATATAGGGTTTAAGATGAACCGAGTTTAGTATCACTTATTTATTTGCTAGATAATCACACTCGTGTTAGAGAAAGAGATGCCTCAACACTAAGCTATCCAGGAATTGATTTATTTGGCTCAATAATAAATAACTATAATATTGCTGTTTGACATCATTTAAGTTAGTCATCATACCACATCTAAGTTGTTAAGTTGATTTTGACCAAGTGAGAGACTACTAGTTCATTACAACTAAAAGGCCGCGATTTTTAAAATTTCGATTTTCTACAACTAGAAATAAATTTATTTATTTATTTATTGTTGTCTTTGTTAAGGCCTTTTCTACTAGGACATGTCATTATCGTGGAACCATATATTTGATGCATATTGTAGCAAGTTAATTGTGATACGTGTCCATTAATTAGTAGAGATGTTCTTCGTGAACTTCTTATTTTTACAGGCCCCCTCACTTGAGCATCAGTGCTCACTGATAAGGTGAGCATCATTTTTTTATGGGGCCCACTTGAGGTCGATCCTCTCCCACCCACGCACTAACAGTATATGATGACAAGTTTTACTCCGTCTAGAATGAGTAGACAGTCGATCCAATAGTACAGTTCATTTGGATGGGTGCCAAAGCCGAGATCGATGACTATCACGGTCCCTATTTAATGGTTCACTCAAATAGATCACCAGGTGGGCCCCACTAGAAATTTAATTAGATACGCGGTACTCACCTTATTGTGAGCACAGGTGCTTACCTAAGTTTTTTCCATTTTTTAACTACAATTTAGTCCTTATTTTGAAGATTTAAAAAAAAGCCACAACTTTTCAACTATCACAAAAGATGCCTAATTAGCAAGGATCAAGTTAGGAGCAGTTTGGAAACTCCAGTCTAATTAATAAGAGCTAATTGGATTAAGATCTAAAATAAAAGGCTTGAATTCTTTAAGTTCTAATTTACAATTAGCTTGTTGGTAAATTAATGAGGAAAAGTTCCTTTTTCATAAAGTAATTAGTGCTCACTTTTAGGAATTGTGGTAATTGAGGCCACCTTTTGAAAACTACAATGTAGAACCCACCATTTGTGTCATTTTGAAAAATTCTTGAGGTTATTTTTATCTAATACACCTATAAATTTTGCATTATCTATCTCTATTTTCTTTTGCTCAAAAATGTCTCTTAAAAAAAAGCAGTTCGCCGCGCCTTACCTTATTTTTTTAGAGGCAAAATCTCTAATTTGTAAATAAGCTCTAAAAACACAAAAGATAATTAGAGGTTTACAGGATGTTTTAATATGTAAATAAAGTCTAAATCATGAAATAAAAGCTTGTTTTTAGAGTTTCCAAATGCCCTCTTAATTTCTCAATAGCTATTGCATTAAAAAGTTGAGAATGCCTCTTTAGGTTTGACAAAGCGAGTAAATAATTTTGAAACTCTTGTGAGACTATCCCTAGTCAATTATTATTATTATTATTAGCTATTGGTTTACTAGTGATACTTTAAACTTGAAGAAACTGGGATTAATTCCTAGGCAAGCAAGTGAAACTAAGGGTCTGTTTGACATCATTATGAGAATGTTTCATTTGAGAATGAACAAAGACAGCTCTGTTTAACATGTTGTTTCTCTCCCTTTATTCACATCTATAAAATTCCTCCCATTTTATCTCACTGGCCTCCGTATCTCTCTAGATTCCCTCTCACACAATGCTTGTAAAAAACAAAAAAAAAATCTTAATTCATTCTCAAAATGAAACATTCCCAGAATAATGTCAAATATGCCTTAAGGTGCTAATACCACTCAGCCATGAATATATTGTCTCCACACAATTGTTGGTATTTATTCTTGATTTTATACTTTAACTTATCATAGTTTTGCTTCTAACTTCCCCTTGTTTACTGCATGCATATTTTACATAGTTGGTTAACATAATTGGGTGGGCCCTTTCTGATTTTCATCACAAAAATGAGCTTTTGAGTTTACATCACTATTATGTCTCAATGGAGACTACATCCATGGCTAAGTTGGGCATTTTACCATTTAATCACAATTGCAAGAGGCGCACCGTAATTTCATCATTTTTGTGGTTTTTCTTATATAATCTTCAGCATGAGATGCAAATATTTCATCATAGAGTGAGCGTGACTTAATGTCATTTATTTGTCACTAAATTGGGGGTCACTAATCACTATGGTACCATCCCAACCACAATCAAAGATTATGTTTATAAAATCTGACAAAAAAGCTATTATTTTTAAAACTAGAGGATTTTACCCAAAAAATCCTTTAAGACTTGTAAAAAGCCAAAAGCACCATCAACAACTTATAAAGACCACAGTAGTCCCAAAGGCTCTGTTTGGAAATTTTTTTCAATTCTTTCGCTGAGCAGGGATATCCCTGCTCCTTTTACCTTAAAAAGACACCAAAACCCTTTTGCCCTTTATCATGTTCGACTTATTTCTCTCCCTCCATTTTTCTTCCTTTCTCTCCCTTATCCCTTATGAGTCGGCACCGGCAACCTGCAGTTCTTCTTCTCCTCTTTTCCTTTCTTTAATTTGCTGTAACTCTGTCTCTCCTAATTTGCTTTTTACTCCCAGCCAAACACCAGCAGCGATTTAGATCCTCCGCAGCCGAATCTCTCTCATCTGACACGAACGAGCAAAAGACGAACAGGCCTCCTTTCGATTGGCTCATCGAACCGAACAGACGAATCGGGTCTAACTTCCCATCGATCGGATTGCAAATGGAAGAGCACCCATCGATCGGGTCTAACTTTGGGGACGCCTCCCTCTCCGTCCCATCGCCTCCCTCTGTTAGTTTCATATTTTCGAACTGTTAGACGAGCTCCATATGAACAACCTAGTACTGGTGGCAAACCCAAAGTTTTCTTTTTCAGAGTGCCACCTGCTATAAAAAAGATTATAAATGGAAGAGCCACCCTAGCATGGTGTTTTCAAAAGCTTTGATCTTAGGGAGCAGCCATGACCACACTTTGCACCCCCTAGTCACAAACCTGAGTACTACCCCCCTCACACCTACTGCTACTACTACGTACAACTATTACTTTCTTGTTCACGAGTGGCATTTTATTTAGGAAATGAGGGTTTTTCTAGAGACTTTGTTAGTAATTTGGCCCTTTTACTATTTTATAGTGAGGGCTTGTGGTTGAAAGGCTAGTAGTTCAATCATCAATGTACCAAAAGGGGGAGACCAGTCAAGATCATAAGGAGAGGCATGTAAGAATATGAATTTACTGTGAGCATAGCTTGAAATGGGGTTGAGTGGAAAACCAAAATTCACAAAGGCAGTACTGAGATTAGAATTACATGCAAAAATCAATTCCTCTGGCAAAGAGAAAAAGAGCCCAATCTATAGGTTTATATGTTTATGACATTTTTATTCCATTTCAAAAATTAAAATCCTAATGTGAATGATGAGTGCCCAAATAATGCAAACCTGATTGTCTTTTGGGCTAAAATACTTCCAACCATCACAGCCCACAACTTTTTACCAGCCTAAGAATTTCTAAACATTTGTCCCCGCCAATTAACAAATATCATATCATAAGGTACGTCTTTATGAGATTTCAAAAAAATGAAATTGCTCATTCCACTCTCTGCTTTTGTTTGTCATTGTAAATAGCAGGTTATATCAACTTGATTATAATCATTTATCCATTTATTTTCAGGGATGATGTTGTGCAACTGATTAGTAGGGGCGCATGATCATCTTATCCATTTTGCACTCTTTGTAAAGAGAGGGGACACAATCGACAGAGATGACACAATTGTTAATACTACTTAACATATATTTTGGTGTTGATGGATGTTGAGGAGAATGTCAAATGCTGTGCTAATGGATGTTTCTTATACATATTTTTGGGGTTAATGGATATTTCTAATAAGTAACATTCATGTAGTACCTAATGTGTTTGTTGAAACTCTATTTGGAGTAGTAATATCTCAGCCACAAGTATCAGGTGAGCGGGGATGTCCCTATCCACAATACTCTAATGTGCGGGGATATCCCCGTCCCAACTGATACCAAGCACCCACAGTACTCTTGTGAGCGGGGATATCCCCGCTCATAGCACTAACAGAGGCAGGGATATCCCTGTTCACAGCACTAATTTGGGCTGGGATATCCCTGTCCCAACTGAAACCACCTTGAGAGACTGTACTCTGGTGGGCGGGGATATCCCCGTCCCAACTGAAACCAGTCCTTGAGAGACAACACCCACAGTACTCTGGTGGACAGGGATATCCCGGCTCACAGCACTAACAGAAGTAGGGATATCCCTGTTCACATCACTAATTGGCATCCACTATTTTCTTCTTCCTCTAACGTTCTGAAACGAATCCTGGTTCTGTAATCAGAACCAAGATGCAGCGCCCTGCTGCCCTTGTTCTTGCAGCGCCCTGCTGCCCTTGTTCTACTCGATCTCCGACGAGATAGAAGCGGCCGCCCGAACCGCTGTCCGGCGACATGAGGCGCAACCAGAAACTCAAGGACAGATTGACCGATCCTATTTCATTTATGGAACAGAATCCTTGCGTGGCGATGGAGATGCGACGGAACTGGGTTGTGTATGATCTGTGTATGCGCTGAAACTAGGTTGTAAAATCCTGAGCAACGCCTGAATCAAGCCCTAACCCTAGGAAAACCTAGAAGAGAGAAGAAGTCGAATGGGAAAAAGGGGAAAAATGGTTTGTTTAAAGGAAAAGAGCAGGGATATCCCTGCTCGGCGAAAAAGTAAAAAAAAGTACCAAACAGAACCTTTGAGACTACTGTGGTCTTTATAAGTTATCGATGGTGCTTTTGGCTTTTTACAAGTCTTAAAAGGATTTTTTGGGTAAAAACCTCTTAAAACTAGTGACCTGAACTAGTGAAATGATTACCTGGTCAAGGGTCTGTTTCATTGTGAAAATGAAAAATGGAGGGGATCTTTTGTGACAGGTCAAACATGGGACGATTTGTAACTGTCAGAAAGGAGAGGCATTCCTATGTAAATTTATCTAATTACCATTGGCATCCCAGCCTCTTGGGCTATTTGGATTTGACATCTGCCATGCAGCTAAGCTACCAGCAAATGGGTCCCACAAATGTTGTAGGAGTAGGAAATAAGCATTGAAGTATATATGAATCAGGATCCGGCAAGTGTCAGTGTCTCCCACTTGCTTGCTGTAAGTGTGGAACTTTTCTGTGGGGGGGCTCACCTATTGTAATCCGGACAGTTCAAATTTAATTTCATCTCTTTTAGTGATGTATTTTTAAATTTTATTTCATTAAGGTTGGTCCTATTATAAAATTAAGTACATGATTAATGCATAAAATTGTAATTAACTCCTATCAAGAAAAGCGATTTTAAGAATTAAAGAACAAATCATGAAATCTTGGAATCAAAGTCTGGAAATCAATTTATCAAGATAATCAAAAAGATAAAATTTACAAGGATATGAGTAGATTAGAAAATTCATGTCCTAAAGAGCATATAGTTCAGAAATACTTTATATAAACTACTTTTTCCTTGGAACATCAGATGAAAGTTGATTCCAACCTCTGATAAAAATTTTGCAATCAAAATGAAGAGGCTCTTAACGATCACTCTCGTTCGTTCCAGTTTTTTTTTTTTTTCCTTTTTTGGTCCAGCGTGAAATGGTTGCGATGAACAGTTTATGATTTTAATAGGTGAGACCCATTATACAGTTCCAATCCTTCTTCATCTAGGATTTGAGGTGTGACTCATTGTAGAGTTCCACTCCTTTTTAATACGGGATTTTTATAGGCTGTTGAAGGAAACGCTTGAGATAGGAGAAGTCTGGATCCCCTGGCACAACTATTTCGTGAAACCGTGTAATATAGTGTGAGTTATAATACTTTCATCGAACTCCATTGTTGGGCACATAGAGAGATAATTTGGACGGTTGAAGGAGTAAAACTCCATCTTAGCCAGTAGGGTTCACTTATAAAAAATCTAGCTACTGATCGTAACCGGTGTCACCTATAAAAAGTCTAGCCACTGAAAATAAAAATCCCACAATTCTGTTTTGTTAGAAGCCAGAGTCGACCGCATGAATAGTCACACATAAACAAAATTCTTAACCAGATGAACTACAAGTTAGCTCAATTTAAATTTGCCCTATTTTTTTGTTATAATATGATACACCGGCTCGGGCTTAACCTATTTTAGATTGGGTACTTATACCCCGAGTTGGGCTTTTGCCTGTGGTTTAAAATCCAGATCAGGCCTGATATTTCTTCGCTCGGGCCAGCCCGGCCCATCAACACCCCTAATATCTCCAAACTTCACTCCATTATGGAGTGAGTGGGTCCTGAAAAAAACACAAATGGAATGAATCCCTTGCCATGTACATGAGTAAAAAATTAGTCCATTATGCCTAGGCCCCACCCATATAATTGACTGCTTGAATAAAAAAAAACCTTGATTAAAACAATCTTATGCATCATTATCCACCCATGACCACATCTTTTACCAAACCAGTCAGGTTATTGCAACTAACTCCTGTCTGGATTTAACTTGTTGGGTGGAATTCTAATTTTGATCTAAACAGGTGGGCCCCTCCCCAATGTCTGATTTCACCTTCACAGGTAAAATCCACTCGGACCGGTACAAGTACAACACACCAGGTAATATACTGTAATAGTAATACGGTCAACACTCAAAACTCTCTGCTGCCTACACATACGAGGAAACTATATAAAATCCCACGTTCTTCCCGAAACGCAAACCCCAGCTCCGTTTTGGGTTTTCTCCTCTTGCTGCTGCTGCTTCTTCTTCTTTAAAGGTAAAAACCAAAACCCTAGAATTTCTACTTGCTTTCTCTTCCTTTTTTATCGATTCCTCGGAATCTAGATTTGGATCTGAAGCCGTTTGGTGGAGGTCGTTCTCGTGACGCTTTCATCACCTTCCTTTGCGTGGGTTTGAAGCGATTTTTTTTGGAATTGGTTGAATTGGTTGGTGGGGTTTTTTTTTTTTTTTGGATTGTATATAAAGTCTTTGATCTTGAAGGTTTTTCTTAGGATCTGAGAAAGAGAGTGAGTTTTTCTATAGGGTTTTGGAGTTTTTAGTGTAGGTAAATCTGAGAGATCAAGTGTGTTTTCTTTCATTGATTTTAATGTGTTTGTGTGAGGAATGAGTTTCTCTGAGATTTCTCATTTCGTTGTGTGTGTTTTGTTCTTTTTCTTTTTTTAAATCTGTGAATTTGAATTTGCTTGGTTGTAAAAATCAGATCTATTTCTACAGATGAAGGGAAGATTTAGCTTGGTCTCTGGCAGTTTAGGTTGTGGTTGTTGGGTGTAGTTTGATGCAACAATTTGTTTGGATGCTAAGTTGGCGTGTGGCGATGGATATTGATTTCTGCACTTGTGCAGTGTGAGGGATTTGGGGTCCATCTAATTGTGTTCTTTATTGATTATTTTCTTTTTGGAGAAGAATCTGAACTGTTTTTTTAAATGTTTGATCTTTGTGTATCTGAGAGTAGACTCTTGCCAATTTTATGATTTTGTATGAAATGTGGAAACTAACTTCATTCATAGTTTAAAGAAAATTGAATCTTGATTGATTGGGTAGTTAAATGTTTCTGCTATTTTTTTCGTTTTTAGCATTTGATTAGAATCAGATTTTTTTTTTCTTTTTTTAGTGAAAGTGATAGTTAACCTTTTGTCACTGACAGATTCTGATGTATTGTAGGACTTTGGTGGGAGAAGAATTTAAGCAATGGCCAAAGAGTCCTCCAATGGAACTTCCAAGCCACCTCCAACACCATCTCCCTTGAGAAATTCAAAATTTTTTCAGGTGAGATGCCATATTTTCCTTATAGTTGATTGAATTCTCAGATTTTCTCAGATTTTCTGATGGAGACCTGCTTGTCATAGGTCAATATTTAGTTATTTGTATTTCTTTTTTCCTGAACATGTCATTGTCATCGCAGTTGGTTTTTTTTTTTTTTTTCCGCTAGGTAGGAAATATGATTTCTTAATGTCAAAGAGTTTAGTAGGCAACAACCATCCATCTCTATAACTTATTTTACGAAACAAGATGGTTGTTTATTATTATTATTATTATTACACTTATAGAATGTAGCAAAAAGATATTACATTTCATCTTCCTCAATATTATTAGTCTTTTTTTTTTATTTTTCCATTTTTTATGGCTACCAAGTAATTTAACATTTGTTAGTTTCATGCAAAGAACATTTTGTTAATGATCTTCATATTCCCCCAAATAGATGCTCAGTTGCTGCCTTGCCGGTCATTGAGCTTGAGTAAGTACTAAGTATACCTAACATCTGCTGTAAGAACTAATCTGAAAATGTAAGAATTGTCTATTCAGAGACGTTGTCAAGTTTGAACCCTGATCTAGTGAATTGTTACAAATTCCTTTATTCTGTTATGGTCATCAAGATATCATATTGATTTAAAGTCGATTTGCTACATTTGAAATAAACAGGTAGCATGTCATTTGATTAGTAGTTTATATTTTTGATGTTTTCTCACTGGTTCTTGGAGTATGTGCTTTGCTAAGATTGTGGAAAATTGATATTGAAAATGTTCTGGGTGTTTTATCATTAGATTGCTTGTTAACTGGTGACTGTTGAAAATTATAATATCAAAGGCCCCTTTGATTATGCTAAAAATGTACTCTGTTCCCCTTCCCCTTCCCTTTCTCCCCTCATCATGGAGATCCGTGTTTTAATGTTTTTTAGTCACAGCTATGAAACAATTTTCATGTTAAATGGTTATTGCCTGTGTTTGAACAAAATATTAACCCTGTTGTTACTTGTCTGTTAGGCCAATATGCGGATTTTGGTTACTGGGGGAGCTGGTTTCATTGGCTCTCATCTGGTTGACAAATTGATGGAGAACGAGAAAAATGAGGTACTCAAGTTTTCAGCACCATTACCTTGATAAAAATTTTAGGGCTATTTTGTAGTAAAAGCTTGATCGTGAAGATGGGTGCATATTGTAGAAGCTAGGCTTGTTTTACATCAGACTTCAGTCTGCACTCTTTACCTTAAAGATATGTCATATTCCAATTGTCAACATGTTAGTATCTTTAAAGAAGTAGGGTCCCAACTTAGAGTGCTACCATCTTTCAGCTGGATTTTGATTTCTGAATGTGCTTTAGGCCCATTGGTAGTATCGTAGTCAAATTCATTTATTTCAGCCATATAGGCTGAAATTATTTGGTTCAATGTTATTAGGTTACCAAATCAAACAACCCTCCAAAAAATATTCTGTCCAAAACTCATACTTGTTTGTCAAAATTTCCATTTTAGTTTTAAATTTGTTGATTTCGGCTGATCTCAATGCAAATTCCCATTTGTTTTTGCTTTCCAATTTGGATAAAATGACATCCATTAGGGCAAAACTCATGGATTTTTTTTTTTTTTTTTTTGGTGAATGGCAAAGGAAGTTTGTCCCCATAATAGTTTATTCACCAAGATTTAGTTTACTAGGATGATGGCCTATTTTTTTTCTTTAAATATACAATGCATTCACTTTTTTCTACTTTTAAATGTAATACATTTTAATTTTCACTATCTTCTAAAATAAAATTCTGAAATGAAACACCGAGACCGAAGCACTCAAAACCGAAATGGATAGGAACAAAATTCACTATGATGATGGGTGGGCCTAGCTGAGTTGTGGCCTGGTAATCAAATGAGAAAGCAGTGAGCAGTGGGCTGCCCTAGTTCCATTCCTGTGAGAAAGGCCTGGGCTACTATCTACATAAAGGTCCTTACTACATGGTCCAGCCCAATCTACACAGACAGGAACTATATAGAAGACGTAGCACAGTTGGAAGGTGCTCATTGTCGCAACTCGCAACCATTAGATTGCAGGTTCATGTCTTGTTGTTAATCAGGAAAACAGAACATAACCAAACAGGAATTATATTTTTATATACAATGTAGTCACGCATACATATAGCCTGTAGGCTGGACTTGTGCCTATATGTTAGGTATAAGAAATGAATGGGCTGGACAGGTTCGTGTCTTGTTGTTAATCAGGAAAAAAAGAACACAACCAAATGGAAATCGTATTTTATATATAATGTAGTCACACATACATATAGCCTGTAGGCTGGACTTGGGCCTATATTTTAGGTATAATGGGCTAGACGTGGGCAGGCCTCAGTCTGGCCCATGCAATGCTAGTAGTTATTATGAAATTGTGTGCTCAGGAGTCAAGAATCAGGATGAGTGGATGATTGTCTTCCTAAAATAAGAGTTAAAAAAAAAAGAATTCCATTTAAATTCAAACTATAAACTGGATCTATGACCCTGAACTTCTAATGTACCTTTGGTTGATGATGTAGAGTTCATTTTTATTTTTTGCCTTTTTAGCTTCATAAAAACTTCGGCCAATTGATGGATTTTTCTTTATCCCATATGTCCTTTTTTACATTGGTAGTGCAAAGCTCACAGATGTGTATTTCTAAATTTTTTTAATAAGGTAGCTAAATGGTTAGATTCAGGGTGCATTCGGCTCATGGTCATCTTGGGAGCAGAGAAAATGATTCCTGATTCCGGGATTTTTTAAAATTATTTATATTTTTTATGAACTCTTTTGTCCTAAAATTTTTAAAAAGATCTGAAATGAAAGGATCTAGTCATAGCCCTAGGTTTGAAACTTTCTTCAATTAACATGCATTTGCGTAATTCTTTGATTTAGATTGGAGGAAGAATCTCTAGTTTTCGTGGTAGATTTGTTTTTACAGATGATTTACATATTCTTATTTACAGAACTGCACGGTTTTACTATGGTAATCATTAAAAAATATATAAATGCTAAACTCGAGTATAGGAATGTAATAATCATTTATTAGCTCACTATTAATTGCTTGACATTATTTACGTTTCCAGGTTATTGTTGCTGATAACTTTTTCACCGGTTCAAAGGACAACCTCAGGAAATGGATTGGTCATCCAAGATTTGAGCTTATTCGGCATGGTATTTATATTTTTTAGTCAAGACTGTCGTTATTGGAAAACTTGTTTCCTTTTGAACACCTATGTTTCTCATTTTTATTTCTCATGTCTTCTTTTCAAACTTCATTATAAATTTTGTAACATTATTTGAGAGAGTCCATTGAAATCCTATAATACACATACTTCAAAATAGGCAACATATGGTATCGTATCCAATACGTCACTTTTTTTTTATGTACAATCCATGTCCTTGCCATATTCATGAGTGCCCCTGCGGCCGTATCTGGGCATCATAGTTGAAATTTGTAGTGCTCTTTGCTTTTTTATGAATCTTCTTTTTCTCATAATCTATGTAATTTATTCCAATATAACTTATGATATGATTTGAAAAAATGGGAAAAAAATAGTAAAACAAAACAAAATCTTACCATTATCTTAAATGAAAGTTCCATCTGTCCTTTATATGGACTAGTGCTGTTCTAATTTGATGTGGGTCATATAAATTTGTAACTTCTTTATATCCCCTTTTTTTCTTTTTGTATGGCAGATGTTACAGAGCCATTGTTGGTAGAGGTCGACCAAATATATCATCTTGCTTGCCCTGCTTCTCCAATATTCTATAAATACAATGCTGTCAAGGTGCATGTCATTATTTCAATTACCCTTATTTTCTTTAGTTGTCATATGTGTTTGAATTTTAAGTTTTCAAGTGACCATTCAATTTCCTTGGCTTTTGAATGTTTAGCATGAAACCTAGGAATATCATATATCAGTGTTACTCGTAATCTTTTATCTCCTATGACTTGAATGAGATGTCTTTGCTCATAAATTAGCTTTGGAAGCCACTTGGAAGCAGTGGAATTACTGCTGCTATGTGTGCCTCTTCCCAATTCATGGTTCTGAATTATGAAAAGGCAAAATTGATAAAAAAAATTTTCCCAATTCATGTTGCGAGAAGATGTGGGAAGTTTTGTGATCCTTTCACACAGATTTTAGCATTTAAAGATCAGAAATATTATTTATCAACTCAGTATAAGGCAAATGTAGCAACTTATCACTACTATTTCATTTTTGATAGTCAAACACTTGAGGTTTTAGCGAAGAAAAATAACATGAGCCTTTTTTAGGTTGTTTTGATAATACCGGGGCATCTTTTTTTGTGCAAAAAATTCTTTATTGATTGTACTTTAGGTTCTTTAGTCTCATCTCCTGTTATCCATTACAGTTCATGTGCTTGTGTGTGTGTGTGTGATATATAAAGTTAAATTCTTTTGACCACTTGAGTCTGATTGGAAAATATGATACTTACCAGACAATCAAGACCAATGTAATTGGCACGCTGAATATGTTGGGACTTGCAAAGCGCGTTGGTGCAAGGTTAGAGGGTTTGACTGCATGTCTTTGATCTCTTTTTTGTTACTATAATAAATCATCTAATTTCTTGTTTTATACCTTTTTTTTTTACAACAGGATATTGTTAACATCAACTTCTGAGGTGTATGGTGATCCTCTTGAACATCCTCAAAACGAAGAATATTGGGGAAATGTTAACCCAATTGGTAATTTTTCCTCTCGTTATAGCATTTTCTCTCATCCCTGTTTTATTCTTTAACGATTAGAAAGCAGGATTTTTCTTATGGATTTTAATTCTTGAGGACATAGCAGAGTCTATTTATAAGCAAAAAGATCTAGAAATCTAGATCCACTGTTGAAATCAAGAAAACGTATGAGATGGTGAATCACAACCAACTATGTTCTCTCTTAAGCATATAAAGAAAATCATAACTAGCTGGGGTATTACCTTTACTACCTAGTCCCTACCCCAACCCCACCCAAAAGGGGTCAAAAGAACCCATTGATCCCTCTTATCTATCTAGTTCAAGAGTTCTGATGTGTAATAGTAGAAAATACTTTTCTGGTGCATGTTTGCATGGAGGCGTTATTCTCTGACTCTGTTAACCATGTCTCTCCATGGTTATCATAATTCATATGTATCTATTTACTGTTTCAAGTAATCGACATGTAGTCCTGTATTATGGTTGCATATGTAACTGTTTTCATATTGAAGATTGTCACTTGTATTGCAGGAGTTAGGAGTTGCTATGACGAAGGGAAGCGTGTCGCCGAGACATTGATGTTTGATTATCATAGACAGCATGGCATTGGTAAAAAATCGATGCTCTACATAGGCTTGATATCCACAAATTTACTTTTGTCAAGCTCAAAAAGTTGCTTATGTGATGTATTGTATCAGAATCACAAATGGTGTGCTAGGTACTCAATTTATCTATTTACCTTCTCACTGTTTGTCTGTTTTGTAACAGAAATCCGTATTGCTAGGATTTTCAATACTTATGGGCCACGCATGAATATTGATGATGGGCGTGTTGTCAGCAATTTTATAGCTCAAGCACTAAGGTAGATTCTAAGCTGCTTTTGACATTTCTTTTAATCTTTTGGCCATTTCAGCGTTATCTAAGTTACTCTAATTCCATAGTCTGTTACTCAAATTAAGTATTACAATCACATTTCTGACTTTATATAGGGGTGAGTCTTTGACTGTTCAAGCTCCAGGAACACAAACTCGAAGTTTCTGTTATGTTTCTGACATGGTATGCAGTAACTACCTTCTTCCTTATGGAATTTCAGACTTAGGTTGACAATGAATTGGGTGTTTTAACTCTACTAGTTGCATTTTCTCACTCAAGGCTTTTCTGCATAAATTTTGAAGGTTGATGGCCTTATTCGTCTCATGGAAGGAAATCACACTGGGCCAATAAACATTGGGAATCCAGGTTATTTTCCAGCTTAAGTTTATTTTACACAAAAGTTAATAGCCTGCTTGATTTTGTGATGGGCGTGGTTATCCACTATGATGCCCAGACACGGCAAGGACACGCCATAGACACGGCAGGGACACGGATTTTACATGTAAAAAGTGAAGTATCGGATATGATACGACACAATACTTCGCCCATTTTGAAGTATCCGTGCATCATAGGTTATCCATGGTTCAATTTGAATTAAATTACTTATATTGTTACAGGTGAATTCACAATGATGGAGCTTGCTGAAACGGTGAAGGAGGTCTTTATCTATTTTTATTTTCCTTTTCCCCAGTGTTTAGTGTGTTATGCTGTATCTAGTTATGAATTATGATGTTTATTTGATTGAGTTATTGATTACCAAAGCCTTTATGAGGGAAACATAGCTCATATTCTTTTAGTGTACATTGCAGTTAATAGATCCATCAGTTCCGTTGAAAATTGTGGAGAACACTCCTGATGATCCAAGGCAGAGGAAGCCGGATATTACGAAGGCAACAGAATTGCTGGGATGGGAACCTAAGGTCAAACTGCGAGAGGGCCTGCCTCTCATGGAAGAGGATTTCCGGAAACGGCTCGGTGTTCAGAAAAAGTGATGTCCAATCCAGTTTTCCTTACAATTTCGGGGGGTTCAGAATGTTGCAGAGTTCATAATTTTTTTGAGATTCAAGTGTTTATCTTAAAAATAAATGATGGTTGTGTGCGGGAACTGGTTTAATAGAGTATTTTCAGTTCGTGTTTCTTCTTTTTCTTTTAAGTTAAGATTTGCTGCTATGACACTGCTTTTAGTGAAATGAAATATCGATGTTTACATGATATCAGTTTGGCCCTGTATTTACTCTATTGATGGATAGACTGCACCAGTCGTGGCAATGCTTAGTTATTTTGTGTCAATGCAAGTATGCAACTGTATCATGAAGAAATGAAGATTGATACAAGGTGCACCACACGAGTAACTGGTTCTCTGTTTTTTTTTTTTTTCTCTTTCTTTCATCACATAATTTGTTGCTTTATATTTGTTTTGTACGTTTTCTGTATAGTCTTATTTGGAAAATGACTCCTCCCAACAAATCTCATCCGTGGGATGCTCTGAATCTGGAGCGAATGCGTAGGATAAAATTTCTGTGGATTCATCCATCAAGATTGAGTTAAACTATAAGGGCAGGGTTCAAACAGTCTGAGATCAAACCAAATTGGTTCAAAGAAGAGCTCAACTAAACTGGTAAAATCTCCAGGTGACTATAAGGTTTTTGGAAGAGCCACCCTTGAAAACCCCTACAGAAATCATACAGTTTGTTTACTGATCCCAACCCAAATAGTTGGTTAGGATTGGCCCGACGCAAAGGACAGAGGTTTTTGTCACATGGGGGTGCTCTCGTCAACATGGTCATGATTTATCTTCCCCTTAAATTAGGACCCACACCTTTGTACTATCCAGACCATTCATTAGTGGGTCCATCCTATATAGACTTCTGGTGCGACCATTTATTTGGGTTTCATCCGATGAATTGTTTGGAAAGTTGATTGTGTACCAACCTCGTCTCTGAAGTTGTGAAATTGACAAAAGCTGGCTGCTTCATTCAGTGTCCCACAAAAATATTTTGGTGGGCTACATCACTGAAGGGTGATATCTCTGTCTACATCAATCAAAGGGTGCTTGGAGGACCACATTAGAAGCCAACTACTTGGGTCCATTCCTGCTCTAATTTTATGGTATGGCATTGAAAACAATGAATCAGGAATACCATGATGCAGGTTCTGGGAGAATTATCTGAGGTCAAACCTATAAAACCTTAGTAGATTCCACTTTAAAATTTAAAGATTTCAAAATCATTGACAATCCCATTTTATAAACCCACAGCCACCCGTGGAATTAGTCCTGTTGGATCAAAGACCTCAGAGATCGTAAGGTTAAGTTGGATTCTGGATAGTTGATTGTATCAGGTTGACACGGCCAAGTCCACCATACAAATCTTTCCAAATAAATGTACATACAAGATAAACCAATGTTCTGAATCTTCATTAACTTTTTATCAGAAGTCAATATAATAGTATCTGTAAACTGGAATTACATTAACGCAGATCGATAAAGGGGTCTAATCATATATTGCGTCGAATCCCTTATTGGAAAGAATCTGCAACAGATAATGCTCCATCCCGACAAGCTTCCACAAAAATGTCACGTTATAATCATATATCATACAATAATGTGAATCGTTATATTAAAATGAGAATGATGAGATATATGTTCCCATTCAGAACATAAGCATAGCATTTCTAAGAATCACAACATTTACATGCATTTGAAGTTTCTTTGGACAAGGAGGACAGAAACGAAACTGTTAGTAGTTTCAATTTGTCTTTCCGGCCCTCTTTTTTATATATTATTATTAATTTTTAATTACATGAAGGAAATCAGAAAAATAAGTATATGTATGAGTTTCCTTTTCCACAAAAATGGATATACAAATGGTGAGAGAAAAAAGCATTTAAAATCTCTCCTTTTTTTATGGAGATTTAAGTCACACCCAAACGAAGAAAGAATCGGGAACATCTGAGGCTTTTCCTCACGGTGACTGTGGGGAGACCAGTTACGGTCTGCCACGTCAATATGGATAGCCCATGTCCGAGCATAGGGCAGCGGCCCTGTGTACATGGTAGGGTACCAATGGTGATATGGCAAACTGTGATAGGACGGTCATCGGTGGGGGAAGCCACACCAAATCTGGACTCACGAAGAAAATATACTATGAAAAGAAAATGGGAGTTCCACTTATTTAGAAAGAACCTATTTATTAATCAGGTTGAAAATGTAATACCGCTGCTCTAATAAAGTTCTTGTGTTAATTTTTTTTCATTTCACTCGTGTATAGTTCCAACTTAGACCTGAAACTGACAACATTTTTGTTATTTGGGTCTGAATACGGCTGGATCCAACCCAACTGGCCTGTGACCCTCCATATCGACCTTTGATGGATAAGGAAGTCAATAGACCACAGTACCTGGCTAGCTCAAGGATTTTGACCCAGACAAAAAAAAAAAATAAAAAAAAAAATCCTATCACGCACCCTCTTTTGGATCTGATTGATGATTGGGTCTTGGTCTGACGTGAGTCAAGTCAGACTCATACCTGAACACCTATAGAAAATCATATATTATACACAAAAAAAAAACAGAAAATAAATTAATAAATAATGTATTAATAATATAACACATAAAATTAAAGCTTCTTAGAGCATGTACCACATCTGGTGTATATGTTGCAAACCCAAGGTAGCTCCAATCTTGCTACCAGGCAAGGGAATTTTCTCCAACATGAATCCCGTGTAGCTGCTGTGCAGGATTCTTTTAGTAAGTGTCTCACTTTTGTAAACGGCTGAAATTGAAAAACCCTGCACCATCCTTACGCAGGCTTTCCCAGGTGAAAATTTTAGCAGGACACTGGTCAGCTTATACTGAATCTGGATCGGTTCCACCATGGACCCCTACCAAACCTGGTCCATTTACATCCCTACTAATGGGGTGATGACTTACTATTACACCAGACTCCTGGTCTGCTTTTAATGATAAAATATGTGTTTTCTACACAGAAATGTAGGTGGGGATGGTTAGGTTAATGATATAATACAAGTTTCTTCACATAGAAATGTAGTGTAGAAGGTGGTGGTCCCATCTGTCTCCTGAACTTAGGGCCTACTTTTTAATGACTTTAAAAATTGAGTTAGCCTTTGCCCTTGCTTTCTCCTACAAGACCAGCTGTTAAAAGGAGCAGCAAATTTGCAATATCTTCTCCACAACATTTTCTGTTTTGTATTCTCATATTTCTCCCTTGGATTGTATGTCTCTGGTGTCTCTTTCTAGATGCTATTGATGATTGAAGGACTTGGATCCGGGAGGCATAAACCAATCTCGGGTGGGGCCCATGAGATGGACAGCTATCAGCAGGCCATTATGCTACTTTACCTCTAGAGATGCAACGTGCTTAAAAGAAATTGTAAAACTCAAAACATATCATGAACTCTTTTTTGGACTTTGGTTTGAAGTCATTTTCAGTCAATTTGGTTGGATTGGGATTTTTTTCTGTACATAATATAGTAGAACTGACATTTTTTTTGTATTTTAATGATGGAAGTGAAGAGTGATCATGGGGATAGGCAGTAGGTTGTAGGGCCCATCTAGAAGCATGCTAATCATAGTGGGGTTCACGGGTTTAGAAGGTCCGACTTATTTATATGTAAGAAATGGGAATCATCTCAAGATAATGATAAAAACTACTTCTATCATTATTAGATAAAAAGTAAGATGAATGTCAAATTTTTGCATGATAAGTTGTGTGGTTTAAAAAAAATTGGTTGAGTGTCAAATTTGGGCTGAAGGCAATCTTAGTGCAGTGGCAGTGGAGAAGATCCAAAGACACAGTGGATTTCTTATGTCATGACTAAAACATAATTTGGAATACTAATGAGCTCCATCATATTTTTCATCATTAAATGAACCAGCTATTGGCTCTACATAATTTTTCTCATCATTAGATTGCATAAGGGCATTGTTACATACTTTGTTCTTAAATATTTCTTTTTTTTAATAATAATAAATAAATATAAATACTAAATATTTTGAGATTTTCCATTTTTCTTGCAAATTCTGTTTGATTTTGTCACAATATTTTCATTTTTGGTGATATTCTAAAATATCATGACATCCTCAGGGAAGTACCATTTCACATAAATATCATGATATTTTTAATATGTCGTTAATATTTATGACAATATTGCCAAGAGTAAAGCCTCATCCTACAAAATAAGGTTTGGTAAATTATACAAATGTGAGTGACTAATAAAAAAATCCAGATGGGACCACCCCATATATAAAGTCTTAATTCAATTTCATCATCCTAACCCTTTCATATGTGGTCCTCCAATTTAACGGTGTCAAAATGCATGATTTTATTTGATTTCAATACAAGGATCAATTTCATTTGGATTGATGTAAAACAAATGGTATCTAGTGTCATTCATGGAGGTCAATTTGTAAGGTGAGTTCGGATTGATCCATTGAGGCACCAATGGGCCCCATCGGTTGCCTCGCACCATGCAAGATGTATATCCACACAGGAGCATTTCAAATATACATGGCCTCTATTTAGGTGCGAATGTTTCGCATGGAATACTATGCGAACTAGTGGTGGGCCCACCTAGTGCCCCATGGTCATGAAGGATAGAGGAATCGAAAGATCTAGATGTGATCCATTTGGGTACAAAACTTCAAATCCGTTTGACCACTTAACCCCTTAATTTATGGCCTTCAAGTGTAACAATTTTACAGTGCATCTTTTTGTTTTTCAATCCAATAGTAAGTCTCATTTCACTCATAGTGAAAAATGGGATACGTGACATTTCTAGGGCCTACTGTATGATGAGGTCGAGGAGCCCCAATGGGCTTGACCGGTTACACCTGAACAAAATAATGTACATTAAAACCTTCATGGATTGTTACTAGCCATCCAATTAAAGGCAATGAAAGTAAATCATAAATTTCATACACTAATAATTATTAATCATGTTTTCATTTTGGATCTCTATCATATTTTCATTATTTAATTGACCTCACACAATGGTTTCTGCGTGGAGTTGGACTAAGCCGATATCACTAATATTAGGTAAGTTCATCATGTGACCAGATGAACCAAGAGGATTTTATCATTAGGTAAGATCCTAAGGACTCGTTTGTGCAGAATCTATACTAGTATTTTCTCTTTTCTCTTCCACCACAATACAAGTCCGACCTCATACGTCAAAATTCAGGTAGTGTTCTTCACAAAAACCTAAGACCTTTTGCACATTTTTCAAGTTGGAACGGTCCGCACCAAACACCTAGACTTTGCACCATGCAGAAAATGGGAAGATTTTCTTTTTATTTTTCACGATGTTGCACAAACGCGCCCAAAATGATTTCATCAATTAGGTAGGTCCCCTTGTGTTTCCACTTTCCATCAATTATATATATCGGCTTTCAGTGTCTCTTTCATTCATATGAAACCCCCACATACTGCTAGAAAAACAGGCAAATGTAGGTGCAAAAAATAACGACCCACAATAATGGGGGGTGCCTTAGAGGACTTACCCAAGTGAGATTAGGGACACCGATGCCTGCGCCTGGAGCCTGAGAAAAGGAAGAAGAAACGTAGGTCAGAGGACCCTGGCCTGGGCGGCAAGGCTCTCCGATGCCTAAGTTAGTGTATGAACTAAGCAGAGGGAGGAGATTTTTGGGGAAGAATATGGCATACCAGAGTGGTAATGGCGTTCCCCCTTTCCTCTGGAGCTGTAGCTGCGTTTATGTAGAGGAAGAGGAGGCAAAGGAGTAGTTGGCTGTCTTGTCGTAGCCCATTTTGTCAGGTACTAGGGAGGCGCGGTCTCATCGTAGCCTGTCTGGTCCCGTCGTAGCCTGTCTTGTCCCGTTAGGCCATATCCTGGCGCCTTGGGAGCTGTGGACGGTGATCTGTCAGGAGATACGGGCTATCCCCTTGTCTTGTCGCACGGGCCATAGCGTGCTTGAGCGTCCATGGGAGGACAGCTGTCAGTGCTCAGTACTTTCATCGATATGAGGCACTTGGCCGGGATGGAGTGTCGTGCCGGGTGAGACCTGGCGGAGATGTCGGGTCATGGTACTGTTGCCGAAGTGGAAGGGGCTGACACTGTAGCCGAGCTGGGCAGCCGAAGTGGGATGCTTTGGCCGAACTGGATCCTGCCGAGGTGGAGTGTCTGGTCTTGCTAAGGCGTGCATTGCCGAGGCGTGCATAGGAAGCGTGGAGCACGAGACCAAACTTGCCGGGATGGGCTTGCTGATGCGGGGGCCCGGGATGGAGCACCTTGTCCAGGATTCTCTTGGGATCAAGCAAGATGATGGGATATGAAGAAATAAGAGGTGTTTCCAAAGGGAAGCTTTCACATTAGTACATTAATGGCGAAAACAATGTTGAGGTGATGGAATTTGTCGGCATCATTGCATCAATTGGGTTTTTGGTTTCCTAGATGGGCCTTCCACCTATTAGCTTAAGCTTTTAGATCGATATATGGTTTCTCATCCTGTGACGGGAAGTGTTGATATATGGTTTCTTACACAACATTTTTCAGAAGTTATATGATTAAAAGTTAACCGATATACATGGAGCATACCTCGTCAATTCGCAATGATCAAAGTTTTGAGCCAAACATCCATTTTCTAATGATCTTAGTTGCCAACATCACAATTTACTTTAAATATCCATCAACTTGCCTAGTTTGACAGTGAACTGCTCCATTCAATTCTTTTTTTACCAAAAAATCTATCTTCCCCTTTAACCCCCACCCCCCAGTATTCAACACCGTCACTGTCACAGGTTAGCAAAGGAAGATTTAGGTGGCGTTTGATAACTCTAAAAATAAGCTTTTAATTTATAATTTAGAGCCTGTTTGCATTTGATAAACCCCTAATTATATCTTTAAATTTTGGAGCTTCTTTACAAATTAGATTTGGCCTCCAAGAAAAATAAGCTGCGGGGAGCTATTTATTTTTTTAGAGTTTTTTTTTTTTTAACTAAAGCAGGCGGAGATAGACAATGCAAGATTTATAAATAAATATTAAGAATGAAATAATCTCATTAAATATTCATAATGATACAATGAAAAGTTTTAATTAATTGTAATTTGTAAAAAAATCCGGCCAAAGTTCTTAAAAGTGGGCCCAAATTATGGTAGTGAATATAACTATCTAAATGGTGGGCCTAGCAAGAAATTGTACAACTCCGAGGGGTAGCTCAGTTGGCTTAAAATTACGGTTTGTGTCTGGAGATTATAGGTTCGAAACTGCACTACTATACTGGACCATATGGATTTATATAAATTATTTTAGTCCAAAGGATTAGAAATATACGTTATAAAAAAAAAATCGGACAAGAAACGGATAGGGAGATTGTCTCCTTCGGGTGTTAAATAAACTGTTGTCATATGTATGGATGGATCATGAATGCGCATCCTTTTCTTTAATACTGTTCACATGTTTCCTGGTATGAAAAATATCCAATTTGTCATTTGTCAAATCAGTTGATATTTTGCCAAGATATGTTTAATCAACACCATTGCTTTCACATGAAAGACACTAAAAAAAAACAAAGGATTAAAGGCTTAGTCATGACATATATAAAACTAGCTATTATGACATAGGCCTGTAAAAGGAGTAGGGACAGGTCGAGCTGGGCCTGGGGTTGTTCTTACAGCTTATCCTACCGATATATATATACCTTCACTATATGCATATAGTGGTGGACCTAAGATTTTTATTTGGGTACGGCGGACAATGATCAATTGAAAACGTTAGTCATTCTTTTGCTATATTTTTTTTTCACATTAACAATAGAAAAGAGAAAAAAAATTGCATTTAAATAGATTAGCAGTTGATCTTTTTTTCTTTTTTTGTTATATTTCTCCATATCTAATTTAAAGATAAAATTAATAGCATAGGTTAAAGACATAGTTTTTAACAAAATTTTCTTTTTGTAAAAAACTCTACTATCAACACCAAATTCATAAATAAGCCTATTCAATTCCTCAGGAAAATAGAGAACCCAAAAAAAGAGCAGATGATAAAGCCAAAAACAAAAGGAGACATCATCTAAGAAAAAAAGGTCAAGATCGCATAAAGGCATATAAGAGCAGACAAGAGTATTCATCTTCCATCTTCAGTCATAGAATGGAAACGAGCTGCATGGTCTTACTCTCTGGTAGAGATGGAAAGAAATATTTTTTTTCTTCACTTCCACCAAAGAAGAGAATAAAAGGGTCGACGTGGGGCGATTGCTTTAGCTTTTCTTGGGGCATGGTCCAAGTCCCAATTTAATTTTATGTGATTTCTAGATCTAACATGGGGCGGAGATACACATGAGTCCGCCCTTGCATGCAGGGCCGGGCTTAGATGCGTCAAACCCCTTGAAAGGCTTGCTCTATGTAGGCTCTTGCCGGACTCTAGGGCTTGAAAACAAAAAAAAAAAAAAAAAATTTTTTTTTACTCCACCAGCGAGCATTGTTTTGATTGGTCATATAATTGTAGTTGATACTGTCCAACTCTTATAAAAAAAATAATTGGGTGCTGAGACTTTTAAAAAATACAAATAGATTAATACACATAAGATTTAGAGAAACTACCTAAAAAATTAGGGCAGATATTCGGTGCACCAAAAAGGCCCTCCCGTGAATTTCTACTTTTATTTGAGCGATATATCGTCACTCGTCTTTTATTCTTTCTCAACTAAAATGATCAATGATATCATCGCTCAAACAAAAGTGAAAGATGGTTGAAGAGCCTTTACTGTTATAAAGAAATTATGAGCGCCTTTTTGGTGCACCGGACATTTAAGGTGATTTTTTTGGTAATTCGCTAAAATTTAAAAATATATTGGCATATTTAGATGTCCAAAGGGGAATTTAAAATATCAAAACCTTTTGGCAACTATCAAAGAAAAATATAAAGATCAATGCTTATTGGCACCATAGATATTAGATATTTAGAAAATAAAAATAATGGAAATCAACGCCAATCAACAATTATATCTTAGTCTTTGATCTTTTACCAACCTTTATCTCTCCGAAGATAATATCTATCTCAAGATCCTTATTTTGAGAAAATATCTTATTGTATTTAAAATTAGAAAATTTGATTGAGTTTGATAAGGTCAAAATCAGGCTAAAATTAAAATTGAGATTGAAATCCAATCTTGCAATCAATTACAAAGTCGGACGTCGATTTTGCCAATTGAACTTGCATCTTTCATATATAATAATTGTACTTGAATCATTTAACAAACCTCAATCTAAGGTTCTCAATATAAACCTAATGTTAAGTTAGTGTAAGTTGAGTTTTCAATTTGGTGATTGAATTTAGGGATATTGCTCGAACAACAGCACTTAAATATGACATTTACCCTAAAATAAGTAAAGTTTAAAATTTTTTCGTAGAATTGTTTGTACAATAATGTTGTGATATCATTCATACTTAGGATATTGAACAGAGAGATATGTGTGAGATCGCATGGCCCTAAAATATATCATGAACAATTTTGTGAAAAATACTTAAACTTCAACAGTTTATAGACGAATATCATATCTCATGACCGTTGTATGGGTAATATCCCATGAGTTCGATTACCAATGACTTGGTAAATCGAATGCGAAGTATTAGTGGTGGTGGTGTATTTGTTCTTACATTTAAAGAAAGAGTAGGAAAAAGTCCTTTTTAGGGTTAGAATTATTTATCGTTATATATCCTTTTACTTTTCTACCTAGAAAGATATTATAGTAGTGTGACTGAGTCTGTTGATTGCACATTACATCTAAATCAAGTTGTGTAGGGGCTCATGACTTTCGTGTGATCCAACCCACTTATATGACATGCCTAATTATGCTATCAGGATGACCAAAATCACAGTGTGATATGCTCAATTGGATTAATCATGTTTCAAAATGTTGGTACATTTTTCTCACATTATCAATCTAGATGTGCATAATTTTTATTGTTGGGTATAAAATTGATGCAATTCCTATGCAAGGGCAAAGTATGAGATTAGCAGTTTTGTTCGAGCAAAGATTAGTTTCAAATAGCACAATTTACATTCGATGCTTCTTGGCAGTGTGAAAAAGAAAACACACTTACAGGTCCACAACTACAGACCCTGCGTGTAAATAACCTTTTGGTACATCCAGCGGCTGCGCCCGTCACTCCCACCCTCCATTGAGATCGGGCGGCTGTCAGCGCATCGAGTCCAAGTGTTGTGCTGGTCCCACCTCTCAGATCGTCATTCGCTTGGTTCGTGGCTTTTTACTAGAACCGGACCCCTATTTGCATCAAACATCGGGCCACATATAGAAAAAGTCTAAAAAATGAGATTCTAGAGTGCAGATGGGTCAGGCCACTTTTCAGGCCACCCGTCATGCTATGTAAAAGGGCTATACAGATACAAAAAGTCTGCATGCACCGAAAAAAAGAGCCTGAAAAAGGCCCTGAAACTTACTCTACCCTAGGATCTCCTTTTGAAATGAGATCCTAGGATAGGGGAGAGCTTCAGGGCCTTTTTCAGGCTTGTTTTTCGGTGCATGTAGACCGGTTGGTACAGATAAGGGGGCGGCTGAAGTGACGGATGAAAAAAAAAAAAAAAATTTCTTTCATCCGCCCCTTACGTGTCATCCACTAACGTGTTTGGACCAAACAAGAAATCCGTTTCCTTTATAAGAATCTACCACGTATCATCGTCGTTCGTTTTCCTGGCTGGCAAGAGCCATTTCATTTTTTTCAAGACGGAGTCACCCGGGTCCTGAGGCGTTGTGGCTTAAAATTCAACGGTCGGACCCTCTATATCTATAGAAAATCAGATAAAAGGGGTCATAACTCTTGAGAAGCGTCAGTCCATGGTCAGCTGAATGGTGTGAGACACCTCACTCTCTATATGAACTACTAGCATTAAAAATCCATGCTAATTACGGATATAAATAAAGAGGTATGATTCAATGTATTATTTGAAAGGAAGGAGATGAGAGTCTTAGATGGGGAAAGTACATTTGTGAAAAATGGAGTATGTTAGTGATAATAAAAACTAAAAATAACTTCTAATCAAAATGAAAGGTACAGTTAACATTGATTACAAAACCTCCTAGGTTAATATATTATGATTATATTCAAGCTCCAATCTAACTTAACGGAAGAAAAAAAAAACCATTCTAGAGATGAAAAGTGGGTCGGGCCACCTAGGTCCAGACATGTGATTGCGCCAGGGAGCCGTGGCATGTGGCCAGGCACAACTAGGCCTAGGCATGGCCCCACAAGGGCCCCAACAGTCAAAATGGGGCAAAGTCTGGTTTTTTACTGTTCTATCCTAACAGTAAAAAATAGCCGTATTTTGGGACTTTCTTTTTTTTTTTTTTTATCCTTCTAACGCCAGAAGGCCTATAAGGCCACTACCACCTCATTTCTCATCGTTCATCTCCACTCTCTCTATGAAGCTCTAAGCTCTCTCTAAAGTTCTTAAGCTGTCTCACTCGGGTAAGAAGTTCAATTAATCAAGTCATCAAGGTTCTTCATGGGAACTTGTCAAAAGCTCTTTTTCTCTCTAAGCTCTCTTTTCAAAGTTATTAATTATCTTCAAAGTTGTAAATTATCTTCAAAGTTGTAATTTTTATTTCAATGTTATTATCAAACTTGTAAATCTTATTAAAAAAAAACTATCATATTGAAATCTCATTTCGAGTTTTCATTAATGTTGTGATTTGATGATTTCATTTCAAATTTGTGCTTAAATTAAAAATAAAATAAAAAGAGAGAAGCCCGGGGGCCAACCAATCCCAGCCCAAACTGACACGTCCCAACATGGTACGACTAGGACCGTGCCTCAAGACTGTGTTGGGCTGACCCCTAGTCACCCTAGGCCCGACATGGCATGGCCAGTGAAGTTTCACGTTCCGGCACAAGGGCCAAGTGCAAACCTGGCCATGCCAGCTATTGCGCTGGTGGATAGGGAATTGGGTTGATTGTATGGATTTGTAGCAAAAAGCTAAAAGAAGGGGAAGAAAATTCGACTTCAACTCGAGAATTCTGTCACCACCTAGAGCTAGAGGATCCATTTACAGACACAAACTATGGAGATGTGGTTATACTGTACAGAGTAACAGAGGTGATGATGACCCAAGCTTTTTACTTTGATCTTGAGCCCCATCGCATTGTGGGTTGTTGCACATAGCCCACAGCCAAGTAAAGATGGGACTCATGCTTGACATGATGCACGTTGAAAACATAGTATGGCCCACCAAGGATTGATGATAACAATTCATAAATGAAAACCCAATATCATACATTAGGCAAATGAAGACTGTGGACCAACCATGATTGGTTGGGCATAATGTTTCTGCGTCACATGTCAAAATATCAGTTTTCAGAAATGGGAAATCGATCTTTCTGGCTAGCCGTGAAAATCATATATCTAAATCATTTGTAAACCAATGGGTTCACATCTGAATCTCTAAGCCCTGAATAAGGGGCACATTTGTCAGCACAAATTAAAGTTCACATAATTTCATCTTTCTATGAAAGAATTATATTTTGTACCCCCTTGAAGATAGTTTTTTTATGAATTTACGAAAGATTGTATTGCTTCTAATGCTTTTTACTGTAAAAAAAAAAAAAAAAGTACTTGGTACCAATTGATGAAAATGTTATAAAAAAAATATTTTTCCTTTTAATTTTATAAAAAAAGTGATTATACAAACGTGCCCCAAATTATTATCATTCTCGCTAAATAAGTTCAGAGTGATCTTACAATGAAATCGCAATATTTAATAAAATAGATGGAGTGAAATGACTCGCTTTTACACGTGAACAAATCTAACAATGGCTTGATTCTGATTCAATAGAAATTTGAAACTAGCCTAACTACACATGCAAGATACAGGGATCTTGAGCCCTTTGGATGTCAGTTGGAATTGGACCACAACAAATCACCAATGACTTTACATCATGGCATCAGAGAATGTGGATTCCCTTTTGGGGAATACTTTATCCAGGGTCTTCGTGGAATCCTCTCATTAACTACTAAGCACGTGATCCCCACAAGAGCCATTAATTAAGAAGAGTTATTAGGTGATCATGTGGGGGGATGGGCGGTGGGCCACACCTTGAAAGTTCTAGCATTTGTTAAGTGAAGATTCACTTCCAATCTAAACTGAGTAATCAATACCTTCCCTTTATAGAGCATCAACACTTCCAAACTCGGTTGCACAAATGCATCCTTAATGACAACTGAATCCAGAAGTTTATGAAAATAGAATCAAGAGTAGCTATGAACCCCTAGTAATTCGAATCTTATGACCATGCCTCATGCTTTCATCTATACTCCTATCTATACTCCTACCTTATATATTTGAATTCCAGCTTTATATTGTTCACCTCTCACCTTTTTATTAGTCTTTCAGTGAGGCTCATTTGAGCGTTAGTTTTTATGAATTCTAAGCAAACAAACAGGCCTTATATAGTCTTCTGGGATAACAGGCATACCTTTTGTCATGAGGGTCATATGTTTCTCTTCATTGCAAGCCATTTTAAAACTCTTCGTTTTATCAAGCTCTGAATACTCCTTCTATCAATCGGCCAAAAGAGTCTTTGCTTCAAATAAATAGTCTAGCTTGGGCCCACCTACCTCAATACAATTAATGTTGGGGATTTGCAACCAAAGTCCCACATCGGCTAGAATTGGGAAAGATCATGGGCATATAAGTTAGACTGAGTACTCCATTGGTATGAGGCCTTTTGGGTAGAACCCAGGAACAAATACATGAGAGCCTAACCATTAATTTAAGGAGCATCTTTCCTTCAACTAGCCAAATTCGCACCTGCCAAATTTGGCACTGAATCTAGTTGTGAGGGCCAACCGATAGTTCGATCGCGTGTCCAAGTCCAGCCATGTCATTACTCTTTACACAAATATCCGAGGGTATAATTAAAAGTGTGGATTATTGTATGTGCTATTGATCTAAGTCCAGTTGGGATCATCAGAGGAGGATTGGATTAATTAGACCCATGTCAAGTCCAAAATCTGGGCCTGAAAACATTATATTAGTCAGTTCAGGATGCACCATGGACTCAGCCCCTTTCCACCTACCTAGGTGTGCCAATGGATCACGTTCGGTTGATCATAACTCTAGTCATTTATTGATTAGGCTAGAGATGTCGACCTGATTACAACACAAAAATAAGTGAATGTTTCAACTCCAACCCCCACAAGCTTACTGGGTTGGGTCAGATTTGGGTTGACTGGTTGGGATAGGATTTACCCACTCACCTATTTGGAACCCAGTTTGAAATTCAAGTTAGGTAAATTTCTGAGTGGGGTTGACATATCCAATTATAGATCTCTTATTTGGAGGAATTTCTAACGAAAATCTCATGTTGTGATATTTTATAACAGTAATATTAGTTTTTTCTTCTTTTGGTTAAAAACAATAATATTAGTTGTTGTCAATGGAGCAATTGGATTTCTTTATTTGGTTCTTAGAAGTGAAAAAAGTTTAGCCTTTTAAAATATATAATATTGGTTTTGCAAAATTTTCAAGTTCCAGCATCTTAAATGTAGGATGTACCTAGAATTTAGAAGACTTAGTGGGAGATATCAATTGAAGAAAAGATTCTCTCCAATTGAAATTCTCTCAATTCCAACAAACAAACAAGCCCAAACCCTATTAAATAATTAATGGGCCAACTCTAGGTTGGGTCTACAGTCCAAATCCCTTTTTTGGGCCATAGTCTATACTTACTATTAACCTCATCAAGTGTAAACGCAAATGTAGTCAACTATTATGGGTCGACCTCGATCACATGGATTCTGTTTATCGATCCTGAGTCAAGTCTTCTTATAAGTTTCACATCTTAAATCCATTTTTTACTATCTCCGTCAATAGCCTTTTTGGCCTAAAATATAATTTCCGAGTGAGTCAACAATTTCCTCCTTGACTCCAGCCTTTTTTTTTTTTAAGGAAGAGAATTCTATTAAAAAGAAGGGAAAACCTCCGTATCCAATTTGGAAGAGCCCATTGCAAAGTAAGAAATCACCGTGAATTTACCCCCACTTAGCTACCCTATGAGCAACACCATTCATTGTCTTAGAAATATAGTAAAAGTGAGCATTCTCAAAAGAGCCTCGCAAGGCCAAAAATATAAGATAAAGGTACTAATAGATTAATCTTCCACTCCATTGATGGACTCAATAACTTCAAGGGTATTTGAGAGAACATGAACCCTCGAGATTTCAAGACTCTTGCCCCTCCTTCGTGCAAAGAGAACCGCCCCCGTTCTTCCTTGGAGTTGAGCATCATCGAGTCTTTAAAAGCATCTGCATTCATAAGCTTACCCCTAAAAAATATAGCATAGCCAAAAGATGTGTTTCCATTTTCTTTAGAAAAAGCGACATTTGTGGAAATTGGAGAACGAGGTTTGATACCACATGCTTTCAAATTGCTGCTCTTAAAATGATTTGGAATGGATTTAGGGATGCTCCAAAATAGCCTCGTTTCTAGCATCCCACATGGCCAACCATAACGCCAATATAAACGTTTTCAACCCATGCTCATGGCCAAGGGATGTGATCACTCCCCTGGTCATCACAATCCTTCCACCAATCGGACATACCATTTTTCGGGATAGTGCTTGTTCGAAGAACAATATGTGGTGAGAACCAAACTGCCATTGCAAAGTTGTAATCAAATAAAGCATGTTCCACCGAATCATTCTTTATTCCACATATGGGGCGAGTCATATCGATAGAGCTTATCCTCTTGTGGAGTAAAAATCTTACTGGGATTGCCTCCTCAAGCATTTCCAACAAAAAAACAGGATTCTTTGGGGTAGGAATATTTTCTAATAAGCATTTTCAGTTAATTGAGCATATGCTATTTTTTTTCTTTTTAATTTTGTAACACTCCTATTTTCAATGATGGCTCTATAGGCTCATTTGGGTGTTACGAGAACGGCCAAATTCTTTTGACTTCAACATAAATCCGAGGAACATAGATTCACAAAATATCATCAATGTCCTTGTAATCATCGAAGGTATTATGAATTTTTGAGATATCTCAACTCCTATTTTGGTTCCAAAGGTATTATGGATGGTTTTAGAAGTTCTAAAGCAAATGTCTCTTACCTAAACTTAGTTGTTAGACACTTGAGTCCAACTTGATATTTCCAACCAAACCAGATTCGGGTTTGGGCAAACACACCTACACCTACTCGTGGTTCTCAGCCTAACCCAAGTCAACTACACCCGACCCACTGGACCTTTCCTTTCCCATCCACCTACCCATCCCACAAACAAACCACCTCCCACCGCGTGGATAAGATTATCCGACACGGAAGAAAGCCGACGTGGACCCGCGAACGAACAAAAACCGACACCAGGTCGACCATTCAAGCCCACTTTGCAGCTTAAAAAACCAAAGCGAATTTAGAACGAGAAGAAGAAAGAAAGTAAGAAGAAGACGAAGACAAACAGCCGAGTTTCCTCCAGATCCGAATCTGGGCTTAGGATCCCGAGCTGGGAATATTCGATGCGATCGGAATATTCTGCTGGGGCGATCTGAATCTGGCTTTTTCCGGCATGGGTGTGGCGAACGGAGACGATGACGTGGTGAAGATCGAGGACGGGAGGAGGGAGGGGGAGGCGTCGAAGATAAGCGTCAACTGCCCCGACAAGACCGGACTCGGATGCGATCTCTGCAGAATCATACTTGATTTTGGTCTCTCCATCACTCGAGGAGGTTTGGAATCTGCAGTTTTTTTCAAATTCTATGATGTTTTTTGAAGAACTGGTTTAGTGCAATTACAAAAAATTGGAAATGGTTTTCATGATTTCATGGTTTTCCTAATTTGGTGTGTGAAAATTTTATTACATAGTTTTGCTTTTTTTTTTTTTAGTTTTTAATGGGTTTTGGATTTTGGGTTTTTTTTTTTTCAAATCTTTGGTGATTTTTGCAATTGAGTGTTGGAATTTTAGATTTTAGTGATTTTTAGATGCTCTGTTTGGCCTGTTTCATAAATATTTTTTCTTAATATCTTCTAATCCTATTCATATGATTTTTTTTTTCTTCTTGTCAATTTTACATTTTTCTGTGTGTTTGATTTTCTGGGTTTCTTTGTAATTTCCAATCTTTGTTATTTTTTTTTTCAATTGGTTCCTGGAATTTTAGATTTTAGTGACTTTTAGCAGCTTGAAATGCTCTGTTTGGCTTGTTTCATAGATATTTTTTCTTAATATCTTCTGATCCTTTTCATATGATTTTTCTTCTTGTCAATTTTACATTTTTTTTCTGTTTGTTTGGTTTTTCTGGGTTTCTTTGTAATTTCCAATCTTTGATTTATTTTTTTTTAGTGACTTTTAGCAGCTTGAAATGCTCTGTTTTGGCTTGTTTCTTATTTTCTGATCTCTGTGTGTGTGTGAGTGTGTGTTTTGGGATTTTTGAGTTTGGGTTTCTGACATGTTTGGAAAGTCATTTTTACACTTATTTTCTCTTTGTTTGATTTATAGGATTGATTTGTATTGTTCAAATTGAATTTTTTTTTTTAGTTTTTAATTTTCAAGGGTTTTAGACTTTTTGGGGTTTCTTTTCCTATCCAATCTGATTTTTGGCATCTTAAAAAATGCTCTGCCTGTCTATTTCCTGGGATATTTTTTGTAATATTTCCTAATTTTGTGTGATTTTGATTTTTGATATGACTTGGCGTTTCTGTGTGTTGTGACTTGTGATCCTGTGAAATGTTTGGAAAGTCGGTTTTTTTGTTAATAGTTGTTTTAGTTTTTGCTTTCTGGCCTAAAATGATTGATTTGTATTGTCTGGATTGTGTTCATTAGCTTTCCTATTTTTCCAAGGATTCTGATTTACTGCTTTACTCTAATCTGATGATTTGGGATCTTCTCATGTGTTGCACTTTCCTTATTTTTGGATTTTGCAGATGTTTCAACTGATGGGAAATGGTGTTTTGTGGTATTTTGGGTGATTCCTCGTTTTGGCTCGAGGACAGTGAGATGGGCAAGCTTGAAAAATCGACTTCTATCCGTCTGTCCTTCATGCTCGGTTTCATTTTACTATCAGCAGAAACCCAGCCCTTCCCGAGTCTACTTGTTGAAGGTCTTTTGCGTTGATAGGAAGGGATTGTTACATGGTAAAGACGCAGTTACCTGAATTTAACATTTTGCTGTTTGATACTGTATTTGGAATTGTAATTGAATTTCTGGTTGGGTTCTTTTGTAGATGTTACTCAGGTTCTTTCTGAGTTGGAGCTTACGATTCATCGAGTGAAAGTATCGACGACTCCCGATAGCCGGGTCATGGATCTTTTCTTCATCACAGATGCCATGTGAGGATTTTTATATTGATGTCTTGATGGTATATTGTTTGTAAATTGTTGGTATGATATTTGTAGTTAATGGGGTTTTGTTGTATGGTTACTACAGTCAGTGTATGGATTTGTTGGGATTTGATTTTCTGTTTTCTAGTTGTACTGTATTATCTATTTTGTTGAATTTGCTAATCTGATTTTTTTTTCCAATAAAAACTGTACTTATTTATTTTGGGTTATCGATGGGTTTTATTTTGTTCTGAATTTTGATAATGTTTTTAATCAGAATTTCTTCCAGCTCATATGCTTATTTCTTTTGCTCATGCACAGGGAACAGTAGGTTCACTGTATTATTTTTCCCTGCTTTTCTTTTTAACAAAAAATTTGGTGGCTTGGAAGAAGTGAAATGAATCAACTACGTTATTAGAAAGGAAAATAATTTCTATGCAATTATCGTTAGTGTTTCTTCAGTTAAAAAGAAATGCATGAGTTTATTGTTCCTTACTTTCCAATGTTTTGAATCTGGAAGATTGTTTATAAAATTTCTGATCCTTTTCAAAAAATAAAAAATTTAGAAAGTAACGATTTAGGTGTTTGATTGCTGCTTCTTCTTTTTCTTCTTTTTTTTTTGGTTTATTCTAATCTATACTATTTTGATTGCTCCTTTTAATTTTGATTTTGTTAAAACACCTCTTCTCAACCAGAGGAAATCTTGTTCTGATTAATCTGAATGAATCATTGCCTTCTCTTATTGAGTGATTAGGCCTACATTAGTATTTAGCGGTGAATCAATTGATAGAGTAATTATAGACAAACATGCATGTGTTTCTATATATTACTGTTCCTGATTTGCACAATATGTTATTTTAGGGAGCTTTTGCACACAAAAAAGAGACAGGAGGAAACACTTGAGCAGCTCAATGCTGTTTTGGGAGAATCATGCATAAGCTGTGAGATTCAGCCAGTGAATCCCGAGTATGATTTTCAGCAGGTCTCTCCTCTCCCTCCATCTGCTGAGGAGTTATTTAGCTCTGAGCTATCAGACAATCAAAACAATGCACAAGCTCTTACTCCAGATTTGTCAAGGCTAAAGAGGACCAACATTAATTTGGACAACTCCTTAAGCCCTGGTCACTCCTTGCTTCAAATTCAATGTGTTGATCAAAAGGGTCTCCTTTATGACATCATGAGAACTTTAAAGGATTGCAGTATTCAGGTGAGCATTGCTCCTCTTTTACTCCCAAAATTTCTGTGGATCACCTTATGCATATGCATAATATTTGAATTTCAAGGAACAGCAAGGGATTTGAACAAATCTGGGTTGGTTTTGATTTGTTCGGCTATATCCTGTGACCAAGTATGACCAAAACAAAATGGCAGTCAACACATTTCATTTAGGATCTAGCTATCAACCTGCATATTACTAAATAAAAACTGGCCATTTTACCTCAAAAAAAAAAAAAAAAAATGGTAGGGAAACCACACCTATGTACTTACAATAGTACAATAGTATTATATACAAGTTGGCTTTTAATATGCCATACATGTAGTACTGCTTTATTTCTTTCAATTTCTGATATAAGAGTTGTGCCACTTATGATTTAGATTGCTTATGGACGTTTTTCATCGAACACGGAAGGCAGCTGTGAGGTGGATCTATTCATCCAGCAGATGGATGGCAAAAAGATTGTCGATCCTGAGAAGCAGAGTGCTCTATTTTCTCGTTTGAGGATGGAGATGCTCCATCCATTGAGAGTGATAATTGTCAATCGTGGCCCTGATACTGAACTGCTGATTGCCAATCCAGTAGAATTGTCTGGGAAAGGAAGACCCCGTGTTTTTTATGATGTTACACTGGCTCTGAAATTGCATGGAATCTGCATTTTCTCGGTAAGAAATATATGGACTGTTTTAGTGTTTTTAGTTGCCACCTTCTAGTCATTCATATGTTTCTGCCACAAATTTTTTAATGAAACTTGAGATTCTGGGAAATCGCCATGCTCTTATTGATAAGTTTTGACTACTGTCTGGTTGTGTAGGCTGAAATTGGGAGGCACTCATCCTTGGATCGCCAATGGGAGGTCTACAGATTCCTTCTTGACGAAACCTGTGGGGTTTCACTAGCAAACAATCGAGCTAGAGCTCAAATTGTAGATAGAGTTAGGAGAACTTTGATGGGTTGGTGAGATGATATTTCGGCTTTCTGGTGTTCCCAAATATGTCCCAAGGAGCATCTATGAATGCAAAGATATAAATGCATATGTACAGTATTTTACCCTCTAGTCAGAGTAAAATGCATGTAATTTGAATTATCTAATAGCTCTTGCAGTTTGCAGCAACTTACAGCTTTGGTTGATTATAATTGAATGCTTTTTCTGGGTGATTTGCATCATCATTGAAGCCCCATCCCTCTATCTGGGGTCAGCACTATTTCTTTTACTTTTCTACCTTACATAAGGCCTTTTCTAGGTCATCTTCCAGTCTAATGTACTATTTTTTTATCTGGAGCTTCTTATAACACCACTTGAGCACCTGATTTAGCACTCCAAATGCCAATTCCTGCCTTCACTGTTGGATTTGTTACAGTATTCTACTGAGTGAAATCAATGGCCTGATTACAAAGGATGCTTCCCTTTGATTGCGACTTTGACATCTAGAACGAGATTTTCTGAAACAGACATTTTATGCTTTCACAGATGTTTCAAGCTTGGACATTTCTGAGAGGGATCAGACATTTTATGCTTTTTTCAAGCTTGGACATTTCTGAGAAGGATCAGACATTTTATGCTTTCTTCAAGCTTGGACATTTCTGAGAAGGATCAGACATGTTATGCTTCTTTCAAGCTTGGACATTTCTGAGAGGGATAAATGATTCATTTCCACTATACACAGTTTGCATTGACGTACATCAAACCAAAATGGTCCAAATATCTGTGCCAATTTGGCTAGAGCGAGCCCCAAACTCCTAAGTGCAGTGTCATAGACATTGCCTACAAAAAATTGCTTGTGATATTTGAAGATATTTTTCTATAGGAGCCATGACAATGAGCACCTTTCAATTATACTATTGGTTGTTGTGGATGATGATGTTGTCATATTTGGCAAGAAAATGGTAAACTGATACAAGTCAAATAATGATGATGCTTCAAAATATTGATAGAGATGAGAATGTTGTGTCAGATTTTTCTATTATATTTTTTAACTTATATACTTTTAAGCAATTCTAGATCCCATATTTGTTTAGCTTTAACTTAGTGTAGTTAAGGGAACAGGAAATAGCAACTATCATACCGGACAGATTTAGATTAGGCTTGCTGAAAGGCTACAGGTGGCAGCTCCAATCATTTGGATATGTATTATAGAATATAACTTTTTTAACTGTTTATTTTGTGGATGTTTTCATACTGCTATGGATAAATAGAGCCAATTAGTTTTTTGTCTTCATGAAATTTGAAGAATTATCTTGCCCAACACTAGTTATCACATCAATGATTATCAATTTCTATCCTTTGAGTTGGCTAAGGACAAATCATGTCCAACTTTGTTTAATTCTTCTGGCCATTTTTGGTGTTTTTTTTTTTTTAATCTCTCAGAGAATGGTATAAAAGAAACCATGCAATGTAGTCATAACATGGGCATATGAAAATAGAACTAACAAAGGCTAGAAAACTATGCTTATAATTAGGAAGAAACTATAAAAATGTTGAAAAACATAAAGGTACAAAACTATCTTGCCCAATACACTTGTCCTTAGGAATATACTATAAAAATATTGAAAAACATGGAAAGAGCACAACGACCTCCCACTCAATTAATTTGCCCAAGGACCAACTTTTTTCTTTCAATTATAAAGATTCAACCATAAAAAAAAAAAAAAAAAAAAAAAACTAATAATGAAGAAATAAATACTAGTGAAATTGTGTGAAAGAAAAAGTTCAAAACATGGAAGTAAGCATGCAAGACTTACAAGCAAAGCAAAGTATAAAGCAAAACTACAATGAAGCAAAAGGGACATCTTCACTCTTTCTCTTCCTCTTTTTCTTTCATTTGGTGAGATTTCCTAACAATAACTGAAGTAAGTGGTGAGTGTGTGGGGAGATTTCCAGAACCACAGGATTAAGCTAATCACGGCCGTCAGATGAGACTAAGCATTCCCACGTGCCATCCGCGTGCCATCCACGTGGCACCAATCTCACCCCGGCTACCAGGACAGGAGGTCCGACCGAAGTCAGGCAGCTCCGGGCCCTTAACGCCGAACTGACCCACCTCGGGCGTCATCTCGGCAGGGTGCTCCACCTCGGCTAGGCCACCCCGGATGCCATCTCAGCAGAAAGCTCCACCTCGGCTGAAGAAGCCGGGACGGAAGCCGAAACCAGAAAGAGTCTCCACTCACGCCCCTCATCCCCCACGTCACCAGGCACGTGGAGGGATGGGGGCGCGAGCCAGTGGGACAGATGCGACATCCAGCCACTCACAATCTTCACCAGATCCCTGACAGGGCGGCGTCCAGCGGCTGAGGCCACATCAGGGCAGGGCCCGAGGGCGGATCCGCTGGTACCCCTACCGCCAAAGGCGCCCAACACGACCTGGCCCAACAAGACGTGCATTAAATGAGATACGGGCTGACCCGACGGGCATTTAATGCATAGTGGGCTGGATTGGACCACAATTAATGCAATGTGGGCTGATCGTGACTTCCCAGTCCAATCATGGGACCCACACCACAATATCTCCCAAAGATACGTTCCACGCTCTATAAATAGAGGCTCATACCACCATCAAAGGTACGCCCATTTTCCATTCACAGAGCCCCTACTCTGTCTTTCTTCTCCCTCTCCTTCCATTGTTCCAGTTCCCATACTGACTTTGGCATCGGAGAGCCTTGCGCCGCTCAGGCCAGGGTCCTCTGACCGTTTGCTACTCTCTTTCAGGCTTTCGGACGGCATCCAGACATTCCAGACACCATCATCTTCCCGGATAAGTCCTGTAAGGCACCCTCTTATTGTGGGTCATAATTTTCTGCACCTACAATTGGCGCCGTCTGTGGGGAAGAAATATCCCAGCCATCCAAACCTCTCAAAACCTTCCCAATCCTTCTAAACCTCGATCTCTCAGAAGCCATGCCTCCGAAAGCTAAGAAGGGGGTAGAATCCTCAAGAGCAGCGCACGAGGAGCTGCCACCACCACCACCAACGGAAGTCCCTCCACAAGGACGTTCCCGTACGGTGCCGGGCACGACTGCAGGGGAGGGCCGCCTGGGCTCTCAGCTCTTTATAGAGTTCCCACTCCAAGAGGGACTCGAGGCCGCGACCCCGTCAGAAGAAGTCCCGCCACCCAAACACGATGAGCGTCAGCATCGGCGTCCCCGGAAGGACAAAGCCGTGGCCGTAGGAGAAACGCGCCACGCTCAACCCACTGGAGAAGTTCCCGAAGCTGCCCTCCTCCAGAAGCAACTCCAGAAGCAAGAACGGATGATTCGCGAGCTCCAGCAGCAGCTGAAGGCAGTGCAAACTGCCTCCTTGAGGGAGGTCTCTGAGCCTCAAGGGAAAAAGAAGGACGCTCCCAGCAGGGCAGCCCAGCCTCCTCGTGAGGAACTCAGACATCATATGGACCAGAAACGGAGCCAGATCCGTGACGAAGGCTCGAGCAACAGCCGAAGTCACCACAGCCGCGACGGCCGAACTCGTAGCCGTCGTAGCCCAAACCATCCGAAGCGGAAGACCCGAGCTCAGACTCCAGAAAAGGACGACGAGCAAGAGCGATTTGACAAACGTGTCAGATTGGCTCTCCAGCGCAACTTAGACATGCGGGATCAGAAGCAGCTCTGTGGTCACACTGATCTCGGGGGCTCTCCCTTCACAAAAGAGATGGAGCACACCCCCTTGCCCAAGAAGTTCTCCGTCCCGCGGTTCGTCCCCTATGACGGACTGTCCGACCCATCTGCACACCTCCGACACTTCTCCCAGAAGATGTCCATCTGGGGAAACGAGGGTCACCTGAACTGCAAAATCTTCTCCTCCAGTTTGGGTGACCTCCCCCTGAAGTGGTTCTGCTCCCTCCCGGAGCAGTCGGTTTCCAGTTGGAAGGAGCTCCAGCTCTCCTTCCTGAAGAAGTTCCAAGCCTACACCGTCGTCCCCAAGAAGGAAGGGGACCTCATCGCCCTGAGAATGAAGCAGGGCGAAACTCTCGCCAAGTTCACCCACCGATTCTGGGCGGTCTACAGCCAGATCGAGGGCGCGAGGGAGGGGATAGCCATCTACGCCTTCCAGCATGCCCTGATCCCCGGCACCGACTTGCGAAAGGACTTGGCCGGGGACACCCCAGAATCCATGTCAGAATTGATATCCCGGGTGAAGCGCTTTATCGCCCGGGAGGAAGACGAGATCCGAGCTAAGGATCAGGACGGGCATCCGGAGCCCGAACAGAAGAATAGCCAGCCTCGGCAGAAAGGCGGGAGGCCCTCCCAGGAGCAGGAGCCCAAGCAGGCTTGGTTCTCCAGTTCGGCGAAGCCTGCGTCGTCCAGGTCTGGGGGCACCTTGCAGCCCGGACCTCCCACCAGCGCCAGTCAGGGCGTCAACGTCGTCTTCAAGGAGCCGATCTACCGCATCCTGACCAAGATCAGGTCCAAGCCGTTCTTCAAGTACCCTCCGCCCATGCAGAATGAGCCCACCTCAGGCGCCCGAAGCAAGCTCTACTGCTCCTTCCATAGGGGCAATGGGCACAGGACCGAAGACTGCAACTCTCTGCAGTGGTATCTGGAGAAGCTGGCCGAAGAGGGCCACATTCCAGAGTTCGTTGAGGCAGTAGATGCTGGCGGCAGCGAGGGCCGAGTTCACCAGAACGCAGCCCAGATTCCAGACAACGAGGATTCGGAGAAGATCATTACGTGATCCATCTGGCGTCCTCTGTATCCATCTGTATCCCAAGAAATTCAATTTCTAAAAGATGTAATGAATCTCTGAATCAATGGAAATGGCGTTCGCCCCGTCATCAATCTGTCACCTTTCTGGTCGGCTCCGGCAGCACAGGCTCTACGCCCTGGAAACGGCATAGAAGAGTTCTTACACTCAGCCTTTCCTAAAGCCCCCGTGTCTTGGACACACAGGCTCTACGCCCTGGAAACGGCATAGAAGAGTTCTTACACTCAGCCTTTCCTAAAGCCCCCGTGTCTTGGACACACACAGGCTCTACGCCCTGGAAACGGCATAGAAGAGTTCTTACACTCAGCCTTTCCTAAAGCCCCCGTGTCTTGGACACACAGGCTCTACGCCCTGGAAACGGCATAGAAGAGTTCTTACACTCAAGCCTTTCCTAAAGCCCCCGTGTCTTGGACACACAGGCTCTACGCCCTGGAAACGGCATAGAAGAGTTCTTACACTCAGCCTTTCCTAAAGCCCCCGTGTCTTGGACACACAGGCTCTACGCCCTGGAAACGGCATGGAAGAGTTCCTACACTCAGCCTTTCCTAAAGCCCCCGTGTCTTGGACACACTTAGGCTCTACGCCCTGGAAACGGCATGGAAGAGTTCCTACACTCAGCCTTTCCTAAAGCCCCGTGTCTTGGACACAATCGAGGCTCTACGCCTTTGGAAATGGCCTGCAGTTCCTACACTCAGCCGTTTCCTAAAGTCCGGGTTCATAAACCCCTCACAACGGCAGTTCGGCCAAGGACAGTTTCCTAAAGTCCGGGTTCATACACCCCTCACAACGGCAGTTCGGCCAAGGACAGTTTCCTAAAGTCCGGGTTCATACACCCCTCAGAAGGCCATAGCCGCACTCTCGCCTAGCCGAGTCCAGCGGAATGATGGATCTACCCGGCGCAAGGCAATTCGGCCAAGGTATGGATCCACCTCGGCGCAAGGCCAGCCATTTCGGCCAAAGCCAGTCTTCGAAAAAGGAGCTTTGCCATCACTCGAACGCAGAAAAGCAGCACAAAAACACAAGTGTTCCAGAACAGTGCAAGGAAAAAAGACAAATAAAGAGCAGCCCGGCTACTGTGGCTTCGGCGACTCCACTAGGTCGATCACCGTATCTGCTGGACCAATGGATTCGGCCGAAACCGCGACCTTGCTGTGAGCGTCGCTGGCAGGAGATTCTTCGACCAGGGCCTCATTTGCTCCGGGGCAGAAGAGGCCTCACCCCGAGGCACGGCAGAAACAACACTGGCAACCGGGGCACCGCTCAAGACCGGGGCAGCTGGAGCATCTTCCGGAGCAGGAACCACTGCAGGAGCTCCAACTGGGGCACTTTCGGCTGCAGAAGCGGAGCTCGGCTCAGGAGCCCCCGCACCTCTCAGTGCGGCCAGGCATCCTTCCTCGAACAGGATGGCGGTGACCTCCACCTGCCTCTCGTACGGCTCAGTGGCTCGATCCGCCCCATCCTGGAGGGCGGACCGAGCCTTGGCCTGAAGAGAGGCCTTTTCCTTCTCCAGCTCGGCGTTCGCCGTCTTCAACCTTGTCGTCTCGGCGCGCCCCGCCAGCACTTCCCCACGCAGCCTCGTCCCCTCAGCAGTAGATTCAGCCTTCAATCTGGCCAGCTCAGACTCCAGTTCGGCGGTCTTCTTGTTCCTCGCCCAGACATAGCCTTCTTCGACGTAAGTTCGGCGACATCAGCCAGAGGCGATGCCAGCCGAGCAGCCTCTTCAGCGCTGGCCTTCTTCATCCCCACTATTCATTTCCGCGACTCTTCCAACTCCCTCTTCAGCTTGTCCCTCTCAGACTCCAGCTGAGTGACCCGCGTCGCGTTCTTATCGCTCCTTCCCACCACGGTCAGGAGCCACTGCACGTTCTGCAAATGGAAACAGAGGGTCAGGTTCGACCAAGACACTTGAAGAATGAAGAAACGCAAACACTTACCAGAAGATTAGCCTGGATCGCCGAGACCATCTCGTGCGTCTCCATGTCTCTTGGCAGAGCACAGACCTTGGCGAAAGCTCCGATCACCTCGGCATTCCCCAACAGCCGGTCCTCGACTTTCAGAGGCTCACCGGGCTGAGTCTTCATCCTCGGCCTCCATGGCGCTGGGGCACTCCGGGGTCCGGAGGCCGATCCAGACCCTTGCCCCACCGAGATCGTCAGCTCGCGGGCCGCTCCACCGGCCGGCTTGCTGACCTGCGCGCTCTTCTCAATATGAGTCTTGGCCCCGGGGGCCCGCGCAGGGGCCTCATTCTTCGGAGGCTGTTCAGCCCCCGAGTCCTTCTCCCCAGCCTTGGACTTCTTTCTAGGCGGGGACCCCTCCCTAGGGCGCTCCGGCGAAGCGTCGCCGCACTCCCGCACTCGGAACAGGAGTAGAAGCTGGAGCAGGAGCGGAAGCTGGAGCAGGAGCAGAAGCTGAAGTATCGCCAGCACCTCCCGAGCTCGAAGCAGCGCGGGTGCTGGCAGAAGATGGCGTCGCAGACTAAGAAGACCCCGCCTAAACTTGGCCGCTAGGTTCGACGGTTCCGAACTTGAAGTAGACGACTAGGGACCGGATGCAGCTCGGCTCGCAACAGGATCGTTCACAGGGATCCCGGCAGACACCGCTATCAGTGAAAAGGCGACGCGTGTAGCCGTCGACTCGCTTCCCAGTACAGGCAAGACAGAGCATGTATCGCTTCAGAGCAGTTGAAGCAACACCAGACGACGATCGCCACATCCCCGGACGGATTCTTCTAGCTTTCAACCCCTAAAGGCTAGCACACTTCAGAGGTCAAAAGCTAGGGGGCAATTGTGTGGGGAGATTTCCAGAACCACAGGATTAAGCTAATCACGGCCGTCAGATGAGACTAAGCATTCCCACGTGCCATCCGCGTGCCATCCACGTGGCACCAATCTCACCCCGGCTACCAGGACAGGAGGTCCGACCGAAGTCAGGCAGCTCCGGGCCCTTAACGCCGAACTGACCCACCTCGGGCGTCATCTCGGCAGGGTGCTCCACCTCGGCTAGGCCACCCCGGATGCCATCTCAGCAGAAAGCTCCACCTCGGCTGAAGAAGCCGGGACGGAAGCCGAAACCAGAAAGAGTCTCCACTCACGCCCCTCATCCCCCACGTCACCAGGCACGTGGAGGGATGGGGGCGCGAGCCAGTGGGACAGATGCGACATCCAGCCACTCACAATCTTCACCAGATCCCTGACAGGGCGGCGTCCAGCGGCTGAGGCCACATCAGGGCAGGGCCCGAGGGCGGATCCGCTGGTACCCCTACCGCCAAAGGCGCCCAACACGACCTGGCCCAACAAGACGTGCATTAAATGAGATACGGGCTGACCCGACGGGCATTTAATGCATAGTGGGCTGGATTGGACCACAATTAATGCAATGTGGGCTGATCGTGACTTCCCAGTCCAATCATGGGACCCACACCACAATATCTCCCAAAGATACGTTCCACGCTCTATAAATAGAGGCTCATACCACCATCAAAGGTACGCCCATTTTCCAGTCACAGAGCCCCTACTCTGTCTTTCTTCTCCCTCTCCTTCCATTGTTCCAGTTCCCATACTGACTTTGGCATCGGAGAGCCTTGCGCCGCTCAGGCCAGGGTCCTCTGACCGTTTGCTACTCTCTTTCAGGCTTTCGGACGGCATCCAGACATTCCAGACACCATCATCTTCCCGGATAAGTCCTGTAAGGCACCCTCTTATTGTGGGTCATAATTTTCTGCACCTACAGTGAGAATGAAAGGAATCTGATTGTAAATCAAAGAATTGATGCTCGTTCTGGTAAATGTTAATACTGATCCGTTGAAATGGTCCATTTTGTTGGCCATGATCCTTTAGTTGGCACTTTTGATCCACTTGTACTCAATGGTGGGCCCCTCCATTCTGGCCATTAGGTGGGTCCCACATTGAGGATTTCATTACTGCATTCATCTCCCTGACAATGTCCTGCATTTTTTTTTTTTTTTTTGTAACTTGTCGTCAAAACCAGCTTTTCCATGCTAACACAGTGGAATAATTAGCAACAAACGGGCATTCCAAAGCCAAAGATATTCTCTTAAGCACAGTGCGCACATGCACCAAGCGTCAAGAGCGTGTCCATCCTCATTTGTAAGCGGTCCCCACCTGTTGGAGGATCATACCAAGTGCGGAACTGGAAAATTTACCTTGGGGGGCCACTACAATAATTTTTTTGGAGGGGCCAACATAAAATAAACCACTAAAATTTACTATAACATTGGGGGGTTTTCATACTTTTCAGGGGGTTAGTATAGAAAAAAATTTGAAAATTCTCATAATATTAAGGGGTTTTTTAAATTTGGGTCCAGCCCCCATTTAGTCCCTGGCTCATATGCACCGTGCATAGGATAAAAAAATATCCTTCCTAAATCCTAAAATATGTATTTGCACTTCTTTCACAGTCGTAAGGCCTAAATGTTAAGTAACTCATGGAATTGGGTATGGACAAGCTTTCTGAAGCCTAATTCAATCCTTGTGCAATCTTAGAAATCTCTACAATATACCCCACAATATACCACGGGGTAGGCCAACTGTTTCCATTAATAGAAGCTCTATAAATGCATGGAAACGAAGACGTGGTCTTGTAATTAAAATCTCACGAAACCAACTTTCTGAAATGGGCCATCTCATGTAGCTAATTGAGGTCTGGTGGCTGGAAATGAGCCACTTTTTAGAAGTTATAGCAAGGAAGGAAGGAAGAGGTTTTGACAAATTATCTCCTGTTATCTGATAACTTTCGGCAAAGACACATGCTAATAATTATTGAAAGTAGCCACATGATTTCTTGACTATTAAGCCACTTCCAGGTGTTTCAAGTTATTTCCAGTTGGAAGCCACCAGTCATTAGGAGATATGATAATTGGAAGTGAGGCCCCTTTTTCTTCACTTTTCAGGAGCTGAGGCCCTGTTTGGATCCTCAAATTGGAGTGCCTGTGTGTATCTTGGTTATGCAAAAAAGACATTGGCCTTTTATTTTGACATTACTACCTCTATACCTTGATAACTGATAGGTGGGGTGTTCTTGGCCTTTGCCCGGCCTGGCTGAGGCATATCCAGGCCTGCCCTGACTTTAGAAGCACAGGTATGTATAAGACACAAATCCAACAAGGGGTTACGCCCATGTTCCAAGGCCAGCTCGCTTTCACATGTCAGGCCCAAGCCCACCCATTTAGTCAATTGGGTCCGGTTTTCTGTCACATTTTTGGGCTTTCTAACCACTTGTTTGGGTAAAACAGTCACTGAACTACATGCATTATTTAATTGGGCATGGCTTCCGGCTTTCTATAACATAATCCGAGCTTGACCCAATATTAACTGTTCGAGAATATCGATCCACGCCTGGTCTGAGTACTAAAACCCAATGTTCTGGCAGCCCAATGCTGGCTGGGCCTGTGTTGACCCCAGATGAACTGGCCCCTGAGCACCCCTAGTGTTCGTGGCTGGGTCTGTCGGGCTGAAGCATATCCAGGCCTGACCTGGTTTTAGAAAGACTGGCCCAAGTCAGGCCCGAGCTGGCCCTACATTTTTCAAAGTGCAGATATAAATGATACCAAAGTTCACATGCTCTTGGAGAAATTTTAACCAATAAATGAATTCTCATGAAACATGACAAAAATGGAAAATGTGATAAAAATGAAAAATAAAGGTGAAGATTAAAAAATTACCATCAAATAATCCCATCTTTGGTAGAAAATGAATACTAGGCGGTAAATCAAATTCCAAAAAAATGAAGGTCCAATATACATTTTCACCTCATATCCTTCACCCTCACCTCTTTAATAATCATTTGGTGTAATACATTTTAACATGAATTCATATGAATGCAATTGCATGCAAATGTTCGCATTCATGTCATATATGTACCAAGTAAATAATAGAAATCTTAGTTTCCCTATATTATTCTTCAAAAATTACCGTCTCATGAAAATGTTAAGAAATTTTCGAACTTGTGGGTTTTCTCAGTATATTATAGAAATAAACTGTTGCAATGGATTAACTATTTTTTAAATAACTAATCATAAATAACTAGAAACTGATATAAAATCCTATAAATTATAATTAAATTAAATACAGGCATGTGGGTACACTCGCACCCGTTGAAACCGCGGTGTCCTTTCAAAACCTATATGAAAATTTTCGGTCCACTTCTAAATATCTAATAAAAAGTGTGGATAGACCTTCAAATTCTATATGAAAATCATACATTCGCTCCTAAAACCAAACTACCTATTAGTGTCCACACCCCTCAAATAAAAATTCTAAGTTCGTCACTTACGTTACATTTGAAAGTGATAGGTAATGCCACAGTTTTAAATGAGACAAAGCTTCACACAACATGATATCCTACTTCAATTTTCTTCAGCGGTGAGACCCATTGTTGGGACTGATTCCATTAGATTCAATTGCGGTGAGACCCATTGTTGGGACTGATTCCATTAGATTCAATTACACAAATGAATGCATTTTAAATAATAATAAAAATGATTTAACATGTATTCAGTGAAGCAAAAATATTGACGGTTGAAATCAAAGGATTTTTGGGCCACTCTCTATCCTCAATTTCCCATACAAACATAATCTTTTGGAGGCAGAATTGGCAGCACTACATATAACTCATTTACTGATGGATAATATCAGATGTCCCAAAGTTGAATCATTGTCGGCCATTCCCTCATCTTCTTCAAAGCTTTTTCTACTAAAATTCAAGGAATTCTTCTTATACGAAGAATTCTTGAATTTCCAGATATAGGAGGATTCCTGTATACTCCATTGTGCTTAACTATCTAGAAATCCCACAAAAAAGTAAAATAGTTGAAATTTCCGAATTCTCAAATGTCATTTGAGACCTTTCAAGTGAAGGAAATTTTATTATACTTATAGAGAAACATGACATTTGTAAATATAAGCAAACAATATGTCCAAAAATCCCAACATGTCAAATTCGCATTAAAATTTCTAGGAAACAAACATGCCCTAATGTTCTATAACCTTAACTTGGAGACAAATGAGTGACATTTGGAGGAATGTTAGATAACGTTTGGCCAAAAGAGGTTAATGGGAGGCATTTCTTTGTAAACGATCTGCTAATCAGGTGGCTAGAATAATTGCCAAACTTATGATAAATAAATGAAAACCCTTTATTAAAAATATTACAATATACTTTCATGTATTGGAGCCTTCTAAGTTCTAAGGTGGTTTACATATAGGAGCAAAAAGGGCACAAGGATTGATTGGAAAACACTCCCCACTTATGTTGATCTTTCACCCATTCATTGGCAGCCTCCTTCAAAGGACCAGGTAAAGTTATCAGAGTTTTTACCATTACTAGTAATGGCCACTCTGATCCATCATCAAATTTTGTCTAATTTGAGAACTGAAACATTCAACTAAGGCCCTGAAATTTCCCAAAATATATAATTTGCAAAGATGCTAGTTGTAGTGTAAGTGTCAACATGAAAAACAACAGGATAGAAGAACTTATCCTAGTGCAATTGAAATAGGCCGATGGGGACAATTGCCCTCAAAATTCAATACCTAGGTCCAACTCTATATGGTTTATCCGAAATGAGGGGGATGGACTTGAATGCATAGTTTAATTCCAAGTGGAGTGATGCTCATGCTCGATATCACACCCCCACCATGACCACCACCATCATTATTTCTTTGGTATGGTTTATAATAATATGATCCAAACTCCTGGGCTGCACTCCCATCCCTTACCCATAGCCATATTGATATTGTAGTTGAGGTGGGAAGATCCCTTAATAAGATGATGGCTCTCCTTGGTAGATTGAGATGACTTGAATTGTTGAACACCATTTGAAATTCATAAAATTGGTAATGGATAAAAATGAGTTGTTGGGGACTAGATTGTTAGTACAGTGGACCGCCACAAACTCCACATTGATATGATATTGTCCACTTTGGGCCTAAGCCCTCATGGATTTGTTCTTAGATTCTACCCAAAAGGCCTCATTCCAATGGAATACTTAGTACAACTTATATGCCCATGATCTTTCCCAATTCTAACTGATGTGGGACTTTAGTTGCACATCCCCAACAATCCTCCCCTCAAACAAAGGACCATATCTCTTTGGATATTTTTTCCGGGCCTCCCCTCAAACGATCATCCATCCATCCGCTCCATCAAGGAGAGCCAACTCGAGAGCCTCACCACGGATCCACCAATCGTGAGTACTGCGCTTTCCCTTGCGCATCACTGGGGCCCACCACCTTTTGTTCGGCAATCTGAGGATTCTCTAGGCTAAGTCTGGGCTTGGGCTCTAATACCACTTGTTAGTACAGTGGACCGCCACAAACTCCACATTGATATGATATTGTCCACTTTGGGCCTAAGCCCTCATGGATTTGTTCTTGGATTCTACCCAAAAGGCCTCATTCCAATGGAGTACTTAATACAACTTATATGCCCATGATCTTTTCCAATTCTAGCTGATGTGGGACTTTGGTTGCACATCCCCAACATAGATTGGAAGAAAAAAGAAATGAGTAGAAGAGGAAAAAAGTGAAAGAACCAATAAGGCTCACATTTGGGATAGAAGAACCTATCCTAGTGCAATTGAAATGGAATTATTTTGAGGTCAACGCCCCCAAAACTCCAAACCTGGGTCTAACTCTTTCGGGCTACTTGGGCTCACATATTATCAATATAACCCCTTTTACACTCTAATCCTATATTATCCTTGCATTATATACAACTTTGTGCTTACCAAACCTTTATTCACCACTAAATTGAATGTTAAAAAAAAATTATAGTTAAAAGAACATTAAGGGGGTGTTTGGAAAGAGTATATTCTTATAGATTTTAAGATAATTTTTTGATATGTTAGATTATAATATTCTGTTTTTATTTGGTAGTGTTTGGAAAGAGTATATTATAAGTTACAGTATTAGATTTTCTTTAGAAAAGTTGGATATTGCTGTTAGGTTTATGGGTTTTGGGTTTTGGCTCGTTTTGTAGGCCCAATGTAATTAGGGTTCAAGGGTAGTTTAGTATTTGAGTTTCCTATATATATCCTTATGGTTGTAACCCTAGAAGAGCATGGGAGAAAACTCTGATTAGTGAAACCAGAGAAGAAGACGGGCTTTGTTCGTGGACGTAGGTGTGAAATCACCGAACCACGTAAAACTGTGTTCTCCTTTTGTGTGGCTTGTTTGATTGCTTGTTGATCGCACGCTTCCGCACACCCGATCACGACAAATTGGTATCAGAGCTTTGTTGTGGTACGCGATCAACGACGGAGATCAGAGTGGGCCGCACGTGGTCTTGACTGTCGCTGCGCAAAGAAGTCGAGAAACAGTCGCCTGTGCCATTCGCACGTTGCCAGGGAAGAAGACCCACACTGATTTGCAGAGAAGGAGAAGAACCCCGTCGCTGGAGAAGTAAGTCATCGTCGCTGGAAGTAGACCGGAGAAGAAGAAGACAGAAGAGGCAGTTGTTTCCCGAAACAGAGAAGCAGAACCAGTTGTTTCGCAGTTGCCGGAAACAGACTGGGCCAGGTCGCCGGAAACAGAGAAGCAGAACCAGTTGTTTCGCAGTTGCAGATCGCCGTCGTCGCCTGAACTGCAGTAGTCGTCACACTGCTCTCGCCGGAACGAAGCAGAGCCCTCACTGCCGATCGCTCAGTTTCCCATTGTCGCCACCGAAGCAGTCGCCGGAGATTCTCTCCGTCGTCGACGTTATCTGCGCACTCCGGCCGCCCTCTGTCGTCGCCACCGGAGAAGAAGAAGACAGGGCTGCCCTGTCGCTGGTTCTGTCGCTGGTTCTGTTCCAGAACCGAAGAAGGAGAAGAAGACAGACTGGGTCTGTTTTTGGGTTTAGTTTCAGTTCGGGTCAGGTCCGACCCGCTCGCCCGTGAAGCCCAGTCCACAGCCTGGAACAGGTCAGGTCAGTTTGGGTCAGTTCCGCCTGACCCGTGAAGCAGGAAGCCCATCCAGCAGCTGCTGACGTCAGCGCCACGTCAGCGAACAGTACGGTCAAAGACAGATTTGACCAATTGGACGGCCAGAATTGTTTTGGGAGTTTCGGAGGCATCCGGACTCAGAATTGAGCTCCGTTTTTTTTGTTGGATTCGTATCGACTAGATCTACGATCTGAACGAAGTGGATTGTTAGTTTGACAGTCAGAAACAAAATGGCAAGCTCATCATCAGCAAAGACAACCATCTCGAATGCAAAATTCGAGGTCGAGAAATTTGATGGTACCAATAACTTTGGTATGTGGCAATGTGAGGTTAGAGATGTTCTAAGCCAACAAGAGTTGGAAATTGCTCTCGAGGATAAGCCCAAAGAGATGGAAGATAAGGAATGGCAGAAGATCAATCGTCAGGCATGTAGCACCATCAGATTATGTCTCGCGAAGGATCAGAAATACTCAGTGATGAGAGAAACTTCTGCAAAAGAGTTGTGGCAGAAATTGGAGGAAAAGTATATGACCAAGAGCTTGGAGAATCGGATCTATTTGAAGAAGAAACTTTTCCGCTTCGAGTATCGTCAAGGTATTTCTATGACTGAACATCTCGATGATTTTAATAAGATTATTGCTGATTTGATGAACATTGATGTGAAAGTTGATGATGAAGATAAGGCATTACTTCTTCTGAATTCGCTTCCCGATAGTTATGATCATTTTACTCACACTTTGATCAACGGGAAGACTGAGGTTAAATATGATGTTGTGTCTGCTGCTTTGATGAATAATGAAATCTCTTCATAAGAATGACACTTGGGAGCTAGTACAGTTACCTAAGGGGAAGAAAGCAATTGGGTGCAAATGGGTCTACACCATGAAGGAAGGATCTCCAGGAAAGGACAGTGTCAGGTACAAGGCTAGATTGGTGGCTAAAGGCTACGCACAGAAGGAAGGCATTGACTACAATGAGGTATTCTCTCCCGTTGTGAAGCATTCTTCTATTCGTATTTTGTTAGCCTTGGTGGCACAATTTGATCTTGAGTTAGTGCAACTCGATGTTAAAACTGCATTTTTGCATGGTGATTTGAATGAGGAGATCTACATGACCCAACCAGATGGGTATAAGGCTGCTGGTAAAGAACATTTGGCTTGTAAACTGAAAAAATCGTTGTATGGTTTGAAACAATCTCCGAGACAGTGGTACAAACGATTTGATAAGTTTATGATTGGACAGCAGTACACACGGAGTTCTTTTGATCATTGTGTCTACTATCGCAAACTACGAAATGGAACCTTCATTTATTTGCTCTTATATGTCGATGATATGCTTATAGCTTCTAAGAGCAAGGTGGAGATTGAAAAATTGAAGACTCAGATGAGTAATGAATTTGAAATGAAGGATTTGGGTGAAGCCAAGAAGATACTTGGTATGGAAATTCAGAGAGACGGGGTGCAAGGCAAGGTTTGTCTATCACAGAAACAATATTTGAAGAAGGTACTACAGCGTTTTGGTATGGATGCAAAAACAAAACCTGTGAGTACACCACTTGCTTCTCACTTCATGCTTAGCGCTGCTATGTCTCCTAGCACAGATGATGAGCGTCAGTACATGGCTCAGGTTCCTTATCAGAGTGCTGTTGGTAGTTTGATGTATGCGATGGTGTGTACTAGGCCCGACATTTCACAAGCTGTCAGTATAGTAAGCAGATATATGCATGATCCAGGAAAAGGGCACTGGCAAGCGGTGAAATGGATCCTACGGTATATTCTGGGTACCGTGGATGTTGGTTTGTCGTTTCAGCGGGATGATAGTATTGGTCAGCATGTGGTTGGATATGTGGATTCGGATTACGCTGGTGATCTGGATAAGCGTCGGTCTACTACAGGTTATGTGTTCACTCTTGCAAGGGGACCGGTGAGTTGGAGGTCAACGTTACAGTCTACAGTTGCTTTGTCGACTACTGAGGCAGAATACATGGCGGTGACAGAGGCCATTAAGGAGGCTATTTGGCTTCAAGGTTTGCTTGATGACATGGGGATCTTTCAGAAGCACATTGATGTCCATTGTGATAGTCAGAGTGCAATTTGTTTGGCAAAGGATCAAGTTCATCATTCACGTACGAAACACATCGACGTACGGTATCATTTTGTGCGGGAGATCGTTGATGAGGGAGATATACTCCTTAAGAAGATTGCGACTGCTGATAACCCCGCAGATATGCTGACTAAGGTTGTGACTGGGGTCAAGTTTAAGCATTGCTTAGACTTGATCAACATCTTGCGATTTTGAGCACCTTCGGGTGTATGGCGCTTTCGGGCGCATTTGGAGGCGTGTAATTGCATGCCAAGGTGGAAAATGCTGTGGCCTGCAAATCTCGCCAAGGTGGAGATTTGTTAGGTTTATGGGTTTTGGGTTTTGGCTCGTTTTGTAGGCCCAATGTAATTAGGGTTCAAGGGTAGTTTAGTATTTGAGTTTCCTATATATATCCTTATGGTTGTAACCCTAGAAGAGCATGGGAGAAAACTCTGATTAGTGAAACCAGAGAAGAAGACGGGCTTTGTTCGTGGACGTAGGTGTGAAATCACCGAACCACGTAAAACTGTGTTCTCCTTTTGTGTGGCTTGTTTGATTGCTTGTTGATCGCACTATATTGGAGAAAGTTCGGTGTATGTTGTCTAATTCTGGATTAGGCAAAGCGTTTGGTGGAGATTTGTTAGGTTTATGGGTTTTGGGTTTTGGCTCGTTTTGTAGGCCCAATGTAATTAGGGTTCAAGGGTAGTTTAGTATTTGAGTTTCCTATATATATCCTTATGGTTGTAACCCTAGAAGAGCATGGGAGAAAACTCTGATTAGTGAAACCAGAGAAGAAGACGGGCTTTGTTCGTGGACGTAGGTGTGAAATCACCGAACCACGTAAAACTGTGTTCTCCTTTTGTGTGGCTTGTTTGATTGCTTGTTGATCGCACGCTTCCACACACCCGATCACGACAATTGCTTTCTTTAGGGGAGAGGTGAATACGTACTGGAGATTCTAAGATAACACAATCTTTCAAAACATGGGAGGGAATATTTTGATATTTTTTTGATATGTCAAAATTGGGAGGGAAACTTCCCGGGCAACTATTTTGGTGAGACATTATATCCTGCAGCTAAGAAGAAATTCTCTCTTCTTCATTCCCACTCTTTCCCTGCAAGGTTTTTCTCTCCATCCATCAGGCATGTGCTCCTTTTTTCCTTCTCATTTTTTGGCTCTCTCTTCCTTTCTTCTTTTTCTTGAGATTTCCTATTAATTGCTTTGCGATTGCTCTGGTAGCTTGTAATGGTTTCTCTGTCGACTTTGTTTCGTTACATAGCCCACAAACTCGAGTATTCTGTCTCTCTCTTGTTCTATTCATGAATTCTCTTTTGGGGTTTGTTCAATATATTATCATCGTTTATTGCATGTTTCTTTTATGTCGATTATCTTCTTCTCCCATTGGTTCTTCTCCTTTTATCTTAATGTTGGGCGAAAGATAAATTTTCTTTGGTTGGTGGGTGTTCTCGCATATTTCAGATCTCTTCTTTGTTGGTGTGTGTTGTGTTATTCTTTAATGGGTCTTTTTTCTTTTAGCTAGATGTTAGGGGTTTTCTCTATGTGCTTTGATGAATACAGATATGTACTTTTTTTTTATGCCCTCTGCCCCTTTCGCCTTTTCCATCTTGATTTCTTGATTTCTGTATGTTTAGATGAGTAGCATCGGGGCTTTTATCTATCTTGACATGTTTGATATTGGATTGCTATTGTTGTATGCTAGAATGTGGTGTTTTGTACCGTTTTTCTGTTGGATTTTTTTTTTTAGTGTGGACTTTGATGAATCAAATTTATTCTTCCAGATTCCTATCCCATGCCTAGCTCTTGTCGATTTCCTAGAGTTGTCTGTTTATTTGATTCAAGGGAAAGATTTTTAACGTTTCTATTGGTTTTGTCTCTTTGGTTTTTCTTTGATTTATGATTGGTGTTTGTTTGTTGATGCCATTTCACTGAAAAGTTGGTTGTTGATTGTTTTCTTTTCATATTTCCTGTTTACTCAACTCTCAATGTACTTGATTACAAATGTTTTACATGAAAGTTATTTTCTCTGATTTTTAACTATTTGAACAACTTATGAATTCAGTTTCAATGATTCTGGTGCTTGGCTTTAGTCTTTCTTCATCGCAGATGGTACTTTATAATGCTTGGTTTACTAAAAGTTTGTACTGTTGTTGCCAACTTATCAGCTTATAAGTTGTGTTCCCGTTAAATGTTATGGATGCATCCAGTCTTAAGCTAGAGAGCAATCGATCCGTCTCTGAAACATATAACGGGAATCACTTGCCCTGGGTTGGGTGAGTACTCTATCAAGCAAGAATGAGTTGGGTTATTGACGAGTCACTAGCGTCAGAGAAAATCTCCAAGAAAGAACTTAAAATTGTTTTGTAGGCATGAACCTTTGCTAGGTCAGCATCCAACTTATGCGTAGAACCAGTGCTAGCAAGTATAATATGCCCACCTTATTAAATGGCTCCACTGGAAGTAACTTGACACACTATGCCATCTTACCCAAGCTCACTTAGCTACTTTTATCAAAATAATGGGGAGAGGACAAGTGTGGGTGGGTACACTACCTTGTAGTCTAAATGTAGGGGAAAGATTTACCAATGCTATCCAAACTTGAGATATTGTGGTTTCATCTCAATGCAGCAAAACCCATATTGAAATCTCGAGAGAATGCATTCTCCTCTTTGAGATTTGTGTGAAACTGTGAACTGTGGTAGGCAGAAAGGGAGGAGGAATGCATTCAGTGTTCCACACTTGAACAGTGTGGGAGAATAAGTTATGGGTTTACATCCATTAGACTGGAAAATGATCGGCGAAACCATTTGTCGGTTTCATATATGTTTTTTTCGTAGACAATGGAAGATCTAAAACAGAAAGAGGTTCTGACGTGGATCTCTATTCCTTATGCATCCTAGAAGTATAAATTTTACCATATGAAACACAAGTACAAAATATGAGCCCCGCATGATAACATAGTCCACACTTTCCATTCTTCAATTTTGCCTAATATCCAGTCCTTGCATAGTGACGTGTTGAAGTCTTTAAGAGTCTTCAAGACTTAGGATAGATCGGAATGGAGAAACAAAATTCATGTAGCTTACCGCAATATAGTTCGGACAAAGCTTTGATGATGATGAGTCAATCTCATATTTGTCAAAGTTGAGCATATGCTTCTAGTAAATTAACAAAGTAATCTATGGCCCTGGAAAAAATTAGTAGAAATGGAATGAGATTTTTCTGTTTAGAGAGACCAGACCATACTCTTGCTTGGGAGTAACTATAAGAGATGGGGTAAGATAGAACTGAAAGTCCCCATTGGGAAGAGAGTATGGTTGTTGGATAAGAAACATCAATTCTCATTCTACTCACAAATCTGTATAGATTTTAACCATTCTACCTGGCTTCATAACCATTGAAATCCTCCAATCCACGGCCATTCCCCTTGTTTTTTATTTTAATTTATAGTTTCAATGTAAGTGGAAATATTTTTAGTAGAAAATCAACTTTACTTTGAGTAGCTGCGTTCAATAGTCATTGAAATTATTTTGGAATATTTCATCATTGAAATCCAATGCCTTTTGAATTTTTTGCAGTAGCATTCTTCTCTTGTTATTTTTATAAATTTTAAATCATGCTCTACTAACTTCTCAGATTTGAACTTTATATGAGTATGGTTACGTTTCTTGAAGTACATAAATTTCTAATTGAATGCATTTTTTTTTTAGATGTCGTCACTCCCATCTAACTCTAGATGTGCAAATAGAGCACATTGGACACCATCACATGATTCATTTGCAGTGGGATTTTTAGTTGAACAAAAGAAATTAGGACGTTTTTCAAACAATGGATTTAAAAAAGAAGTGTGGAAAAAATATTTAGATGAATTGAATAAACGATTTGATATATCAGTTACTCCAACACAATTGAAAAGTCATATGACCGACCTTCAAAAGCGATATCGCATTATTAAATCAATAAGAGAGCAAAGTGGATTCGGGTGGGATGATCTTCTGCACATGTGATCGGCAATATGCGATTGCATTTATGACTCTAAAAGAACCTATGCGTTTAAAGTAGCTACAGAAAAAATGTGGTGGCACTTAGATGGTGTTAGGGTAGTTTTGTTTTTTGGATTTATGTCTATTGACAATAGCAAGTCATAAAGACTAGTTACATTTCCATTTTTTAGAATAAATTCGAACTATTTTAGTATGGCATATAAGAACATAGCTTTTATTGATATGTTTGTTTAGTTTTATTGAAGTTTATTTAAAATATGTGTTGTGAGCAGGATTGTATGATTACATCTTATGTGTCATTTTATATTCCTTTTTTCTTTTGTTACTTTGGTTGATTTACATGATAAGATTTTTAACTTTATTTTGATAAATGCATGCTTGTTATCTTTTAAAGTGAGCTTATGAAAAAAAATATTATTTCTATATTTAATTTTTATGACAGGAACTTCAAACAAAATTTCTTCACATCGGTGACACACTATGCCTAGGGACAACAATATTATGCAACAAATCAAGCGAATGAGAGTAAATATGTTAATTTTAGCGGCTACCACAATATGGTATGCGGAAAGATATTTGGATAAAAAGCCATGTCGTGATTCTGCTCTTCCTGGTCATGATTATGTCCAAGAATTACTAGAAGGCCATCCAGAACGATTTCGACAAGTTTGTCGAATGGAAAAAGGAGTATTTACGAAATTATGTGAAGTTCTTTGTGCAAGAAATTTGCTTCAAGGGACTAGGGCTACAACTGCTGAAGAGCAACTGATAATTTTCTTATTTACATTGGGTCATAATGCTGTTAATCGACAAGTTCAATAGAGATTCCAGCATTCTGGAGAAACGATTAGTCGTCATTTCAATAATGTTCTCAATGCTGTTATTTCTCTTTCATCAGATTACATCCGTCTTCCATCAATAGACACGCCTTCGAAAATAGCAAATGATAAGTGACTTTATCCTTTCTTTCAGGTAACTTGTTTATGATTTTATAAGCTTCATCAATTGGTAAACATCTTTTAGTTTTAATAATAATTTTAATGTTTTTAGGACTGTATTGGTGCAATTGATGGCACACATATACCAATTGCTATTGATGTTGAGCACCAAGCACCTTATCGAAATCGAAAAGGATGGTTGTCACAGAATGTAATGGTAGCATGCTCTTTTGATATGAGATTTGTACATGTGCAAGCGGGTTGGGAGGGCTCTGCAGCTGATTCCACTGTTTTACAGGTTGCAGAAAGATCTAGATTTCATGTCCCAAAAGGTAAATAGTGGTAAATTTCACGAAAAAGACTTTTATAGATTTCATCAAACCATATATCTTATTGTCATTTTAAAATTTTATGCAGGAAAATATTATCTCGTTGATGCAGGGTATGCAAATACTCCAAATTACATTGCACCATTTCGAGGAGTACGATTACACCTAAGAGAATTTGCACGTGGAAATAGAGGGCCTCTCAATGCTAAAGAACTTTTTAACCTTCGGCATTCATCTTTACGGAGTGCGATTGAGAGAATTTTTGGTATAATTAAAAACCGATTTCCGATTTTGAAGAATGCATCTCATCACTCTTATGACAATATGATAAAAATTATCATTGCATGTTGCGTTTTACATAATTTCATTCGAACCGAAACAGGTGGTGAAGATTGGATATACGAGGAATATGACCGTCAACCTGCGAATGAATTTGTTCAAGATGATGAAGATTCCAATTGAGAAGCTAATTATCAGAGTGCCGAATAACGACGACTGGTGGGAAATGAAATACGAAGACAAATTGCAGATTCAATGTGGGAAGACCGTGGCCATCATATTAACAATCTTCTAGAATAATTGTAACTTAAGTATTAGTGATTTTATATTGAACAAAAAAATAATATTTATAAACTTTCATCTCAATTTATTTATTCATTTTTTTATCATTTTTTTAAATATTTATAAATAGCCAAACACATAAACTTAGAATATCTTGAAAAATTATGCAATTTCCAAACACTAAAAGTACTAATACGTTAAAATCTGCAAAAAATACCAAACAATAAAAGTGGCAAAATGTTATAATATATCAATATTGTAATATATGAAAAAAGAATCTATTAATATTTAAATCTATATATATTCCATTCCGCTTGTACCCAAACACCCCCTAAACTCTAAAGTTGTTAAATCAATGTCCAAAATTTTTCACCTTTCCATCCATCAATCCATCCCACCTCGAGTTCTAAGAAGAAAAGCATCCAAGTAGGTCCCATGAGCTCTCTTATTCACATATAAGCGGTGAGATCCAGTGGTGGGGCTCACATTTTCAAAATTCGAGCTGGCCATCAGTCCTAGGACCCATAATATTCATTGTATCAAATTTTTCAAATAAAATTTCAGTGGACCAATAGATCGATCACAACTATCTTTGGATTTTGAAAAGTTAGGCCCCACCGTATCCACCGAAGATGGTGCGATGCACCAGACCGTAATGCAGCGGTCAGAGGATCGGTACTTGTTTTTCGTGTCTGCCGCCCATCATTGCATTGCATAACGCGACGACGTGCACGCGGCTGCGGAAAAGAGTGTTGCTCCCGCGATGTACTGGATGCTTGCTTACATGTACATTTTAGGTCATACCCGAACCGGCGCTCGCGATTTCTCCTTTCATTCCATTTTCGATCGTTTGTTAACGAACCTCCCTTTCACATCCATAGCAGGAAAAAGGAAAGCTCGAGGAAACAGAGAGCAAGAGAGAGAAAGAGCGCGCGAGAAAGTCTAGGGCATGGGAGAGATGGAGGAGGAGCTTCGAGCGAAAGCTCTCGCTTCCATGTCCGTCTCGGCAAAACCCAAGAACATCCATCTCAACAACACAAAGCCATCGCCAAATCCCAAAGAAGAAGGAGAGCTCTCTTCCCCTTCCGAACCAGACGATGACGAAGAAGAAGAACAAGACAAACCTCAGGTTTTAAATCAATGATTCTCTCTCTCTCTCTCTCTCTCTCTCTCTCTCTCTCTCGATTCCGATTCGACTTCTCATGATTCGGTTTCATGAATCCCTATTTGTCTAAGCGAACTGCTCTTTCACGGACGATTATGACTTCTTAATCTTGAGGATTCTGCCTGATGAGCGGCTCAGATCGAACGATTACTAGCTAGATCTGTTTTGATCGGATTTTTCATCTTCGTTTCTGCAGTTTCTTGTATTTCTTCCCCAATGAAATTGCTTTGGATGGAATGGAGTGTCTGTTTTCTTGGACATCCTAATCTTGCAGATTTACTTCTCTCTCAATTACTGGTTTCAGTTTATCTTTGTTTCTAACCATTTGTGCAGGAAATTCCAGCTTCAACTGCTGCTCCTTCTTCTTCTGGCGGTTCTGATAGACTTAGGGTTCAGTCCAGTGGCGTAGCTCAGAGGAACAAGCTTGCTCAAGCTCCAACTACAGGTAGGTTTTATTTTATTAATTGATTTCTTTCGGATGTAATAAGAACATTGTGCATGTGATTAATCGTAAATTGCGATTTTGGTAATATCTTCAAATGGGGAGCCAGGGGAGGCTGGATTTTATCTGTGGTATTGTTGGACTAGTGGTGTGGAGTGTCTCTTCTATTTATGATGCTTGATGATGAGGTGGTCAGATTGCTATATTGGAGCTGAATGCGGGGGAATGTAGAAACAGCAAGTTCATGGAGCAATGAGAAAGGACGTAGTTGGGAAATGAATACTCATAGGAAATCTTCAAGTGCATTTGGAAGAAATAAAAATCGAGAAAGTCTTTTTGTATGGGTCAGATATGTGCTTGGGTGACTGAAACACAATTGTATGAAGAGATGAAGTGTTCCAAGCACAAGGAACTAGGAGAAAATGAGATCATCAAGGGCATGTTTGTTTCATGTAAATTGAATTTGTAGGAGTTCTAAACTTTGTATTTCTTTAAGTGGTTAAAAACAAAGAATCAAATGTGAATATCCAAAAAATGACCATTAATAACTTCCCCTTTAGGGCCTGTTTGTTTGCATTAGGGGAGGAATAGAAGAGGAGTAGGATGTCACATTAGGATAAAGTTGAAGAGTTGAAATAAATGAGTAGATGAATTACTTTTTATGCGTTTGGATGGTTGGTGTAAAGTAAAAGGATTTAAATTTGCATTTGGTTGGATAAAGAGAATGGGGAATGAGTTACTCCACCCCACTTTATTATGATATCTCCGAGTGACTGTGGGAGAAAAAAAGTTGGAGTAACTGCCGGCTGGGCAGACATGTTTACTTATGCAAACAAACACCTCATGGGGTAAAGAATCAACCGTTGGAATTTATTTCAACCCTTCGTCACTTTACTCTTTTGCAAACAGACATGCCCTTAATGTATATTGCATATAGAGAAGATGGGAAATGAATACCCATCCATCATCCTAGTAATTTTTAATCCTAGGAAAGTCAAAGTCCCATCTAGATCACTTCCTTGTTTCCTTCACCCCTCACCTCATATCCTTTGGTTTTGACCTTATTGGTTCCATATCTTGAACCCATGACTTTATGATTTCAACCGAAGGTTTGACCCACCGAAACAAGCTGCAGATCGGCCTTTACCCCTCACCTCCACAATCCTTCGGTAGAGCTCGTTTGATCACGAATTCTTATGTATTATATGCAGACAAATGAGCCCTAAAGACTTGGAAAGAAGTGGTTAAAAGCTACTTAATAAACTGTGGAACAACAAATTATATCAACTATATTGTGATGAGTAGATAAGTAGAGCTTGCATATGGCTTTATAAAGTTATAATGATTCCTTTCTTCCTTTGTCCACTTTGGGGTCTTTTATGGCCAATTGGGCATATTTCTGCTCTAATCATAAAATGCTTCTTATGAATGGAAACTTTTCCTTGCTCTGGGAGCTACCATAATTCTTCTACATCTCCAATTCTTTCTTTCTTTTTTTTTTTTAATTCTTTTTAATTCTCCTTTTCTTTTTAATCCCGTATTCCTGAAATTGAACTGCATTTTTGTTTTCATTTTGACACTTACTCTACAACTAGCATCTTTGCAAATTATGATTATTTTTGGGATTCATGGCCTTAGCTGCATATTTCAATTCTCAAATTAGACAGAATGTGATGGTGGATTGGAGTAGCCAATAGCCATTACTAGTAATGGTAAAAGCTCCAGTAGTTTTCTGACTACTTATCTGTTATTCTTAGGAAAATGTCTCCCTCCCAGAGGTGTTGCACGGCGTGTTGATAAACAGGTTCCAACAACTATAATGCGCAGTCAAAAAAAGCACTCAGAGATGAATCCAAAGGCACCTAAGTCCAGTAGTCTTCACACTTCTGGCCGGTGTGCTCCTTCAGATGCAAATGATAACCTTGTTATAAGGTTTTCTGATGATGATTCTGAAACTGACTCTGAAGAGCAAAAAAAGGAAAGAACTTCTGAAAGGGACAATACTGGTATTAGGGTTAACAAGTATAAAAGTTCAGCAACCTCGTTGCAGCTAAATAAAAAGATCTTGCCGCCACAAAGCTTACAAATGGCAACAATGTCAAATAAAGCCTCTTCGAGTCGTTTATTCATCTCTTCTATGAACAAAATACATGGACCCAATTTTAGGGGTTTAAGTGCTGCTCCAATTCCCCGGGACACTCAAATTCAAAGACATGTTCCATTCATTAGGTCTTCAACAGGCCAGGAGTGTGGATCGGTCCAAGGTGTGAATTCGACAGCTACTGAGCTGGAAAGTCTGCGCCAGCAAATTGCGAGGCGCGAAAATGAATTAAAGCTTCAACGGAAATCTATTCCTCAAACCAAGGATATATTCCCAAGCTCAGATAGGGACTGTCATGACACCAAACTTGGATCCAGGACAACAAAGATGAGCAGATCAGCTTCTAGTGATGCTGTTGGATTAGTACCGAAAGAGCAAGAGAGGAAACGGTTAAAACGTGATGAACATTCTCACAGCCAGCCAAGTGCAGAGGGGCAGCCTCAAATGCCAAAAAATGTACATGAATCTGCCTTGACATTTAGGGAGCGAGTGCTGGAGAAGAGTTGCCGTATGAAGGACCACAATCCAATGGCATGTAGTCAATGCACCAAAGCAGTTCCTATTGTTTCAAAGCATCCAACCCCCAGTAGGCAGCCAGGGAAGGGTGATCAACCGGATCTTGTTTCATCTAGATCTCTAGTTGAAGTAGAGAAACATAGAGAATCTTCTTTATCTATCGTTGAAGCCATATCTTCAAGTTTACCGGATCTTGTGGAACCTTCTAATCAAGGGGACAACCATTTATCTGGTGGTGGGTTGACTGGCTATTGCAATCGGTCAAACACGAGTCCTATGCCTGTAGATTATCGGACAAATAGAACTGTAAGTCCAGCAAAAGTGACATCCAGTCTGCAGGATGGAGCTTCACGCCTGCTCAAGTTGTCTTCACCTACAAAATCTGTAAGCTCTATTATTGGATTTTGCTCATCTTATTTGACAATTCTCAACTGAAGTCTTTACTCCTACAGTCTTGCGTTGTTTCTTGTGCTCTTAACAGCTATGCGGTTGAGGTGACATGTAGTAGCTATTTATAACTAAATATGCTCATGAACCAACAAGCTACATTATCTTTGCATGATTTATGGAATCTTCACTATTGCTTGTTGTGTTAATGGAATTTATTACTAATACAGGAAAGGAAATGATAAACAGATTGCAGCAAAGTTAATTGGTGAATGCTCTTTTCGTCTTTTGTGCAAAGAAATCAGCAGTTTTTTTGTCTCTTATGGAACATGGGTAAAAGATTTATTTCAGCAGGCATGAATATTATATAGGAATGTCTCCAAGGCTTTGATTTGAAAGAATTCCCATTTGATTAAGTTTTGTGAAATGCCTCCTGCAGTGTCCCCAAATGATAAAGCACAAAAGATGCAAAGGCTACGTGCTGCGTCCGTGTTCCAGTGTTTTTTCTTTTTTTGAGCCCATGAATGTTGATCCCCAAAGAACTTAGTAAAATGTAGTTTGACTTTGCTCGTAATGAATGAGAAATCATCCCATGCTCACGACTCATCAACTTGGATTGCTAATAGTGCTTGCAATGAAAAGGAGCTTAAGGTGTGGAATTGTTGTTGTTAACTAAAAAAAAAAAAAAAACAGCACAAGTTTGCTAAGCACTTGTGTGAACAAATGAATCAGCCATTCTGTTTGACTATTATTGAACATTCACTAAAGGATTTACTACAGCAGGCTTGAAAACTATAAAGGTTGTACCTCCAAAGCTTCGAATTTGAGATAATGCCCATTCGATTATGTTGACTTTCAAGAATTGCCTTGTACAGGGTTCCTGAATAATAAAGCACAAAATATGCAAAGGTGTCCGTTCTCTCTAGTTGTTGCCTTTTCATTTTGAAACCCAAAGGACCGAGTAAAGTCCAGTTTGACTTTGCCCATGTAATCTCCGAGTAATCATTTAATTCTCCAAGACTGTGGAACTGGATTACCAAGAGTGTCTGCATAAAAAAATGAGCTTCTCTTTTATGGGACAGGGGCAGTGAGATTTTCCTTTTTGGTGGCCATTATGTATAAGATAATATATATATTTCAAACTTTGACAACGCCCTCATCCTTTCTTTTTCCAGCGCATCATAGTGGCCGGGTAACTTTTTGCTACTTGCTTTAACTGTTGCACTCCCTCTCTCCATCATTTCTTTTTAAACTTTTTTTTTTTTTAAAAACTTTTCGAGCTTGTTGTGGGTAGCTTGTTAGCAGCTGGAGATTTCTTTTTTATCTCTAGAATTTCTATACCCAATGCTTTTGAGTCTATGGTGACTATTATTATTATTATTATTATTTTGCATTGGCAAATTATATGCAGCATTGTCTGTTTGCCTGGTGAAGTTGTTTTAGTTGTCAAAGTCCAAGTGGAGGCTGCAGTAGCTTGAGCCCTGTTTGTTATAGGGAGAGACTCACATTTGAAGTGGGTCCCTACCCCTTACTTAACAAAATAAAAATAAAATAAAATAACATCAACAATTAAAGCATCTACAATTTACAGAATTCATGTAGCTGACCCCAACATAGTTGGGACAAGGCTTTGATGATAAGGACGACACACACACACAATGGATTTTGTATGTGGATATAATTGGGTCCAGTTTTGCTCCTACCAGTGTTGCATCTGACTGTAGGAGACCAAAAAAGGGAACTGGGTAAGATCGCAGTGGTAGCCATCTACCCCATTACCTGATGGACTCAGCATGAGAAATCAAATATTTTCCTGATTTCCTATTCAAGTCCTGATTTGTAGGCTCGAAAGATTTTTTTGTTTGGGTCCAAGTCCAGAGCCATAAATTCGGTAGATTTTTGGGTCAGGTCAACTTCCATACATGTTCAGTCCCATAAAACCTTGACCTGAATGTCATTGTTGTAATTTTTCTCCAAGTCCTATTTTATATAAGAAAGAAACCCAAGTGCCTATCACACTTTTCTACTTTCAAAAGGGGCCCATCCTATCCTCTCCTATTCAAATATAGTGTCTTCTTTGTTATTGTTTTGGGCTTCCTGACAGTGGCTAGGTTGATGTTGGGTTTGTTTACAGCATCCCTCTCGCCTCATCTGCATCCATTGGTGTAGCCAATGCACTGGTAACTGGTAGCAGATATGTCAATGATTGGTACATCTCTTTTCTTTCTTCATCCCCTTCTTTCTTCTCCTCTTTATTCCCTTTCATGGTGGATAGGCAAAGACATTGGGAAATGGGTATGATGGTGTTGGTTGACGTGCTTATATTGGCAGATGGGAACTGTTGAGGTGCAATTGTGTAGTATGATGGAGCAAGTTGGCCTGCTTTAATGGATAATGACTCTGATGGGGTTGCTTGGGCCGCTTCAAGGGATACGATGTTGCAATGGAGATGGGAATGGCTGGGGATTCATTAAATAATGGATATGATGAGGCTTTGCAGAGGCTGGGACCAAGGGTCATCTTGGTTGGCAAGATTTGGTGCTGTTTTGGGTCTGGACTTGAATCATGGTTAGGGTCAAAATTAGGGCCCTTTTTCCCATTCTTTTTTCCCCAGCTCTAGGTTTCAAAACCTGTCTTGCTTTTCTCGCATAGTTCTATCAAATTTGTATCATATTTCTTGGTAATGTTTTATGGTTAGTATTGTATGCTTATTCCACATTTTGAATGTAAAATTTTATGAGTCAATTTGTAGCTTGGTTGTCGAAATTTTCATGTCCAAATATCTTTATCTGTTTGTTAAATTTGTTCAATGCTTGGCTGATCTTTGGGTACACCATCTAGTGTGTGAATACTTATAGTCAAGAAGAGGTACCTTGGTGTATGCCATTTGCAGATGATATAGTGTTGGTGGATGAATTGAGAGTTGGTGTGAATGCGAAACTTGAGGGATGGTGGGAGGCTTTAGAATCCATGTAAGTCGAATAAAGACAATATATTAGTTGCAACTGTAGTAGGGATGTGCATCGAGCTGAAATGTTTATGAGAATTGAAGCTCAAGAGATACCACAAAGAGATTTATTTTGATACATTGGCTCGATAATTAATAAGGAATGAGAGATTGAGGAAACCTAGGATAAGAGCGGGATGGTTGAAGTGGAGACTTGCTTTTGGTTGCTTTGTGATCGGCATGTATCGGCAAGATTGAAGGAAAATTTTTACAGGACAGTGATTAAACTAGCTATATGACCTATGGAGCATATTGTTGGCCAATTAAGAAGCAACACATACACAAAATGTAGCAGAGATGAGAATGTTGAAATGGATGTGTGGTAAAACTAGGAAATATAGAATTAGAAATTAGAACATTTAGAAGCATTTGGGGGTAGCATGAATAGGCGATAAATTAAGAGACTTGTTTGAGATGGTTGGGACATGTCCAACACATGTTAGCTATGACATCGGTAAGTAAAAGTCTTTATATGCAAGTTGATGGCTCGCCATGGAAAAGGGGTAGGCCAAAGAGGATATGGATGTAAATTGTAAGGTTAGATCTGATGAAGTGCAACCTATCTGAGGATTTGGCGCATGACAGACTAGAATGGAGAAACATAATTTATGTAGCTGGCCAAACACTAGGGTTTAAAATATTGGCCATTACCGTTTCGTAACGGCCAATATGAAATGGTAATGGCCCTTGCCGTTGTGATATTTTGACAATAACGGTAATGTTATGGCCATGTTAAAAAAAATCGTCAAAATATTGGCCTATAATGGCCAATATTTTCAAAATAACGGTCGGGCCGATATATCGCCGATATTTTGGAAAAAAAAAGGGTCTTGCATGTATGTTGCAGACAAAAAAAAAAAAGCCCTTTCTTGTTGTCTTGCATGTGTGTTACAGAAAAAAAAAAAAAAACCTTGCTGTCTTGCATGCATGCTGCAGAGAAAACAAAAAAGGAAGAAGAAGATAAGAGAGAGAGGAAGAAGGAGAGCAGCGGAAAAGATATGGCGTACCTGGATGCCGACACCACTATTGTTGAAGATATTGCCACTGCCACTGCCGTCCTCTTCTTCCTTCTCCTTTTCCTTTTCCCTCGTTTTTTTTCCTTTTTCTCCCTTTATCCCTCCCCAATTTCTGTTTCATACGAAAGGACAACGCAAGTGGGGTCCATGTTTTAATTTATATATATATATATATATATATATCTCACCTCTTACCATGCAGTCAAAGTAATGAATAATGATGACAGCTGCCAATATAATATCTCTGCTCCAAAATGAGGCCCACCGCCCACCTACACAAAGACGTTCCATTTATATTGTGGCAATTAGACTTTTAACATATGGGCCCTACTATGGACCCTACAAAATTTCCATGGCTCCAAGCCTTCAGAGCATCCAAACTTTTATCTTAAAATTTTTTTTTATAAGATCTATGGACCCTACTATTGGGCTCATAGATGATAGTTATTTTGAGTGGATAAAAAATAATAGAGTGCATTAGAGTGGTATTTATTTTGAGTGACATGAATTTGATATTTGAGCCACGTTGATGGATTTATGAAACATAAGGATTAGCCTAAAGATTAAATACTAAAATTTAATAAATTTAACAGTTAAAAGTTAGTCAGCGATGCAGGATGTTATGACATAGGGGGACCGTTATTTTGCTTTATAGTGTTTACTAATGGAAAACAATGTTGTTTTCTAGCATTTTATGATATTCTGGATTTTTTGGATATTTTTCTAGGTTATTTTGGAGTAAAAACAAAATTCGCACCACGATGACTGCGAACCGCAACGTGATGACTGCGACCGCGATTTTGAACCATGTTGAACATACATTGTTGGTGGGACAATGACGACGACGACGATGTAGTGTATGAATACATGATCGAACTTTGAGGTTTCAAAGAAGTGAATTCTTCTTTGACTTGATTTGAATCTCAAGTAAATCAACTAGGTTAACTTTTTTAATTCCCAAATGTTTTCTCCTTGATGTAAACTTCTTAATGTTCATAATTCTTTCTGCCTACTGATTGAGGTTTATGCTGACGCTAGTACAGACTCCAGAGTGCATTTATTTCTGCTTAATGATATGCTAGTGCTGCAACTTAGGATTTGTATGAAACGCCACGGTAGTGAATAATATGGCACACCATTGTGAACCTAACTTTTAACTTAATGTTGAACCAGCTCCAAATGTTTACTTTTGCCTATTTGGAAAGAGAGAAATGATAAAATTTTAGATAGGAAAGAATTGTCATGAGAGGATCTTCTATCAGGAGTGCTATTGAGGATCACTAAATGGGTATGTGCTAGAAAGAAGTTCTTAGATGTTAAGATAGACAACATCATGCAAAGTTAGGGAGCTTGTTTAAAGATGGGAGTCTTAAAAAAGAAAAGGAAAATCCCTTGGTGCTCGCCACCATGCGGAGTTTTAAAGTTTAATGTGGATGGAGCTACGAGAGTAAAACCGGGGTTGGCTGGCATTAGAGGCACACTAAGAATTCACAAAGGAAAAGTTTTGTTTATGTTTTCTAAACATGTCGGGTTTAAAGAATCTAATGAAGCAGAAGTTCTGGCCATTTTGGAAGCTCTACGTCTCTTATCATTCCTCATATCAACTTTATCTTATTGTGTAAAGCAACTTGGCTAATGCTATATATTGGGTGAAATCTTTGAGAGGGCCTTGGAAAATGCGATTCTTATTTTATGAAATTAGTCATCTAGCCTCTCAGGTGTGGGTCTCTTTTCAGCATGTTAGCAGATCTGCAAATAGGATGGCAGATTGTTTAGCTAAGGAAGGTTGTAGATCAGTCATGTAATTTTAGTGCTCATGTAATGGAGTTGTGGTGGGTGAGTGGTATATCTCTCTTGTACCAGTACACCTTTGAGTATTTTTTTTTGTATGCTTTATATCTGAGCTCTTTTTAACCTCTTTTTAATAAAATATTATTGTTACCGTACAAAAAAAAAATGTTTACTTTTGTCTGTTATATTGTATTTATCCTTGTTTTGGCAGAGTAATGAAATGTTGAAGCATCATAGTAGTTCTGGCAGAATTAATTCATCTAATTTCTTCCCAAACAAAGAAGTAGCATGCCAGCATAATTTAATGAGAAGCAATGGGCACAATGGGAATGTGCCTGCCGACAGAATGCTTCCTCTCACATCTGATGGAATTTTTGATGACTGCTCAAATCATGCTCCTGGGAGTAGGTTGGGAACTTCTGATGTAAGTTCAGTTGCATTTGTGATTCAATGCTTTGTTGTTGTTTATTTATGTTGAATTTGATGGCTAAGTAGGCTTTCATACTGCATTAAAGGCACCTGTGCGTGATGGAAGCCTCTCCTCGAGTTATAATGGTCAGTTAAATGCTGTGGGACATACTAGCTCGTATGTACAACCACTAGTAGACATTGAAGAGATGTATGACAAGGAGTTACAAGAAGCACAGGACCTCAGGCGCCGCTGTGAGCTTGAAGAAAGAAATGCACTAAAAGCTTATCGAAGTGCGCAGAGAGCTTTGCTTGATGCCAATGAGAAATGCAATATCCTGTATCAGAAAAGAACATTGTTCTTAGCGCAACTTAGAGCTTGTATGATGGTGGACTCGAGTTCTCTTTGGCATCAAAGATGTAATAACTATGAGGAAGCTGAATTGGATTCCTTGAAGAATGTTGCCAAATCAAATTTGGATATGCTCCCCAGTTCAAGCTGTCCGATCCAAGCCTATGTATCTAATGTGCAGTGTACAGATGGTGACGGTGCTCCTGTCGTTACAGCTTATCAGAATATAAATGGGCATGACTCAGGGGCTGATCCCTGTAGTGAACCTGATGCCAGTACATCAGAACTAGGTCATCACAAGGACAGTAGTGCTGTAGATGGAGTCCTGTCTCCTTCCAATGATCCAAATATGTCCGCGGATGAAGAAGAGATGTTTCCACCTATTCAGTCACGTTTAATATGTGATAACAAAAAGGAGAAACTCGAAGAAAGGACAATGGACATGAGTCAGGGTTCTGCACGGAGATGTTTCATTGAAAATGCTCAGGATTCTGCACTACTTGAAGCTTCCTTGAGGTCTAAACTGTGTGCACGTTTAGGAATTGGAACTTCATCCAGGAGCAGTGGCTCGTGTCTTAATGCTGAACCCTCTGTAGATAAAGGAGCTGACGATGATCTTGAAAACAAGACGACCCGTACAATCACAAGGAAGCTATCTTTTTTATCTGACCTGCCATTCTTGAATGCAGAGCAGGCCCAAATGGATGATACGGAAGGTACCTCATCTTCCATTGTCTTTTCCGTACTTAAACTGGGCATTCTAGTTTTAATAATTCAGTTTCTGGTTTCAATTGTAAGTTAGGTTACTGTTTCCGATTATTATTTTGATTACTTATTTTAATGCGTCTTCACACGCTCGCACGCGAAAAGTATTATTTGTTATCAATAAAATATCTTTTTGAATCATTTATACAATATCTTAGAATTGCTAATAGAGCATGTATTCATATTTAACTCCAATGATTATCTACTATCTGAAGGCTATCTTCTCTGCAATTTCATATTTGAATGTATCATTTAGTCATCATGTAAAACTTGCATGGCTTGCATTGACCTCAGATTTTGTCACTAATGGATTTTATTTTAATAATTATTATGCACAGAGTCGAGATTGGTTATCACTTTGTTTCCATTATGGATGTTGAGCTTTACAAGTAGCCATTTCCTGGGTTTTCAGGTTTAGGAAGACCTGGAAGCAAAACCTTTCAGGTTTCCTCCCGTATTCATGATCAGAATTATTGTGATAAGGTCAGTTCTGATTATGGGTCTCACCGGAGTACCGAACGGTCCGAACCTGAAGAAAGCAGTTCTTCTTTCAAAGAGTCTTTGAGGCCAACCTTTGCCTCTTTTAGCCCCTTACCTTCTTCAGTTCCAAAAATTGTATTTAGACATGCGAAGGTTCCAGCACCGGACAGTTGTGAAGTATTTCAGCCTAGCAATGATAAGAAGGAACACAGTTATGGGATTGTACTGAAAAAAGTTGGCAATATTAGCTGCAATGACAACCTTATAGATGCTTGCGGAGCACATACATCATCAAACTGTGCAGGAGAAGCAAAAACAGGGACATTGGACTCTTGTGATCTTACAATTGATCCTTTTTGGCCTCATTGCATGTTTGAACTCCGAGGAAAATGTAACGATGATGAATGCACATGGCAACATGTCAGAGACTACAATAAAAAAAACATAGGGCAGCTTAATGATTATGCAAACTCTGGTATCTATGCCATTTCCAATTTTATAAATTCTAGAATCTGTTTCATAATAGTGATAATTATGATATTTTATAATGTTTATCATTACAGAGGGTCGGGTCAGTCCTGTATTGGCTCTTGGGAGGTTTGCTGATGCATGTGGCATTCAACATAATCCTCACCATCATATCATGCCAGTTCCAACTTATCGAATCGGTGCAAGTTTAATGAAAGCTGATGCACATTCATATGGATGCTTGTTTGCTCGAAGTATCTATCAATACTGGCAATGGGATTTCTGCACTTCGTTTGCTGTACCTTTTTCTGTTCAGAGAATTCTACCTCCAGATGTACCATCATTGCATGCTGGTGATGGTTGTATCAAGGAACATGGTTACTGGAACGGTCTATCTTTGTATTTTCACAATCCAGATAACAAAATGGTTTGTTGATTACATTCTAATTTAATTTCCTTGCTCGTCATGGTGTCCATACTTTATTTTACCATTGCACAATCATTTGATCCATTCTGCATTACTTTGGTTTGTCTATCTGTGGAGTCACTGGAGATGCTTTATGGCTGCGCCTTGGCCAGCTATCCTTCTTTTGCTTCTGAACTATAAATATCTCAGTTGATATGAACTTTTGCCGCTGATAATGCTTAGTTACCAAGATCCTTATATTTATTTTATTGTTGTTGTTACAAATAATCTCATTACCATTAATTTTTATACATATATTTCATTTAAATCTTCCCTTTTTCCTTTTGATATCGTAAGCATTCTCCTGTTTTTGGCTTACACGTATTCGGACTATTTTCCTTAGCTACCTGATAAAAACCTCTGCTACAGATAGGTAAGAATGTCTGGGATTTTCAATTATGGTTTTGTTATATATAGAGCTGTACATCCTTTGATGATGTCCTTCAAATTTTCACTGCTTGTCTTGTTCTGTCTCATGATGCTGTTTTTTAGACCATATTCTTTATTGTTTTAACCTCCCTTATCCATGGCGTTTCTGCAGGAACAAGACAAGCACGTTTCAGCTGCTGCTGAGCAATCCTTGGAGTTAGCACTTGATCTTTTTCATGGGAGTGCCAATAAACAAGATGGAAAGAAAAAGGTTACTATTGCCAATTGGTCATGAAATTTTAACTGCAAAATTGCAGTCATGTTTTGCAGTTTTTATTGCTCATGATAATTCCTCTGTTCCACAAATATTCCTACTGTGTGTAATTTCAAAACCTCACTACTAAACATTTCAATTTCTCATGTTTGTAGGCACTGACTGTACTATCAGCAGCTCTTAAGCTCAACCCAACTTCTCTTTTCTTATGGATTGTTTATCTGCATATTTACTATAGGAAAGAGAAGGCAATTGGAAAGGATGACATGTTTCATTTCGCGGTATGTAATTTTGCTCTTTTCTTGAGACGATGAAATATTGACATTTGTATTGTGTTGTTCTTAAACAACTTTCTTAAAGAATGTTTTTTACATGGATCATTATTTTCAATTCTCCTTACTATTACCCTGAAATTTTTTTAACTATATAAATTGCTATCAGTGGCTGTGACAATTGCAGTTGTTTTGAAGTCTTTAATGGATTGCCATGAAAATGGATGCAGTCTTATAATGAATTTAACTTAGTAGTTTCATGTTCATGTGACCTGAATTATCTGCTTATAGATTCTATCTTGATCATTGGCAATGTTCTCTGATCCTAGATATATCTGGATCGATGCATTTAGAATCCTGAAGTTTTCATGTCCAGATCCTTGTGTGTTCCACAACGCAATGAAAGTCATAATCAACTACAGCCACATGCATATTAAAAAGAATATATTTAGGAGATCGGTGTCCCTACCATGGTTGGAAGGTGCACATTGTTGCAACAACAGGGCAATCCTCCAAGGACTGACACGATGGGTTGTGTAGCATATTTTTTTAATGGCAATGCAAATTTTTTAGAAGCAAATCTACATAGGAGACATATACTGAGAAGCAACAAAGGGAAGCAAAAGGAAAAAGAAAGCCAAACCCTAAAGCCATTGCTTACTCAGCTAGCGAAATACAATTATCAATTACAAGATTATTGCTCCTGACACCCGATTTTGTTAGAGCGTCAGCCGCCCAGTTTGTGGACTGCTTAATGTGATTAAATGAAACTTCTAGCTTGGAGACCAATACCGCCACCTCGTCACACAAATCCGCTTGGCACCTGGGCGGATGAGACGAACCAGAGGCCCATCTTATGGCACATAAAGAGTCCCCTTCCATAATGAATTTTCTAAAACCAACTTGTCAGCTTCTCGAAGACCTGTACGAAGGACAATCATCTCAGCCTCATTTACTGTTTTAAAACTTGAAACACCCCAAAAGGATATATGCTCAACGCCAACACTTTCTCTGAAAACACCCCCAATACCTGATTGGCCGGGGTTACCAAGAGCACTCTTGTCGAAATTAAGCTTTAAGGTAACCAGCGGGGGAGGCTTCCTGGTAGGGCAAACCCGGGGAAAAATGGGATGTGTGAATGCCACCTCTTTCCAACACCCTACTGATATCATCTATAGAGTATCCTAAAAAATTAGGAAGGACAGAGACCCAATAAGCGACGTGGTATTTAACCTTGAAAGCCATGGCTTCTTTGGAGGAAATCCCTTCAAAACACCTTGAATTTATTTCTTTCCAAAGGGTTCAGATGACATCTAGAAAAGATGTTTCCCACATTATCTTTCCTCTAGCAACGCCAACTCCCATAGACCAGGCCTGATAGGAAGCCTTCGGAGAATCTTGCGAAATCCAGGAACAATCAAACCATGACAAAGCCAAACTCCATAAAAAGCTAGCAATGCAAAAATAGGTGGTCTACTGATTCAGCATCCCTCAAGCACATAGGACAACAATTAACAATAATAATGTTGCGCCTGCGAAGATTGTCCATACTCCATAGTGAGGACAACATTCGAAATGACCAGCCGAGCGAAGGTCTCTAACTTGGGAGGAGCTTTAGACTTCCATACCTCCTCGGACGGAAACTTTGATAAGTCTGAAGCAGCACCACCTCTTAAGGCGAAGAAAAATGAAGCTATAGAGAAAGATCCATCAATTATACCTATCCAGACTCTCTTATCCTTTTGACCATCCGCAATGAAGACAGGACTCAACACAGTAAGTAGAGCTGCAAAATCTTGGATCTCCCCTTCATCAAGATTTCTTCGAAACACAGGAGCCCAAACTACTTGATCACCAATTTTCGAGCAGTAGTCTCTCACCATAACCAAAACATCTCGAGCACAACGAAAAATATTAGGGAATTGAGATGCCAGGGGATAATCCCTCACCCAGGTATCCATCCAAAATTTGATATTGTCCCCTGTCCCTACTCTGTGGCGAACCATGGAATCAAAAGAATCCCTAACATACAACAGGTCCCTCTACAATTTTGATTGGCTAGGTTTTGTCTTCTGGGTATCCCACCCATCTCTGAGAAAATTATACTTGACCATCAAAACTTCCTTCCATAAACCGTTTTAACCATCGCCGAGCCGCTAGAACCATTTTCCAAAAAGAGCTTCATTTACTAACTTCAAGGGTCTAATACCAAGACCTTCCTTTTTAGATTTATAGATCTTGCTCCAATTTAGAAGATGCATTCTATTCCTTTCGGCCACCCCTCTCCAAAGAAAATTACGTTGAAGGTTTTCAATGTGCTGAGAGACTGACACCGGGCATTTGAAGATTGACATAAAATAGATGGGAAGAACAGAGAGAACTGATTTGATAAGGGTTATCTTTCCTCCCAGGGATAAATAGCTGGCTTTCCATATAGCCAGTTTGCTACTAACCCTTTCAATGACCGGGTCCCATAAAGCCTTAGACGTTGCACCCAAACAAAGTGGAAGGCTCAGATAGGAAGTTGGGAGGGAACCAATTTTACAACCCATGACATTTGCTAATTTGCCCATTTGGATTTCATTTGTGCAGACCCCAATCACCTCGCTTTTGAAGAAGTTCACTTTCAAGCCTGAGCAAGCTTTGAAGCACGGCAGGATGGCCTTCAGATTTAAAATATGATCCAACTTAGCATCACAGAAAATTAATATATCATCCGCAAATTGCAGGTGGCTGACTACTAATGCACCATTAGCTACTTCAAAACCTTTAATCAGATTTGCAGAATTCCTGGCATCTATCATCCGGCTTAGAGCTTCACCCACAATAATGAAAAGGAAAGGGGATAAGGGATCGCCTTGCCTAATTCCTCTCTCGGCTTTAAAGAAGCCTTTGGGAGAACCATTGATGAGAATAGAAAAATGAGCCGATGACATACATCCCTTTATCCATCTCTTCCACCGATTATCAAAACCCATACGGCCTAGCAAGTAAAGCAGGAAATCCCAATCAACCCTGTCAAAAGCTTTCTCGAACTCTAATTTGCAAATCAGACCTGGCTTATTTGATTGGTGCCTCAAATGAAGACATTCGTTAGCCACTAATACACTGTCCAAAATTTGTCTCCCCTTGACAAACGCTGCTTGGTTCTTTGAGATGATTGAAGGCAATACCTTTTGGATTCATCTACCAGCCAAGACTTTGGCAATAATTTTGTAGATTTTACCAATCAAGCTTATTGGGCGAAAATCTTTAATCCCTTTGGCACCCGACTTTTTAGGGATTAAGGCAATAAAAAAAACACCTATATCTTTTGAGAGAAAGCCCCTATTGAAAAATTCTGATACAAAGTACAGGACCTCCACCTTGACATCCTCCCAGAAAGTCTGAAAGAAAGCCATCGGAAATCCATCCGGACCAGGCGCTCTATCACTGCCCAAATCAAACACCGCTGCTTTCACCTCTTCTTCAGAGAAAGGCCGCTCCATCCATGTAGCCTCTGTAGCATCAATTTGGCTGAAAGGAAGATTGTCCAGGAAGGGACAGTTCCACTCCTCCTTAGAGTACAGGTTTTTAAAGAAGAGAGTTATGTGCTCCACAATGTCTTCTCTTTTCTCCAAGCGCTGATTACCATCGACTATTACTGAAATTTTGTTGAACCTGTTTGTTGCAGAAGCCAAACTATGGAAAAACTTCGTATTTTTTATCACCCTCCTTAAGCCATTTACACCTTGATCTTTGTTTCCATTTCACATCTTGTTCAGACAGCTTCCTTAGCAACAAATTCTTCAAATTCAGTCTTCGATCCATGTCCTCAGCATCAAGAATCCCAGCTTCCTCTTTGATGTCTAATTCTTGAATCTTTTGAAGAAGTTCAGAAATTACAATCTCCACCAAACCACAGTGGTCACGTGCCCAGTCCTTGATTTTCATTTTCAGAAGCTTTAGTTTTTTTGAGAGCTTGTAAGCAGCCCATCCGTCCACCCTTTCCTCTTTCCTCCATTGCATAACTAGATTCAGAAAATTTCCCCCCTTCAACGAACTTAGCTCAAATCTAAAAGGAGCAGGTCCCCATCTTTCAAAATTCGAATCCAGGTAGATTGGGCAATGATCAGACGTAGGTCTTGGAAGCGCAGACTGACAGACATGAGGGTATATCTCTACCCAGTCTTCAGATATTAGCAATCTGTCTCAGACTGACTGACAGACAGTGTAGCATATTTGCGACGCTTTTCAGAAAAGCAGAGTCCAAATGAAGGCTGTAATCATGATATAGCAGCCTTTATTTATGTAGAAGTTTCTGCAGACTGCAAATGTATTTTGGCCTGCTTTTCTTTTTAAGAGTGATTAATTTCAGTTCCATTTTATGGTTGCATCTTCTGCTGTAGCCTTTGTATTATCTTGAACTATATATGGGACTGTATATGAAAATGTCGGATGATTTGTATGCAAATTTAGACATTTTTCTGAATTGAAATAGACATCCAGGCTCCAGCGTGTTAATTGTAAATTGGGTAAAATATATCTTCTTTGGCGATTTTTGAAAGATAATGGGTCTAGAAGTTAATAGCAGTCCTCTAGGGCCTGTTTGTTTCATGTAATTGAATTCCTAGGTTTTTTTTTTTGAAAATAGTGACTACAATTCATTGCTCAAAAGAACTGTACAGTATAAGAGGGATATACTGGAAACAAAAAACCCCAAAAGAGGGGAGAGCAATCAAAACTAAATTCCTAAGAATTCTAAGAGTTGTTTTCTAAAAGTGGTTAAAAATGAAGAAGCTAAATCCAAAAATGACCAATAAATAACCTCACCTTCAATAGAAAATGAATCTAGGGGAGATGGGGAAATGAATTCCGATTCATCACCTTGGTACTTCAGTTTTCAAATCATAGGAAAGTCAAGGTTGCATCTACATCTCTACCTTATGTCCTTCACCTCTCACCTCTTTAATAATCCTTTGTTGGAGCCCATCTGACCCTGAACTCCTATGTATTCAATTCATGCAAATAGAAGGGCCCTTAACAATAAAGCGGGAATATGTACTATATACATATATGCATGTATATGTATGTCTATTTCTGTGTTTATATATGTATGTTACATATGTTGGCAACCGCTTACTCTAAAAGCTTAAGCTATTAGAGAATGACTAAACAATGTATATCAAAGGGCACAACATGACATGTTTGAATGATAATGAAGAAGGAATTTTTGGTTGTCAGTTTGCATCTATTTTAAAATTTTGATTTTGAATCACTGTAACGACCCTGCTGTCCACATGATATTGTCCGCTTTGGCTCATGGGATTTCAACGCACAATCTTGTCGCAAGGTTTTAAAAGGCCTCGTGTGGAGTTAAGGCCAGTTCACACACATACATACCCAAGATCAAGACTAGCATATTTTTGATGTGGGACTTATGCACCACCGCATACCCAGTCCTTTAGAGTTTCCCCTGCCCTCTCTCTCTCTAGGCGGATGCTCACCGGACCCAATGCCCTTCTACAAGGGGGCCACAGGCGTGACAATCACCTGATGCCAGCCTTCTTTGTTGAAATATAATATTCACTGCTAATTATATGATGTCCATTGTGTTTTTCTTCTTGCAGATCCAGCATAATGAAGCCTCTTATGAGCTTTGGCTTATGTACATTAACAGTCGCATGCAGCATGGTGATCGGTTGGATGCATATCACTCTGCATTGTTGACTTTCTGTCGCATAGCATGTGCTGATAACAAGGACGGCATACATGCCAGCGCATGTATCTTGGACCTGTTCTTGCAGATGGCTGATTTCTTGTGCATGTCTGAGGATGTGGAAAAGTTCATATCTAGAATATATGAACTTCTATCTCCTACAATGGATTTTGATAGCCCTAGTCACATTTCACTCTTAGATATCCTTAAATGCTTGACAATGTCTGACAAATGTATCTTTTGGGTTTGTTGTGTGTACCTAGTGCTGTATAAGAAACTGCCTCAAGAAGTTGCAGAACGGCTTGAGTTTGAGCAGCAATTGCTGTTTGACTTGGAATGGCCTTCAGTTCAATTAAAAGCTGATGAAAAGTATCAATCATTGGAATTGATGAAGATGGCTGTAGAGATGGTGACTAGCGAGATTAATGGTAATTCGTGTGGAAGAGATCACTCAAATGGAACTTCTCTGAGATCAGTTCATTCACTGGCTATTAATCATGTTAGGTGTAATGCAGCAGTGGAAGGCATAGAGAGTGCGGAGAATTTATTGGCTGGATACATGAAGCTCTATCCGACTTGCATTGAACTTGTTCTGACATCAGCTCGTTGGCAGAAAGATAATTTAGGAGATGGCATGCGTTTTGAAAAGTTTGAAGAAGCTTTGAGTTGCTGGCCAGAGGAGGATCCCGGTGTTCATTGTATCTGGAACCAGTATGCTGAATTTGCTCTGGAGAATGGGAGAATTACTTTGGCCAAGAAGCTGATGCTTCGCTGGCTTGAATCTGTTTGGCAAGTTCAAGATCCAGAAAAGAGGAAATTTGATGGTGGGGAGAATGCATTCCGGTCCAACCCGAAGGCTGAGTTGTTTGGATTGCTTAATCTTTCCCTTAATAAATTTTTGCAGAATGATAAAGTTGGAGCTCGTCTGACCATTGATAGAGCATTGAAGGTTGCTGCTGCTGAGGATTTAAAGCATATGGTGCAGGAGCATGCTGTGTTTATTCTCTCTGGTGGCGCTGACTTGGTAAAAGGTACTCCTGCCTCAGAAATTCCGAGTCTTTTGCTCAGTTACTTGGCAGATGTCCGGTTCTTTCCCGTCTCTGAGCCATTGTCTAGAAGGTTTTTCAGAAGTATCAGGAAGCCAAGAAACCAAGAGCTGGTCAATAAATTGTTGGGCCCAGTTTCATTGGATTGTTCTCTTACTAACGCAATTCTGAAAGAACTGTATGGCCCATCACTCGTGCCTGAACATTTTGGGAATCTTACAGATCTGGTTGATTTTGTTGAGGCTCTTTTGGAAATTCTCCCGGCCAACTATCATCTAGCTATGTCAGTGTGCAAGCTGATAGTTCGAATTTCCAATCTCAATGGGATTGCATCTGCCACAGTTATGTTCTGGGCAGGCACTCTTCTAGTCAATTCCATCTTTCAGGCCTTTCCAGTGGCACCCGAATTGGTATGGATAGAAGCGGCTGATGTTTTGGGTGATCTGGGAATGTGGGATATATCTGAGAGGTTTCATCAGCTGGCGGTATTAGTGTATCCATTCTCTGCTAAGCTGTGGAGGTCTTATTGCAACTTGGCTGAGAAAACTGGCGACATGAATGCTGTCATCAATGCAGCAAGGGAAAGAGGTATCAAACTCAATTAGGGATGCCAACAGCATTTTTATTTTTGGGATGTTACGGACACTTACTGGAGTTTTGCCTATACAGGCACTAGCGTCCGTCCACAATCTCTCTCGACTTGGAAATACAGCTTCTTTGATTTACTGGGCTGACTTGATTTTGTTTTTGTTTCCTGAAGAGATTTAACTTCAGGTAGTTTTACAAATGCAATGGTATTTTTGGAGAGCAGAATTTATGACTGGAAACTTGTGAAGTTGAGATATACATACTGAAGCACACAGAAAATACAGAAGGTGTATTTCATGCGAAGGCAATTTGCATTTGTAAAAAAAGAAAGAAAAAAGATCCACTAGAGAATTATTTGTTTGTTTATCAAGTCTATAGTTGGTAATTTGTTCCCTTCTTTTTTGCTTACTTGGATAGAGTACCATGCAACCTGCACAATTGGTTGTACATGAAGTTACTGTAATTACTGATGAAATTTTGCTTACCAGGAGAATGAAAAAGTGAAAGAGGATGAGTTTCAATCTCAATCTTGTCATATATTTTCAGCTTTTTAAATCTGATTGATGACAGTGCCTTAATCTACTTCTTCAGTGGTTTTTTTTTGTTACCCCCAGCTATAGGGGTCTGGGACCCCCTCAGGAGAGGGTAGTAGACCTCGGGAGAGATATCAAAGCCCTTGGATGAGGGAAGGTGGCATGCCCAGGGTTCAAGCCCTGGGCAGCCAGGTCAGAACTACCACAACTTACAAGTGAGGTAAGTGGCCGTTCTCTTCTTTAGTGTTATGTTAAATGATGACAAAGTTCCAAACTCAGCAGAGTGATTACGGAAGATTCCCGACGACAGTCAGTAGGTTGGCATTTGGGGTTGAGCAGGTCAAATTAATCTATAACCAAGACAGGCTCGCTCAAGTCACTTGTCTCTGTGACCTTTTAGTCTAGTTTCTGAATTTTAAACTACAGTGAGTAGATGGCCAAGTCGAGTTACTTGTCTCTATGACCTTCCAAGTCCTTGCATGAGATCGGTATAGCTGAAATGATCCATTGGATGATTATAGCCTCAGTTTCCAATTAATTTGCATATCAATTGTTGACTTTGGGTTTCTGCTAATTTCCTCCGAACCAATGGTGAAAGCTGGTCTTGAACACCCAAACTGCAGAGGCCTTGCACGGGAAAACCTGTTTTATTGGTCCAGAATTTGGAACCCAGTTAGAATTTGATTATGAGATGCAGTTGTATTAGTATATTTAACTCAGGTCAAGGAAATATCACTACATGCTAATATTTGCGTCATTGCTGTGAATATGTTAATCTACAGACCGGCAAGATCAATCTGGTTTTTAGAACATTGATCTGGATCCTCTTAGAACCAGATGCATCGGTAAGTGAACTCTAAATCGAAAGATTTTTTTTTTCGACTAGGCGGCAAAAATAAAAATTTTAGCCCGATGGATCATTTCTGAAACATACGATTAATAAAGTAACAGAGTCAAGCGGTTTGTAGCATGTCATAAGATCCGACGGCCAAGATAGTTCCGTTGAAGTGAAATTTGTATTATTTATTAGCCTTAAAAAATAAGGTAGGAAAGTGATTGAAAGTGGGCCACACTAAAGGATTTTTAGAGTGGGCCCCTGAGAGGATCCGGACACTTTACTGTCCCTTTAGATGCAGTGAAAATGACAGGAGAATCCTTTGGAAAATCATTTTAGTTCTCCAATGCGTGTGATTGTGTGAATTTGACCGAAGAACACACAAGGTAGGGAAAACTGAAAAGGGAAAACCATTTTAAAAATATTTTATAAATAAAAAACTTTCCATTAAATATCATTTTTATCAATGAAAAACCAATTTACTAGAGAAACAAACAAACAAGACGAGATTATTCCCATGCATTTTACAAACCGTATCTAAGAAGAGAAATACTTTTCTCTCCTTAAAAATACATCCAAACAGGAGAAATAGACTGCATATTTCAGCAGTAGTAAAAATTCTCCTCCTTTTTCTCTCACCATCCAAATGGTCTTTTTGTTAGGGTTCTTGAAAAACCCTCCACAGGCGCTTCGCACCAAAACCACGTCGTAATTTGAAGTGAACAACACTGAGGTTACTGAACCCAACGAAGGAACCCTTACTAAACGCTCAAGCTTCTCTTTACATAAGCTTTGGGTTCTCTCTCTCTTTCCTGTGCGAAGCCAAAGATGAAGAATCTGAAGCTTTTATCCGACCTCACGTTCCATCTCAAACTTCAATCGGAAGACGAGCATCTTCTCCTCTCTGCAGTCGATATCGAGAGAAATCGCGTTTTCTTCGCTTCTTCCGCTAATTTTTTGTACACTTTACCGCTTCTTCCATCTCAAGTGAGTTATCTCAGCTCGAATCCCGTCGATTCTAGGGTTTTCTCATCATTAAACTCTTCTCAGATGTTATGTAATTTCTGGAGAAAACCATGTTTGTTGATTCTAGGTGAATTTGTTTTGGCATGTTTGGGAAGGAGGAGGAATGTTTCTGAACTTTCCACTTTTTTTTTTTTTTTAAATATTGGGGTGCTGAGATTTTTAGGACTGTTTGGATTGGATGTACTGCAAATTCAGTCTAAGGTTGTGAATTGCGCACTTTGCGAGCTTTCTAGTTTATGAATTGACAATTCTGATGTTGATTAATTGAAGTTATTGATGTATTTGTTATGTTTTGTTTTGCTGTTTCTATTGCCCAAGAGCTGTGATATGGAAATGTTATCATTTTGATATATTGCAAAAGTGGGACTATCCTAACAGACAAAATGGATGTTGAATCTATCTAGGGTTACTTGCATGATAATGTTCCTCTGAATCTTTCAAAATGGGAAAAAAGAATGTTCTTTTTAAGTTACATGGATCTTTTCCGAGTTTAAGTTCTAATTTTCCTGAGGCATTGATGGGAGTTGAAAGTGAAAAGCATGTTAATTAGTTTAGAATAATGTTCGTCCTGAAAGAATTGGTAGACTGAGTATTTGTGGGGTGTCTGAAGCTACATCTCAGTGTCTGTACTTTTGTTTCGCCTTCACAAGTGAGCAGCCAGCCAATCTCCTTCTCTGCTGATGCGTGTTTAAGTATAATTGCTTGAAACCTCTAATTAAGATTCCACTCCTTTTGGATTCTTGCAATTCATGGACATTTTGAAGTTGCTACATCTATGAACTAGCTCTTGTTTCTTATATATTTGCTGTAAGCATCAAAAGTCCTCCGTTTTTATTTATTTTTTATTATTTAATACTCTATAGCTATCATGGCAGCTGTAGTTCATCCCCTAAGCTTAATGATTCACTGGCATGAAACAAGACTTAGGCCCAGTTATCTGTGTCTTGGTAGCCCAAACTAGGACCACCGCTTCACAAGTAAGGTGGATGACCTCATTATAAGAATTGAGTCAAGATCATTGCTAGGTCCCCACATTTGATGATTTGATAGAGTGAGACACTTTGGTTCTGTTAGGTGTCATAAGCAAGACATTATTCCACCACGATGTTTCTTCAATTTAATGAAATGTGATAGTAACACTTGTGGTTTCTGGTGGGAAACAGCCAATGTTGTCAAAATGCCTGAGACATTTTGTAGATACATGTTGCTATGGTATTGTAATGCCCTATGAAGTATGTATGACCTAGGCAATTGACCAACGAATAGGAGTGGGATGCATGACCATGAAATCAAAACCCCGAAACTCTCAAAGGTGGCAAATGCCATACCAATGAAACTGTCATATTACTCGAAGGACTGTTTGGATGTGCAAGTGAATTTGATAGCAATATGAATGCAATCTAATTATAATGCAATGCAACATCATTGCAGTATCTTGTGTTTGTGTGACTTAAGAATACTATTTATGCTATTTCAACCATTATGCCAGTTTGGACGTCAGTTTTTGTAAGAATTGTGAAGACAAGTTGGATGGTTTATACGAATGTGGTGATCTCTCTCTCTCTCTCTCTCTCTCTCTCTCTCTCTCTCTCTCTCTCTCTCTCTCTCTCTCTCGATTTTTTTCTGTTATAAAAGGCTCTCTCGATTTTTTTCTGTTATAAAAGGCTTATAATATTCTTGCTCATATACTTTGTCTTAAAATATTTGGCTTCAAAGGATGAAGCTTATTGCAATTCGCAAGGTTATCATTTCATATTTAACATGTCTAATGCCCTTGTTCATTAACATATGGTGTCTGTATCAGGAAGAAAAGCTATGGAGCAGGAGTTCGAAAGTGGAGGGTGTACCCTTAGATCTAGAACCTGGGGACAGCATTAAGGCACTGGATTACCTCATGGATAAGGAGGCAGTTATCATTGGAACAACGAATGGTTATCTGCTCCTGCACATAGTGGATGACAATACAACTGAAGTCGTTGGTAAAGTGGAGGGTGGTGTTAAGAATATTGCTCCTAGCCCAGATGGAGCTGTTCTTGCTGTAACTACTGGTCTTGGGCAGATATTAGTCATGACTCATGATTGGGAAGTGCTGTATGAAACTATGCTTGATCCTCCTGAACTTGATTCTGTAAGATTTTTTATGTTTTATTCCTGGGTAATTTTTTAGACGCACATAAATAAAACCGGGGATAATTATGTTTGCCAAGATTTTTTACCCGTTTCTAGATTTTAATGCATGATTTTACTCGCATGAACTGATTTTGTTTTGTATATGCATGCTTTTTCCTGCTGTTTGCCATATGATTACTTGCAAACATTTTTGGTTGCTTCAGTCTCATGGCGAAAATGGTTTCAGGAAAGAGGTTATGTTGCTCTGTCTTAAGTAATGACCTTCATTAATGGGCCAAGCATTTCACAGATGGACCATCTTCTGTGATCTTGCTCATTAACTGGTGGAACCCACCTTGGATTGGCAATGGAATAAAATTCTCCTTGTTTGAGGAAAGTGGAAAGAGGTTATGATGCTTAGTTTTAAGTATTGACCACCTATAATGGGCCAAGCATTCAACAGTCAGGGTCATCTTTCTGTGATCTTGGTCATAAAATGGTGGAACCCACCTTGGATTGGCAATAGAATAGAACTCTCCTCATTTGAGCAATCCCATACAACCAATTGGGTATGTCTTTTCTTTAAAATATTTATAATTTCTATGACATAATATTATTTTACACAGCTATTTATTGTGTATATATGAATGTGTGCACATATTTTTTTTATTTATCCAAGAACTGGGCTCATCTCATTGACAGCTCGAGCTAGGATTGTCTGGTTGGGGAATTTTCTGGAGGTATTACCTATTGTGGGTGGGAAGACTTAGTAGATAGATGGTTTGGATCAATAAATTTCTGCCCCAAATGTAATCTTGTACAGAGTGTTGCACTAAGTTTATTTTTTTATCATTGATTGAGCATTTGTAATTTCCTGTAGGGAATATTTGCAGTTATCTTATTATGCCTTTTATCAGAGCATGGTTTCAGGTGACATGATTGGTTCTCCTGATTCTATATTTGAAAGTCACATTTCTTGGCGAGGTGATGGGAAGTATTTTGCCACTCTAAGTGGAATTAATACTTCTCCCCCCTTACAAAAGCTTCGAATTTGGGAACGAGAATCTGGCACATTGCATGCTGCTTCAGAGTCCAAGGCTTTTATGGGGTCATCCTTGGATTGGATGCCGAGTGGAGCAAAGATCGTGGCTGCATATGATAGGAAGGATGAGGACAGGCCCCCCTCAGTTGTTTTCTTTGAGAAGAATGGTTTAGAAAGAAGCACGTTGAGCATTGATGAGCCAATAGAGGCAACAGTGGATATCCTAAAATGGAATTGTGTTTCAGACCTTCTTGCTGCTGCTGTTAGATGTGAAGGGTATGATGCTATCAAACTTTGGTCCTTTAGCAACAATCACTGGTACTTGAAACAAGAAATGCGATATGTGAAAGAAGACATAGTGAAGTTCACTTGGGATCCAACAAAGCCGCTACAATTGATTTGTTGGACATTAGGCGGCAAGATAAATACCTATAACTTTACCTGGAATACAGCAATCATGGACAACTCAACTGCATTTGTCATTGATAATGCCAACATACTAGTATCTCCACTTACTCTGTCCCTCATGCCACCTCCCATGTCTTTGTTCAATTTGAAATTTCCCTGTGCTGTTCAAGAAGTAGCTTTCTTTTCTAAGAGCTCAAAGAACCATTTGGCTGTGTGCTTGTCAGATGGTAGTTTGTGTGTTGTAGAGCTTCCTATGATGGATACCTGGGAACAATTGGAAGGCAATGAATTCATCATTGAAGCCTCTCATTCTGATAAAAAGATTGGGACCTTGAGGCACCTTATTTGGCTGGATTTACATATTCTTCTTGGTGTGTCTCACTGTGAATTTAGTGATGATGAGAGTTCCTATCACCAGGAGAAGAACCTCTATCATGGCTACTCCTTGCAGGAGATAGAGCTTGTATGTTCTGAGAATGCGATCCCAGGTTTGGTGACTTCTTCAGGTTGGAATGCAAAGGTTTTGAATCTATTACCTGTAGAAGGGCTTGTGGTTGGTATTGTTCCTAATCCTGTCCAGAAACAGTCAGCATTTGTTCAATTTGACGGAGGATCTATTGTTGAATATTCTTCGAAGCTGAGTAATATCAAATCTCCTCAAGAGTTGCACCTTCGGAAGCTTGATTATGACATTGGTTTCTCATCATCCTGCCCCTGGATGAATGCAGTTCCTGTTTTTGACAATGATATGTTGAAGCCTTTATTTTTTGGCCTTGATGAAAGTGGTAGGCTGCAGGTCAGCAGAAAGGTACTGTGTAATAACTGCTGCAGTTTTTCATTTTACTCAAACACTACAGGAATTGCACAGCAAGCAATTACACACTTGATTCTCACAACAAAGCAGGATTTATTGTTCATAATTGATATTGACGACATTTTACATGGAAACCCAGAAGTAAAATTTGACAACCACATTCGTGGTGGCATAAAAAACAGACAGGAAGAAAATAGCGACTCCATAAATATATGGGAGCGAGGTGCACAGTTGATAGGCGTTATTCATGGAGATGAAGCAGCAGTTATTTTACAAACGACCCGTGGTAACTTGGAATGCATCTATCCCAGGAAGCTGGTCCTTGTAGTAATTATTAGTGCTTTGGTTCAAAAGCGTTTCAAGGATGCAATGCTAATGGTAAGGAGGCACAGGATAGATTTCAATGTCATTGTTGATCACTGTGGTTGGCAGAATTTTCTGCAATCAAGCACCGAGTTTGTCACAAAAGTAAATAATCTGACCCATATCACAGAATTCATTTGTTCTATAAAGAATGAAAATGTTATGGAGACACTGTACAAAAATGTTATTTCACTGCATTCCTTTACAGACACCCTACAAGTTAGAGATTCTGAGGGACTTGACATGAAAAGCAAAATCTCCTGTGTCCTGTTAGCCATCAAGACTGCCCTTGAGGAACAATTACCTGAAAGTCCTGCAAGGGAGCTTTGCATATTGACTGCGTTAGCTCGTAGTGAGCCTCCAGCATTAGAAGAAGCCTTGAGGAGGGTAAAAGCAATTCGTGAAATGGAGCTATTAGGGACAGATAACTCTCACAGAAAGTCTCGTCCCTCTGCAGAAGAATCTCTGAAGCATCTTTTATGGTTATCAGATCCTAAGGCTGTTTATGATGCTGCATTGGGACTTTATGATCTGAATCTTGCTGCTATCGTGGCATTGAACTCTCAAAAGGACCCAAAGGAGTTTATTCCTTTTCTCCAAAGCTTGCAGCAAATGCCACCTTTAGTTATGCAGTACACGATTGATCTTAGACTGCAGAGGTATGAGAATGCACTTAAACATATATTTTCAGCAGGGGAAGCTTATTATGAAGATTGCATGAATCTCATGAAGAATAACCCTCAGCTTTTTCCACTGGGAGTTCAACTGTTCACTGATGGTGTGAAGAGGAGTCAAGTACTTGAGGCTTGGGGCGATCATCTTTTTGGTGAGAAATGCTACGAAGATTCTGCTACAGCCTATTTGTGTTGTTCTTCTTTACAGAAAGCTTTAGAGGCATATCGTGCTTGTGGCCATTGGAAAGGTGTGTTGTCCGTAGCTGGGCTCCTCAAACTTGGAAAGGATGAGGTTCTGCAGCTTGCAAATGAACTCTGTGAAGAACTTCAAGCACTTGGGATGCCTGCAGAAGCTGCTAGAATCGCACTAGACTATTGTGGCGATGTTGCTGGTGCAATTGGATATTTTGTAACTGCTCGAGAATGGGAAGAGGCTTTGAGGATTGGTTTCATGCATAGGAGGGAAGATTTGATATCTGAAATAAAGAATTCTGCCATGGATTGTGCCAGCATGCTAATGAGTGAGTTTGAGGAGGGACTGGAGAAAGTAGGAAAATACTTGGCCCGTTATTTAGCTGTTCGGCAGAGAAGATTAGTCCTTGCAGCAAAGCTACAATTAGAAGATAGGACCATAGATGATGTGGATGATGATAGTGCTTCAGAATCCAGTAGCGTCATCAGTGGAATGAGTGCTTACACTGGGAGGTATGCTGCTTTATTTTTATTCTCACATTTTCTTTTATTCCTTTCCAATTGGCTGTTTGACTTTAGGTAGGTATATACATACATATAGACGTGTACATACATATATCAGAAAAACTAATTAAAAATCATTTTATTTCGTAGAATGGGTCCCACTAAGATAAATAGAACCCCACATCACCTACTTCCGAATTGTCACTCATCCCAAGTGAAATGATCCGACATTATCAACAACTAGATTGAATCATGATAAACTACTTAATTTTTGCGTGCCAAAATCAAATTTTAAAATTATTTGATCAGAATGATGTTCTTTTTATGACAATCGGAATGATAGTTGGCCAACCCCTAAACCATATCATTTTCTTAATCGCTATGGCCTACCCATTATGCTTCGAAGGTCGGGCCACAAACTGAGGCGTACATTTTTCTTTTGAATTATGTCTATATTAGAAGAGAACATGCAAGTACAACAAAAGAAAGATCTATGCAGAAGGTAAAACTTCCTCTGAAAGGACATTACAATCCCGATAAATGCAACATAAACTCTATGGAATTAAACAACTGAAGATCAGAAAAGCGGCTGTGGAGGGTGTACTAGCCGCCTCGCAATACATATCAGTTGCTTTTGAAGTAAAAAATAATAATAAACCCTGAATATTAGAAAATGACACATTTTATTGTTTATTGTCATTAGCAACTAAAATAAATGTATATATTGGACACTTCAGTGTCATACAGGCCTATTGACGCTGTATGATATTAGGTAAACAATAGTAATGTATTTGGTCACCTATTTTATATTACTCAAGCCCAACAGGCCCACTGAGCTCAAGCCCGGGACTGGGGCCCAAAGTGTACAATAGGAGGCCTGAGGCCCCTAGTCATACATTATACTTATAGTATATTTTGGTTTATTTTTAAACCCCAGAGGGCACTAATCATCTATATTTACAATAAATTTAAGTGTGGGTCCGCTCCTTTCCTACCCATTCCCTCTCTCTCTCTCTATATATATATATATATATTTATGGGAAATATTCAAGTGCATCTATCCCTCACCATAGGGTGAGGGACACTCCCCTTTTTGGGAAGTTTCAAGTACTAAAGCGACTTTTCAAGTACATAGGAATATTCTCTATTTACTTGAAACTTTCCAAAAAGGGGAGTGTCCCTCACCCTATGGTGAGGGATAGATGCATGGGAATACTCCCCTATATATATAAATTCTAATGCTTGTATGCAAGTGTAGGTTTATCGTACCTCTAGAAGAGGAAGTAGTTTCTTTATTTTAATTCCTAAATTTTAGGAAACTTTTATAGATGAATAAAGGGATTCTTGAGTTGTATGGTATTGCCATAAGGCCTTATAACAGGGTTCCAACCTGTAATTGATATTACATTATGAAAAATTCTCTCTCTTCCATTACATTGTGGATTTGGTTAGATATTAGAAGAAACCCTAGATCTAGTGGTTGTGCTAAGCTAGGCTTAAAGGTTCCTTGATTGGGTTGATCCTCTCATCCAATCCTCTGCATCAGTTCTGCCATGCGTTTGGGACACCAAAGTCACTGATAACAAGGGGTAGAGACGGCATAAAACAGATTCCCGCTGCACCTTGAACACTCTGCAGAATAGATGGCAAAATGTTTCTCCAAAATATTTGAGTTTTGATTTGGGGTACAACTGACAGAGCCCAAACAAATTGCATGTAAGCCGTTTTTCCATGTAACTACTTTTCCTTCCTATCCCCATTTAGACCTTGAGTATTTCCGTCTGATTCTTCCAACTGGTTCATGCATGTTGAAGTTCAATAAGGCATATTTGAGTTGTGTTTAAGAAAACTGAATTTAATCTGTTCTCATGTACTGCTTCCTTTTAGCAGGACAGATAAGGGTTCTGGCACATCCATTCGATCAAGTACAGCTAGCAAGGCAAGAGGAATGAGACGACAGAAGCACAAGGGTGGAAAAATTCGAGCTGGCAGGTATCAGTGATGTTGGTTCTTATTTGCTGGGTTTTGCAGTGGGGTCATTATATGATGCTAAATTGAGAGAATTCCCATTTAAGAGGAACTGCAGTTTATTTATTTATTTATTTTAACTTTTTTGGCTCACTCAAATATGGTACAGGTGTGCTCAGTTCCTGGTAATCTGATCCACACATCCTGTGAGTTACATCATTGGATGGGCCATGCCATAAACTTATCTTTTGATTGTCCTAATGGTGTGATTGGTGGCTTGCAAAATGGATGGTTTCAGACTATGATCCACGGATACTTCAAAATGGGCAATGTATCATATCGTATATGAAACTTCACTTATGTCTAAAATCCGTGTCCTTGCCATGTCCATGGCGTGTCCCTGCTGTAGCCATACCATATCTGTGCACCATAGGTTACAGATGAAGTTCCACAATTTTTTACGGATACAAAATCTGGATCTTCTGATTGTTTAAATTTTATGGCATCCTCATCCAGGCCTGTATATGTTTGTATGGGTTGGATCAAGAAATGGAACTATGGTTCTAGGACTGAGCAAATGCTACATAGTTTCAAACATTGCATGATTCTCAAAAGAGGTCTTCTTTCTTCCCAGTGAAAATCTTAATTCTTGTTTTTCATTGAATACCCTAACATGGCAGTCCTGGTGAAGAGATGGCTCTAGTAGAGCATTTGAAAGGTATGGCTTTAACTGCTGGTGCAGAGCGTGAGCTTAAATCTCTTTTACATGCCCTTGTTATGCTTGGCAAAGAAGAAACTGCTAGGAAGCTGCAACGAGTGGCTGATACCTTCCAAATATCTCAACATGCTGCTGTAGAACTGGCTGAAGATACAATATCCAATAATAACATAGATGAAAAGCACCATTGTTTGGAGCATTATGTACAAAAAGTTAAGGGTGAATTTCCATTTTCTGAAGCTCTCTCGTGGCAGTCTAAAGTACTGCTTCCTCCGCAACAGGTAAACATGTCAAGTAACATTATTTTTGCATTTCTGCTTTTATATGCTCTATTACTCTCCATAAATGCTTATGTGCTCAGATTCAGTGTTGGCTTTGCTACACCTATAGCATCGTTTTTGTTATTATTCATGCTCTAAAACATTCAAATGATTATGTTTCCTTGACAGTATTTATCCAAACCAAACCAAGTCTTTTCCCACTAGGTGGGGTCGGCTTTATGGATTTGACGACGCCAATCAAATCTGTTTAGGGCCATGTCCTCCGTTAGATCCATGTAGGCAAGATCATGTTTAATAGTTTCTTTCCAACTTCTCTTGGGTCTCCCTCTCCTTCTCCTACTCTTGGCTAACTCCATGCTTTCACACCTTTTAACAGGTGCCTCTGTTGGACGCCTTCTAACATGGCCGAACCATCTCAGTCGATTTTCTCTCATTTTATCTCCAATCGGTACTATTCCTACTATGCTCCTAATCTCCTCATTCCTAATCCTATCTCTCCTTGACAGTATTTATCATTACCAGAAAAATATAATCATATTGTATTAAGTTCATTATATTCTGAACTCTTAGAAATTTTGTTGTGAAATGGGGTTGCATACAGCTGTCCACTCCCAAATTTCGGGAAATGCCTTGTACCTGTGGTGCAACTGGGCTGGATTTGGGCTGTGTTTGTAGGCCCATGGTCCCTGTTCGGGCCTGGTTATTTGACCTGATGGCTAAATGGCCTGGTCTCATGTTTTCTTCTCAGGTCTACTGATTTAGCAAATTTGAAACTAATAATTTGCTAATTGTAAGGCCTGAATATTAGGATTGATTTGCTTAACAATTGTGCTCGACAAGCGTAGGAAATGCATGTATTTAGGGATGGCAATGGGTTGGATTACAGGATGACTCTCCATGATCCACTAAAGGGTGGATTCGGTAGGTGGGTTTGTCAAGTTCAGTGCGGGTATGAGTTCTTCGATCTTAACCTGAGTCAAGTTCGATACAGGTTTGGATTTAGGCTGCCTCTGACCCGCAATATTACTTCATAAGTTATGATACAAAATCTGTGTAGCACACTTGTGGACATTTAGAAAAGTCAAAGTGGTGGGTTATATGTTTGAGTCATGAGTCATTCACAATTGCAAGTAATATTTATAGTTGAAATTTTAGTGCTACATCTTGACAGAGAACTCTGATTTGATCTATTGTGCACAACCAATGGCTATTTAATAGTACCATCAAAGAGGTTGATCCCGACTAAGAAACCTAATCACTAACGCAATAAGAAATCCTAATCACATCAAAAATAACAATTAATTTACTCCTAATTAGAAAATTTAAACCAATGACCCAATATTACAAATAAGTCCGTCTCTCAACACTCTCCCCCAAGCTGGCGCAGAGATATTGTCCAGCTTGGACATAACATCATATATTTGCTTCCTTTTACAATTGCTTGGTTTAGGAACTCTGTTAGCTTGATCTTCATTACACACAACCTTTGATGTATCTTTGATCTGTTCTTGTAGCTTGACTGATGAAGGAGATAAAAACTTCATATGCTCCACATAAACTACACACTCAATTATTCTGATAATCCAGACTCTGCATCTTGGTATGCTACAAAGAAAATCCAAAGAGGTTGAATGCTATATAGCATTCTCATGCAAAACCAATATCTTACCAATTATTTGATTCACTCTCAAGTAACTGTGGAGTGTTCATAGAGTTTTCTCCCCCTGACTTGATTAATCACATAAACTTAACTTTTGCGATGAAAAGAAATTACTTGGACTCACACTCCTTTCTTCTTGGTTGATGTCTTACCAAAATGTTCATTATGCTTTGTTGGTGATCATCATCTGTCTTTAGAGTTCATCTCTTTCTCATCCTCCTCTCTTTGAGCCCGTTGGAGCCGGGAGCCTACTATATTAGATTTGTCTTGATCTCTTCCAGAAACATTTGATCATGCACTGGCGAACAAAAACTAAGATTTAGGCTTTATGAATGTGCGTAGATCTCATCTTCACAAGTGCACAGGTAAAAAACGAACTGACAATTGGGGTCCAGATGAGTCTTGCAAGTGGAACAATATTGATCGTTGATTCTTGAGGAAAGTCAAACTCAACAATTGACTCTTTGAAGTGCATGCTGACGTGACTGCTTGTGGCAATATCATGCGGCTTATCAGGATTTGATGTGTCGGTTGGCCCAAATCAACCCATTCACTCGACCCAACCATGATAAGACCATCCGGATTGATAATGATATGACAGTGACAAAATCCATGACCTTCTGAGTGATTGTATGCAACTTCTTTTTGGTGAGAAGGAAAAGAAAAATCTGTCTAATGGACAAAAACTATAATAAAAACGAAAAAAAGTTTTAAGGACTTTCTTTTCTCCTTTTTGCCTAACTTTTTCTTCCCAACTTTTCTCTTTCAAGCGGTGAGGATTGAAGGCTCAACTTGTCATCATTGTCCAACTAGCTAATCTACGCAGTAGGAAGAAAAGAAACAGGGTGTAGTCCCCTACGATCTTGCAAATGTATGAGTTCAGATGTTGCTTGGAGATGAGCCGGATTTTGTATATGACTTGGGTTAAGATCTGATCCAAATCTAACGAGAGAATTCACTACCAGTGAAGATGAGGTCTCTTAAATGGTCTTCTTTGAGTGAAGAAACCTTTGATTTTGATGAAGGCCTTTGTCTTCCCATTCCAAAAACGAACAGTATGCTAAAGGTTTCTTCGTCCTTGGTAGCCTTTGAACTGCAGGAGAACCTTCTTAAGTCTTACGACGACTTCTTGGGTAGCAAGACCCTATGTCAATCAATTGTTTTTGGATCTCCGACCTTTCTTCTCTCACCTTTCACTAGACAAGGAGGCTGCAAGTAGCTTTCATTTCATTTCCTTGCTTGGATGCACTCTCAAACTCTATTGGAACTCTTTGAGTTGCTCTCCTTTAGGTCAAATGACTAAAAGATTGATGGAAAACAAGGTAAAGTGGGGGAAAAAAATAAGAAAGATAACCTAACCCTAAACCTAAGTTTTGATACTAAGTAAATTTTTGACACAATTCTTTGATTTGATTGATATACAGTGAATATATCCAATCTCTATTTAGAGAGTAGAAGCAAAGAAATTAAGCCTACTTAGAAACCTAATCACCATCAAAAGTCTATCCTAAAATGGCTCAAATCTCATCTAAATCTAATTTAGGGAATTTAAAACCAATGACCTCAAAACTACAAATAAAGTTGTCTCGTCATTTATGATTCACTTTTATTTTAACATCAAAATTGAAAAAAAACCAAAATCAAATGCAACCTAGACCATACTTGTCACAGGGCGGATTTGGTTTCATAAATCAGAAGTTGGGCATGGGGCATTCCGCATTTGTAAGTCAATGCAGGTTTTGGTTTAGGCTGTGACTCATACTAATGACCCATAGCCATGCCATGGACGTCCGTACTAAATGCTATGCATGAAAATCAATCCCATCTGTGTATAGTGGGCCTTCGAACACGAAGGGCGGGGAATGATTTTCACACATGAAGTTTGTTGCGGATGTCCGCAGGAGAAAACCTCTCTCATTGAACTTTTTGCAACCTTGTTGTACCCTACTCTTAAAATCCTTCCATATCTATATTTTTATTCGTATCGGCATGTAATCATAGCTTATATGAATGTGTATGTGTTTGTGTGCCACGTTTGTGCATAATGCACTCGTTTTTCTTTGTAAACGTGCTTAATGCATTCATGTTCTAGTGGGTGAACGTGTACGGTATCATTAAAAAAGAAAAAAAGATGATTTTTATTTGCTTGGTTGCGTTTGTCCACAGTGAAGCGTGGAGGCTTCCATTCCATGAAAGCAAATTTGGAGATAAAGGAGGAACCCAGGAAGTGAGGCCATAATCCAGCTTAAACAGTAAGGAAAACTGCCTCCCTTCATTTAAATTATTTGGATTGAACTTTCAAGTTTTGTACCAGTAGTTTGAGGTGTCTAGCTTTAGGAAAGCAGTCTCTTCCAAAATTTTGTAAAATTTTGTAAAGTAGTCTAGAGTTTTCTAGTTGTTCAAAATCTCTCTCTCTCTCTCTCTCTCTCTCTCTCTCTCTCTCATTTTCACGTATAACCTATGACCTACCCCAGCTGAGCAGCCAGCATTGACTTCTGGGCAAAACATATGGGAGATGAAAGGCAATTACTACTCAATCTACTTTCAATTGGTATTTTTTTTTTTTTTTTAAATCTGAATTCTCTGACTTGTTTCTTGAAAGAAAATGCCAGCGGAGCAATGTGGCATGTTCGTTTGCACGAAATTAAATTCCTTGGAATTCATGCTAGTGGGTTCCAAGAAAGAATTGTTGAAAGGGTGATGGGTTATAAGCTGATGTAGATGGGACCGACTTTCATAGGATTAGATTTGCTTGGGGTGATGGTTGGGTATTCATTTACAATCTCCCATTAATTCATTTTCCATTAAAGATAAGTTGATTTGATATCCATTATGGATTTTTACCTTTGTTTCTTCATATTTAACCGCATTCAAGGAATACATTTCCATCGAAACAAAGGCCCTAAGTACTCATGTCTTTCTAGTTACGTAATGAACTCTGCTTTGATCCAAGCAGAAACTTCCTTCTCAAAACAAAATGGTGGGTCTACCTGACATGGTGATTGTATTGGATGTTGGGTGCCATCAGTGGCCTCAACTGGGCTGACACCTTAGTGGGAACGCCAACTTGGGCCCATCAATCTTTAGACCTTCCAGCATGGGGCTCACCTATCTTTATCTAAGATATCAATCTCTATTCTCGATTCATCCCCAACCAAAATCATCTGGTCTTTTGATGAGTAGGATCGGTGATTGTTAACAATAAAAAAAAAAATAATAATAATCATAAAAAAAAAAAAACCTTTGATTTCTAGAAATAAATGGCAAATATCTGGTGGAAGTGATGATGATGCCTCAGTGATCAACGCTTGTCTGTGGATCCATTACTGTAACCCACTAGATCAAATCTGCCGTGATCTCGTTTGGAAGTTTTTGATTGTTAACTTTGATGAAGATGGCAAGATCTTAATACTTTAATAATTCGATGAATAAAAGAGGATGTTTGGTTTATTGAAAGAGAGTAGGTGTGGTGAGATCAAAATTTGCAGAAGCACGACTATGGTCAGTTTTATCCCAAGTCCATCACTGGGCTACAGCTCCGGTACCAAATTATGTTTTGTTAGATACTTTTATTCCTTCTAGAATTTGAACTCGCAACCGATTGGCTCTTCTAGAATTTGAACTCGCAACCGATTGGCTCTAATGACATAAAGAATTTCAAAAGTTAATATATTCCATAATTTCACCATATATTCGAAGGCTTACAATTTACAGAGGCTGATAAGCAATAACAGCATGTACTTGATTATTCAAATTTTTGTGATAGATGATACAAGATATAGCAGTAGATAAGACCTTGACTCTTTCAGAATTTAATTACTAGTGCAATGATGGGGCATTCATTTTATATCTTTCTTTAATTCAATTTCTAGCAAAGAAGAGGTTTTTTTTAACAGTCATTCTAGCAGATTTACCTTTGATTCTTCATTTTTAAAAATAAAGTCTTAATTCTTATAAATTCAATTACATACATGAAACAAACAATCCATAAGTTTGCTCACGGCAAAGACTCTTCAAACGCTTTCTGATTTGAAAGATATCTAAAAACTTGAGTTTAGAGAGATTGCAACTACTTCCAGTACACACAGTTTATTGTGCCAGGAGTTTGGTTTTGGAAAGGTGACCATTCGTAGATGTAGGGGTGGTGCTTCATCATTTTTAGTGCAGGGTACCGCCCCCTAGAATGAAAGGATTGGCCCCAAATAAGGCAGTCATAATTACTACCCAAATTGCTGGTGACACCGTTCAAAAGGTTAGATATTGCTTTTAGGTAGACAGACAAAATGGAAAACTCACATTAATTGGGCATGGGTCAACAAGTTGAAAACTGAAGAAAACACATTTGAACTTCAACTCAGGTGGGCTTTATAGTTCTAAAAATAAAGAACAGACAAACTAGATGTGTAGCTGTATTTTTTTTTTAAGCTTTGATATAAACTCACACCCCCTGACCTAACTTCCTTCACCGGTGCAACCTAAGGATTGGTCCCTCATTTGTTTTTGTAGAGAAGGAGGTGCCTTACGTCCCTCATTTGTTTTTGTAGAGAAGGAGGTGCCTTACCACCGAGTCACTTGCATTTGTTTACGAAGGCCATTAACAATTTGTTTCTCAATAACTGCAAAGAAACGTTTAAAAAAAAGTAAGGATTGGATATATCCCAATATATTGGAAAGTCTACGCTACAATCAGGTTGTTTGTGTGGAGGGGAGGTGCCCTGCCACTCAAGTCTGACCAATCATGTGGCATAATTTGGGAGAGATCACTCTTATAAGGTTTGCCTTCGTCAATCCAAGTTGTTGAATCAAACTCACTTTTCATAAATGAGTTTTTCAACTCAACTGTTTCATTTAAGTTTGAATATCAAATGTTTCTAATTATTGTCGATTTGTGTTTTTCCCCCCTTTTTTTTCCTCTTCCTATCATAGCACATGCTACAAGTCCCGAACACCACCAAGGTTTGCCCTTCTCAATCCAAGTTGTCCATTTCTTTTTTCATATGTGTTTTTCGCTTCTCCATTGATGGTGTTTTGTGTTTAACAACTAGAGATTCATCCCGGGGCAGGTTTGGTAAAAATACTTGTAGAGTAAAATGAAGCAAAGTGAATGTTGAAGAGAGAATAAAATATTACGAGGTCTAATCATAGTATGATGAAATTTTATTTTTAGTGGCTTGAGAAGAAATCTTTTTTAACTTTTTGGGTAAAAAGTAGACGGGTTTTTATCTTTTAGTTGTTTGACAATGTTGTTTTTTGACTTTTTTTTTTAAATAAAGGAGGGGATTTTAAAATTTTGTAACCCCTAGTCATTTCTTATATGGTGAAAGGAGGTTTTATTCACTCTACCTTGCTTAGTGACAAGGGCGGACCCAATAAATTCTCCTTGGGGGGCTTTATGTAAAAAGAAAATTGGGGAAGGGGCAAATCTAAAAGAAAAAAAAAGTACATTAATTTTCAGGATTCGCAGGGTGTTTTAAAAAAATTTAAGTTTTTTTCAAGTTTGGGTGGGGGCTTTAGCTTAGTGAAGTGGCCAACCAAGCCGATTAATCGGATAGAGAGTAAAATGCCTTACTGCTGAACTTGGCTGGCTGTCGAACATGAGTATCACTCTCTCTGATATTCGGATATTTCTCATTTATTTCTGATTTCTGAAGAACTTTATCAAGCAGTTACTACTATTCTTGATGTTTGATGATGAAAATAACCACTCGACAATGACATGAAAAACGGATGTCAGCACATGTAACTCGTACAAATGAATTATTTGATGGTATTGTTTGATTGGAGATATGATCATGTGATGGTGGACTTTTAGCTGCTTTCAGCGCCCCCCCCCCCCCCCCCCCCCCCCCCCCCCAACCCAACCCAACCCAACCCAACACACACACGCACATTTACACTGCCAATAGAGCTATCTAAACCAAAGCAGTCATGAGCAATGAAAGGCACTAGGGCGGCTATAGAAACAAATGAAAGAAAACTTGAAATCTTAAACCAAAGCAGTCATGAGCAATGACTCAAGGCATTAGTCTAGGGCGGCAATAGAAACAAATGTAAGGCTGAAATTCCAAGAAAATTTGAAATCTTCCTTGATAATTTTTATGTTTGCAATGCTTTTACAAATATATATATATATATATATCTTTTTTGACAGCTATGGGATTTTTGTTTGGGGAGTTTGCTAATAACAGAATCACAGATGACCCACCAAATGATAGTGCCTATTTATATGATGGAATCTTGATAGTACCATGATGATATATAAACATAGTGAACCCACTAAAATGTTGGAATCTTGATTGGTGCCACCCAAAACATGCAATTACAATGCGTCTCGCAAATTATGAAAGTGTGCCCACCTAAAAATGGAATAATGAGCCCAATGAACAAATTCATGCCAAATGATGGGAGTCATGGTAGTTACTACACCATGATTTAATCATGAGAGCCCACACAATAGGGTAGTCATGGCTGGGCCGATTGACTCCATCAAAGTGGGGCTCGCCATGGTGAAATACCATAAATCATCAACACCTTCAAGAAATTTGTTTTTTACTTTCTTGTTTCAAAAGATTTAAACAAAAAACTATAATCTGATTAAACCATTGTTGGATACACTTTTGGTTGATCCAATCACCCGGATCACCTGCCTCTTTATATGTTGTTTGTCTTAAATTTCACTAAAATCAAATTGATTTACACCTTGGACTAACCATGTATAGAATACATAACTATAAATTTTACACCTAACAAACCAACAGTGTATATCATTCCAAGTTAAATGAAATTTGAGATAGCACTATATAGTTTTGTTGTTAGCACTATATAAGAGCAACATGGGTTAATTAGATAACTTAACACATGATCACTTTTGAAGAAAATGAAGGTGTATGTATTTGAACGCGCTTATATATATGACTTAACATAATCGCTTTGATAGGAATAAAAGTTGGGCTGGAGAGTTAGCTTATCTCTGGCTCATGATTGATTGCATCCGATTTTTCTGATTCGGACAGAAGAGGCAGAGGGGCTGTAGAAGTTAAATTAAGTTTTAGCTCTTAGTCAATATCCTTTTTCCATTTTCTTATTCTTTTTCATCATCAAAACTAACCTTTTATTTGATCCTCATTTGTTGCTTAATTGGTTCGGGACACCAGATGGCCCTTAGGGGTCGTTTGCCTTTTACGCGTGGGATATGTAAATACAATTTACACATGTAAAAGATGAATATTCAAATTTTAAATATGTAACGTTTACACATGTGTTTCCTTTTACAACGTTTGTCTAATAACACTATTTTCGCATCATTTACACGTGATTCATTTTTCTATGTTTGTTTCAATGATATGTGTATATGTAACGATTTTATAAATGATACTTAAGAAGACAAAAAAGGTCTTATTTATATCAAAGTTTTCATTTTCATTTTAGATCCTTAAAAAAGAACATGTTTTTCAACATTAAATATACTTTTCAAAAATAGATATTTCTATCAATGACCACCTTTAAAAAAATGCATTCCAACATGTTTGGTCAACGAAATAAGAGTTTATATTCGGATGGTTCAGAAAAATAGGATTATTATTAATATTTTAATTAATTAATGTTTAGTTTAATATTATCTTAATTCATTATTTGATTTGCATAAAACTTAACCAATGCATCTCACTGGTTTTATGCTAATATTAATCAATTATAGAAAGTTCTTAAAATGGGTATTTTATTGCTAAGTCCAATTATATTAAAAGTATCACAAATTTATTATGGTTAGATAAAATTGCTTTTATACATTATTTTTGAATGATACCATAATGCTATATAAAATACATTCTTCCTTTTCTCTTACATTCATTTATACATATTTAAATATTTTTAAAGTAATATAATAATAAATAATTTTAGAAAAGTCATTGAGATATTGGAAGAAAATCTAATAGGAGAAGAGAAGATAGGGAATCAAATTCTGAAATAATAAACCTACAAAGTAAATAGATTTTATAAAGGTTTTTTTTTTAGCAAGGCAAGAGATATAAATAGAAAGGTTACCTTCATAAAAGGAGATGAGATGCAGTGAGGGTTTTCATTCATAAGTTTCATCGGTTTTGATGCATCTTTTATTATTATTTTGTAAATACGTTGGTGGGGGGTTCGAACCCAGAACCTCTTTGATGGAAATACCTCTTTTATTATTATTTTCCTAAATGCGTTAGAGGGGGGTTTCGAACCCAAAACCTCTTTGACGGAAACTGCCCCAAAACCAAACCGTCCGCCTCCAACGGGTATTCTTTAAAATCACATGTGCTTTGGTATTCTCTTTTCCCACCTGAACAGGTGTTCAAATCTTGGTGTGAAAATGGGCTCATTTTCACACCATTTACACATCTGATTTACACACAAGATGCGTAAATACTTGTAGACAAACATTATTGATGCGTTAATATTACGCATATTCACCATTTACATATGTAAATGGGTGTAGACAAACGACCCCTTAGTGGCCTGAGAGTGAGTTCAAGTTCTTCCAATCTTTAAGAAAAGAAGAAAAAGAAATGGATGGAAGTTATATTGAAGTATACTCTGATGAATGTGGCCATGAGTCTCAATTGTAGAGGATTCAATCCAATGAATGGCCTTCATCAAAGTGGGTCTCTACAGAACAACTGAATTGTTCGAAAATAGAGAAAGTATATATGACAATGGTCAGGATTCGTATGACCATAAGCAGGTAAGGCATACTTCCATCATGGGCATGGGAGAGGCCTCCTGATGAAGGTACATGCATGAGGAGGACCACCTACTTTTCTTTCGTATTTCCTTTTCACTAGTTTCATTTCATGAATGAATATCAGACTTTTCTTTTATTGGTTGGCAGGTGTACTGTTTCATGTTTAAACCGTGAATATCACTTACACGAAATTTTGGTATTCCAACACTACCCATTTGATCGTGCCCCAAGTGTAGAATGTCATGATATAGTAATAACCGATGAAACCGGATCAATCAGGGAGCCAATGACCGCAATGTACCTGTCCTATTGGAAAACCAGTGCTAGCCTATCGGATATCTATAAAAATCACAAATCCTACTTTAATAAGAAAAAAACTGATTACAGATCTAAATAAAATTAATTACAACCCGACATAAAGAAAAAACCCTAAATTGAAAACCTAGTCTAATGAAACTATACTAAAAACTGCATCCACTATAAAACTAATCAGAAAACCAATTGGAGGTATTAAAAATTCAGAAATAATTAAATTGAAATTCAAGATTGAATGAGAGCCTTGCAATCTAAGGGTCAGAGTTCAGTAGTTTTCTAAATACTAAAAATATTGGGCGATTTCATTAAATACCCAAAATCTGAAAAATCAGATTTATTAATATTTGAGAAATTTCAGAAAGACTCTAGTATCCTTCGAATATTTTCAGTATTTAGCGGCCTTTAAGCATGCAATATATCATTAAAAAATAAAGCATCAAAAAGACATAAATAAAGAAAATAGATTAATAAATTAAAAATAAAATTTGAAATTAAAATTGCTCACCCATAAAATCAATCAATAAAAATAAATCAACTTATACCCTTTCTCCTTAGATTACAAGTAGATAATTACCCCTACCCCTCCATCCTTCTTCTTCTTCACCAAAATTAATTTTTCCGTTGGCCTTGTACAATATGTGAGTGAGAAGGGAGAGAGAGAGAAAAAAAAAATGAGGTGAGGGAGAGTGGAGATGAGAGAGATAGAATGGAAAGAAGTTGATGGCCAGAGAATGGACGTCCCCTAGGTGCTAACCGAGATAGGAGAGAATCAAGAGAGAAAGAATAGGGGGGAGAGAGATAAGGCTGCACAGAACTGGACCGGACCACAAAACCGGACCGAACCGGACCGGATTTACGGTCTTAGTGATCCAAATCCGGTCCGGTCCGGTCCTTTTGTGGTCCGGTCTAGACCGGACCGGACCGCATTTATTAAAATAAAAAAAAATTCATATTGATGAGCCCAGCACCCATTTATAAAACTCATCATTCATTCATTTGACATTTGCCCACTTTTTAGATGTGAGGTGAAAATGAAAAAAAAAAAAATGGAAACTGGTCCGGACCACTTTAAGTGGTCCAACCGGTCCGGTCCTTCATTTTAGGCTGGACCGAAAATCTGGTTGATCACCCCTGGAGAGAGATATCCACCTGAGAATGGGAGGCTTTTGTTTTTGTTTGTTTGAAATATCTCTAACTTGGACTCTTTGAATTTGGGGATGGAAAAGTCCACAGCCCGGGAATTGTGCCCGGGCTGTGGCACGGACCCCACGAGGACCGTGGGATCTCAGCTGGACGCTGGGATCCCACGGTCTTGCAACTGTTTTGACTTTGAAATTGGATTCCTTATCTTTTTTTTTCTTTTTTTTTTTTTTTTCGCATAACCGTTTTGGGGTTCTTCAATCCTTTTGAAGCTTTTCACTTGGGCCCCATTGTTATCTCCTTGATTTGGCTTGATTCTCTGTTGAAAATGGCCCACTTTGACTTGAAATCTTTTGAATTTGAGATGGCTTGGACGTTTTCCATCTTTCCAATTTCTATTGAAATTTTCCAAAACTGCATCTTGAGATTTTTTTTTCAAACTAAGTAATAAGAATGGGTCCTACTAGCCTTATAACAACTTGGAATGATCCATGGACGTGCATCTCCCTTGCAGTCCCATTTTGGCCTACAATAAACATGATGATAGTGGTGTTAATATGGGCCCACTGAGTGGGTCATGACCAGTGGCGGAACCAAGGGGGGCCCCCCTGCCCATAGTTTTTAAAAAATCCCCTCTCTATTTTGAAAATTTTATTAATTTTTATATACGGCCCCTCCAAAATCTCTGAAAACCTCTTTATTCTTTAAAAAAACTTTATGAATTCTTACATGTGGCCCCTCCAGATTTTCTAAAACCTCATTCTTCTTTAAAACATTTTATAGTTTTTTACATATGGAACCTCAAAATTTTCAAAAAAACTACTACAAGTTTTAAAAAACTACATGTGTTTTTCATATGTGAGACCCAAAAAAGATTTTCTATATAGTGGCCCCTCCAAGGAAGAATTTATGGGTCCGCCCTGGTCATGACATGCATGGTTCACTAGAGTGTATAATTATATTAAATTAATAATCATCCAATGTATAAAACCCAACTTTTGGACACTGTTTACTCGGACTTAAATACAAGCAATGGGTCCCACATAATGAGGTATTATAAGTCAGGTCACGTGATGATGCATGGTGATTATCTAAATGCAATAAAATTAAATCCCACCGGCATTACCTAGTAAAATTAAAGATAGTGAATGAAAATGCTCAAACAGGGTAGGGTCCACTTGTGATCAATCGCATGGTCAAAACTCAAATCATTTGACAAATTCAGATCGGGTCCTTACACTATGCATGGGGCCCAAAAAATGCAGAATTTGATAATTTCACCAAGACATGCATTTTTTATGAGATTTTTACATAAATTCAACCAAAAGAGTCCAATTGCATGATTTTGTGAAAATCTATGAATTCAATGCATTTTATTTTAATTAAGTCCACAAATTTATGTAAAATAATGAATTAAATGTGTGATATTGTGGACTTATCACCATTTACAAGGGGAAAAATTTATCTAGCATTTCTCATTTATGTGGACATTTGATGCTAATGATGATAATGACAAAGACAAAGACAAGGAAAAAGATTTCACAGCTAACTCATAAAATGATGATGAAATGATGACAGGGCTTATTTCCGCATGGTAATCTCTATTTATCTTTTTTTCTTTTTTTTTTGCTATAGGAGGGTTTCCAATACTTTGGACTGGGCTAATCCCTCCAGGCTTAGAGAAAAACTGGGTAAAACTCTTATGGCCCCTAGGTAGTAGTACTAGTGGATTCAACCTCCGGTAGAGGGGGGAACCGGGGATCGATACATGGACCTCTAGCTCCGGAAGAAAAAAGAACCATGGTCCTGACCACTTGGCCAACCCCTTGAAGTTATGGTAATCTCTATTGATACCACCCAAACTATTTAATCACAATGCGTCCATTCAATTTTGAAAGTGGGCCCACCTAACTATTGGAGTCATGAGCTCAATTAGCAATTGCCTGTCAAATGATGAAATTCATGGTAGTGACCATGTAATGATTTAATCATGGGAGACCACCCGATGTGGTAATCATGGCAGGGACAATTGACTTCATCAAAGTGGGGCTCACCATGGTGAAATATCATAAGTTCTTCCACACTTTTCAAGGAAATGTAAAAGTCCTTTCATATTCAAAATGTTAAGAAAAGAAAAAGAAAAAGAAAAAAAACTTATCTGATTAAACCATTGTTGGACCTACTTTTGGTTGATACAAATCACTCGGATCATGTGCCTCTTTATGTGGTGTTGATGTCCTAAGGATTGATTATGTATAGAAAACATAACTAAATATTTCACTCGTAACAATCCAACTGATATAATTATAGCTGCTTTTAGCACAATATAATGGCAACATGGTATAACCCCTCCCCCTCTCTCCACTGTCATCCTCATGAAAAGTGATCTTATGATAAATTGTCAAATTTAACTTGGGGAGTTCTCTATATTCTTATTCTTTTTCATCATCAAAACAAACCCTTACTTGGTCTCAGGTTGTAGCTCAATGCGTTCAGGGGTAGACCTAGGTAGGATGGCTCGGGGACTGAAGCCCTCTCACCCATAACTAGGAAAAAGCTTAAATTTCTTAAAAAAACTTTGTAAATTCAAAAAAATTATGTAATTTTTTCTTCTTTTTTTTTTTACATTTGCCCACTCCTCCAATATCTCTTTTACATAGAGGCCCCAAATTGAATTTTTTGGGTCGCTCCTGAGCACATTAATGCCCCGCTGGGAGTAGAGAGAAAGATAGAGAGATTTAAAAAATAAATATAAAAATAAAAACCTTAGATAGAAGTACGCTTTATTGAAGTATATTCTCATGAAGGCAGCCATGAGCCTCAATTGGAGAGGGTTCAAACAAAATGGTCTTTATCAAAGTGGGTCTCTACATAACAAATGAATTGTTGGAAACAAAGAGATATGACAGCGAACGATATTCATATGGACAACAGGCAGGCAAGGGACACTTCCATGGTGGCATGAGAGACTCCTCTAATCAAGGTACATGAGGACTCTACTTTTCTTTATTATATTCACATATTTATTAATGAATATCATATTCTAACCTAATGTATACTTTGGTTTAGTCGCTTATAAATGTACAACGACCATATGTACCCACTTCCATTTAAGTGCCTCAAAAAATGCACCATACCTTTACAAATTTATTGGGGGCCAAAAAATTAACTCTTGAATTTCACTTTAACACTAGGTGTCCGTCCTCTTCATGTTTTGTGTTTGAAACCACTCAAATATTCCTACTATCCATATTTATATGGATTTAATGGACGTCGTCACCCGAAAAATTACTCATATTGGATTTACGACCTCCTCATAAAAGAAAAACAAACAAAAAATTTGCACACAATAAAATGATACAGAAACAAGTACTCCTTGAATAAATTGTGGTACTGAGTTTGGTGTCCCCATCTTTTCATTTATCGAACCCTAAGCTCACATATCGCACAACCGGGACATTGTCCCCACCCTAAAATTCAGGCTCAATCCAGCTCAACTGCTCGAGTCAATGTGGCTCGTGGGACAGGGCCCAACTGTTTGTGGGACGCACCATGTGTGGTCAGGATGAGATCATGCCAAGCCAAGTGCAAGTCGTGCTCAAAGGACAATAAATGTTGGAAGGTCTATGAATGACTAGTTCTGGCCCTACCTATCCCTGAGACTCAAGAGACAACGAGTGGCCGAACCAAGTGGGTGTTCTCTAGCCATTGCATTTCTCTTGTCTAACTCTTCAAACGTCATGCATGCACTCACATCTTGGACTTTTTTGTCTTGTTGATAATGAGAACTGAAAATGAGAACTGAGAAAGCCCATTTCAGAGAGTCCCAAACCGTTGTGAAATGGTGAGCTTACTTCAGATGGCAAAGATTTTTATTGAAGATTGGTGTTCTTATCATAAGACCCCTTTATCTTCAAATAAACTAAAGAAAGAGATCTACACAGTAATATAACTAAACCTTTGAGGAGTCTTTGCAAATGATGAAAATGCCTATATCTTAACTACATATCCAACTAAATCAAAGTCCAAAATAAGGACCAAATCCACTAATCTTGTAAAGATAATTAATCACCTGGATAAAGAATGTTTACTTCCACTTTGCTAGTAGGTTTAGGATGTGTTTGATCCAACTTTTTTAAATTCGAACGTGCTTTTTTAAAAGTAACTTCTAAAATTTATTCCTTTAAAAGTAATTTTTTAAGAAAAAAGCTAAGCATACGCGTATGAGCAGGGCCGGTTCGAGACAATTCGAGGCCTAAAGCAACGATCATAAATTAGGCATTTTCTATGTTTTAATATTATTATAAATATTTTAATTAAAATTTATTTTTGTTAGTTTTTTATGATACGAAATTACTAATTAAGCTTTGATATTCAAGTTTTGCTAACCTATCTTAAGTCCGCCTCCAAAACCCACATGAGAATTTTGGGCCCATCACCAAAACTCAAATTGAAATTTTGGGTCACAAAATCCAACTACCTATTTGGCTCCAACCCCCCGCACAATGAATCATGACCACCCAAGATAGACTTCAAAGGCGTGCCCCACGTATTGGATGTTCCAGATACACGGTACTCATATGCACTGTGGGCAAGTAAATAAATTTCTACGGGGGCCCATTGTTTATCTTAAATTTTAAGATCTATTATTAGGGCTATAGATCGTGGATCAAATCTGAATGGGCCTCTATTGAAATATGATGCACAAAAATAATGAGAAACGCTTGTGAAACAAGTTCACAACTGAATGTATAGTTGAGATTTGATACACATGGACTGCTAGAAATAAAATGGTGTGCTAAAATCAATTGGACTCCTAGCCATAGAAATATAAGGGACAGATTTAGAAATATAATAGGCATAAATGACACTTTAAAGGCCCCATGAAAATCTTGGTGGTATCTTCTCAATAGAGAGTTATTATAGGCCTTATATTTTTGGAGAAAAAAAAGGGATGACAGTTAATAAGTTTTCTATTTTGAAATTTCAAATGATGTCAGTTGCTATTATGGGGCCTTTTTTTGTGCCTTACTTTTTAGGGCCTAAAGCAATTGCTTTGTTGACCTTATGGTTTAGCCAGCCCTGCGTAAACTTTAAAGGCCCCATGAAAATCTTGGTCGTATCTTCTCAATAGAGAGTTATTATAGGCCTTATATTTTTGGAGAGAAAAAAGGGATGACAGTTAATAAGTTAACTATTTTGAAATTTCAAATGATGTCAGTTGCTATTATAGGGCCTTTTTTTGTGCCTTACTTTTTGGGGCCTAAAGCAATTGCTTTGTTGGCCTTATGGTTTAGCCAGCCCTGCGTATGAGAAATCTGGCTCCAACTAGGTAGTGGCTCCAACCCCCGCACAATGAGTCATGACCACCCAAGATAGACTTCAAAGGCGTGCCCCACGTATTGGATGTTACAGATACACGGTACTCATATGCACTGTGGGCAAGTGAATAAATTTCTACGGGAGCCCATTGTTTATCTTAAATTTTAAGATCTATTATTAGGGCTATAGATCGTGGATCAAATCTGAATGGGCCTCTATTGAAATATGATGCACAAAAATAATGAGAAACGCTTGTGAAACAAGTTCACGACTGAATGTATGGTTGAGATTTGATACACATGGACTGCTAGAAATAAAATGGTGTGCTAAAATCAATTGAACTCCTAGCCATAGAAATATAAGGGACAGATTTGGAAATATAATAGGCATAAATGACACTTTAAAGCCCCATGAAAATCTTGGTCGTATCTTCTCAATAGATTGAGAGTTATTATAGGCCTTATATTTTGGGAGAAAAAAAAGAGATGACAATTAATAAGTTTTCTATTTTGAAATTTCAAAATGATGTCAGTTGCTATTATAGGGCCTAAAGCAATTGCTTTGTTGGCCTTATGGTTTAGCCGGCCCTGCGTATTAGAAATCTAAGATTTAAGTATTAAAAGATTATACCAAAATACAGTATTTAAATTTCATTGACGTGACATAAAATATAATAATACGGCTAGAGTATATAAACGTATTATCTAAGTAGTATATATGTTTATGTACTTAAATTGAATAAGTGCAAAGTAGCTATTTGTGTTAATAACTAGTAACGCCAAAAGCTCATATTGATATAAGTTGTTATGCAGTTCACTAAGATGAGCTTTTGGTGTTTCCCGTCATTAACAATTTGTGGGATAGAAGTATTAGTGGAAAACTTATGTTAGTGTTTGACCAGGACCTATGATGGATAAAACACCAAGATTAAGCCTATCATTTTCGATTATACAGATATGATAAATGCAAAAAATTGAGAAGGCAGGTGGAGCTATTGCCACCGTATCCTTGCTGTACAATTTGTGGGCTCCACTTCTGAATGGCTAGCACTGACCCTGCAGTCAGGATTGAATCCAATCAAATAGAGTCCGGATCCCCTGTTTGATAGATTCCCCTTTTTCTTCCAAACAAATCCATCATCCTGAAAATTAATCTTATGGTGAAGGGGGCAATTAATTCAACGTTGAGGTCATATTCTGTGAAATCCCAACTACTCGAGATAAAATCTCACTCTCATATTGGATCTTTACTCCAAACTTATCTCCAATAAAAGATGGCCCAATCAGATTTATTATACTTATGTATTTTATATGTGATCAATCAATAGTAAAGCGACAGTTAGATAATTATTTTTATTTAATTCCCTTTAAATCCTGTTCTCCCCAATTTCATGACTGAAAATCAACTAATGTCACAAGAGTTGTTTGACTCTGGTCCACAATTTATTTATTCTTTTACTTTCATACCCTGAATCCCATGATATCATAGAATTTGAATGTAAAATGTTTAAAAACCCATGATATTAGAGGATCCATATCTTAGATAAGAAGTCAGTCTAGATTTTTTAATGTAAGAAGTTTTTAACTTTTTATATTTGGATTCCTTGATATCATGGGATCTAGGGCAGAAAAATAAAAAATAAAATTTGACTAAAGTCAAACGACTGCAGTAATATTAGTTCAATTTCGGTCATAAAATTAGGGATACCGGATTTAAGGGAGATTAATTTGTGAAATCCCTATAAAAAATTTAAGTAGTCCCCGCTGACAGATTGACATGTATGGGGGATCTGGGACTCCAGCAGTCTGTCCAGCTATTCTCACAATTTATGAAGATCCCAACTCCCAATGACTATTGACTAGTTAAGATGTGCAGTCAAATAATAGAAAAACTGAATAGGTTACGTGTAGGCGTGTAGCACTTCAGGAATCAGGATTTCTCTACCACGTTGGCCGCAGAGGATCCTTACTTCGTTCGGTGCAATAAACAGTCCAAATGCCATTAAACGTGAGGTTCCCATGCATCTTCCATTTAACTACACAAAACTGATCTTCCAGCATAACTTCCTTTATCTAACGACGAACCCCATATAAATAAAACAAAATCAAAAGCAGTTGCAGCATCCATTAATCAGTGAATTCAATCCAGTCACTGTAAAACGCAGGGCAGTTGATTGGTTGTTGAATCTCCTGTAATAGCATCGTCTCCGCATTTATTTTGCCAACTCTCTCTTCCAATTCAGTAACTGCTCTTCAACAGTAAATTCTTTGTATTTCTTTAACTTTTTCCTTCTCTTCAGTCTTCACACGTTTTAGTCAGTTGGGTTGTCTTATTTCTGCCATCTTTTTCGTGCCTTGGTTTGGTTTCATTTGAAGACCTTCTAAAAGAGTGTTGCTTTGGTTGCAGAGAAGAGGACTTGAGTTTTGGTTTTCTTGGGTGAGATGGGGATTTTCTCCTTAATGACTGGAAGGCCAGGGCCTAGTGGGTTTGGATCTGCTTCTACTGCTGAGCAGGTTACTGAAGGGATTGATGCAAGCCATCTGACTGCAATTGTTACAGGTCAGTTTCTTCTCTTCTTTTTTCTTTTCTTCTTCTTCTTCTTCTTCTTCTTTTTACGCCTGTTGTTTGGCATTCCCTCCCACCCAAACCATGGGTTATTTTCGTTCCATTTATTTTCACGTTTTTTTTTATATTTGTGAAAATCTGTTCTTGCTTTGATGGAATTATCTGACTGACATGTAATATTCTTTTACTATTTTTCTTCTTTTTTCCCTTTTGGTTGGTATGGGTGATTTTTTTTCCCATGGTTTATGATCTAAAAAAAAATTCTCATGGTCTTCCAAGTGGTGGCTGTTTTTTTTTCTTGAACTATTCATAAGTTCTTCTCTGTTGGCTAGTTACAATTTTGGATTTTTCCCCAGTCGTAGTTCCTTGTTTATCTGTTGTTTGTAAAGTTCTTCTCTGTTGGCTGGTTACAATTTTGGATTTTTCTCCTGTTGTAGTTCCTTGTTTATCTGATGTTTGTAATCTGTTTTTCTTTCTTTTTGGGATTTTTCTCCTGCTGGAGTTCCTTGTTTATCCATTGTTTGTTATCTTTTTTTTTTTTTTTTGTGGGGTGTTGTGGGGGGTGAGATTTTTCTACTTTTGGAGTTCCTTCTTTATCTTTTGCTTGTGATTTGTTTATTTTTTTATTTTTTTTATTTTTATTTTTAATTTTGGAGGGGTGGGGGGTACTTCTCATGTTTTCTGCATTGGCATCCTGTTGTAGATTCAGTTTTGGAGTCATCTGTTTGAGGGGTTTTTTTTTTTTTTTTTTTTTGTTCTCCTTTTTGATTTCTTGCTTTTCTCATAGTTGTTTTTCTCTCGGTGCTTTGTAATTTCTTGGTTTGCAAATCGTGCTCTATTGTTGTATTTGCTCTGTCTCTTGATTGTTTTACTTCACATCATGAATGCTTTGGAGACGATAGTGGTTATTCTATATTAAGGATCTTGTGGTTAGGGTTGCTTGACTGAGTAACTTGGATTTAATTTCTCAATTGTGGTGGTCATTTCCTTTGTTTAGTTTCATGCATTATAAACAACTTCAAATAAAAATTTGTGTTATTTAGGAGGAGCAAGTGGAATAGGTGCTGAGACAGTAAGAGTTTTGGCACTTCGTGGCGCCCATGTTATAATCGCTGCAAGGAACCTTGAGGCTGCAAATAATGTGAAGCAGCTTATTCTCAAGGACAATGGAGATGCAAGAGTGGATGTTTTGAAGCTGGATCTTTGCTCATTGAAGTCTGTTAGAGAATTTTCAGATAGTTTTCTTGCTATGGATCGACCTCTCAACATCTTAATGTATAAATTCTCTCCTCACTTTCCATTGCAATCTTTAAGTCTTCAGGCATTGTATTTGATTTTGAGTTTTGTTGCTTGCCATTATGGAAGGTTGCATGATTGCTTCACGTGAATGTCATTATATTTATACATGTTATTAGGTGAAATGTGTTTCCGGTTGTGCATATATTACCAATTTACCATCATCATCAGAGCCTTGTCCTGTCAATATGGGTCCTAATTCCTACAAGACTTCTACTAGAACTCCTCACTTCTAGTTCTAAACTCCAACCAAGCTACAACCAGAGTACCTACATATAAACAGTGAACAAGAAATTAAGCGCTCTGTGTGCGCATATTACCAATGATATGTGTTTCACAGGGGTGGTGCTTCATATAAATTATCATTGTTTTTAACATTTGTATGCATTGTCTTAATTGACTTCAAATTGATTGAAGCCTATTTGTCCTGATTTTCAGAAACAATGCTGGAGTAATGTTCTGCCCTTACAAACTCTCAGAAGATGGAATAGAGATGCAATTTGCAACAAATCATCTTGGTAAGTGCATATAACCTTAGTTTAGAAACATCATTCCAAGATAGAGAAATAACCGCTTTCGGCATTTTAGGGTTTATATTTATGTTCCGAGTATGGATCCATGCATCAGACTCTGTCCTAAATCTCATGGTTTGGTGCATTGCTATATAAAAATAATAGCATTCTTCCACCATTTTTTCTTTTTCTTTTTCTTTCTTTTCAGTTTTTTTAACTAGTTTCTATAAGACTATAACTACAAGTTTCTTTGAATGGATAATGCTTAGATATGGGCAAACCATTCCTGACATTGACCCATAACCATATCCATGTGTTTGAATGTAAAAACTAAAACCCATACCTGTTATGACATAACCCACATGGGTACCATGGTGGCTTGAAGCTTACTTCAAGAACTAATCGAGTCAATTCAAGACTAAACAAAATCAACGATATTGATCCCCTAGTTGCATCAGATTGATGAGATATTCAGAGATTATAAAATTATATCAAGTCTTAGTTCAATCAGATCGACCGATTGTTTTTTTAATCTGACTGGCTTCGCAGGTTTCAACTATAATACCCTATACAACAAGGACATATCCCGTGATTCTGACAGAGACATGGATTTTACACATAAAATGAAGTAACATATATGTTTTTTAAAACTATGATTTGAAGTGCCAGGGGATTTATCATAGATGCATTACTACAAAGAAGAATAAACTGTGTATAGTTTCTTCTAGATTTGGAGATCTTCAATTGTAATCTGAATTCAAGTCCCTTTCTCATATCAAAATATGTGCAACTAAAGACACCTATCTAACTCATTAACTTTCCTTCCATCTGTCTTTTACTCTTCATTTAGGCCATTTCTTGCTGACTGATCTTCTACTTGAGAAGATGAAACGTACCGCAAGAGAAACTGGTATTGAGGGACGGATTGTCAATCTATCATCCATAGCACATACGCATACTTACGAAGAAGGGATACGGTTTGATCAGATCAACAATCAATCTGGGTATGTCTTCTTTCTGATTAGCTGGATGTAGAAATTTAGGGTGGCAGGCGAGTCATGGAACATTAATTATATATGAAAGGATGACCACAATTTTAAGTTGATGGTACATTGTCTGGGGCTAAATGGTGGAAATTTTGCAAAATTAAAATTTCTATTCCATCTTCTTCCTGTACCAGATATTCTGACAAGAAGGCGTATGGGCAATCCAAATTAGCTAACATAGTGCACGCTAATGAGCTATCTCGACGTTTACAGGTAACTAATGAGTCAACTGATCAGATAATATTCTGCTTATCAATATATTTGGTTATGCTTTTGATCAGTGAATTGCTAATGAATTCTCCAAGCTGTAGAAGTAGAATCTACTGAGCATGTTTCCAATTGTTCAAAAGCAGGCCGAGGGAGCTAATGTCACTGCAAATTCTGTCCACCCTGGGCTGATAATGACCAACTTGATGAGACATTCATTCATTTTAATGAGTATGTTCTGTTTTCCTCTCCTGATCATCTGCTCCAAAGCAATTGCAATTTTCTGAAAGTCTTTGTTTCTTGCAGACCTCCTGAAGGTAGTCACATATATATTATGGAAAAATGTGCCGCAGGTATGCTATCATTTGTTGACATTATTGATTATATGGCTCACTGCAAGAGTCGTTTATTTTTTTATGGAAGAGGCAGATCTAGAACTATTCAGTTTCACATACTAAATGGTATCAGCCCTAAGTAAACTGGTTTTGAGTATTAGTAATTGGTAAATATGTTAATCAATCCGCACAAACCAAGGATTAGTTCCAAGTGTTTGTCACCGATTTGTTCTCACCAATTTCTCATTTGAGAAAATCTTACAAAACTTTTGGATCTTGTGTTTTTTCTTTTGGTATAATCGATTAGATTTTAGGAAAAAAAAAGTTTAGGAATTCAAAATTTAAAATATATAGGTTTTTCAGGTAAACTCTCACATAATTATGACAAGATTGTAAAAAAAAAATTATGTTATATTGAAAATACTGAGATGCATTCCACAATTTTCTCCCATAATTTTAGGAGTTATTGCGTGATTTTCAGAATATTGGTAATATTTGTCGAGCTGCTTCTAACGATTTGATTTATTTGGAACTGATGCGGGTTTTTGCTCTGAGCTTATCTAGGCCATCCAAAGATCAGTGATGATTAGACACATGGAGCATGCTGTTTCATGTAATTGAATTCCTGCATAATCTAAGACTTCTATAAGTGGCTAAAAACAAGAATCAAAGGTGCATATCCAAACAAATATCCTCCCCTAAAACAAAAACTGAATCAAGAGAAGATGGAAAATGTATGCCAGCCATCTCTCTAGTAATTCAAGTCCTAGGAAAGTTAAAAGTTCAATCTACAGCACTATGTTATATCCTTCACTACTCATGTCACATCCTTCATCCTTCAACTCTTTAATAAACCTTTGGTGGTGCTCATTTGAGCATCATATTTAATCAATTCCAAATCATTATATGCAAACATGCAGATCCTTAAGAGACTTCCACTCCGCTGGTTGTTTGAGTTATCGGTTCATCCAAATGGTTGTGCTCTAGTTGCGCATGCTGGATTCTTTGCAAAAGGGCACCCCATTGATGGTTTTGGCATGGTTTAACACCATTATTGTATGGTTCTTAAACTTATTATAAATTGTGGTGCCGTTCACTTGCAACTGGAATTTTTGGTGTTACTGATTATTAACAAAACTAGTAGTGCAGCTCTTAAATTTTTTTAAAAATTCATATGAAAATTCAGATCACTAAATATTCACCCAAAATGTGACTTTCTTTCAACCTGCACAAAAACCTGATAAAACATAGCGTTTCCTCTAATTAGATGGTGAAAATTGTGTGTAGTGGATTCATACTAATCCAATCTATTACATGGATGATGAATGATGCTTGTTTGCAGGGAGCAGCGACAACATGCTATCTTGCCCTGCATCCAAGTCTCAAGGGTGTGACTGGGAAGTACTTCCTCGATTGCAATGAATTTACACCAAGCGCACTGGCAAGAGATGAGGTGTTGGCCAAGAAGTTGTGGGACTTCAGCAAGAAGTTGGTTAACTCAGCATCACAAAGAGTTTGATCTCTCTCCCCCAAGGGATAGGTTGGGCAGATATTTCCTGTGCATTAAGTGATAGCAGCAGTTTTAAATAATATATATGTACTGTTGTTGATGTGTTTTACACGAACATGCTGTATCTCCATTCCCGTGAAGACTTATAAAGTTTATTGCCATTACAATGTCACCTCTAAATTTTAGGGTTCATATGATTCAATTTTTAGTTATCGAAGGCCTGTTTGTTGAGAAGAATTGCGAGAATTCTTGTCTAGAAGAATTCTGAGAACTTCAAATGCTGCCCCCTAAAAGTAGAATTCCAAATGCTCAACCCCCCTCTAGCATTTGGAATGCTGAAATTCTGTGGCTAAAAGTGCCTTTAATGTGGTTTAGAATTCTTAATTCTTGCATCAAATAGAGTATTTGAAATGCCTAGGCAACAAGATGTCCCATTATGTTAGAAATTCCCAACAAGCTCAATTCTTTATCAGAAATGCCTCTAATGAAATAGACATACTTCAAAGGCTTGTTTACTGTTATTTTGGATTCTGTTTGGTATTAGAGCCTCATGTAGGCAAGTTAGGCCATTCTTGCTTGAGTAACATCTGACCCTTGTAGGTTTGATTAAATGAATCAGTTGTCAACCAAGTGGTACATGAGATAACAGATTAAATGCATGGTGTATGGGTTGGGTTGTGTATCATTGGTGAGACCGTTCATTATGGTAGCCATGAGGTGTTTGATTTGAGCCCTTCTTCTCTAGTAGCAACCACAACCGTTCAATTCATTGAAAGTTCTAATAATAGAATCCTAACAATTTACATACAAGTCTGTTTTTTCTAAATGGTTAATATTCTTTTTCAGCAGAAAATGAGGACATATCTAGTTATGGCCTATCTCGAAGGGATGGTTGCCAAAAGTCAATACATGGGCCAAAGACGACACTGAGTTTATACAGGGGTTGTTTGCTTGCTAAGGTCAACATATTCCTAATTTGGGTTGAATCTTTTGATATGAAGAAGAAAAGGATGCACTCAAGTATAGTGTAGTCCTTTTCTAAAATATCTTTCCAGAATTCCAGCTTACTCTTTTGGTTTTCATCCCTAACTTGGATTTCTTTTAGGATACGTTTGTGCAGCGGCAACGAATCTATATTTCCTTATTCTTCCTAAATACTCTGTTCCATGCAACTTAACTTGCCGTGGTAAATTAAAAATAGAATCCCAATCGGATTTTTGTCTATGGTTTTCTGCTCTTACTTTCCCATGTTGATGAACTTTTGAAGGTGGAAAACCATTGGGTATGGTCAATCTACAAGGGCCCATTAAATCTACTGAACCATGGGTTATTACAGAACATAGAAGATGAATGTATTTTAATGTCTTCCAGCAAAAAAGAAAGTGTTTTAATGTCAATCCAACACAATGTTTGAAATCAGCACAATTTGTGCACACTCCAGTTGCCGCCACTCAATTTTGGATGAGGAAAATGTCCAACCCTAAAATCATTTCAGTCGTGAATTGAAAATCCCAGACAAAGATTTAAGGATATGAGATATTTATTTCTATTTCCTCTTCGAGTTTTGCATTCTGATGAAAGTAGAAATCCATTGAAGAGATGAATGAATCCCAAATGAAAAGAGAGGACAGAATAAAGGAGAAGACTTGATAAATACACTACGAATTGAAAGACTACGTAATACTGGAAATTAATAAAGTAAAGACAGATTTGGAGTGATTCACTGGTTCTGATAGGTAACATCTAATTAAGTGGGGTATCAACCATTACATCTTTCAACATAGAAATATCCACCCAACAGTGTGGTTCAACTGATAGTCCACCTTATGATTACGACCATCAGACTATGAAGAACTTGGAGCCATAGCTTATCAATATGAGCCCACCAGCTAATCACCCAAGATCCATCATCAAAGTTCGTTCACCAATCACATGTAGATGCACTGGAATAAAGTTAATCAGACCAGTCTTCGAACTCGTCCTCTCTTTGTGGGCCACTTGCCCAGAAAAATACTTGACCTGTCCTGAAAGGGAGGCAGGGACTTCACGTGCTAGGAGAGTAGTCTGTTCCGAAGAGGCCCAACACCCTCCCCCGCAGGGGTGAAAGCCATATATATTGCCGGCCAGAAATGCTTCTAACCTAAACATGCAACAGTACATGATAAAGGAACATGCAAAACATTCCACTGATCAGAAATCAAATGAAGTATCCATGGCAAACGACCGCTCATTATATTAGCGCCAGCATGCCCACAAGCCACCCGGCGCACGGCAGCCTACAAACTATCCAGCGTGAGAAAAAAGCTGTCTTCAATGTGAATCAATGAGGAAAGGTTAATTTTCAAAAAAAGGTATAAAGTTTTTGGCTAATTCTTAAAAAAGCATATAAAGATTTAAATATTTTGAAAACAAATAAAAAATTTCCACGATTTTTTCAATTAAGTTTTTTCTACAAAATATTTTTGAAAAATAATAAAAATACTCTTCCATTATAAAAGGTTTTTCATTTTTCCTAACCTTTTTTCTTCCTAAAACTAGCAATTTTTATTTTGATGGTCATAATAACTTAATAAAATTCGTTGTTTGGTCATTTAAAATTCTTTTTTTGGACCATCCATTAGTTGAAGTGGGCCCCACTAGGTCATCTAAATTGGACTTCTAATCACAACCATTTAATAAGCTAGTTTTTTAATCTTCTGAAATCCCTTTTTTAACCATACAAGAATCAGGTAGTTAAAGTGTGCAATACTAAGTTACCTTGATCATAAAGTTAAGTGATTTATCTTCAAAAAATCTAAAATGACATTAAAAATCTTTTTGCAATATCTCAAAAAATAAAAATTATAGAGAGGATTTGATCAAAAGAACATAGAAAAATTTATATTTTTTGAAATAAAATTAACCAAAAGTTTCATGCCTATTTTTAGCAATGTTTTATTGCTATATCACATAGGTTTATATTATTCAAAACCACCATTGATATATAATTCAATAAAAATCTTACATCACTAAAAAAATACTCAGTACCAAAAAGTATCACTACTTTGCTCAGACACCATATTACTTGGAAAAACCATGAAATAGCCTACATCCCATTATATAATTTTTTAAATTTTAAGTGGGTCCAACTTGTCAAAATCACAAGACCAACCCACATTCCACTTGGATAAATATACACCCGGTGTGGATGTGGATTTGTACAACATAAAGATCTCCTCTCCAGCCCAATTAATTAACCCTCAGATCGACAGGAAACCCGCTCTTACTAACCTTTCCAGCACACATGGTGACGTGACATGAGCATGAGAGCGTTTAAATCAAGCAAAGGTCGTTCCCATCTCCCAGATACCTCACAGATCAAAACATCCTGAAACATTAGGTTAAAACGTAATGCAAAGATCCAAGCTTTAATCACATACCCAAAAAAAAAAAAAAACCAGAGAGAAGAATGGAACAACACAATCCATACATCCAAACGAGAACCACATCCATATCAAATTCAGAAAAAAGTATCTTACACAGCAAGAAACATAGCAGAGATTGCTATCATCAGATAGCAGAAATCAAAACAAGAAACAGAAGAAAACCCTAAAAACATCCACATGTTCATAATCTCCGAACCCTAATCCGCCCAAATTCAAGAGCTGGTAAACTTAGTAACAGCCTTGGTGCCCTCAGAAACGGCGTGTTTGGCGAGTTCACCAGGGAGGACGAGCCTGACAGAGGTCTGGATCTCGCGAGAGGTGATAGTGGGCTTCTTGTTGTAGCGTGCGAGCCTCGAAGCCTCTTGAGCGAGCTTCTCGAAGATGTCGTTGATGAAGCTGTTCATGATCCCCATGGCCTTGCTTGAGATCCCAATGTCAGGATGGACCTGCTTCAGCACCTTGAATATGTAGATCTTGTATGTCTCCACACTCTTCTTCGTCCGCTTCTTCTTCTTCTTGTCTCCAGTGCTTGCTCCTTCCTTGGGAAGTCGCTTCTCTGCCTTGGGCTTCTTCTCTGCGGGCGCTTTCTCGGCCACGGTCTTCTTTTCTTCGGTCGCCTTCTCAGAGGCGGGCTTCTTCTCTGCGGGCTTCTTCTCTGCCTTGGGAGCCATGGGAGTCTGTTTGCGCGCGAGAGAGAGAGAGAGAGAGAGAGAGATTGGAAATGTGAAACGAAGAGGAAGGTAAAACGTTACTGAATACGTGGGTTTGGGGGTTTTTATTTATGGAGGAAATGAATGAGGTTTGATTGGAAGGAGGAATGAGACGGGGATTGATGAGTTGGCGAAGATCTGAGCGTTGGTTTTTTCTGACGTAAGAAGAGTATAAGTAGGGTGGTTGGGTCTGTGTGACACGTGGCGAGTGTGGGTTGGATGGCTTGTTTCATGCGGGGATCGACGAACAAAGGAAAAAGGAAAAGAGTCGAGTACTCGAGTTTGAGAAACACGAGACGTGGCACGTGCCAGGTGCCAGGTGCCAGGTGCAAGGGTGTCTCATCTCGAGGAGCCCGATTTGTACTTTGTAGGGATGTAAACGGGCTGAATTCGGGCCGAACGACGGTGGACCAAGATCCGCATCCATCTTTATAGATCTGATTTCGGATTTAACATTGGAATTGGAACCTATGTACTGCATCCCGATCGCGCATTATAAGGGATTATTTAGATATAGGGTGAATTGAATTACGGTGAGGTGAAGCATCAAATAAAGAGGAAATAAAATATAAGGTATTAATTTAGAGGTGGCAAAACATGGCCCGACCCGCATATGACCCGAATAACTGACCCACATAAAATACGGGCTAGGTTAGGGTTAGGTTTTTTCAATCCACAGAAAAACGTGTCGGGTCAGGGTTGACCCGCCTAACCCGCATGACCCGTATAAAGTTATTTATATTGATATTTATTTTTATAAAGAATTATCAAAAATAATATAAGATATGATTTATTTTTTATTTTTTTAAGAATCCACGGTTTGAGTTGTGAAATAAAGCTTAGGATCTCATGTAAATGTGACTTCTCCCTTCTCCACTCCTTCCTTTTGAGCTTATGCAAATCCCTTTAGGTAAAGAAACATTGAAAGAGGAGCAGGAAGGTGTTTGTCTTTTGCTAACATTGCCGTCAAATCATTCCACAAATAAAAAGCTATAACTAACTCTCAGTTTAAGGCTTTAATTTTGATAAATATTGAGTTAAAGCGTGGGAACGCCATGGTGAGGATCAAGTATTAAAATCCAACCGTTCAAAATAAACTCTTCTAAGGTACATAGGACAATCCAAAAATTTATCTTCATCGGAGAATGTCCTACTGTTGGATTAAGTTTTTGATGAAAAATATGATAATAAATATCAAGATAGGATTATTATTTTTTTAGACTGAGAATCAACTTGAAAATAGAAATAACCCAGGTTGAGTTGAAACTTGGTGATATCCCATAAATAGTATGAATGTTTGTCTTAATGATTGTGAATTTAATAGGTGGAGTCTATCGTAGTGTTTTAGACCTTTTACATAATTCAATATTTATAAAAGTCAAAGCCACAAAAAAAAATAAAACTCTACCCTTTCTCCCTCGGCAGGTATGCATGGTAGCACATCAGTTACATGGAAAGTTTTCCCATTTTCTTCGGTTCTACACTGTTGGTGTGGATTTGTCTTTATTCAATAATGCTGTTATTTTTTATAAATTATAATAACTTTTTATTTTTATTAATCATTTATATATATTATATATTCATTTGTGTTTAATTTTATTGCATAATGATTATCATAAAAATAAAAGCTTTACCACCATGCTTAAAGTACAAGACATAAGTATCCAAAAATAATAATTACAGTATCTATAGAGGTCCATAGTCTAAAAATATAGTTACTTTTATAAATACTCATAGCTAAAGTCTAACTACTAGCCAATGTTCTAAAGTAGTTTTAATACTCTAAAGTGGATAGGTTATCATCCTCATCTAACTACTTTTAATAATTTTTGAATAAATTCTTGTATACAATAGTTATACAATCGAATGCACCTAGAACATGCACTTACTTATTTGTACCATACATTACATACAAGTTACTCAAGTCGGGCCAGCCCAACCCTCGACGGCCGACGCCCGACCCCCGACTTATCGGGTGCGGTTTGAAGGTTCACAACCCATTTAAAAAACGGGTCGATCATGGGTTGGGGTCCAAAATAAGTTCTCCACCTCTAACCCAACCCGACCCGTTTGCCGGCCCTAGGTGTTATGATGGTGTTTTAATTTTAATTGTTTGGTATGGTATTTTTTTTTACTCATTTTTATATAAAAGTGGAGGTTTTTTGTCTTTTAGTGGAGAAAGGATCTTGTTTTTTTTTTTTTTTTTTTTTTAACATTCAGAAGAATTTTAAAATTATGTACTTTTAATATGATCCTTCGTCATTTCTTGTCTGGATTTACTTTACTTTAACTTAACTATTTAATTGTCAAACACGCCCTAAAGAAGGAAACGATTGTGGAGCGCAAATAAACTGTACGGTGTATTGATATTAAAAGAAATGATTTTTTTTTAATAAATAGGTTGGACTATAAGATAGTACATGATTAAAGGTAAGTAGACTCGTAAATATGAATATTACCCAAACTATTTAAGCCCTTAAAACCTATATAATATATAAGTGATCATCTCTAATGTTGTGCACTTCATTATGGGGCCCACCAATCAATAAGTCTATGGGGGATAGAAAGATACGGATGAACCTTACGTCAATATGAAATTTTAGATCCATCCGATTATCCTAACCCATTTATCCATGGTGGCACAATTTTAATAGTTTTATATTAGAAAAACTGAACAATTAGTAGTTACCAAGGTAGATGTATACTTTGTCAATTTGGATTGGTGACCAAGTGGGCCCCACTATAAGGCGTTGTTAGTTTCCAAGCTCACAAAGACCCCCTTTAGCACCGTTGTGAGGCCCACCTAGGGATGGGATGGGGCGGGATCAAAAGAACAAGGGTAGCCTAACCTGTGTACAAAATTGGAAGCCCACCTTATCATCCTAACTGCTTGATCAACAATCCGTAAATTTCTCACCTTAAAAAAAACCACATAAGGATCTAGTGCACACCAAATCACCTAGGGACTATGACGTTTCAAACTGCTCTTGTAGAGCACCTTGCAACCACAAATTTCGATGGTACAATACTTTCGGGGCAACCTACTTACCCTGTGATTGATTTTGGGCACCTGTGTGAGATAAAATAGTTTTTTCTTTAACTTTTTTAGGTACGTTCGATCAATCGTACAATACTAGTATGAAGGGGCGGAGTTAGAGGGGGCTAGGGGTGGCCAATGGCCATGGCTCCCCTTGAAATTTCAAGATACTGTTCATAGTTAAAGAGAATTTTGGAAGATTTTCATTTTGGCCCCTCAAGATTGTTATCATATAGTAAGTAGCCCCCCAAATTATATTTTTTAGTTGCACTCCTGCTAGTGTGATAATCTATCCATCTAAAGATTAATCCTTCGGTGGAACATTAACTCTAAAAACTTACAATAGTTGCAAGGTTACTAATTTTGGGGGCATGGAAGGTATTAGAATGAAAATGCACGAATGTACTACTAAAATACTTAAATCAGAGGGGTCTATTTATAAATCCTAAAATGTTTAAGGGGTATATAAGATATTAGAAAGTCGTTTCAATGAAAATCAATAAATCAAGTTGGTTTGAACTTTTGAGACTTTTTTATGAGTAATGCTACCTGAACATATGTTTGGTCGAACTCGAAGTGACTTTCTACCACAGACGTGAAAACGTGCCAACAACAGTTAAATGAAAAGAATGACAATTTGTTTATTCCTATTTTGGACAGGCAAAAGGATACCACTAGGGTATAAGCCTCATTTTCAAACGTAGCAAAGATACGATGATGAGGAAACTATTGTCACACTTGATGGCTCCACTTTTATTGTTCAAGAGAGAGCAGGATAGATTTTTAAAGGGTTTTTGTCGAATAAAGAAGATGAACCCTCATCACCTTCTATTTGGAGAGTCCTGGATGTGAAACCAAATCTTTGAGCCTGTTTCTCGATGGCAGGGAATTTACTGTTGAAGCCCAATCCTACACCCACAAGAAGAGAAGAAAACAGGATATCCAACCATCTTGGCAAGCAACCCTTTGCTCTTAGTCTCTCAAGGAAGGGCATCAAAGAAAATAATCAAAATATTGTTCAACAAAACATACGTTGAGGCCAACTCCTTACACGAGTGGTAAGGAGTGGCAGCTCTCATGCAACCCTTTACTCTAAGTATAGTCTCTCCAGTAAGGGCATCTAAGAAAATATTGTTCAACAAAACATACAATGAGGCCGGCTCCTCACCCGAGTGGTAAGGAGTGGCAGCTCTCACATGTTTCCTTCCTACTTGTGTGGGCTTTCTTCCCATAGGCTCCTTTTCCATGTGAGTGGTTTGTCTTCCCATGTATGCAGGTTTTCTCTTGATTTAGATAATCTAACATGGAAAAGAAATAAAGTACTACCAATCTACCATCACTAAAGCTAGTCTTCCTTTCGAGGAGAGGGAATCTACACCGATAATGTACCCGCAAGAATAAAGATACACTTGACCTAGTTTCAAATCATATTTTGCTTTAAAAACATCAAGGGGAAGTATTCAAGTGCATCCATCACTCACCATTTTTTATGAGGGACACCTTCTTTTGGAAAGTGTCAAGTACAAAAAAGAGAGTCCTGTGTACTTGACACTCCCCTTTTTGTACTTATACTTTCCAAAGGGGGGTGTCTCTCACCAAAAATGGTGAGGGATGGATGCACTTGAATATTTTCCAACATCAAGATCCCCCAAACCTTTTCCACTTCTTCAGAAATATTTGCAGTCCCCTCTGCTTTTTATCCTCTTCTCGGTCCGCAGTGTGGTTGTTACACTAGACAATTCAAATTTTAAGACTAGCAGAAAAAATGCCGACCTGCATCCATTTCCCCAATAAATTTTAAATCGGTTCTTCACCTGCATATGCCCACATAAAATTATACCGAGCTCAAGGTGGTTACCGTGTGGAAAATGGCCAAATAATAAAGCAAGGGATATGATACTGGTCTTTGAGATAAATGCCCAGTCATAAACACCCTTGTACTTCCAAGTCCATAAGGCTTTGGACTAATCTCAGGTCTAGCCCATGTAATTTAAAAAAAGAAAAAAAACTAATTGACTGTCCCAAAAAGAACAAAATTATCTTGGAGAATAAAATGGCATTGCCTGGGAGAATATAGGATAGAGAAGTCAAAATTTGAAACTAATTGGCAGTGAATAAAGCTTCCTTGCAACATTAAGACCTCCATTGCTTATAGATAAATAGCATTTTGAACCTAAATTATTTCTTAGCTAACATTTTTGTATGATAAATCTTGATTGAAAAATATCAAATTAGCATTTAGTGGATCAACTTATAGTCAGTCAATTTTGCATTTAGCTTCTTCACCTTGGCTGACATCTTTTCCGTTTTGTTAAATTCAAACAATTTTGGCATTTGGACAGAACAATTTGTTAAAATTCATGCAATAGAAAAAAACTAAAAGAAATACAAAAATAGCAAAACAAAGAGAGACCTAATAAGTGACAACACATAATTTCACATGACGTGCTACCCAACCTTCAACATCAAAAATAAAAGGAACATATATACTATTAAGATAAACAGAGAATGCACGAGAATGCACACCAGACAACCACCACCACCACCAACAACAACAAAAGGCCACTAAGCCAGCAAGCATGCATGCTGACATGCGCACTCGTCCATATACTAGATAACAGATGGAGGGAAAAAAAAAAAACAAATATTAACATGAGCTTCTAAACTCCTATCTAATATGATCTCTATTTTATTTTGATGATAACATGACTCGAAAATCACAACCATGTGGTTGGCGCAATAAGCAACTTTTGATAGTCCAAGACTAGTTGCTCAGCTGGTTAAAAACAAGTGTGTGCCCGTCTATGTTGAGTGCATGAGTTCAGATCCAACACCTGAAAAAAGGGCAACTTTAAAAGAAGGTGCTACTTGCTCACCATAAACCACGCTTTTAAGTCTTTTAAACGAGCGAGTGGAGTATCAAGATCAGTGAACATTCAATACAGGTCACTGAAAGACTCTCTTGAGGCAGGAGATAACTAGTTCGGATGCATATTGCTCCAATCAAATACAGAGCAGGGCTATTCAAGCGTGCATTACTTTCCATATGTAGAGGTCCAGATGATCAGAGAATCAGCACGTAGAAGTTAGATGCAGCAAAGGTGTTAAGAGTTGAGATCAGAGAATCAGATGACGACTTGAATGGGTTGAGACAGCCTGATGACAACTGGAGACAACTTCAGAGCTGGGAAGATCAATCCCAAAGGTAAGGGAAGCCAAGTAAAGGAATACTGATGTGCAGATAATCTATGACGGTGATTTGAATGATGGAGACTAGCAATGTGAATGATCATGTTGAGGGTAAGAGCAAGGAACATGGATGCGGTCAGACCAGATGGTGAGGAAAGCTCTGAGATGGAGGGAAATGAATGGAACGTTAAAACAGGGGCATGGGACCTGCAGGGAAGCTAAACTGGGCAGTGCAAAAGCAGTGTGTAGTGTTCTGGTCAAGGATTGTTGCTGAGGATCGTTCTTGACCTGTCCTGCTGCCCCTGCATATCACATTACAAAAAGAACCAGCAGCTAGCGGTCTGAGACAACAGCTGGGGCGATTGCACAGGGCAATTAATCTGAGCTGAGTTGAGCATAATTAGCATGCACCAAGTGTTGGGTTGAGCTTAAGGCCCACTAAGCAAATGGATGGTTGGATGGTTGAAATGAATAGTGAGTTGAGGATTAGGCTTAGGTAATCTTGGCCTGGGGAAGGGTGCAGTGGTATTAAATGCCATTAAGGGAAACAGCAGCAAAGAACAGATGATAACTGGTTGAACATAACTGTGAAAGGTTATGACAAGCTGGCCACTATGGCTGTGCTGGCAGAGAACAGGGGAGCAATAGCAGGTTCAAGCAATAACTCTTTTAAGTTTTACAGACAAATCTCAAATATGAGTCTTTTAGATCTAGTTCGATAATTCCACTTGTAAAGTCTAAGTGGAGTGAAGTCAAGTTAAACATCACATTAAAAGCACTTTTTACCAAAACTCCCTCCAACTTTTCCAACAAAAAAGTCAAAAAGCAATTACATTTATTAACTAAAAGACAAAAAACACCATTTCCCATACCAAAAGTCAACAATATTCCATAAAAAATAACTAAAAACAAAATACCATCATAATCCACTATATATTTTATTCATACTTTTTAATTCACTTCACTCCACTTGATTTTAAAAGTAAAGTGCCAAATTGGCCCAAATTTAAGGGTTTAAAATTTGCAACCTGCTTCCACTTTGCTACTCCCTCTCAACGTGGAAGTTTCTACCAACAACAACAAGAAGACGGTGGAAGTGGACCATCAAAGTGTTGATTTAGATGGTCATCCTAAGAGAGTAATGGACAAAGCATACAATCACCACTGCCATGGCATCAGTGCCAGGGCCTCCTGCCAGGATTTTACCTGAGAAACATACTAAAGATATTTTTAGGAATGCATTCCACAAGCTTCACCAGCACAAATCCACATGAGGGCTGCTATAGGAGGGAAGCATCACACAGATGGAAGGGATTTCAGCTTCCAGTCCCCCGACTTTCCCTCCAACTTCATCTCTTGTCGCCCTGCACTCCAAACAATCAAGCCTCTGAAGTCTAAATCGATGCTAGAGCTAGAGCCATATGGTTACAACTGATATTTGTCATCTCTTAACTCCATTTTGAAGGAACATTGGCTATCACCTACCATGAGAAGGGGGGCTCACCCGGTGCACAAAGTGCTCCCCGGCTAAGCGGGGGTAGGGGGAGGGTGGGCGCATGTGTACGCAGCCTTACCCTTGCATTTTTTCAAAGAGGCTGTTTCCACGCCTCGAACCCGTGACCTCGAGGTCACCAAAGGAGCAACTCTACCGTTGCGCCAAGGCTCGCCCTCATCACCTACCATGAGAAGGATTGACCTAAAAATCATTCAATTAAAAACACGTCCCTTGCTCCAGACTCTTATTCATTCTTTGCTTTTGCATGTGATCGTTTGGATCTGTTGAATTATTTTAATCTACAAGGGAGAAAGTGCTATACAGTAGCATGTATAAGGTGAAAATATTTGATCGGGTGCACGGGAAGGTTACAGCAGTTGAAATGATGTTGCTGCCAGTGCAGTTCTTACAATGGGGGTCAGTAGCAGGTAGTCATCGCGAGTGGTGGAAAGGGGATTAAGCTAGTTGTCAAATCAGACCACTGAGGTCAGTCAGTCAGCAGATTCAGGTGCCCGTTTACTTCAGGTAGGTTAGCATGCAAAATACGGAGCGGTAATGGAAAACAGGAGCATGACAACCAGCTTAGCAGAAGAGGTCTCATGCAATGACGTCATTGCTGTTGCGACAGATAGGTCGCACAGCTCTCAGCATCACGCTTGCATTGCAGTGTTAGGTGGGCAAGTAGTGAGGACAACATCATTATATAATTCTATGCTTGATTTTGAAACTCCATATCTGAAGACAGCACTGTCGCTGCAATTAGCCAGAAGGCCTAAGATCTAAAAGCTGGAGCATAACCGATAATGGAGAAAATAAGAACATGGACCTAGATCAAATATCTGTGGATAACAGAACAGCTAGAACATGAAGGCATGGTGGTTGTCACCACTGCAACAGGATGGCGATGGGAGACAAGATCAAGGATAGGAAGCAAAGCAGATCAATAGCCTGATTTTGGGGGCTGAAAATGACAATGGCAAAGCAAATGGTCAGTGGACATTCAGCACAACAGAGCAATACTCACTTTTTTTTAAATTTTTTGAAAATAATATATTCTAACTATGTCGACAGAGAACTGAAAAATAAGTGTTGTTCATTAGCAGCGATTTATAATACCTGGATACTTTAAAAACTCAAAGTAGGCAATGTATCTCCGGAACTTCATTTTTTGTATAGCCGTTGCTATATAATAGGCAGTAGTAGTACTATATTCAATGGGAGAGTTTTCTTTGCAATAGATACTTTAAGTTCACGACTAATACCACCACTATAATCACAAAGACATTGTCTAGCTGTATCTTCCAATGCCATAACAAGCAGCTATACCATGCATTCATAAAGTAAAGATCGGAACAAAACCCTATATGGGACCTTGAATAATATAAGACACGACAATGAAGTTTATCCTTCACATGATTAATTAATCTATTAAAGAAATAAGCCAAAAATAGAATGCTCAACAAGCTGACATGAATAACATAATGAATCAAGAATGCGGTCATCGACAAAGTACAGAAGCATATTCTTGAGATGGTTAACTAAATTAAAACTTGTGTGGCCACAATAAATAAACAAATATATCAATTAAAAAACTCAAAGCACAGGAAAGAACTGAGGTATTCTACATCCAAGGCATTTCAGATATATGTAGGGTCTTCCAATGAAAAGTGAATATAAGGAGCCTTTAAGTACATGTTGAAACTCATAAATCAGGGTTTGAAAACCCGGACTTGGCCATGGTTGGGTCTGAGTATGGTCGGGAAATAAATTTTGTCTTTGAAATGTTGACACCACTATGAAGAGAGAAAAAGGAGAAGAAATTGAAAGAGAGAGAATGGGAGCTTGGAGCAAAGGAGCAGTGAAGAGGAGAAGTTGGCCTCGCCATCGTAATCTCTGTCACCATGTATTTATTTTTTTTCCAAAAGGTTGGAGGAGCAAAGGCGGACCCAGGAAATTCAACATGTGGGGGCTCTATGTAAAAGAAATATTGGGGGAAGGGGCTAATGTAAAAGAAAAACACAAAATGACTTTCAAAATCTACAGGGTTTTTTTTTTATTCTTTAACTTTTTCAAGTATGGTGGGGGCTTCAGCCCCCAGAACCCTCTACCTGGGTCCGCCCCTTTGTTCAGGAGGGAGATTGGAAAAAGGAATTTAGGATTTGGGGTTGTGAATTGTGATGGGTGTGGATTTGGGGTTTTGAAAGGGACTCAGGATGAGATGATGATGAAGAAGAAGAAGAAGAAAAAGAAAAAGAAGACGACAACTCACCCTAGTCGGATAGGACCCAACTTGGCTGAGTCTTAAAAGACATAAATATATCAAGAAAGAACTTTAAACAATAATGCCTCAAAATTTCCTGAAGAATTTGATATCCATAGGTTTTCTGGATATACTGAGGGATTCCAATGAAAAGAAAACCTTTGGACTAAGTCGCCTTTTAGTAAATGGCTAATCTCTTAAAGACATCATGAAAGGACATTACAAATTGAGACACCTAAGATTTACATAAAATATATCACAAAAAAGTATAGACTTCAGCCTAGGCTGCTCTCAATCAATAGAAAAGTGGTTACTAGCCTTCTTTTAAAACTCATATCCTAGAAACTGCAAATGAAACTGATTCGGAATAGAGAATTCATCGAATATTACTAAACCCAAGTCAAACAAAATTCAGAATAGTAGAGACTTTAAGAGAAGCTTCATTTCTAAGGAATGTTTTATCTGATATATCAGATAGACAAGCCCACAAGAAGCACTCATGAGTCACCAACTCCACTATCCAGATCAATGTTAAAAGGAAAAAGTTAACATCCACCCAAAGTGGTAGCAGTGAACTACAAATGTTGCCTGCCCCAATTGTTACATGGCATTAGATTGTAGGCATCAGAATTCAGAATGCTACAACGAGACATACTCATGCATAGTTTCTGTTACACACCAAAAAAAAAAAAAAAATTGCAAATCACATGATATCCTCAGAAGCACAAATTTTGTTTAGGGAAAGATGAGAAAGGTCATTGTAAACCTGATCAACAAGCCAATATAATTTCTATCGAATAGACTGTCTCACAAAATATCAACATCTCACATAACCAACCACAACCAGATTGTGTGGAGGAAATCTCCATATCAAGAGTTTGCAGCAGAACATACTCAATTCGCACGGCCTCTGATGACATCAAGCCCCATCTCGGTAGGATCAGTTGCTTGCAACTCTACCTGAATACCATCTAGTTCCCTCTTGAATCTTTCCTTGGAACTTGCATAGAGCATCTTACTCCTCACCCTTGAGGTATCAGGGGACCTTCAAGAAAAAAAAAATGAAAAGGAAAACAAGTAAACAGCGGCCAACGTAGAATAGAACATTAATAATTGGGCATGTTTGAGCATCCTAATCCAATCAACGACGAAAGAAAATTACTATTATATACAATTACTTCAATCATAGATAGCAAAATTGGTAAAGTGGAATACCACTTAATGTGGATGTAAGAAGAATTCCCCTTTTTTCTGGGCCATACGCTTGGGAGAACAATTGTGCCTTTGAAACTAATCAAACATGAACCCAGGATTAAAATCAAAGTGGCTCTAATTTCTTTAGAAAACAAGTTACCATGCAATGAAGAAAATTTTGCTTTTCTGGCAATTTTCTTCCGTCACAAAGTCAAAATCGTAGACAGCATATCGGCACTCATCCGCAGGAAGGCTTGCACTGAAATCCTCATAGCTCTTCAAAGGGTCACCAAGCTTTTCTACAATGATCTGCTTCAGCTTTTCCTCTATCTTGAATATTATAAAACGGTGTGTTCTCTTTGCTTTCAGCTCCAAGAACTTAAGTTTGCATTCATCATTCACAGCCATCCCTGACACAGCATTGGCCTAGAACAAAAACCATAAAATAAGAAAGATTGTCAGACATTATTAACACACATCAAAATAACAGATCTCCTAGAAAATAAATATGACCATAAGCAACCCTGCCAATCCATATATCAATAGAAAAAGTGCACAGATCCATTGAAAAATCAAGAATCCCTATGACTAAGCCTGCGAATCCATTAATCCTTACAGAACGCGGCAGCAACCTTAAAACAATAGCTAAAACAGCGAGTTATCATACAGATCATGGCACTAACAATCTATAAAAAAAAAAATGATTATCCCAAAAGAAAGCTTCAAGAACATATACAAAGATCCACAATGTCTACATCTACACAACTGCCAAATTTCCATATGCAACATAAAAAACAAACGCTAGTCATAGATAATTGAATAAACACGATCATTTAAGCTCCACGATCAGATCTAATCTGCCAATACTAACATGAAATTCTGTAAAATGATCACATCGAATTTCATCCGAGCCTAACAGATTCAACCGAGTCTGTGACCGACATCAGCTTGTAAAAGCACACGAATAACAAAAAATCCAGAGCCTTAAAAGAGCAGGAAAAGGATCCATTCTACAAATTAGAACAAAGTTCAATAAAAACCTCATAGATTTCAATGAAGTTGAATCACATCAGCTAGTAAAAGCACATTAACCACTAAAAACAGCAATAAGAAAGGGGGAAAAATCAAAGAAGCACCTAATCTCGTAATCAGATCAAATTTCAGAAGAATCAGCTAGTAAAACCATATAACTCTTCAGAATCAAAATATGAAAGAAGATGATCATGATCATAATCTAATCTGGTAATCATATCAAATTGCAGAAGAATCAGCTAGTAAAAGCATATAACTCTTCAGAATCAGAATCAGAAGAAGAGAACGATGATCTAATCTGCTAATCGAAACCTCAAAATCTGAAAAATAAGGGATCGAATCCGTAGAATCTCATGGATTTAAACGGAAATCGAATAGAAAACCTTCCAGAAGCAGATCAATCCATCAAAAGGGAAGGAGGTAATGAAAAGAGAAGATCCTTACCATTTTTTCAGACGATCAGAATACAAGAGGTTTTGCAGAAATTTCTTGGATTAGGAGGAAAAGCGCATCCGATATAAAGTGGTCGCAACACGGAAGCGGAAATGAAATACGCTCCAGTTCCGTGTCTCGCTTTTGCTTTTATAGCACGTTTGATGGTGATTGTATGATGGGTGACCACAAGGAAGTACGGGAGCAAATGAGAGAGAGACACGTCACGTGATACCGGGAGTGGCATGGATGCGGGCCCACAATCACCTGGGATAGACCGACTCGCGGATTTTAATAATATATTAAAAACGGTGGAGAACACCTGGGCCTGCTGGTAAATTTACGGGCATCGCCGCTGTTTATTGACAAATTCTCCACAACTACTCCACCCCCTACCTTTTTATGTTTTTACAAAAAGGCCCATGTATGATCAAGTTAGGCTATTCCAAATTCCAATATGCTTATCGTGCCTTGTTTTTACAGAAAGACCCACTTATGGTCGATTCGGACTAGGGGTGTGCATAGTTTGGTTAAAACCGATTAACCGAACCGGACCGACCGACCGTTAACCGAATTTACCGGTTATTCTTAACCGATCGGACGGTTCGGTTAAAGATGTTTGAATATTTCGGTTTTCGGTTAACGGTTCGGTTAACAGAAAAAATTACCCAAATTAACCGAACCGAACCGAAATTATAGCATACTATATAAATATATAATATATATAATAAAATGTGTACATGTATATAATATAAAAATCTATTAATACTTATATAAAAAATTCAAAATAAATATAACATATATCAATTAATAAGTATTAATTCATGTTACCAAGTACCAACTTAGTAACTTGCCAAGTTACCATGTAATGTAGCACCTTCAATATATTATATATTTATATTTATCAAGATTGCAGAACTAATGGTTGCACCATTGTAGAACTAATGTTTTCAATTCCTTTACAATTAATGGTTGCATGGTTGCATGTGTATAGAGTGGCTTTTGGACTTTGGCCCAAAATAATAAAAATATAAGGCTTTTGTGAACTTAGCTTTGGGCTTTGACTTTGGCCCAAAATAATTGAAATTAACCGAACCGACCGAAATCCGAACCGATATTTTAGGTTAACCGAACCGATGGTTAATCCGCTAAAAAAATTTGGTTTGATTAAATGGTTGAAATTAACCGAAATTTTTTGGTTAGGTTAAAAATATGTCAATAACCGAACCGACCGACCGATGCACACCCCTAATTCGGACACTCCGCATGCGGGTCTCTTGTAAATTAGATATATGAATACTAGGGTTCATATAGATTGGATGATGATCAATCTATAATGAATGCTAATTTAAAGGATGGCAAGGTTTTAAATTTAAAGACTCAGGTCTGCCCCACAATCTAAATGCTCACTAACGTGAGATGATGATGAAGACTTTAGAAATTTGAAAAGGAATCTTTCTGACCTACCATTGAACCAAAATGAAAATCAACCCAGCGATAAAGTTGATATTTCAAAGGTTGTCCAAATCCTATCCATTAACAAAAGTTGAGATGGGACGGTAGGCATGTCAAATGGCCATGCCGGCCAGATCGCAGCCCGCAGGCGCCACGGTTTGGTGGCACGACACGGCACGTGCTAGGTCGTATCGTGTCTCTGTGTGGGGTGTACCCGTTATATCTTTTTACTCTCTTTTTTATTATTTTTTCGCTTAAAATTAAAAATTAGAACACAAGCACGGAGAATGACAAAGATATTTAAGCGATTCAGTCAAAATCGACCTACTCCACTGTGAAGAGAATCATTTGGATCTTTAATTTCTTGAAGTTTTGTGAATAGAATTACCTTCAAAACCTTACAATCTTTTTAGAGAATAAAAATAAAAATGAATAAAAAAAACTTGTATATTTATAAATTACAATGAAAGAAAAGTAAGAAAATCAAATATGTAGTCCATTAATGTACTTTGATTGATCATAATCTTCCATTATTGTCTTCTGCCAAATACTAGTCTCGTAGGTAAACACGACACTCTACCGTTTCTTCGGTTAGATTTGTTCTTTTGTCAACCACCACACATCCACCTGCACTAAAAGCCTGTGATGATGGTACAGGAGATATTGGAATAGTAAATAGATCACGAGCCATAGGAGGCAACATCGGATAAATTTTTTTTTTTTTTGCTTTGACCAAGCTAAAATGTCAACACTAGATGCATCTTGCACTAGTATTACACCGTTGTCAAGATACGAGGATAACTCCGTCACTGTATTTCTTGAGCTTGAGCCACATACCATGCCCGTGGACAGGCAAGTATACCACACATCCCACATGACTTCACCTGTTTGCTAGACTTCTGAAGGAGTCATACTAACCCCAGTTGTACCCATTTGCTCACAATAAAATTAATAAGTGCTTGTAATTTTCCCCTTATATTTGAGAAAATATTTAAATATTGATAATTTATTTTTTTATTTATTTCATCAATAAAAAACTCTACACCGCTTAATTTTAACCTGGAATCAAATATAGCAGCTAAAGAAGATGTCATTGGAGCCTATTTCCAATATTTATTGATTTTTTCTTCCATGTTTCTAATAGTGTTATTAAGTAAAAAATGATATCTAAATCTATTAAGTTGTAAAGTAATTTGAAAATGCTTTATTAAAGCTTCATTAGATGTAGGATAATATATCTCGGAAAAAAATAATATTGAAGTACAAAAAGATTCTAATAAATCTCTTATATGGGCACACAACTTCCAATGTTCATCACTCATCAACAAATGTTGTGCATGAAAAGCATAAAATCCTTTCAAAACTATTTTTCGGTCAATTGCCTTGTTTAACAAATCATACATAGAATTCCATATATGTTTTACCTCTTTGAGTATTTTTATAGCTGATACACCTTACATCACACTCATTTGGGCATACAATTATCTTCTTTGTCCGGAGCAGTAAATAAATTTAGCAATGTCTTTAATAGCATCTATGTAACTTACAATATACTTTAAATCAACATTTGCAATGAAATTTAAGATGTGACGTACACATTTGTTTTAAAATATAGAGCTATCTATCAAAGTTGCAAGTGGCATATGCAATCTCATTAGTTCAATAGCCACGGTATTATTACTGGTATTATCTAAACTTATAGATATAATTTTTTCCTTAATATTGTATTCATCTAGTTTTTCTCAAAATAAAGGTACTTATTCTAGTGCTATTGTGTGGTCATTCAAGACATTTAAAACTAATTATTTATTTGTTAATAATCTAGTTTGCATCTATGTTATGTGCAGTAATACAAAGATAATTGTCATTCCCGTTAGAAGGCAATATATCACTCCCTTTAGAAGTCCATATTTATGTAGTTATGGCTATTCTACTAGAAATTTCTGCAAGGTAATTTTTAATATTGGTCTTCTTTTCTGGGCAGAGTCATAATTTCTAGCTATATTTTTTTGAAATATTGTGAAATTGTGGTTGATAATATTTTATGACCCATTCTTTAAAAAACTCATTTTCAACAAAAGAAAATGGTAATTCAGATAAAACAATCATTTTAACAAGATCTTGTCTGGCACTTTGTGCATTGAAAGAAAAAATACCCTAACTACTACTACGACTACCACAAGTTGTAGAAATTTGGGTATGTGAACCAGGCCCCCCTGCCCTTGCATTCGTCGGCTTATGTGACGTTAAATATTATTGCTTATTTCTTAACAAATGGCCGGTACCCAATTTTGATTCGGCACCATAAATCTAACTACAAAATTTGCATTTGGCATTTTCGATTTTCTTTCTATCATCAACAACTTCAAACATTTTATATATATCGCAAACTTTTGAAGTTCTAGTCCTCTTGGATGCTTTACGGGAACTACTAGGAATGGGGAGTGGTAAATCACCAACTTCATCTTCTAATTACATAAAATCTTCTTCTCCCCCTAAATTAACGGAAGAAGGTTCAATGGGTACTCTTCTAGAAGATTGTCCAGCAATATTTCAAAAAATAAAATTTAAAAATAATAATAGTAGTAGCCTTCTTTTTTAGACAATTAATATAAGAAAGGGGAGAAAATGAGATTTAATATAATATATTATAAGCTTGTAAGTATGGAATATCAAATTTAAATTATATAGATACCTCCAAATCTTTTAAAGCCCTTTTAATATTATCTCTTGATGACTTGATATTTGGCCCCCCAAAAACTTTTTAGAGAGAGTGAAAAAGTTGAATATTTTGAGAGAGAGAGAGAGAGAGAGAGAGAGAGAGAGAGCTAGAGTGTATAGAGAGTGGGAGAATTGTATAAATTGGTGAGAAATGAGAATGGGAGTGTAAGAGTATTTATAGACTTTGTAAAATTAAAAATGATACAAATTACCCCTTATATGATCGTTTTATGGCTGTTGGGGGGGAGGGGGGGTAAATTGATAATTTTTCAAAAAATAGCCCTTTTTGACCATTGGGCGAGCTGGGCGAGCAAGTGAGCCGACCATTAAGAATGGGTCAGCCCCCAGCGGGCCGTGCCCATTCCCTCACGCCTGGTGGGACATTGACTGTTGGGTCGGGCCGGGCCGAGCCAAAACGAACCCACCCAGCCCATTTGACATCTCTAGATGGGAGCCGGAATTTTCACTATCAATGACAAATGAGAGTCAAATATAAGTTGCGGTTCCCCAAGGTTAAATGGCTCGAATTTTGACGAATAGATAAAATAGAGTGATATTAATTTAGGACAATGTGCTCTTTTGTAATTGTCAAGAAAACTTTGTAGGCGCCAATGAGGTTGAATTTTAGCCTCTATTTATATTTACAAAAAGCCTATTGAGCATTGATTTAAAATAAAAAACTATTTTAATAAGATTTTTCTAAGTTACCTAACAGACTAATCATATAGCATCTATTTAATCAGGACCATTTGAAACAGATTTATTTCATGTATATCTGTTTCATATAAATAACATTTGCCAAATAGGGCCGAAATCTAACATGTTTATAGAGTGATCTTAATTAAGTTAGGGTGCTCTTTTGTTTGTAATATTGTTCACCAAAAGAAAATTCTCCACTGTCGGTTATCTGGATATTTTTATTGGTGTGATTGTGAGAGGAATGACTTCGATGGTGGTGGAATTGATGGAAAGGCAAGGATAAACTAATCTTCTTTTTAGAAAAGAGATTATAGTACGGTCGGGGCGCTAAGATTACAGCGTAGCGCAAGCTTTATTCGAATTAGACGGCGTTGATGTACCTGTTGGACGGTGATGGGCCCACATGTAGTGGACTTTTTGATTAGTGGGTGCTTTTAGGCTAGCCCACCTAAAAAGGCCGGACCACCACGCAACGTCCGCTCAATGAATGGACAGTGATTGGACGGTGGGCCCAACAGTTCCTGATATTTATAAGTTAGAAATGATTTTCTCGTTTTGGGCTTAGCCTTAGTCCTACCCTAGCCCCACGGCCACCATTAGTTATGAATAATCCCACTTGATGATGAAAGTTGAAAAAGTTACCCACATGTTATTCTTATTTGTTTAAAATTTTGTGACATCGCAACAAGTGATAGTACAAAAATGGTAATTGATATTGGCATTTGATATTCTCTTTTCACTTTTTTTTATGGATGCAGTTCAAGATTTTACGAAGGAAAATGAGTGCTTCCATTAAAAAAATGTGTGCCAATATCACTTCTTTATAGAGAATGTATGAGAAATTTTATCCTTTGATCACAAGAAGGAATTATTTATGACTAATGGTGGACGCATGGAAAACCCTAAAAACGAAAGAGTGATATCAGCTGAATTGATTATCTGTTATGAAATTTATAATAATTTTTATGAAGTGAGTTCTAGAATAATATAAGTTGAGTTTGCTCGAATAGAAGCCTGACCGCGCCCCTTTGATTGGGTTAAGGAAGTATGTCAAAGCCATGCAACTGAGTCGAATAGTCGATAGGGTGAGGTACTTGCTGACAGCGTACACAAATTGTGTGTGATTACATTGATAAAATGTGAATTCCATGTAAGCTGGTTTGGGTTGTACCTGCAAATTTTCAGATTTGGTTTGGTTCGACTTTAAAGATTATAATTCTAGACTGAAGAGGTGTCCGGACAATTTTTTCTATAGGGGTGCTCATGGGCTAGGCTAGCGCACCAGCTTGGTTTCGGCAAACCTTGAATATATAATATGGGCCAATTTAATATTTCAGTTGGGCTTGTGTTCGATGATGAAAGCCCAAAGATAGCTGGCCCAGCCCCAATAATGAATACTTATAATTTAATAATTAATTTGTTCAAATAAATTCTAAAAAACCCAAGCAATTGGTAAAAGGTCCAGTTCAGCCAAGCCTGATTGACTAAATGGGTGGGCATTTATCGCATGTGTCAGGTTTATGCTGAATATGAGCTTCTATTTGTAAAGTCAACCGAGCCTTAATATGCCTTGACCCAGACCAACCCGGTCCATGTACTCCCCTAAATTACTTTCCTATAATGGATATATTTTGAACCTGGTTGTTTACATAGAATGCATAGGAGTTCAAGACCAAATAAACTCCATTTAAGAAGTATTAAATTGGGTTCCGAAATGTTTTTTAATGTTGCTTGGGTATTATAACCGAGTTACAAGAGATGAACACTGAGCCTTCTATGAGTTTTAGCAATCTGTGATGCTTTTTTTTTTTTTTACAATCTCAATTAGAAGAGGTAATGAGGTCTAAAGCAGTAGGAATAATACAAGATTTGCTCTAACCTTTTGGAATTTCTGAGAATTTAATCTCATTCTGTTTTTTCTTGAATTTCAAATACTCCACCCAAAAAAAAGATACGGGAATTCCACCTAAGGGATAGCTTTTGGAGAATTTAAGATTCTCCAAAAAGAAGAAATATATGAATTCTTATAAAGAAACGGGCCAAAGTATCCACATGGTACATCTTGTAAAATGTGATTTTTTTTATTTATTTATTGTTGTTTGTGAGTATGCATGGACTTGACGGACGAGCCTGTAACCTGTTGGCATTTCATCAAACTGGCCATAAGTAGAAGGCTTGAGCTTGAGCCCCACGCCTACTGTTGAGGCCTAGGCATTAGTCCAACCCAAATATTCATCTATGGCTTTTACTTATAGGAGCCCATAAATGCCCAATTAAAGTTAAAAAGGGGCATATTCTACCTAGCCGAAAGCGTCTACTATCATTAAGATGATAATATAGACTCGAATAAATTTTCAAAAGAAATAAAAATAATATTTAATTATATTCATAAGAGAACTCTCTTTAATTACAAAGATAAATTATGTGGCTTCTATTTTTTTTATTTTTTCGCATTACGATGTTTAACTAGAAATACTCACATAAGAGTTGGTGGACTGGCGTAAGGCATGGGTTTGTTCCCCATGTCTTGTATTCAAAATCTGTCTCAGATTTGCCCGGAATGCATTTGTGTGTGTTTAATGTGCGTCACCCGAGGGATTAGTCTTATTGTGTCAAAGACCTCAGTGATACAAAAAAAAAAAAAAAAAAAAGACTAGCAATAATTTTTAGCTGTATTTTTTGTATTTGTTTTTAAGAATACTAAGTAAAGCACGCACATTGATAAACACGAGCTTACGATATCAAACCCATTAACTACAAATTCAAAAGTGAGTTAATCTTCTGCTTCAACGGAAAATGCTCTCATATGAGTAACTACAGGTGTAGTTGGGATTGTAAACGGGTCGGTTCCAGTCCGGGTCCATGGTGGAACCGACTGTTTTCTAAGAAGGGGAACCGGACCCAGTTTAGAACCATAAAATTGGTTCCGGAACCGGTTCCGATAATATTAATGGGAACCGGAACCATATGTTAGGCATGTCTGGGTATGGTTCCGGGTCTAGACCCTAATACCTGTACTTTTCTTTTTTGTAAAAAACAATCATACTTTTTCATAATTCAATTGGATCAATAACAGGCACTTTTAATAAAAAATTTTAGAAATCACATCCAAACTCTTGTTTCCTAAACCATCAAAATCCCTAACATCACATCCAAACTCTTATTCGCTAAACCATCAAAAGCCCAAATAAAGTCCAACCATCACAAATCATCAAAATCTCAAACATCACATCCAAACTCTTGTTCGCTACACCATCAAAAGCCCAAACAAAGTCCAACCATCACAAATAATCAAAATCCTAAACAAAGTCCAACCATCACAAATCAAATCCTTACAAAACACATTCAAACTACAAGTCTACAACCAATATTAGGTCGGGTCTCGAGTCCACGGGTCTGAGCCACTGCGGATCCGGAACCGAACCCGTTTAGGTAACGGTTAAAAAAAAAAAGGGCTGGAACCGGAACCATTTACTTATCGGGACCAAAATAAGGACCCAGACCCGGAACCTTCGGATAATCGGAGATTCGGGAACCCATTTACAACCCTAGGTGTAGTTCAGCGGAGCTCACTTGGGCCCACCTTTCATCAATGTTGCCCATTTGAAACTCTTTTCTTCCCATGATTTGGAATTAAATCCAAATTTACGCTCACTAGACTAGCCATTAGATTGAATCTCAAGAATATGTATGATTGAGATGATGTTAAACTTTAAAGTCATTAAATCAAGGACTAAGAGCATCTCCAACAGGTACTTCATTTCTCAATATGCCTTTTAAAAAAATAAAGGTCTATGTGGCAAAAAAATCATTATTTAATTCAACAGGTACTTCATTTTTTCCATTTCCAATAGCTACTTCATTTCTCCATCTCCAAGAAGTCCAACGGCTCTTTCATTCCCTTCTCCCAATCATTATTTAATTCAAAAAAATAAATAAAATGATATGTCACTTTTCCTATGCTATTTTTGGCATACCTATTGCTATGCCAAAATCCAGCAAGGATATGGCTCCTTGTTGGACCATGTGCATAATGTCATTTATAGCCATTGGATGCTTATGTGGTAAAATAACATGCCTGTTGGAGTTACTCTAAGATAATTTGGTGGGACTAATTTTTTAAATCCACGTGTTGAAAAGGAAGCCTTTCCCTTGCCCTCCCTCCTCCAAACATTAAACTTGCAAGAAAAAAAAATGATAATAAAAGCCGTTTAACAGCGGGCTCCACTCCGATAATGTAGATACTGAGTCACTCCCCCAGTCACATCCAAGATTTACCACCGGGCCAGTAATTGTTTTCAGTATTTTGAAAAGTCAAACATTAATGAATACGATTTGTAGATGCATGCGTCCATTTTATCATCAATAGACGGGAAGATGTGATGCTTTCAATTTCACCAGGGCGATGTAATAGAACGATTATGATTTATGAGGGTAGGGATCACACAAAACGTCTCTGAAAAACTCCATGAAAAATTGAAAATGCCCCTTACGTGAATTATAGTGCAGTTGGACGGATAAGATCATTCAGTTATTGAGTCTTCTTGCTTTTAATTGCCTCTTATCTTTAACAAACCTTAATTACTTCGGGTTGTAGCTCCATTTAATAGAAAAGGGCCTGAATCCCAACCTCTTATAAAAGGAAAAAAAAGATCCAAATCATCTTTTTTTTTAAGTGAACTTCTCTATGGATGTGCATGAAAGAAAATGTTTCTTTCAGTGGATAGAGCGAAACATAATAATATGGCCCACCTATTGAAATTCCAAGCCTCTAAAAATAATTATCTTAAGAAATGTCTTTAAATTCTATCATAGGAGTTGGTCCCACCGCTAATAACATCAATATTCTGCGAGTCACTTAATAGTATATTCAATCATACAGTAAGACCATTTTTTAGAATAAAAATAAAGTATGAGGATGCGCTATGTAAGGTAAGGCATTTATTAATTGAGATGCTAAGAATTTTAACAGGCAGGTTTACCTGCTATGAGCTGTCCCCTTTTCACTTGGATTCATGAACTTGTTTGTTCAAGAAAAAAGATAAAACTCCAAAACTAACAACACTAGTGTGTTTGACTACTTACAATATTTATTTATTAAGGATAAGAAGCTAATAATTGAAGTGCGCCATGTTGGGAAAGAAACGAAAAAAAAAAAAAAAAAGGAGCATGAACCTCTAATTAAGGTTTTTTTTATCTTATATATGTGAAACCTCTTTTGCGTTACATAGAGTTTCACGCCCATCACTATCACCAAATCTCGTTTTTCCAAAATAGCCCTCCTTTATATGCCATACTTTTAAGACTGTTTAGTCAGATCATGGGTTCATGGGTTACTTGATATTCAACTGAGAAGGCCCGATATCCAATACTAAAATTTCCTTAAATAGGGGTGTAACGGTTCGGTTAATCGGTTATTTTGGAAAAACCATTAATCGAACCGTAACCACGGTTTTCCGTATTAGAAAACCGTAACCATAACCGTGAAGGCAAAAACCGTAAAAAATCGAACCGTGGTTAACCGTATAAAACGGTTCGGTTACGGTTAATAACCGTGGAAAAATTTGAATATTAATTTCTAAATTTGCATCTTCTATTTTTGGTTAAATTGAATTAAAACTGAATCAAATATATCAAGCTTAGCCCCTGGGTAGAGCAGAATACACACTCTAAGCATTAATGTGTAATCCATTGTCATTCCCTGGAGTTGATTCGTAAAATATATGTGATCCACCTTGTTCCCTTGATCCCAATATACTTGAAACACTTCCAAACATTTTCAATCAGATGATCTTCCTGCGTTTCTCCAATTAGGCATGCTTCAAGCCAAATGCAGACTGAAAAGGAAGCTTCAAGTCATGTTACTGAGCAGGAAAATAAGAAGCACTTCAAGACACAAATGAAGCACTCAGTCATTACACCAAATGCATGATTATGAAACTGTGTATCATTTTCAATTTCCTCCACTGCAAGAACTAGAATGACTCCTTCAACATCTATCTATCTATCCATCTATTTCTACTTTGTTTGAGCCGTTCTCAAAAGCTAAAGAAATTATTATGGGTCTTTCATCAGCACAGACATGCCCACCAATATCTATGATGGATGGATGTTAATGTGATGCATGACTTAGAGATGAGGGGCATCAGTAACCAATTGTGCAGGGGACGGAACTAGAGGGGGGCTGGCAGGGGCCATGCCCCCCTAATTTACAAAAAACCCCTTAAGATTAAATAAAACTTAAATTCATTATTTAGCAATGCACCCCCCCCCCCCCCCCCCCCCCCCCCCCCCACCCCACACACACACAAGAAAAAACAAATCAAAAAATGCCAAAACCCCCCCCCCCCCTCGGACCTGGTCCGCCCTTCGGATACGCAGTAATGGTGCCTGAGGTGCAACCTCACCAAAATTTCTCTTGGCTTCAAAACTCTTGCCTCAGCCCAAACAATTTTTTTTTTTTTTTTTTTATATTGAGTTGTGAACTTACAATTTTTTTAAGAAAAGCGGTAGACTACATGTTAACCGCAAATTTTCATATAATGAAGACAACATAACATGGATCCAAAATCATTTAGATCTTCTCTATTTCCGTTGGTACACGTCTCAAGTAGATTAGAACAACATTATTTGTCGTTTAATTGGATGCACATGAAAAATGTAACTAAGCTATTTTTGTCTAATCCACAGCAAATCCAACACCAGTAGAAGAGTAAAAACTACACATCTATATGTAGGCAGTTTGGATCCCCTAAAAATAAGCTCCTTCGTTTGAAAGGAACACATGAAATCATTTTAATTTGACGTTACTTGCCGATACGATGTGCTCAAGTTAATTACATTGTGATCCATTCAGCCACAGTTACAATGTACATGCACAAGGTTATCCCTCAAGATAAGGGCATCCATTATAACACATCATCAGAAAAGGCATACGCCTATGTAACTGAAAACAAGTAGTTTAAGATGATAAGGATTGTAATTAATTACTATCAAGTATTATAAAAAGATAGTCAATTGTTTTTTTATTTTATTTTATAAATGATTATAGCTCAAACTGGAACAAAACCCAATGCATTAAAAAGGAAAATTAGAATTAGAAGGTTCATTTACCACGAAAATAGAAAATGAAATAGAATAAAAGGTATTCGTTTTTAAAAGATTTAATTCATTTCGTAAACCCTAAATCCTAAATCCTAAAATTATTTTCCAAATCAGCGCTCTTAATCATAAATTAACCTTTTGATTTATACCCCTACAATTATCGGCGCCTACCATGGGTCGGTTCTTCACCATAAAACTGACCACATCCACATGAAATCTCAAGTAAGGGTGTGCTCCTGGGCGAGACCAATCTCGGCCCGCCATTGGGTTGGATTTGGAATTGGACTGTGTTTAGGCCTATGGTCCATTGAACCAAGCCTATTATTTCCGGGCCAATAATTAGTTAGCCTATCTGACCTGATCCTACTTATGCTTGAAGTTCCAGCTCCAGCCTGATCTGAGATATTGAGCACAAAGGCAAATGAAACAAGTCCAGAGAGTTGGGCTTGGCTCTGGGACTGGGAGATCGATGCATGGAGGGGGCAGCAGAACTGCATAAGGGCGGAGACTTGCAACAAATGGGGATAAATTGAGAATGACTCCTTATTCGAGTGGTACTTCTCACCTGGCTGCCATGGGTTTGAATCCCAGGTACGCCACATTTTCACACGTGTGCGGGCTTCCCTTCCTGCTTGTGTGGCCTTTCTTCTTCCGTGTGCAGGCTTCTTTCCCACTTGAGTGGGCTGTCTTTCCGTGCGTATGCGGGCTCTCACTTGGGTCTTAGCCCCCTTGGCTGAGTTACCAAAAAAAAATTAAAAATTTGGGGATAAATTCATTGAGCACTTCATTTATTTTTCATAAAAACGTTCCAAGCCAATCTTCACTTAATTTCAAGATTAATTAACCCTAATCTGACCTTTTTAAGTAGAAACCACGACGGAGAAGCTTTGTTTTAAAAAGATGCCTAAATTTGAGCATGTAAAATTAAGCATTCATTGTGGAAGCACAACCATGTTCTTGGCCGAGTCCAAGTTGATTCAGCCAAATTGACTCAGATCAGTGCGTACGATTCCAGTCAGTTTGATTCACTCCTTTGCCTGAGTCCATTATATTGGGAAAACAGGCTAAAATTACTATTGTTTTCAACAATTACATCAGTGTGCATGGGAACATATGCTGGCTTTTGGAGTTCCTCTTGCATTGAAATTATAGGATATCAAATGTGACCAACCTACTATTAAGACACATGTCACTTAAAATTTAAAAATATTGATAGAATATTTTATTTTAAATTATAGCCTTGCACTAACCTGTCCTCTTATAAAAGAATAAAAATGCTTAACATCTTTTTTAAAGTGAATTTCTCTATAGAAGTATCGCAAAATGTTATATTTAGTGGAATGAGTGGAATACTATAGTAGGGTCCACCTATTGAAAATTCTTAAAATAATTTTCATAAGGAATGTCTCTAAATTCTCACATATGAGTTGGTCCCACTGCAAATAACATCATTGCTAGTCACATTATTATTCGTATGTTCAATATTAAGGTTAGACCAGGGGTAGACCCAAGTGGTGACACGCGGGTGTGACTGCACCCGAGTAATTTGAGAAACTCCTTTAATAGAGTATGAAAAATTTTATTTTATCACTTAATCTATTCACTTGACTATTGCCCGTACCACCCAAATGAAAATCCTAAGTCCGCCATTAGATTAGACCAAGTCGTAGAGTGAAATTTGAGGATGCCCTGTGAAAGATAAGGCATTCATTACTGAGATGCTAAAGAATTTCTAATAGATAGGTCCCACTATGAACTGTCCCTCCTTTCAGTCAAATATTCATGCACTTAGCTGATCTAGAAAAAAGATAAATACTCCAAAACTAACAATATTATTGTGTTTGACTACTTACAATATGTATTTATTAAGGATAAGAAGCTGATAACGAAGAGCATCATGTTGAGAAAGAAACGGAAAAAAGGAAAAGAGCACGAACCTCTCTAAGTAATGTTGTCATGTGATGCGAACATAGATTTTCATGCCCGTTACGATCACCAGATTTTTCTTTCCCAAAATATCCCTCTCTTATATACCGTACTTTTATGACTGCTTGATACCTGACCGAGCAGGCCCAAGATACAATAATAAAATTTTCTTAAATGAGGCGTTAGAGATTCAAGTGGAACAATATTAGTGCTCTACTATTAAATGTCCTCCTCAACATTAGTGATAGGAAAAACAATTTTCTTTTCATAAGAGTTTGTCCCATCATAAGATTGTGTGCGTGCTTAGTAATGTATTAAACATATGAATTACTTTGGTATTATACTTTGCATTTTTTATATGCTCAATTTCTTGAAGGCATTTGATTTGAGTGTGGTTTAGGTTTTTAAAAGTCGACTTTATCGTGGTTTTTCGTATTGAGTCATTCATGCATCTCATGAATTAGAGCATCCGAGGACTCGAACTCTCTCTGAGTAGATATCCGTTGGAAAACGTGCCCACTAGCTTTATCAAATATGAGACAGGCTTGCTATATAATTATACAAAGGACTCAAATTTGTTAGATATTGTCAATAGTGGGTATAAAATAAATAAAATGGATTGATAATTAATAAATGACACTTTTTTATTCTAATTACTATTTTAGGGATTTTTTATTGAACAATTTATTATCGTTTGATGAATCTGACCTTTCGGGAATAATTGAATGAGATAGCGTTTGGTATTTAATGGTGTCAATGGCTTTAGAACCTTCCACTGTCCTAACTACGAGCAAGTCACCACAATAAAATTGTATGGAAAAAATAACAAGAACTTACAATGCAACACATGCAGAATAATAAGGATGTAAACGGATTGAATTGAATCAGGCAGGGTTTACTAAACGTAGCCTAATAAGAATATTAAACCAAAATTAGAAATCAAATATGCTTAATGAGCCCATAAGGACAGCAAAAATTATGATCATCGAACACGACACAATTAATGAGATATAAATCCCAACACAAGACCCAGCATAAAGGACAAAGTTTATTGTGCCGTAACGATGAGATAAGGCTAAGATAATGATATTTATGTGAATTTACAAAATCTTAACCAGGCCCATCGAGCTATCATCTTAGACATTGATCCAAATATATAAAAACATAAAAACTCTGCTCAATTGAAGCTCACTAAGCTGAGTTACCTCACTAAATGAGCTGCATGGCCAAGAGAATAACCGGGTCAAGATGAGTGAGAGCAGGCAAGTTCTTAAAACTATAGATCTAACATATAGACCATAGTATAATCGGGCCAGCCTGGTCCATTAGCAAGCTCATTTAGCTCCACCTTCCAAAAGGGCATTTTAGTACTTAGTGTATGTCATTCTTGATATTCCTTAGTTAGAAGATATATATCATTTTCATTACAGATCTAAACTTCTCTGACATTCACCATCCTGTACCTATAAATAGACACTCTCAACTGCTTCGTCTTATCACCATCTCAAAGCAATTGAGTCTATTTTGGACCTTTTCTCCCTTCCTTTCCAAGCAAATTCTCTTCCAAACGAGAGAATGTCGAAGAGGCATAACCTACACCAAAGAACAAAAAGCATGTTTGCATTCCCTGAAGACTACACAATTTACCAAACTCCTATTGTTGATGGCAATGAAGCAAGCAAAACATTGCCACCAACAAAGTTGGTTATGATGCCACCAAAACCGCCTGTTGTTGTTGTTGTTGTTGATGAGGCTCGCGTCAAAGCTGATGATAAGATGCCTTCAGGTGCTAGTGCTGATGCTCCGAAAACTGATGCTTGACATTTTTATATTATTTACAGATGTAAGTTGATAGGTTGGAGAAGGTTAAAAGATGATGGATAAGAGATGCATTTCCTGCTATACTTATTTTCATATTATCTATAATCTTTAGTCGATCTTCTATCTTTCTACTTTCATGTGTGAATGGTATGAAAATGTAAGACACCCACTTAGGAGTATGCAAAAGCAATGGGGGTCTATTATGTATCTTTCATGGAGAATAATGGAATGGTTGTATAATAATAAGTGTTATGTTCTGCTAAATGCAAATGAATGAATAGAATTGTGGTGTTTGAGTTAATATGATGTGTGTTTTTTATATGAGCACGCAGTTTGGATGTATGCCCGTTAAAAATTGTTAGATGGTTGTGGTTCAGTGTTTGATTCATACTTGTAACACAAGCTGGTAAAAATGGATGCAGCATGCATAGCCTTCCACTCGTTTGCAATAATATACACGGAGATATATGACCATTTTTCAGTATCAATATCAAAGCTCCACTCTTTTTATGGTGGATAATAAAGATAATAACATGACGAAGCATGACTTGGGTATTGGTGATTTGGTTTGATTAGCTAAGCCATAGATAATTTTTTAGGGGATTTGATATATTAATTTCTCTTAAACCCTACTTTTCTATTTTCATGACTGAAATTGAACTAATGTTATCAGATACGTTTGACTCTAGTTCACTTTTTTTTTTTTACTTTTATGCGCTATATCCAATGATATCATGAGATCCAAATGTTAAAAGTTGAAAAGCCCATATTTTAAAAAATCTAGATTTTCTTATCTAGACTCGGATCCCATGATATCATGGGTTTTTAAACTTCTTACATTCGGATCCCAGGACAAAGAAGTAAAAAGAAAATATGGAACAAAGTCAAACGAATCTGGTGGTATTAGTATGTCAAATCCCCTATTTTTTAATATGTTTTACTTCTAATATGAATCTAGGCAATAGTTATTTTGAGTTTCCTTATGATGTTTTTTCATTTGAGGGTTGATTTTTCAGATGATTAGTGATTTTTTAAAATAAATACTCCTTTAATCTAGAAAAATGATTTATATATCTCTTCCAATGAAACCCGTGTCATATGAATTTGTGGACGCTATATATTGGTGGATCATACACATTTCTTATTAGATAGAATTTGAACTACTTTAAGATCTTCAAAAGAGTACCTCTCTTCTTCAACACACACATATAAACTCTCTTGATCGGATGTTTCTAATTTTTTGCACACAAATTAAGCAATATGCATGTATATTTGATTTTACTTTACTTGACCACACATGTGACAACCTCACCTAATAATTTCCCTTCAATGTATATAACCATTTGCCTTTAGCTTCTATTTGTGCACATCACAATTTAAATTCCAACACATACACTCCTTCCAAAAATTTTGTAAAATGACACAAAAAGGCACTAATTAAACATGTGTTTCATGTCATTCAAGTTTCTTAGCTTTTCCTTAGAATGTCAAAAGTGTCTTTACACATCTTTTATTTTTCCGTATGGCAACTTTTGGAAATGTCCTATTAATAATTTAATACAAGCAATTGTGGCATGGATATGGTCCCTCACACCATACTATGTATGTATATGTATGTATGTAATTCGGATATACGCTAAAGGGTGCTGGACATACAAGCACCATCTAAATTTCTCTCGGGCTTCAAAATTATAGCGCGAGCCCAATCAGAAAATTTTTATATTGAGTTGCAAACTTATAACAGTTTTTTTTTTTTTTTTTAAGAAATGTGGTAAATTACATGTTAACTGCAGTTTTAGATAAAAGTGATTTTTCATAAAATGAAGACCACATAACATGGATCCAAAAGTCATTTATATCTTCCCCATTTCCGTTGATACACGTCTCAAGTAGATTAGAACAATATTATTGGTCGTTGGATTGGATGCACATGAAAAATGTAAGTAACCTGTGTTTGGTTAATCCAACAGCAAATCCAACACCAATAGATTGACTTAATATAGTTACTGGTAAAAACTATACATCTAGTAGGATGTTTAAATCCCCTAAAAATAAGCTCCTTCGTTTGAAAGGAACACATGAAATCATTTTAATTTGACGTTACTAGACGATACCATGTGCTCGAGTTTATTACATTGTGATCCATTGAGCCACATTTACTCTGTACATGCACAAGGTTATCCCTAAAAGATAAGGGCATCCATTATAACATATCACCAGCAAAGGCATATGCCTATGTAACTCAAAACAATTGTGGATTAAGATGATAAGGATTGTAATTAATTACTATTATAATATATTAAGAAGAATGGTTTTTGGATTGGATTTTGACCGACGGTTATAATTTTATTATATATATATATCAATTACCTGCTTTATCTCTAAAAAAAAAAACTATTTGCATTATCTCTTTATCAAAACTATCTATCTAAACTCTATCATTCCCTTTCTACTCCATTTCTTCTGTTTTCTTTCCATGCCACCCGCTCTTGGATTACATAAAACACAGATAATTATTCTAGTCAAGTATTATAAAAAGACAGATACAAAGACTAGAGGCTTTTTTTATTTATTTTATAAATGATTATCGCTCAAATTGGAGAAAAACTCAATGCATTAAAAAGGAAAATTAGAATTAAAAGGTTCATTTACCACGAAAATAGAAAATGAAATAGTAAAAGGTATTCATTTTTAAGATTTTTATCTGGTTTCGTGAGTCTCTGTCACAATCTTCATTATATTTTTATGAAATATCAAGATATTAATTATCAAGAAAATAAATATTTTTAAAACTATTATGTTAGTATTACGTTAATTTGCGATTTTAATTCCAATGTTTTAAATACTATGATGTTTGCATGGAGAAGGACATTCTGCTTGTAAAATTATTTCCCAAATCAGCTCTAGGAATCATAAATTACCTTTTTTATTTATACCCATACAATTATCGGGCCCCGCCATTGGTTGATTTTTCACCATAAAATTGATCACATCCACATGAGATCTCAAGATCTCGGCCCGCCATGAGGCTGGCTTTGGATTTGGACTGTCTTTGGGCCTATGGTCCATTGGACCAAGCCTTTTTATTTTGGGGTCAATAATTAGTTAGTGACTATGCTTGAAGTTAGTGAGTCAATCTGACTATGCTTGAAGTTCCAGCTGATATTAAGCACAGAGGCACATGAAGCAAGTCCAACTAGTAGTTGTTGGAATGTTGTTGCTGGCAAGAGATGGGCTGGGTTCTGAGAGAGGGAGAGGGAGAGGGAGAGGGAGAGGGAGAGAGAGAGAGATGGGCTGGGTTCTGGGAGAGAGAGAGAGAGATGCATGGAGATGGAGTGGGGCAGCAAAACTGCAAAAGGGTGAGACTTGCAACAAATGTGGGGACAAATCAATTGAACAAATCTAATTTCTTTCTTGAGCCAATCCTCACTTTTTTTATTCTCTATCGGAAGGTTGGGAGGCCCATAGGAAAGTCGGGTAAAACTCCCATGTAGTCCAGTGTGGTAGTGCAGTTTTGAACTCACAACCACCCCAGTGTGGTAGTGCAATTTCGAACCCACAACCACCGAGTACAAACCGTGGTTTTAGGTCAACTGAGCTACCCCTCACTTAATTTCAAAATTAATTAACCCTAATTTGACCTTTTTAAGTATACGTGATAAGTAGCAGCCCCAACGAAGAATCTTTACTTTAAAAAGTTGTATAAATTTGAGTACGTAAAATTAAGCATTCATTGAGAAAGCACAACCATATTCTTGGCCAAGTCCGAGTTGATTCAGATCAGTGCGTGGCGATTTGAGTTACAGTCTGATTCACACCTTAGCTGAGTCCATTGGAAAAAAACAGGCCAGAACTACTACTGTTGTCCACTATTTCAACGGTGTGGGAACATGTGCAGTCTTTTGGAGCTCCTCTTGCATTGAAATTATAGGATAATCAAATGTGACCAACCTACTATTAAGACACAGGTCCCTTCAAAATTTTAGATTGCCCAACTTCTAAATTAGAAGCCTAAGCCTGGCTCAAGCGTGAGCCTGGCTTGGAGTTGCTGACTTGAGCCTAGCCTACATGGAAATGTTGTAGTCCGACCCTGATCCATGTTAGACTTACAAAACATTAAAAAAAAAAAAAAAAAAGCTTCTCACCATGTCCTAAGCCAACTCAACTGGTCTGGTTATATCACATTCCGTGATAGGTTATGGGTTTGAGCCTCCCTATAACTATTCCCTCCTTTATAATTATATATGTATATTTGCGATGGGCGGGTATTCCGGATCTCAACCACTGAGTCCAAATAAAAAAAAAATCTACGTACAACCAATTTATTATAACCTAAACCCCATGCCCGGCCCTCTCACATTTTGATTGGACCAAACCTTTAACTTTATTCTCTCTTGTATTCGCCATTCACTTCACTCCGCGGGAAACTAAATTTGCCAAATAAGTGATATTGTGTGTATTTATTGTGATTTGTTATTATTGCATTTAGACGTTAATCAAACATGCCCATCCATCATTGTGTGGACTAGCGCCCCAACCAATTTCTAAAAAAAAAGGAAAAGAAGTATCGTTTTGCAATCTTACCACCTTATGTATAAGGGGGATAGCTATGCAAGATTTCCTCCGCTCGGAGGGGAAGAAAACTTACAAGTAGCACTTTACTACGGTATGTACCAGCGGAATAGCTGCAAATGCAGGTTTTCCTCATCTCAGACGGGAGGAAAACTTGCAAATGGGACGAACTTCAGCGCCTATGCATTGCAAATGCCTTTACCACCTTTTGTAAGGGCGGAATAGCTGCAAATTCAATTTTTCCTCCTCTCAGACATGAGGAAAGCTTGTAAATGGGACTTTAATGCCTATACAAATCGCAGTAAATCTGCATGAGTGCCCAAATTCATTGCAAGCCTTCCCATTTCATCTAACATAAAATCAAATAATCAATAGTTCCATTGCTTCTTGTAGTCTATATCTAGTGAACTTCCATCTGATAATGGAGTGGCCAATTGCCACGAGGAATGCAAGTTAGCCAGAAACTGCAAGGGGCTGAAAACATATGATTTAATAGTGAATATAAAAACCCTTTCATGATTTTCTATGAAGTGAGTCTTTCAAACACTTAAAAAAAGTATTTATATGAAAATCATTAAAGGGATTTTTTAAAAAAAGGGAAAAGCTCAACATCTATTGCAGTAATAGGGAGAGGAGGGAGAGAGCTAAAAGATTTGCATTAAAAATTTGGATGTTTCCCCTCCCTCCTCAAGTAATATCTAATCTGCAACACAATGAAAGACTAACCATTTAAGCTAGCCAAGGTTTTATCATTTTTATCTTTCAAAAATAGAAAACTAACTCAAATGGCTAGATAAAAGATGAGACAAAGTCTTGTGAATTTTCTTCAGATCAAAGGCGGCTAAGATGTTTGGAAGTTCTCAAAAGAAGCTCTTATTTCATCTTTTAGAGCTAATTTTGATTCCATAGTGTTACATAAACCCTTAATTGCATCTCTCATTTTATTATAAGCAGAGGTTCATACTCTGTAAATATAAGGAACGGGGGCCTTTTGGCATAACACGATTAAAACTTTGGTCAAGTATAAGGTCCAAGTTCTACTCTATTGATCTAAATTAAATATGAATTCATGCTCATTAGGCGCCCAAATCATTTGCATCAGAATGCTTAACCACACGCTTATGCATCGTTGAGGAAAATTTGCCTTGCACTGACCTGGCCCTCCCAAAAACATCAGCCAAAAACATCAGCTCCATCCTTCCAAATATGGCCAGAATCAAAATTAGTAAAACATATCACAAATGTCACATTAGATCAACCGCATTGCAAAATCGGTTTCTTTCATCCTCCAATAAGAGATCACAAAATACATTTCGGTCCGTTTGATCATTTTACATATAAATTAAAGTATTTGAAAACATCAAATCAAGAGAGAATAAAATATAACGGATTATGATGATATTTTATTTTTAGTTATTTGATATGAAATCTTTTTTATTTTTTATATAAAAAAATATAATTTTTTGTCTTTTAGTGGAGAAATGAGGTTAATTTTTACTCTTTTTTTTTTAATATGAAATGGATTTTGAATTAAAATACTATTGATGTGACCCCTTGTCTGAAAAACGAAAGCTTTACTTGACTTTTACTAATCTAGTAAAGTGCCAAACAAGAGCAAGACGTATTTCATATCTAGAAACACTGGAACAGATCATGGTTATTATGCTAACACCCACAACATAAATAAGTTCAATAGCATTAATAACATTTAGGAACAGTTAAATTGAAACGAGGAAGAAAGACAGGACAATTGGAAGGAAGCTACAGAGGCTTGAACACAGTAAAAACAGCCATGACAGCTTCCTAGCACCTGCACATAAGCACATGCATGAATCAAAGCAGACCTCTCCGTCGCTTGTAGTCGCTGACTGTCAGTGTCAATGCATGCCTTCTACCATCATTCTCCGGCACTCTGAATCCAATGGTCGCCTCTATCTTCTGCTTCCTTGCCATGAAACCCAAATGGGCCCCTTGAGGCCCACCATACTTCTGAAGTCCCGCCAATGATATTGGCAGATCAAAGTCGTGTTGTGAATTTAGCTCCGTCCCACCGTCAAGGGGAGCACTTGTGTCCACTAGTTTCCCTGCATCAGCAGCTGCTTCCAAAGCAGCCGCCGTTGCAGCCACACCGGCCTCCGACAATGGTCCTGCTCCCATCCCATTGGTTGCACCTGGACCAATCGCAACAGTTGCATTCCCATTTGCCATCACTGCTGCGGCCTCCTCACCGCCTCCCTCAGGCTTCGACACATAGTAGTTTCTCGATCGTGTCCATCTCCTTGAGAAAGGGTCGTAACCGGCCTCCCCAGCTTTCAGGCTTGTGTTTACTGGCTTTAGCTCTGAGGCATTCTTGAAGTTCTCTGCGCGATTCTTCCTATTCATCTCTGCCAGTCTCACAGCCTTGGAATCCTTGTCCTTCGCCTGCCGAGATGCCTCCAGCTCCTGCAGCCTGGCCCTAATCCTCTCCACCTCTGCATCATCCCGCCGACTCTGTGCCACCTCCATCTCCCTCCTCAGTCGGTCCTTCTCAGCTGCAACATTAAATGGCTTAGATGAGGCAGACTTCTTCTCTTGCAGCATCTGCTTCACTGTGGCTGCCGAATAGACAAAGGTGTTGGTTTTCTCTATTGCCTCTCTTTTATCGGTCACTTCCTGAATGCTTGGCATCCTTCCGCCACTACGCTCCACCTCGCGCTTCCACTCATCGAACTCCTCCTCTAGGGGGGGTGAGTCTGAGACTCGGGCCATCTGCCAATTGGCAGCTGTATTCTCATTGCCCCAGAATACATTCAAGTACTTGTGTGTAGTCCGGTTCTCAAGCTTATATGGTTTGTTTGGGTCTGATGCATCAACATGCCGAACCATGCAAAGCCTATAGATGCTCCGTCCAGACCTCATCCCGATCCCAACTCTTACAAAGCAACCTACAATAAGTTCTTCAAAGAAGGGCTCCATGAACCACTTTGCCAGCTTAGACCTACGGATTGTAATGTCTCTGATATTCTCATACTTTGGCACTGATGAGTTCACATCATCATCACTTCCTCCTCCCAATTCTCCACCACCCACTGAACCCTCATCTTTGCTATCACCCCCACTCCTACTTTCACTACTACTTGAATCGCTAATAGCGCCTGCAGCTGAGGGCTTCCGTCGGACAGGAGAAGAATCCCTACCAACACCTCCACTACTGACTGCATCTCTTGTTCTACGTAGACCCTCTGAATCCTGCTGCTTCTTTCGCTTCGCACGCAGCTCATTTAATGCATCTTTCTGAGGCTTGTTGGACTTGTTGACAGAGGATCGCCCACGAGCCAATAGTGGAGGAGATTTCTCTTTTCTTGATCGAGTTGTCTTCTTCTCACTGAGAGATGATGCTCCTCTTGCCTTCTTCTTCAATTGCCGGTCATTTTTCCTGTCAGCTCGTTCTGAAAGAATCATCTCACGTTCGAGTTCAGTCATACTTTCAAGCTTTTTCTTGTCTGCAGCATCTTTGTAAAGATCACTTCCAATGGAAGACATGCTGTGTGAATCATCACCACTGTGATCCCCATGATCATCATCTTCATCATCACCGCCATGGCTGCTCCAATCATCATCTCTCTCAGTAGATTCGAACCTCTTCTTCAGAGGAACTTGAGATACTGAAGGTTTTCTATTGGTAAAAACTGGGCCATCTGAATCATCATCATTAGAATCACCCCCATCATCAGAATATGAACCTTCTCTCTGCCTTTTCGATTGGGGACGGGAGTGTTGTTTCCTGCCAGAACCAGTTCTACCTGCAGCCTCGAGGAGCAAGTTTTCCAAGTCTGCCATGATATTCTATTTCTCCTCGTACACTACACAAGGTTTATATCTCTAAAATAGCCTGCAAAAGTAACACTTGCTAAATTGAGTATAGATGACATTTGAAAATGAAATAATAATAATGATAATAATAAATCCAAAAGTATAATGTCAGCAGAAATGGAATGAAGGAATAACCAAACAGGAACATAATTATATGCAGCCTTTAAGCCAAAAGAGGGTTGGAATGAAGGAATAGCTGAATAGGAACATAACTATCTGCAGCTTTAAGCCAAAAAAAGAGGAGGGGGAGGGGGGGGGGAAGGATTGTAATCACAGTTCTCCCTCCTCACACGCACAGACGTGGACTTGGAACCAGCACGTGGTGATAAACAACATATGGCAGAGGAGAAGAGAAAAAAGATGTGTGTTTGTGCGCACACAAATAAACACTAAAAAGAAAAAGTCCTAGTCAATGTAATTTATATAATCATTAGCAAGCATCTATATCTAGCAACTCAGAAAGGAGACCTAGATCCTACACACGAACGATAAAAGAATCTAAAAATCAACTATAATAGGATAAACCACCTAAACCTCTCAACAAATAATGAATTCATATGCAAGTGCATAAATAAACATTAATATAATCAAAGATGATGATTTCTTGGACAAGTATTTAAACAAATTGTAACTCTATCACACTAAAAGAAAAGGATAAAAAATCAAAGATTGGCGCAATGGAAAGGCACATTTCTAGTATGGGAATGGTTTAGGGATTGAGCGCATGAGAGCTAATTTACTTTTAGTTTCTTTCCCTAAAGCATAAAAGCGATAAAGTGCAACAAAAGTGAATTCTAGAATATAGTAGATCAATATTCAATGTCTATGGATCTAGAATCTTCTATGGTAGGGATGTAAAGGCTAGGTAATCACAATAGTTAAAAATAAAAGTAAACGGGCTTTAACTCGTATCTGTTTCACAGAATGGGCTGTAAATTATGGATAATGTCTGTGCTTTGCACAAATTGACAAAGGGAATGATTATAGAAGGCCACAATCAGAAAAATACAAAAGCAACACTATCCGATAGAGAGAGAGAGAGAGAGAGAGAGAGAGAGAGAGAGAGAGAGAGAGAGAGAGAGAGAGAGAGAGAGAGAGAGAGAGAGAGCATGGAGATCAAGACTGCAATTTGAAGTTTGCAGTAGTCAGTAACTCAATTGCATCCGATGACAAAGGGCTTGGAAAAAGATTCAGGTAAGAAGATGTGTTCGTCATTATCATCGCCATAGTCATCATCATCATTCTCATTTATTATTTGATAAAATGATTCAAACCCGCAACTTCATGGTTAGAGAAACAAAGATGATTCAAACCCGCAACTTCATGGTTAGAGAAACAAAGATGAAAACAAGTGACAGTGATATGGCTGTTTTCCTTTCTGAATTGGCTATGAAACATGGATAATACAATAGAAGAAAGTGCTCTATTACATTTTTATACTTCTAGATACTTCCAATAAATAAATTCCATGTTTGACACTCCATTGATGTTCCTATATGCAGTAACATACGAGTGTGCATGTGTATTCTAGCTATCTGACTTATAACATACTCTATTCTTATAATTTATAAATACTTGTATGTAAACCACAATATACAGTTAGCATATAATATTTTAAGATATTTGGCCAGAATCCAGATTGTATTGGAGCATCAGGAATGTTTTCAAGCTGCATAAATATCAGAAAATTAGTACAAGCGATGAAAAGGGTTGAACTCATTTGGGACTGAAGAAGTTTTACAAAGACATGCAATCAGTATGAATTTGGTTGGCTTCCATCCTTCTACAACTAGCTACATGGATGAGAGATGACAAATCACATCCCATAGGCCCATCCGACTAAAAACTACTTGTAGTATCTATGCATCCAAAATCGAAATAATTCCTTTTCTGACTAAGAAATAGGTTACAAATCCAAAAAAATAAAAAATAAAAAATAGGTTTCATTTTATACATTTCATTCATTCAAATTGCGAACTTCATTTGAAAGCAAAAGAAGTTGTAAAAGAGAGGGAAAGGGATGAGCTTTAAAGGACCTCAATCCCATGCATTGCAATACATGTTACCAAAATTATAATAGTTGTGAGAGTGAAAGTTTATCCACGCAACATAGGCCAATAAAAAGAAATGTCTATGTACTATTTTCTAAGAGAATATCAAGTGCTGCTGACATCCTTTTCATGGTCAGATTTGCATCCATATTCAGGGCTTTGACACAGTAGAAGACATTTTCAGTGTTATTGGTACAGAAAATAATTTAACATTGAAATATTGCATTACATGTGTTTGTTTGCAATTTCTAAACAATACAACATATTTCAGCTTAACTGTTGGTAGTTGTCAAAGATTTTCACTACTGCCTCACTAAATCATCTATAGCACATCAACAGCATCAGAACCCCCATCTATACCCAATCACAACTGCCAGCAAAGTATTGGGTTTCAGCTTTTAGAGAAATGTAGTTTCAATTGACTTTTCTAATTTAAAGTTTATATTATTATTATTAATAGTTTTGTTCTTGTTTTTTCAACTTCTTTTATTTTTTTCACCAATCGCAATGTTTACCTTCTTACGCAAAACTAAAAACATAAATATTTATGTTAATTGATAAAAGTTTCGGAAGAGAAATGCTATCCCCACTCGGACCAAGACATAACTTTTACCAAAAGTTTATTGTGATATTTTTGTTCAAATAGCAATTAACGTCAATCAGGTATTGGAAGTGTTTTTAGAGATAGTGCTGGTGTTAAGCTTATCTCTTTTTGGGGTCCTTCTAGTTTCATAACAGTGAATGAAGCCGAGTTGCTTGCCCTCCGGACAAGTCTTCAAGAAGCTGAAAAGATGGGTTTTAGGAAGTTCATTGCAGAAGGGGGCTCTTTATATGCCATACGATGGGCTTTTAACAATATGAATTTTAGGAAGTTCATTGCAGAGGGGGACTTTTTATGTGCCATAAGATGGGCTTCTGGTTCTTCTAATCCTCCTTGGCGCCTAGCGGATTTGTGTGACGAGGTGGCGGTATTGGCCTCCAAGCTTAAGTTACCTTTACTCGCATTAAGCGGTCTACGAACGGGGTTGCTGACGCTCTAGCAAAAATGGGTGTTGGGGGCGACAATCTTGTAATTGATAACTGTATCTCGCTTGTTGTGTGAGCGGCGGTTTTGGGGTTTGGCTTTTCCTTTTCTTCCTTTTTGGTTTCCTTCGTTGCTTTTCAGTACATGTCACTTATGCTAATTTGCTTCTAATAAAATTGCGTTATCATTCCAAAAAAATTAACAATTAAGGTGAAGCAGGGTCAAGAACAATGAGTCTCTTTATATGATAGTTCCTACAAAGGATCGAACTAATGACGTATATAATACTTGAATTATCGATGTAGATGCTACATAATTGGTTCTCAACCTTTAGGGACTATTGTCATTCCGAAATTGTAAAATCCTAATTTCGATCAAATCGCAAACATTGCAGAGGATTTGGCCCCCAATGGAGTGGAATGGAGAAATAAAATCCATGTAGCTGACCCTAACATAGTTGGGACAAAGGCTTTGATGATGGTGATGATTAAAGTTTAAATTCTCTTTCCCATTTTTATCTCAGTTTTCCTTTTCTGTATATAAGTTAGCTAAAATGTACCCAAATAAAACACCCTCATCAACCTTAACAAAACCCCTAGTCATCCTCAAAACTCTAACAGAACCACCAAGTCAAAATCCCAATCAAAAGATACCGAAACCTCTTATATATATATATATATATATAGAGAGAGAGAGAGAGGAGAGAAAACGCCTAGGGCCTGCCTGCTTCGCAACTACTACGTATGCATTAAACTAATGCATATGTAATGATTACAAACACCCAGGGACTGTTTGTTTCACAAATAATACATATGCATTTGAAAGAGTGTAAAGAATATACATATGAATATGAATTGATTTCCTTTGTTTGTTTGTTGTTACTAATTACATAGCTAATTCCTATGTAACACAAATTAGTAAATTACTTTGTTTATTTCACCCATCGAATTCTCATGTAAATCTTTCACATTTTTAATAATCATCTATTCAAGTAATATGAAGATCAAACTTTTTAACCCCCAACTTTCCCAAAGTCCTAACCCCAAATTTCACAAATTCTCAAAAAAATCCCTAATCAGCTGAAACCTTAAATCCCCAAAATCCCAGACCCTGAACCCTAATCCCAAAATTCCCCTTAATTTTCGAAACCTTAAACCACCATAGACCACTGCTACATCGCTGTTCTCAGCCGCAACACCTGCATCTTCGTTCTCCCTCTCGTTGCAACCATGCAGCACGTGAAGAAGGGCCGAAAACCCCCATCCCCCTCTTTATTTCCTTCTTCTGTGCAGTTGAAAACCCCCTTCTCCTGTCCCAACAAAACAAAAAAATCTACTCTAACTTTTCTAGCCAAAATTAGACAAGTAAACCTAAATCCGAATATAAACCACAGAATGAAAGAGCTGAAACCGTAATCCATCTGATGCTAAAACAATCATTAAGGTCACAAAAGACACAGAAAAATCCAGATTGAGCCGTAAGTGTAGACCCAAATTCAGTAACCCTAGAACATCCAACACAAACCTGTATCTTGCATGCGTTAGTATCTACAGTTTTGACAAGAAAGAAATAAATTTATGATATATGACCATGAACAAAACTTCTCTAATTGTTGATTCTTCCATTCTCATCAGTTAAAACAATTGAGAAAGAGAAATAGCTCATGTGAATATGCTTGGGAATTGGGATGGAATCATTGAAAGCTAGAGAACCTCAAAAGACACAGGAAACTAATATACCTCTTTTTTTCCTTGTATTTTTTAGGGATTGGGATTTAGGTGTTTAGAAAGACGGATTGGGATTCTGGGATTCTGGGAATGGGATTGGGATTTAGGGTTTGGTTTGGCCATTTAGAGAGAGAAAGAGAAAGTGATTGTGTGTGTGATGCAGAGAGAGAGAGAGAGGAATACCTGGAGTGGTGGGTGCCTGCTGGAGAAAGAGGGTGGATTTTGAGAGAGCGTTGAATGACTCGATGAGGAGAAGAGAGGGATGTTTTAATAGAATGCGGTTGGTGTGGGGGCTCGATCGCTGATGGCTTAAAAGTGTCATGGGACAGGCGGCCCAAGCTCTTTTTTATAGGCATAGTAGTTAGAACTATTTATTCATTTCTCGGCCTTTTGGCTTAAGATAAAGAACAAAGTAAAAACTTTCAAATCGCAATATTTCTATTGTAAACTCCATTCGTGGTTTTAACTCCAGCCTACATCTTTTAATTCATGGGCTGTGATGGGTCAGGCCCAACCCGGATTGCGGTAAAGAGTCAGGTCCAGACAACCCGATCCGTCCAAGGTCATGGGTCAGGCCAGTTTAGCTCAGCGGATATTCGAAACTCGTTGAAGGAAGCCTCGTCACGTCAAGGCCTCCGAGTCATCACAACGAAGTCCTCCCCTCACCCGCTCTTACCAAATCTCGCGAAGAAACTCTCACCTGCCCTCCACCTTGCTCGTTCCTCGAGGACACGTCTGAGGCTCCAAGCCCTCCGCCTTACTCGTTCCTCGAGGACACGTCTGAGGCTCCAGGCTCCAGAGAGACGTTGTTGCGCTCCAAGCCCTCCGCCTTGCTCGTTCCTCGAGGACACGTCTGAGGCTCCAGGCTCCAGAGAGACGTTGTTGCATCCCATCTGTTGGGGAATGGTTATAAATTCAGGGTCTCCTCATCACTTGAGGGGCAATGATTAAAATCTTACTCACCTCTCCCTCGCTTGTAATCCACCTTATCAATCAAAGATCACCATATTTAAAGTGGACGTAGGTCATACAGACCGAACCACTATAAATTCTCTCTCTCTCTCTCATTCATTTACTACATTTCCACCTAGCATTTATTACTTGACCGGTGGTGTCCGAAACCTATCTTTGGCATCATCAGTTTGGCGCCGTCTGTGGGAACCGAACAAAAGTTCTCATCCTATTTTAAGAATTATGGTGATCAGCACAAGATCCGTAAGACGAGAAGACAATCCCGTCCAAGCTACAGATCCGGATCCTTCCAGGCGCCCGGACTCCCCTACCCAGGGAAATAATGGTCCTCCACCGGGTAACCCCTCTCTGAATACTCTCCCCCCTGCACCGACTCCACAGCAGATGCTGGAAACCATGCAACAGCTGTTGGCCCAAAACCAACAAATCTTGCAACTCATGCTGGCGGGACAAGGAGGAGCACTCCAGGGTGGAGCACCTCACCCGGGCGCCCATCCCCCGGGCGCCCATCTCCCAGGCGCCCAGGATGGAGCACCCCTCCCGGGCGCCCATCTCCCAGGCGCCCAGGATGGAGCACCCCTCCCGGGCGCCCATCTCCCAGGCGCCCAGGATGGAGCACCTCTCCCGGGCGCCCGTCTCCCAGGAGCCCAAGACGGAGCAGCACCACACCAAGGCGCCCATACTCTCGGCGCCCAAAGAAGAGCACCTCACTTGGGCGCCCCTCATCATGGCGCCCAAGGTCGAGGACCACATCATGGCCTCCATGGCCGAGGAGCACATCAGAGCTTCCGTGACCACGAAGTTCCTCCACCCCCTGGTAGAGCCCATGGAGGGTTACCACCTCGACCCTTCCCTCAGGACGAGGAGGATTCTCACTTCCAAGAAGGGGGAAGTGAGAATCACTGCATGGAAGATGAAAGTTATTTCCCCGGTCCATCCAGGGAGCTTCACAGTCACTGGGAGGAAAAAATCAAAGAGATGCAGAATCAACTGGGCGATGTCTTCAATGCAATGAAGGCCCAGGCACCGGAGACTGTGGATTATCTAGTCGGGCGGACGGATACACCGTTCAAACCCGATATAGTACATTACCCACTTCCAAGGAAGTTCAAGATGCCGTCCATGGAGACCTTCGATGGGAGGAAGGATCCATTAGACCATCTTGAAACTTACAAAACCAGGATGCAGCTCCATAACATCCCTGACGAGATAATGTGCAGAGCCTTTCCAACCACTTTGAAAGGTTCTGCCCGCCTGTGGTTCGCAAATCTCCCCTCAGCATCCATCGCCACCTTCGGAGAGTTGAGCAAGTCTTTCGTCTCGCACTTCATAGGTGGGCGCCGCCACCAGAAGCCCGCAACACACCTGCTTAGTATAAAGCAGGAGGAGAATGAAAGCCTAAGGAGTTACCTCACTCGTTTTAACGAGGAGGTACTCCAAATCGAGGAGCCCGACGACAAGGTCTCCATGACGGCTTTCCTTGGAGGCCTCCGTTCCTCGAGCTTTCTCTTTTCCGTAATGAAGCGCCCGCTGAAGAGCTTCTCGGAACTATTGGCCAAAGCCCAAAAGTATATGAATGCGGAAGACATCACCAGGGCAAGGCGCGGAGAATCCTCCAGAGCGAGCAATAAGGGAAAAGAGAGGAGCAGAGACGAGAAGAAGGAAGCTAGCAACAAGCGGAGCAAGACAGAGAGAGTACCTGTCAGAGACCGGCTTGGTCCCGCTCCGCAAAGGGACAGGCTGGCGTTCACGCCTCTCACGGCCACGGTGGAGCAGATCTTGTTCCAAATACAAGATGACCCAGCCATAAAATGGCCAGGAAAGATGAAGTCTCCTCCGAATCGGAGGAATCCGAACAAATACTGTCGCTTCCATCGCGACCATGGCCATGACACTGACGACTGCTACGAGCTCAAACGCCAGATTGAGGATCTCATCCAGCACGGCCACCTACGTCAGTATGTTGCCGGCAAGGGACAAGCACCTCCACCACCTCCACCTCACAATCAGGAAAATCAGCAACCGATCGGAGAAATCCGAACAATTTCTGGAGGGCTAACAGAGTCGTTCTCGGCCATGAAGGCCCATGCCAGAAAGGCAAGGCATCCTGAGGAGGCACGCCCGTCCAAGGCGCCAAGGCATGGAAATAATGAAGTTATATCCTTCTCAGACAAGGATTTGGAGGGGATCCAGCACCCTCACGACGACCCTCTAGTGCTCACGATGACGGTCGCCAATTTTCAAGTGCATAGGATCCTGGTAGACAGTGGAAACTCTGCAGACATTCTGTTTGTAGAAACTTATGACAAGCTGAGGCTGGGACGGGAAAGGTTGCAGCCCGTCAAGTTTCCTCTCATCGGCTTTTCAGGAGAGAAGGTGTATCCCCTTGGGGCAATCACACTGCCAGTCACAGCCGGGACTGCGCCTCGAACTTCCACAACAATGGTCAATTTCCTGGTGATTGACTGCGCATCGGCTTACAATATCATCCTGGGGCGTCCAACTCTTAATGCCTTAAGAGTGGTCCTCTCTACGTTTCATCTCATCCTCCGGTTTCCAACTCCTAATGGGATTGGAGAGGTAAGAGGGAATCAAGTAGCTGCAAGGGAATGCTACGTCTCCTCTATGAAAGCCAAGAAAATGCAGGAGGCGTTACAAGTCGAAATCTCGGACCCAAGAGATGAAACCACGGCAGAGAGAGGAGAACCAGTCGAGAAGCTCACCTCAGTGCTCCTGGATGAAGACTTCCCAGCCAAGAGAGTACATATTGGCTCTTCTCTCCCTGAGGATCGGGCCAGCCAGCTGACAGACTTCTTGAGAAGTAATATGGATGTTTTCGCATGGTCGCATGCGGATCTTGAAGGGATTGATCCCGACGTCGCAACCCACCGCCTCAATGTCGACCCTGGCTACAAGCCTGTCCGACAAAAGCTTAGAGGGGCCTCCACAGAAAGGGCCCAAGCAATGGACAATGAAGTCGGAAAGTTGCTGGAGAACGGGGCTGTCAGGGAAGTAGCCTACCCTGAATGGCTCTCAAATGTTGTGATGGTGAAGAAGTCCAGCGGAAAATGGCGCCTGTGCGTTGACTTCTCGGAGGTTAACAAAGCGTGCCCAAAGGACAGCTACCCCCTACCAAGGATTGACCTCCTCATCGACGCCACAGCAGGTCATGAACTACTCTCGTTTTTGGATGCATACTCTGGATACAACCAGATTAGCATGCACCCCCCGGATCAGGAGAAGACATCATTCATCACCCCGAAAGGAACCTACTGTTATAGGGTCATGCCTTTCGGACTGAAGAATGCGGGCGCCACCTATCAACGTCTAGTGAACAAGATGTTCCACTCTCAAATCGGGCGGACCATGGAGGTTTACGTAGACGACATGCTGGTGAAGAGCCTCGCCGCAGCCGACCATATCGCCCATCTGCAAGAGGCCTTTGACACTCTCAGGCTTTTTCGCATGAAATTGAATCCTGAGAAGTGTGCCTTTGGTGTAGGATCCGGAAAGTTCTTAGGTTTTATGGTCGACCAGAGGGGGATCGAGGCGAACCCAGATAAAATCAAGGCCATAATAGATATGAAGTCACCCTCTTCCACAAAGGAGTTGCAGCGCCTCAATGGAAGGATTGCGGCACTTAGCAGATTTGTCTCCAAATCTGCAGACAAGTGCTTACCCTTCTTCAAGATCCTCCGCAAAACATTCCAATGGGGGCCCGAGGCTGAAGAAGCATTCCAGAAGCTCAAAGTTTACCTGACCGCTCCCCCTCTCCTCTCGCATGCTACACCAGGCGAAGTGTTGTACCTGTATCTTTCGGCTTCACCCTCAGCCGTGAGCTCTGTTCTCATAAAGAATCAGGATGGAGCGCAAAAGCCTATCTACTATGTGAGCAGAGCCTACCGAGGGGCAGAGTCCAAATACCCAGAGCTCGAAAAACTGGCCCTCGCCCTGATCTCCACTGCAAGGCGTTTACGACACTATTTTCAGGGCCACACCGTGGTGGTAGTAACAGATCAACCTTTGAAAAGAGTTTTGGGGAAACCTGATGTAGCTGGAAGACTTGTAAAGTGGGCGGTAGAGCTGGGGGAGTTTGATGTTAAGTATCAACCAAGGTCTGCCATCAAAGCACAGGCTCTAGCTGACTTCGTAGCCGAATTCACTTATGATGAAAACCAAGTAGATGGAACAGCGGTGCTCACCTCCTTGCTAGCACCACATGACCCTCAAACCCTGGGCGCCCAGCTTCCCTCGGGCGCCCAGCCTCTCCTCCAAGCCCCTGGCGCCCCACTCCCTCCTCAAACCCTGGGCGCCCAGCTTCCCTCGGGCGCCCAGCCTCTCCTCCAAGCCCCGGGCGCCTCACTCCCTCCTCAAACCCTGGGCGCCCAGCTTCCCTCGGGCGCCCAGCCTCTCCTCCAAGCCCCGGGCGCCTCACTCCCTCCTCAAACCCTGGGCGCCCAGCTTCCCTCGGGCGCCCAGCCTCTTCTCCAAGCCCCGGGCGCCTCACTCCCTCCTCAAACCCTGGGCGCCCAGCTTCCCTCGGGCGCCCAGCCTCTTCTCCAAGCCCCGGGCGCCCCACTCCTCCCTCAAACACTGGGCGCCCAGCTTCCCTCGGGCGCCCAGCCTCTTCTCCAAAGCGCCCAGGTACCTCCCCAGAGGTCGATTGCCCCGCCTTTACCGGTCTGGAAATTGTATGTTGATGGTTCGGCAACCACAGACGGAGGCGGAGCTGGCTTCATCCTGATCAGCCCAGATGGTACACCCATCAAGTATGCAGTGAAGCTCCACTTCATTGCATCAAATAATGAGGCCGAGTATGAGGCACTCTTATCAGGACTGAGGTTGGCGATCGAAATGGACGCCAAATCAGTTCTTGCTCACAGTGATTCACAATTGGTGGTGAATCAAATAAATGGCGAATTCGAGGCAAAGGAGGAAAGGATGCAAGACTACCTCAATATGGTCAAAGGATTGGTCAAAAGTTTTCAATGCTTTCAGATCTGCCATATTCCTCGAGGACAAAATGTTGTAGCAGACGCACTGGCTAGGCTCGCCTCGTCATTGGAGGCCTCATCCACAGAACCTACACTCATCGGGCATCAGTTGGAGAGGAGCAAGTTAGATGTAGTGGTTGGAAACATCAACTGTGCATCAGAGGGCAGCGAGCCAAATTGGATGACACCAATAAATGCTTTCCTCCAAGAGGGCACCGAACCAGAGGACCACCTTGAAGCGAAGAGACTCAGAATGAGGGCTTCCAGATACACCCTTCTGCAAAATATCCTTTACAAGAAGGGTTATTGCCTACCACTGCTGCGTTGCCTCTCCCCTGAGGATGCTGATTACGCTCTTCGTGAAATCCACGAAGGAATATGTGGGAACCATTCTGGAGGACGCTCCCTCGCCCACAAAGCACTAAGGCAGGGATTCTTCTGGCCAACCATGGCGAAGGACGCCAAAGAATTTGCTCAAAAGTGCGACAAGTGCCAGCGCTTCGCCACTGTAACCAGGCAGCCACCAGAAGAGTTGACTTCCATTTTTAGCCCGTGGCCTTTCTCCAAATGGGGTATAGATATTCTGGGCCCCCTTCCTTTGAGCAAAGGCCAATGCAAGTTTGTAGTCATTGCCATTGACTACTTCACAAAATGGGCGGAGGCAGAACCCTTGGCCAAGATCACAGACTTCAATGTAAAAAACTTTGTTTGGAAAAACATAGTCTGTCGCTTTGGGATACCTAGCGCCATCGTCAGTGATAATGGCAAGCAGTTTGACAACAAACTCTTCAACACTTTCTGCACCGACCTCCAGATTAAGCAGCCCCACTCCAGTCCAGCGCACCCCCAAGCAAATGGGCAAGCAGAAGTCATGGTCCGAACAGTTCTTCGCAACCTAAAAACCAGGCTCGAAAGGGCGAAGGGTCTTTGGGTTGACGAGCTACCAGGGGTATTATGGGCATACAGAACTACGCCGAGAACCCCTACTGGCGAGACTCCTTTCTCGCTAGCTTTTGGGACCGAGGCAGTCATCCCTGTCGAAATTGGCGTACACTCCCTCAGGGTCCATCTCCAAGACACAATTAACAACGAGGAAGGACTCCGCATCAACCTCGACTTGGTAGAGGAGGCAAGGGAGATGGCCACGGTCCGCAATGCAGAATACAAGCGGCGCATGGCAAAATACTACAACTCGAGGGTGAAGCCTCGTTCCTTTCAGCCAGGAGACCTAGTCCTGAAAAAGGTGATCCTCGCCACTAAAGACTCTCGCGAAGGAAAGCTAGGGCCAAATTGGGAAGGACCATATCTCGTGACAGAAGTAGTAAGGCCAGGCACATACAGAATCCAAAATTCTGATGGTAAGGCCCTGCTCCATCCGTGGAATGCGGAACATCTGAAGAGGTATTACCAGTGACAAGTGGGCCAATGTACAAAAAGCATGAAAATTGTTTATTTCCCATTTCATTGTTCAAAGTAGACTATAAATGAAATAAACATGTTATTATAGAAATGTGCTCCTTTCAATAGGCTATAAATTGCCAAACAAAAAGAAAAATACATATGAGCCTAGTCACTCTCATTATTCCCCTCATCCTCGCCATCATCCTCATAATCACCTGAGCTCCCGCTGCTACCGTCAGGCTCGTCGGCAGGCGCCTCATCAGGCGCCTCACTCGCCTTAAAGCGCGAGAAGTCGATATCGGGAAATGCTGCGGTGATCTTTCTCCGGAGTTCGTCATAACCAGCAATAAATCCATCGGCGACGCTGTTCTCAGCATCAGCCAGGCCGTCCTCCAGGTCATTTTCAGCCTGGATAGCTCTCTCCTCTGCCGCCCTCAGCTCTACCTTCAAAGCAGCCTCTCTAAGCTCTGCCCCCTTTCGGGCCTCCACGAGCTCAGCCTCTCTGAGTGAAGCCCTCTCGCGGTCCTTCACAAACTCAGCCTCTCTGAGTGAAGCCCTCTCGCGGTCCTTCACAAACTCAGCCTCCCTGAGGGAAGCCCTCTCGCGGGCCTTCACAACCTCAGCCTCACTGAGCGAAGCCCTCTCACGGGCCTTCCGTAGCTCGGTCTCACTGAGCAAAGCACCCTCGCGCGTCGCCACTAGCTCAGCCTCAGCCTTGGTCGCCCTCATGTGAGCCGTTGAGAGCTCAATCTCAAGCCTGGTTGCTCTCTCCCGAGCTGCTAGAAGATCAGCATCATAAGTCTTCCTGGCGGCTTCTAGTTCAGCAATTTTTCCTTGACTTGCAGAGAGATCCCTATGAATACCTGCATTCTCCTGTTTCAGCTTACTGAACAACTCAGCCTTCGAAAATAAACATATGGACGATGCAGACATCTGGAGCAAGAAGAAATCAAGAGAAATGAGAATGCATATACAAAAGGAAAACCTGAAGAAAATTCAGACAACCTTTTACCTGAGATAAACCTTCTAGATAAGCATCTATCATCCCCTCTGTGCTAAGGGCGCTGACCCGAGTAATCACGTCACGAGCTGGGAATCTCCAAAACTTCTCTCGAGGAGTCAGCGGCTTGGGACCAGACGGAGGGGCAGGAGGTACAGATGTGGCGGTAGAAACCAGAGAAGTTATAGGTTGATGAGGCACAGCCGCGGGGGCCACTACATGGGTAGTGACAGGAGAACTGGTCTGCGGCCCCACTAGATGAGTGGTTGCAGGAAGATCACCAACCATCACACGAGGAGAATCCCTTCTCGGGGCAATACCTACCCTCGATATCTTGGCAAGATGGGTGTTAGCACTTGCACGACGATCTTCAATTGCCTCCTTGGCCTCGACCAATTCCCTATTGACCACCACTGCGGAAGCAAAATGAATGGTTAGAGACAGAATATCAGGAAAAGGTACGCCTAAGCCACTGAAAGCTCCTTACATTTTCTCTTAGTTGATGCCCGGGAAGGCTCACCCGTCCTACGAGGAGAAGGGTCAACAGAGGGCCCACGATTGCTGTCACTCTCTTTAGAAAAGAGAATACCCAAATCTTTATCTGGATGATCTCTTACAGCCTGCAGTTTCCGTTTTATATCCGCGGAGAGCACAGGTGACTCTATATAAAAAAAAAAAAGAGAAGGAACAAATAAAATGATTGCAAATGAATAATGAGGAGATGGTCATGAGTGGCGTACCACGTCTTTTGGCATCGGTCCACTGTTTGGGCACCAGAGCCCTGTCTGCCTCTGAGGCCCACTCGCCACCAACAAAGAAGAAACGAAATTTCCAGCTGTGACAGTTAGAGCGCAATCCCGTGAGCAGTCTGCCGCCCTTGGGGGTGAAATAATACCATCCCCTATTAGGAGCCGGAGATTCGAATAAACTATAGGCAGCATGGAGCTCCATGGGAGATGCCTCCTCGTTATGTGTTCTCCTCCAAAGCTCGAGAAAACCCAGCATGATTCTCCATCCATTGGGTACTAATCTCCCCGGAGTCAGGTAGAAGTAATGAAGAATTCGACAGACGGAGGGGGGCTTAGGGAATCTCAGTCCAGCTTCAATCATATCCTCGTAAATAACAATGTCACCCGATGCGTCATCACAAGCTGGCTTATCAATTTCGGCCCGGCGACAAATCACGGTGGAAGGAATATGATAAAAAGTGATGATCCTGAAAATATCATCATTGCTGACTGTGGTACAAATGGTACTCACCTTGGGTCTGTCATCATCGCTTACCATTTTTCCTCTAGAACGCGGACGCAACTTGCCCAACGTGTCTGAAGAAGGACTGCCCTCGGCATGACCTCCCCCTACTATTGTTTCTTCCCTGGCCGAGATGCCGAAGGACTGGGCGCCACCTGAGGCGCCAGCTGCTGCGAAACCACCTGAGCCTCGAATACCTGCAAAACCACATGCGCCCCCTGCGGCACCCGGTGCCGCTGCCGCGGCGCCCGGCGCCCCCGCGCCCGCTGCCGCGCCGCCCGGCGCCTCCTCCCCCTCGCCTGCGACGCCCACGACGCCCGCGACGCCCAGCGGCTGCCTCCCCTCGCCTGCAGCGCCCAGCGCCGCCGTGCCGCCCGCGACGCCCAGCGGCTGCTTCCCCTCGCCTGCGGCGCCCAGCGCCGCCGTGCCGCCCGCGACGCCCAGCGGCTGCTTCCCCTTGCCTGCGACGCCCGCGAGCTGGGCGCCCCCTGCGGCGCCCAGCGCCGCCGTGCCGCCCGCGACGCCCTGCTTCCCCTCGCCTGCGACGCCCGCGGGCTGGGCGCCCCCTGCGGCGCCCAGCGCCGCCGTGCCGCCCGCGACGCCCGCGACGCCCAGCGGCTGCTTCCCCTTGCCTGCGACGCCCGCGGGCTGGGCGCCCCCTGCGGCGCCCAGCGCCGCCGTGCCGCCCGCGACGCCCGCGACACCCTGCTTCCCCTCGCCTGCGACGCCCGCGGGCTGGGCGCCCCCTGCGGCGCCCAGCGCCGCCGTGCCGCCCTCGCTGCCCCAGCAGCGCCTGGCGGGCGCTCGCCGTCGCATCGCTCGCGCCGTCGCCTCTTTTGCTGCCTGTCTCCATCTTTCTCTCTCCCAATGGTTTTTCTGCAGAGGCTAGTTTCTTTCTTTTGAAGAAATACTACTCTAGGGTTTATTTTATAGCTTGAGTTTTCAAAGAAGAGTAGCCCAAGCCGGGAGGACTCTCCGAGATACATATCTAAAGGAACTAACAGACAGACAGAGTTACAACCAAGAAAAAGAAAGATTTTTCAGGAAGAAGAGAGTTGGATGCACAGAAAGCCCCACTTTCAAATAATTATCGAACGCGGGACTTTGAGGGGCAAATGATGGGTCAGGCCCAACCCGGATTGCGGTAAAGAGTCAGGTCCAGACAACCCGGTCCGTCCAAGGTCATGGGTTAGGCCAGTTTAGCTCAGCGGATATTCGAAACTCGTTGAAGGAAGCCTCGTCACGTCAAGGCCTCCGAGTCATCACAACGAAGTCCTCCCCTCACCCGCTCTTACCAAATCTCGCGAAGAAACTCTCACCTGCCCTCCACCTTGCTCGTTCCTCGAGGACACGTCTGAGGCTCCAAGCCCTCCGCCTTACTCGTTCCTCGAGGACACGTCTGAGGCTCCAGGCTCCAGAGAGACGTTGTTGTGCTCCAAGCCCTCCGCCTTGCTCGTTCCTCGAGGACACGTCTGAGGCTCCAGGCTCCAGAGAGACGTTGTTGCATCCCATCTGTTGGGGAATGGTTATAAATTCAGGGTCTCCTCATCACTTGAGGGGCAATGATTAAAACCTTACTCACCTCTCTCTCGCTTGTAATCCACCTTATCAATCAAAGATCACCATATTCAAAGTGGACGTAGGTCATACAGACCGAACCACTATAAATTCTCTCTCTCTCTCTCATTCATTTACTACATTTCCACCTAGCATTTATTACTTGACCGGTGGTGTCCGAAACCTATCTTTGGCATCATCAGGCTGTTTGGAAAAATTGCTTGTAAATTAGTGTGGAGTGAAGGGTCAATTTAATTGGAGAGTGTTAATGCCACAATCCAAAATTTTCTTTTGCATTCTTTTTTTACTACAAATAAATCTTGTGTGTGAAATTATCTAAAATGACATCTATCAAAAATCTCTCTCCCCAACTTCTTTCTACACTCACTCACCCCCTCCCCAACCCTAACCCTATGCGGCGGACAGGGCGACATTAAGAGAGAGGGAGAGACGGGGAGGAGTGGGTGGATGGCGGCGCGGCAGGGAGAGATATGAGTGAACCGAGAAAATGAAGGTGGAGGCGTTTAAGTATTTTAAAAAAAATGAGGTGTGTAGAGAGAAATTTTGAGAGTTTTTTAACTTAAGTAGTGCGTAGAGAGAAAGGATGTGGAAAGAGAAGCTTGGGTTGTGGAAAGAGAAGCTTGGGTTGTGGCATTAGCAGCTTTCTTAAATTGTTTAATAAGATTTCTTTAACTTTAGCCAACCTCAACATAGGTGGAACAAAGCTTTAATGACAATAATGAAAGATTCCTTTAACTCGTGAACTACATAAAAATGGTATGCTCAAGTTAAAACAGATTTACTAGTTCAAGTCACTAAGGTGGTGTTTGGTGTCTCTTAAAGTTTCATCTTATTGTCTTAAACTATTTTCAAACAACCTTTAGATTGTTTGGGAACCACTTTTACTGTACCCATTTGGAATGGATTTAAAACATTACATGTCTCTTTCATGTAGTCAACAAAGTGGGCTGATTTCAAACAAACATTTTCGTCTAAAGCGGATAGGCGCTGCAGTGAATCGGACGTCTTCATAGGGCAGTCCGTTCTTTTTCAATTTTTACACATTTATGGGACCCACAACCATGATCTAGACTGTTAGAAATGTGTAAAAGGTCAATTACGACCACCTGTTCAAATCTCAGCCGTTGATCATTATCGGATCTCGAGATATGCGCAACAAACTGTGACACATTTGATGTAATAATCAGGACATTGCGTGCCCCCTCATCACAATCCAAGCCATTCATATTATTTGGAAGATTGAAAACGGTTATGAGCCCAACTTTTAGCTCTAATGTGGTCTATAGATCCAGAAAGTGTGAAAAATCATGGAACCGTTGGATTGCACATATGAAAATCACTATAGAAGATAGTAGAAATTGGACAATCCATGTTTTTTTTTTTTGTTTTCCTTGAATTCTGGACCAAAATGTCACCATCAGAACCGTAGGATATCTAGGGCAGTTAAAGAAAGAATATGAGACCAAATTTGAGTCGTTGATCTATTACAGATCTCGAGAAATTTGCAAAAACGCATGGACTGGTTGGTCAATTATTCTAAAATTTGTGGGGCCCTATTTCATAATCGAAATCATTTGTTCTCTTGATATTACTTAGGTCATCCATGTGGTAAGAAATTAGCCTCAGATTCCTTGTGGATACGGAGAAATTAAAGAAAATTTATTTATGACTGGATTTAAAAAATTAATTTCAATCCGTTATATTGTGTTACCAAACGCACTGTTTCAAGAACATCTATTTCAAATAGGACCCATTTGAAAAGATCTATATCATACAAATGTGTTTCATAATTCTATTAATGTTGGTTATCAATTCATCAATCTAATATGAGATCTACGGGTGAATAAAATTTGTATCCTTACGGAGGAACCGAGCTCATGGACCTCGATTAAAATTTGGTATAAATCCTAGACGTTTTACTTTTTTTTTTATAGTTCTCTTCCTTTTGAAAACATTTTTGCGTCCCATGAATGCATTTACCTATAAATGTCTCTTTTTGGGTGAAAAACAAAGTATTTTTGTTAATCTCGAGTTTAGCTCGACTAGTAATTGCTAAAAGTAAGTCCTATTGACATTTGAACAAGAACAACCTAAATGATGGGCTGACTCAGATTCAGCTGGGTTTGAGCTGTGTTTTTTTTAGGCCTGTGACCTACCTAATTTTTTGTGGGCTGGTTATTAAATGGGTTGGGGTTGTGCATCAATGTGATTAAAGCATGGTTGGCTTGGTATCTTTAGCACAAATGAACGTAATTTATTTGTTATGTTGGACCTACCTACCTAGAAATTAGGGTTGTAAATTAGGGGTGTACAAAAAATCCGTCAATCCGTCAACCCGATCCGATCCGATCCGATCCGCGGATTTTAATCCGATCCGAAGGCCAACGGATTGGTGACGGATTGGAAATTGTGTAATCCGTTAGCAACGGATCGGTGGCGGATTTCATCCTTAATCCGCGGATTCAATCCGATCCGATCCGTTGTCATTAAATATAAATTAAAAAAAATTATATATATAAAATAAGAAAAAAAATGTAAGGAGTCACTAACCTTATGAATAGAATAGACATACAGCTCTCAACTCATGCCCCTTTAATTTGGTGACTTCAAAATTTATGGGTTTTTTCTTCTTTCTTTTTCCATGTAATGTACAGTAACGGATTGAACGGATTAATCCGATCCGATCCGCTCCTCCACGGATCGGATCGGATCGGATTTCAACAATAACGGATTGGTGACGGATTACAAAACCGTCAATCCGAAGGCAACGGATTGGTGACGAATTTGGCCCAATCCGCACCAATCCGATCCGTGTACACCCCTATTGTAAATGGGTACCCGATTCTCCGATTGCCCGAAGGTTCCGACCCGTTAGGATTCGGGTCTGGGTCCTTATTTTGGTCCTGATAAGAAAATGGTTCCGGTTCCGGATTCTTTTTTTGTAACCGATACCTAAACGGTTCCGGTTCCGGATCCACAGTGGCTCAGACCCGTGGACCCGGGGCCCGACCCAATATATACTAACATAAGGTAACTTTATTAACCCTTTTTACTTTTCTACTTTTCTACTTTTCTACATTATGGTTTTCTACTTTTCTACATCTCATTGCCTGTTTGGATGTGATTACTGAGTTTTTGATTAAAATTGTCTGTTATTGATAGACAAAATGTCACATTAGTGTTTGTAGGTACGTGATCCAATTGAAATGTGAAAAAAACATAAATTTTTAAAAAAAAAATACAGGTATTAGTCTATCCGGTTCCGGTTCTGGTTCCCATTATTCTTAACGGTTCCGGTTCCGGTTCCGGTTCCCCTTCTTAGAAAACGGTTCCGATTCCAGTTCCACCCTGGACCCGGACCGGAACCAACCCGTTTACAACCCTAAGCCCATGTATACATGTCCAATAAAATCCCCATTTTAAAGCAAAACCACTAGAAGCCTGGAAGAGTCCCCCTTCCAATTTGCTAGGTCTGTGAGCTGAGGGCTGGGATTTTAGCTCGGGTTTTGCGGAGATTCCTTTTCCGATGGCGCTGTCTTCTGCTTTTCGTCGCGTCCTGAACGGATCCTCAGCTTCTTCTGCTCCCTCGGTCCTTCAATGGGGATTCTCTTCTATCCGCCACAACTCCACCTTGACCACACCCAAGCTCTTCGTCAGCGGTACGTTTCCCACCCAATTCCTAGAAAGTTAAATAATTTCGCGTTTGGGTGATGCATTAGAATTCCTAAAATGGGATGGAAGAGATTCTTGGTTTTGGGGATCATAGAAATCTAGAGATCTTTTTTTAATTATCAAGAAGCCGATTGTGACCTTAAATTGAATGACGTTGAATCAAAGGAAATTCAAATCAACAAGCTAACTGTGTGTGAGAGATTTCTTGCAAATTCTTTCATATAGGGTCACTCTTGCTTTTGTCATATTTGCTTTAGGCCTGCTGAATGCTGATGCTTGAGGGTGCAACTAACAGTTTGAACATTTTGGGAGAACATATTTTTATCCATTATGTTGTGCATTTGGGATTGTGTTGAAACAAAAAATTGTCTTTTTTGTTGTGCTGTCACCGTATAGTATTGAAGTGTGTTAAGTAAATATGTAATGAATTGAGGTATAGACTGCCCCCCCCCCCCCCCCCCCTGATGTGGTTTCGAAGTCTTACACTACCTTGAGCTCCTATGGGTATTGAGGATTAGATTTTTCTATCAAGATATTTGGTCATTGCAAATTGGTATCCATCCAAAGGCACTCTAGATGTTGATTCATAGAAATCCATAGGATTTTATTTTTAACAATATTTGTACTTTTCTCCAACTGATGTTAGTTAAGTTGAATTGACTAATAGAGTGAGTGGTGTGCGAAATATGTATCAAAAGCAGGCTAAGGGGTAAAAGGTACATAGCACGGTAGGAGAGTTAGGTTATTTTGAGAACTCATTTATGAAGGTTGCAGACTTGCATTTCGGGCTCATCTTATCTTTGCAAACTACACCATGCAGGCAATGAACTGATGCCCAACTAGAATCTTTTGCTTGATTCGAGGAAAAAGCCTATATAGTACTGTAATTTCAAATAGCAAGACAAAAGAAACTGTGGGAATAATGGGACTTCTTTTTTAATTATACTCTTTGAAATATATTGTGGACATGCCACACATGTTTGAGTAGCACCGCCTTAATTGTTGCAGGTCTTTCAAGGTTAACGACGGATGAAAACCTGAAAAAGGCATTTTCTCCTTTTGGCCAGCTTCTTGAAGGTATTTGAAATATTAACTTTTACCCCCCGTTTACTTTTACTAACCAAACCACCCCCCCCCCCCCCCCCCCCCCCCCTTCTCTCCTTCCTCCTCCTCCCCTCTCTTTTTTTCTCTTCTTCTATCTGAGAAATCATAGAATTGTGAGTTTTTGGAAACCATGGTTATTTTATCTACATCAGTGATCTGAAGGCCATACCAATAATGGGGAATGTATCAGACCATGCAGATTTAAAGGCCCCAATTCTTCTTCTTTAAAAAAATAAAGAGAGGTTGCTATTGATGGACATTGTGTCAGATGGTTGAAAATGGGCAGGGTACAGGGTGGAACCATGTTGCATTTAAATCTGGTGCAATTCTTAGGGGGATAGATCATAGATCCAGATCTGGATCTGTGGTAACAAAAAATGAACTGTTTCCAGTTCTGGATCCTGGTAAAAAATAGTACTGAGTTCCGAATCCGGTTCCTGTTCTATCTTTAGTTCCAAATTCAGTTCTTTCTCTTATGTCTTCCTTTAAAAAATGTGTACTCATATGATGAGGATGTGCCATATCGAATCTTTGCAGCTAAAGTTATCACAGACAGGGACTCAGGAAGGTCCAAGGGGTTTGGTTTTGTCAGGTACGCAACCTTAGAAGACGCTGAGAAGGCTCGCGAAGGGATGAATGCCAAGTTCTTGGATGGCTGGGTTATCTTTGTTGATCCTGCAAAGCCCAGAGAGCCAAGACCACCACCTCGGCCAGAGCCGGAGCCTTCCGAAACTGGGTTTAGGACAAACAAAACCATTGGATGGTGTGGATGATTGCTAGAGAGTAGCGTCTGTTTTTGTTGCCAGTGAAAAGATCAGATCAGCTGTACTTGAATAAAGCAGCCACATTATATTTTGGTGGATTTGGTCCTTATCAGATTATTCTCTGAAAATACTCACGGAGAGGGTATAGCACAAGAAAATCTAATGTTATTTGGGACTGATGAACTTAAGAAACCCTTTCTATTTTCATATTAATCTATATTTATGATTTGGTGGTTCCCATAAGTGCTGCCATCTGGAACAGACATTGGTTTTTACTGCTGCTTGTACCGTGAATGAACTTATTTCTTATACTTGTTTACAGCAAATGAGCAAATGGTTTGAATTGTCTGCCTACCTAGTTCAGCCAGTATATATCATGTAGATCCTCACGGGGCAGGGGTAGCTTTGTTCAAGCCTTGGTTGGAACTGAAACAGGGAGGTATTGGAGGGCGCTCTTTAAGAAATGATAAACTTTGGATCTGGTTCGAGAGAGATTTGTCTATGCTGATGGTTGTAAGCATGGGACAATACCTGCTGGTGTTATTTGGTATTCACACCTGTAGGTACTGTGGAGTCTGATTTAGTGATATAGCCAATACGCATTGCAGATGTTATCCAATGCAAACTGAAATGGGCTAGTAATTAAGATTGCAGACACATGCTTTTTACCTTAATGGACACCAGTTAGCGGCTCAATGCTGTTGTTTTTCAAGCTGTGGATTCTTTAATCATTGAACCAGCCCGGCATATTTACACTTCTAGTGATGCTCATGGGCCAGCCAAGCATGCCACAAGCCCAGCCCACTCTCAGCAGGGTTCGGGCTCTGTTTTAAGTTCATAGGCTGCACCTGGACTTAATTTTCTGGCCAATTATACCGTCGACAGGTCTGGGCTAGGCCTACATATGCTTAAAAGGCCCATCCTGGCCTGACATCTAGCACAAGGGAATATTTGCATATTGGCAGAGCATACACCTGACTTCCACACCTGTAGCTGAATCTTGTCCTGAATAATAGTTCCAATACATAAATGAGCTTGACCTGGACTAGCAATGGCCAGGCTCAACCTAGTACGATCACTTCTATATACCCGTTTATTTAGGCAACAAACAGGTTAAAAATAAGGACATTGGATTACTAAACAGCTCATAGTCAAAGTAATCCTTTATTAAGATGGGTAAAATATAAAGCACTTGACAGGTATCATCTCATATCAGAATCTAGCAATGCAACACATTTGGTCGCCACTTCAATCACGTGGGTGGCTTTGGCCTCTTTGGTATTATGAGAATCAATCAAGAAAAACTTGTTTGGTAAGTATTTTATCTCCCATTTTACACATCTATAAAATCTCTCACACTCTCTTGATTTTTCTCACATAAAATTCCAGCCAAACAATTTTTTTCTTCTTAAACATTCATTCTCAAAATTACACATTCCATAACCAACGAGTAGTAATTCAATTTTAAAAAGCGGAGAAGTATTGAGTTGACCGACTTTCGTTGTCTACTTCCGCTAGTTTTACTAAGTGTTTGTGGAACGTGGATTGGTGGGACTGCATGTGTTCTAGAAAATAGTTCTCAGCTGTTCAAAATTGAGTGTTCGTCGGATCCGATCAAAAATTCCAGAGCTGGGCTTGGCAAAAAAAAAATAAAAAATGACACATTCCCATACTGATGCCAAAGAGGCAAAGTGTTCTCCTTTATTTGAAAGAATCAAACAAACACTTTAAGCAACACATAAAAAAGAATCAAACAATAAGAACCGCAATATATTCCCAGCATGCGGCGCATGGATGCCTGTTTTGAAATATCAGCGGGCATTTCAAATCGCGTGCGAATCGATTAGGACAACAACAGAATATATCCCAACTTTTTCTCCGCTCTAAAACCCAAAACCCTTTCTCTCTCTCGATCGGTGGCGAAAAGGAGTCATCTTTCTCTGCTTTTTGTATCTGAAACCCGAAGTCGCGGACATGGCTTTTGCTTTACATCATCCCATCTCGATCGGGATCGCAGAAATTCGTCGCAAAACGGTAGCTACTGGAGTGAAATCTATGTTTTTGATCTGAAAATAGCTCTTGTTTTCTTTCAAACCTTTTTATGCATTTTAGCTGATTGATGGAGTTTGCAGATCTGGAGCTCGTTCTGTTCTTCTCGGCCTGATTCTAGGGTTTTTGCTGTTTCTTTGAGCACCAATGCTGCTGCTGCGGACTTTGTACCTCCGGCTCCTATACTTCTTCCAGATGGACCGTGGAAGCCGGTAGGGAAACATTCATGTAGTGTCGTTTTTCTGGTTTACATGAGATGATTGTGTGATTTAGAGCTCAATTAGTGTAACAGGGCATTCAAACTTGTGTTTTCACTTTTCAGATGTATTTGGTGAAAACTTTTGCTAAAAAACTCATTTTGACTGTCAATATTAGCTGTGATTCTCTAATACATTGGAGAGCTTTGTGCAAACACACTTTACAAGGTAACTTTGCTGATAGTCTTAGAAGCGGGTCGAAATGCGATCTCCCCATTTTGATGCACAACGTTCATGGATACCTTGATATTTAATTCTAATTTATGTTTTTTTTTCCACATTTTGAATATAATGTTTTAATATCTACTATCTGGTACTACAGTATTCTAATGTGGATGGATGTGTTGGTGATTTAGTGTAATAGGTCTTGCCCAACACTAACACACAAGTGGATGTCGAAGTTGTAGCTTGCTATAATCTTGACATTTATCAGGGTTACTTACCTAAATTGTAACATAATGCAAGTTGAGTTGTAAGTGGTTTGTGCCATGAAGGAGGCTGAAACTTGTATGAGCAAGATTAGAGATTTTCAATGCCTTATGGATGTGCACATGCTTTGTTTATTTATTGAAACAGCTGAATGCAACTCGGAAAATTTGAGGAAGACAAAAATTTAGTATATGGGAAAAACAAGGAGCAAACCTCCTTCAAGAAAAACTTTTCAAAAAGTAATCATTAATATTTTTGAGTACTCATGTTTTACCTAGTTTGCCTCAAGCAGTTGCATGGTTTGTCGATAGGACTGGTAGCTGATTTGAGTGATGCCAAGGTTGAAAAGAAGCGTGACTGGGAACAACTTTGATGCTTAGGTTCTTAAAGTTTCAGGGACAAGTTATGACGAGTTTTCAAACTCATGCTTGAGTTTTTGTAAAATATACCTGTTTAGGCAGAGTTTCATTTGAACTTGGTATTTGTTCTCTAGTTATATATATATAGACACACACACATAGGAAGATGCTCTTGTGAGAGTAAGGGTGGGGGCCCTCATATCCATATCCAATGCCAACAGCCTAAATGTGAGGGGCCCCACCCCTTACTCTCACAGTACCGTAAGACCGTAAAGAGTTACTCTCACAAGAGCATCTCCCATAAATATATATATATAATATAATATATAATATATAATATATAATATATATTTATATAATGTTATGTGCAATGGTCTATATGCCAATGCCATCTGCTACTTTATGCTTATCAGTGCCTCCTTCAATTTCACAGGTACCTGGAGGTGTTACTGCTGCAAAGGGATTTAAAGCTGCAGGTATGTATGGTGGATTGCGTGCGAAAGGAGAGAAGCCAGACCTTGCTCTTGTGACATGCGATGTTGATGCAATTGCTGCAGGTGAGCTTTCATCTGGCTTATATTCAATGACAGCGCAATCCTTGTGTCATGTTGTTGCATGATTAGACGTGATACTGTTGTAGATGTGTGCTATCCATGTTTTGATCCAGTGGCCAAAGGTGGCTTATAGTAGGTTGGGTGCTATTGCCCTCTTGTTTATAAGGGGAACTTATGATATTTGGTGTCTTCTTCTTCTTCTTGTTTTTTTTTTTTTTTTTTTTGACAAGATCTTTATTCAGTATTGGAATGTTGATGGTGGGCCCATTTATTTGGAGCTTTGGACCAAAAGAAACCTTTTTTTAACTTTTGTTTCAGGGGGAGAAATGGGGGTGAAGGGGATGTGGAACATTTAGTGTTACATGCAAGTTACTACTGTTCATGAAAAAAAGTTATTTTTCTTTTATTTTATTTTAGTGCTGGGGTCCCATTGTTATTCTTCTTCAAAGTAGAGGCTGTAGTTTTCCATCTGCCGCACAGATGCCTTGTGCTGCAACCTTTTTTCATTCATGCAAAGCACTAACACTTGGACACCTTTGGACAAGTGAAGTTATGATGTCCTGATCTATGATGCCCAGATACTTCGAAACAGGTGACTTATCCAATTCATTTCATATCTGATACTTTACATGTAAAAATACATGTCCCTGTTGTATTAACTAGTCATTGCTGTGTTCCTACCGTGTCCATGCCGTATTTGGAAACCATAGGTCCTGATGCATGATGCCATATACAGTGCCTGCAGTGTGGTGGCATCCATGGTTACACAATCTAAATTGCCGATGTAATTGGCCGCAATGTGGACAGCAGAAGGGATGTGCTCTATGAGTTTTCTAGATGAAGGATCCTATCATAAAAATATTTATTCTGCAAAAAAATATATAGTCAATGAAAATGAACTAATGGCCAAGAAAGGGTTAATAATGGAAAATGATCAAGAAAGAAGGACTATATTGATTGCTAGAATCTCAGTCTAGAAAATTCTGAAGCAGCAGTCATCCACGGGGAAGCCTAATCATATTGGTGGTCTGGACATAAAAGAATGGGCCCACTTGCCCACTTTTGAATTGAGCCTATAACTTTCAAGATTGGTTTTCTTATATTATCTAAGATCCATCATCATGTGTTTACTTTAATCAGTAAATTTCCAGTTCTGGAATGGTTTTCTCTAGTCTTACCTTCTACCACTTGAGATTTCATACAAGGTATGAGGCATATAGAGTTGGAAATTAGATGGTTATCAGTTGTAATACCTGTTGTTTTATTGTCAGGGTCATTTACTACAAACATTGTTGCAGCTGCACCAGTGGTTTACTGCAGACATATATTAGACATTTCAACAACGGTATGTTATGTTGGTTTCTTCGATCACTCAATTTCATTGGGGTCACTGAATTTCCACATTAAACAAATTAGCAGGAGCATTTGTATGTTCCATTGTTTGTAATGGCGGGTGGATGGGTGGAAGTTTAATTTACTATCTTGTTTATTATGACTTAAGTCTTAACTTCAGAGTATTTTGTAAGACAACAATTTTACCATTTATCTTAATAAAATTCTCATGTTTGCAAAATTTTCAGGCACGAGCAGTATTGATAAATGCTGGCCAGGCAAATGCTGCAACGGTAGGCACATCTGTCTGCTTTGTTAGATGCCATAATATGATTTCTTGCTCTAAAGTTATATCCATTAATTCAGCATCTCCATGCCTACGTAGCTGTAATTAGATGAATTTTTTGGAGGACTAGTATGATCCTCAGCCCGAGGAGATTTATTGTATCTCCAGGACCCGAGTTTGTACAAGAGTGCCTTCTTTGTCGTGCAGTTCATACTGTTTCTCTGATGAAACCCAATGTGACTTGGGAATGGCCGAAAAAAAATATCCTCAATGGGACAATTTGATGGCTGCAATTTGACTGTTGGTAGCACAAGTTGTCTACAGCAGTCAACAAGAAAAAGTTTGAATATTCTGTGAAAAATCCAATCTGCTAAATTTCTTTGTCAAGTGTCGACTACTTACTTCATTGCATCAACAGTCTGGATCACAGAATTGTGGAATCAGCATACAAAGTTAGGGCATTATTATTTTAATCATATAATTCATCAAGAATCTTGATTGTGATTTTTTTAATAACCTGTCACATGCTGTTTTTTTTTAGGTACTATGTGTCAACATTTTCAGCAGTTTTTTTATCTCCTGGTTTATTCATTCTTTTTAAATATTAGTAACTCGTCCACATCTTTTTGCAAAGCTGATTTTTTAATCATTGCAGGGGGATGCAGGTTACCAGGATGTCATAGAATGTGCAAGTGCTATTGCTAAGGTATTCAAACTATGAATCTAGAATCTCTCACTGTCAGTGTCATTATTGGCATGATTCAGGTGGGATATGGTCACTGCTCTGTTTCCTTTTTCTTGGTGTTGCAGCTTCTACAGCTTAGGGCAGAAGAAGTTTTAATTGAATCCACTGGTGTAATTGGCCGTAGAATAAAGAAGGTGATTTCTCACAGCGTGTGTATTGTCATTATTGTTATCATTTTCATCATTATCATCATCATACAGGTACATTTCCATATTATTAACTTAAATATAAGGATGGGTTTGAAAGTTAACCCCAAATTTAATTCTTGGCAGATATTGTGGTTGGGGTACTTTGGAACATTTCAGTGCTTCATTTGGAGCAGGTGGAAAATATATTTTTATAATAGGCAGATTTCCACCAATTGTCCTTTTCATCAAAATCAATATTGCATGAGTCTCTTCTTAGTCCTGAAATGTACACACCATTGGTCTTGGCCAGAGAAGTGATGTTGGCCGGACACTTCTGAAGACACCCCTAAACACCTTAAGCCTTCCAAGTTCCAACTATTTGTTGTTTTTATTGTTGATGATGTTGACAGTGACTGTTGTTTGGTTGTTTATCATCTTATCTTATCCTTTTTTCTTTTTCCCCCCTCTTTTTTGCATCATTAAAAGAGTCTGGTTATATTTCTGCTTCCAGTTCTTGATATTTCCAGTAACATCTTTTCATGCAGGAGGCCCTTCTTAATTCACTTCCAAAGCTTGTTAGTTTACTTTCACCAACTGTTGAGGGGTATTTCTCGTCACTTACTCCTGAGATATTGGTTTGACTTGATGCATTCTTTTTGTTAAATCTGAAAGGGAATTTTACACTTCTTTTTAATTGGAATGTCAGTGATAGTTAACTGTTCCTTTTTTTGCTTTGTTCTTTTTGTCAGAAATGAGACAGTTTAGAAATTCCCAAAATATCTCCTATTTTACTAAATTCTCATGTTTTTCCATCTTGTCTGCCTGTGGGCAGGGCAGATTCCGCAGCTGTGGCCATTACAACCACTGACCTTGTGAGCAAGAGTGTGGCAATTGAGTCAAAGGTTTGTACTCCCATTTTCCTAGGCAATTTTACGACCTTTCCCTTCACCATGGGCCCGTTTGTTTGCATTAAAATACATTGGAATTAATAAATATAATTCATACCATAAGCGGTTAAAAATGAAGGTCAAAGGTGCGTCTTAAAAAAACGAGCATCAAATAACCTTTTCTTTTAGGAAAATAGAATTAAAAACAAAAAGATGAGAAATGAACTACTAGGGTATGAATTGTATGTATTAATTCCTATGTATTATAATGCAAACAAATAGGCCCCATATGTATTTTATTTTATCTCACTTTCCATCCCAAAGGAAGTTCGTTTGGATTCTCTCAAGCTCATTTCCACTTTTGCTAGAATTTTAAACAAGGACGTGTAATTGATCGATAAATTTTGGAAAGGTTAGATATAATGAAGGTACCGAGCATCAAATGACAATAGGAATTTTTCCATGAGGCTAGTTTGGATTTAAATTTCTCCAGAATTGGATTTCACATGGATGCAGCTCTTGAATGGGCTCCCATAGGTAGTTGAAGGTACTTGAACAGGAAACATACCACCTTATAACCCACAAATGAGGCTAGGGCTAACAACAAAGAATCCTCCAATGCTTCACTGGCCATGTCACTCCTTGGGACATTCATCCACAGACCCAACGCTGCTCCAAAGCATCTCAATATGCGCATCACAGAACGCTGGTGTTTTCTACGAAGTGTGTGGGATGTAGCCCTGGATGGACCCATGTCGTTAGCATTTTGAAGAATTGTTTGCTTAGACCTTAGGCCACATTTGAAAGCGGTGACAATGGATCCCCTTGGCGAAGACCTCTTGAGCTAGCAACGTACTTTCATGGGGGTGCTATGTATGAGAATGAACAATGGAGGGCAGTCGAGATGCACTTGTGCATCCAATCCATCCACTTTTCACCGATTCAGCTTAAGAAGCCATCCTTTTTCTAGAAAAATTCTTCATCATGATAGTCATCACCATCATCATCAAAGCCTTGTCCCAACTATGTTGGGGTCGGCTACATGAATTCTATTTCTCCATTCCGATCAATCCCAAGCCAAACCCTCAGATAAGTTACACTTCTTCATATCTATTTTTACTATCTCCATCCACGTCCTCTTCGGTTTACCCCTTTCCCTTGGTGGGCCATCAAATTGAATAGCCAAACTTTTCCTTACCGATGCCATTGCCGGCCTACATTGGACATGCCCAAACCATGTCAAATGGGTTTCTCTAATTTTATCCTCTATTGATGCTACCTCTAAATGCTCTTGAAAGTGCTCATTTCTAATTTTTATCCTTCCAAGTTTTACCACACAACAAAGAAACTTGCGCTAAATCCATTTTGTGCATATGTTGCTTCTTGATTGGCCAACATTATACTCCATAGGTCATAGTTGGTCTAATCGTTGTCCCGTACAATATTAACCAATAATAGTCTACTACATTCATGTATTTAGGTTAAGAAGTGTTATTGTGACTATGAGAGCCCAGAGTTGAAATGCTAACCTTTTTTTTTTTTAATTGCTATATAAATGCTAATCTACTACTATATATCTTTTAATTTATCCTCTTAAATAAATTGTTGTCAATTGGGGGAAGAAAACTACCACTCTAGATGTTCACCATGTATGGCACTGGGTGGGCTCCTTATTGGCAAGATGCATCAACCATGGGTATTGACTTTTTGTGAGTCTTATCTAAATTGTGGGGGTGCATCAGACCCACATCACAACAAAAAAAATTTGTTTCATCGTCTCTTCTCACCCAGCCAAATGCTTCCTACATCATTCTATAACATCATACATGAAGCATTTCATTTTTGTTTACTATTTTAAAAGTATAGCTTGTGTTCTTTCCTCATATAATAACTTGGAAGATAGTTTCTTTATGAGTACTTGAGATTTGTGGTTCCCTGGTTTGTGTAGGTTGGAGGAGTGGATATAAGAGTTGGGGGAATGGCAAAAGGTTCCGGCATGATTCACCCAAATATGGCAACCCTGCTTGGTGTATGTCATGCCAATGATCTTTGCTGTCATTGTTTATTGAGATATGTAATGTAATAGAACATGTAACAATAGACTGCTGCTCCACCAGGTGATAACAACTGATGCAACGGTTACAGGTGATATCTGGAGAAAAATGGTGCAGATTGCCGTGAACCGGAGTTTCAACCAAATTACAGTGAGTAATCAATCATTGTTTTCATTTAACTGGAATTTGCTTGCTGTAGCTTCTTGTTTCTTTTGTAACTTGCACTGCGGTCTTAGATCAGCCATGCAGCAATGCATCCATTAATTGGCATTGTGGGGTTTAAGGTCTCACTTCAGTAACCCTTCTTCCACCATCCAGGGATAGTTGGTGACTAATTATGGGATATTTGGGGTTGAGTGAGGGAGGGAACTTCTGTGGCATTTTTCTGTAATTATTAATTGATTTTTTTTCATTTGTCCTTTGTCGTTTAATTCCATCAGATTCATTGTAAATCACTCTGTGATCCACTTGATAGGAGAACTCATGTGCTTCATATTCTGTCATTTGCTCATGCCTTAACACTTTGTTTGCATACCTGCATTCATGAACTACCTGGCTTTTCTAGTCTAATTATTAAGGTATGGTACTGCTATTCATCTGCTGCCGATTTTTTGTTTCGTCTAGCTATTATGATTCTTGGATGCCGTATCACGAATATCAACTGTAATTTCAAATTATTGAAATATTTCCTCGAGAATCTCCCTAAATGATAATATTGGGATTTTTTGGCTGGTAATACGCTCAGACCCGCACGATCAACTTTACAACTTCTTGTCATAGTAGTATCAAGAAATTATCATGACAATTTGAAAATATTGCAGTATTATCATGATAATTATGTTACTATCACAAAAAAAGGGGGCAAATGCACTTCAAAATGAAATGTGGAAGCTCATTTTTCAAAACCGTTTTATAGTTTTAAAATTAAAACATTATATCATCTTTCTCTTTATTAGCTATGTTTAGGACTGTATTTCTAAAACTGCTGTCTCTCCGCTTTTTTTCCTTTTTTTTTTTTTTTACAATATTAACTTGTTAGAACTTAAAAGTGATAGATGCATGTCATTTGGATCTGTGTATTCTTTGCTCATCTGTCTCCATTCAATCATATAAAGCTTTTATATATGTTATGTTTTTTACTATTTTATTTTTCACTATAGTTTATTGATAGTGTCCTGACAAAAACCCAAACTTTGAAAATATCCCAATATTTTCTGCCACCAATATTTCCACGACGATATAGTTTTGACAGTGTGTCGATGGGCGGAACATTGTTTTTTTTTTTTTTTTTTTAATAGCCTCTCTTTCTGCTAATTACAATGCATAGTCTTGGCTTCTAGATGAGAACATGTAGTACCTTAGTACGAAAGAAAAGCAAGCTGCTTTTGGTTATAGGTTGATGTAATGATTTTTTTTTTTTTTTTTGGCTGTTAAATTGACTCATGCATAATGACTGCAGGTAGATGGAGACACTAGTACCAATGACACTGTCATTGCATTAGCTAGTGGAATATCTGGGTCGACCAGGATATCTTCTCTGGATAGCGATGAGGCACAACAACTTCAAGCATGTCTTGATGCAGTGAGTATTCTTGCAACTCCTTCCCACCATTTTGCATACAAAACTAGATCTAGGTGACATTAATTGCAAAAGCCTGATTGGTTTTGCTTGTTCAATATATCTAATTTAACTAACTATTCTCATGAACAAGAAAGCCAAGTGGAGTCATGAGATTATTCTTCTGAATGCTAAATAAATAGTGCGATTGCAAGCTCATTCAATGCGTAAACTACATCAAGACAATGGATAGGAAGATAAGACGACCCTACAGTTGTTATATCCCCACTTTTTACGAAAGAAGTTTGCTTACTCATTGGTTCATTGAACAAAAAAAAAACACTATGCAGACATTAGAGATCACTTAAAAGTTAAAAAAGCACATGAACATGGAACAAATGGAGGCAATTAGACTCTCAAGTATAATACAGTTTTTCTCTTAAAAGTAGAACGTCTGGAGTCTGGACTTCATAGTTGCTTAAAAAAGAATTCTGACATTCTTTCTTTTGGCTTGTAATTGTTTTTTTTTTTACTGATCATTAAAAAAAAATTGTTCAGGTGGCTTCTCCTTTTAGCAGTAGCTTCACATCTATATTTTGACATTTGGGGCTTGCTTTCAATTCAGTTAGTTTTAACAAATATTTTTTGTTTCCTGCTCTACTTTATTTCTCTCGACAGCCCATAGTTAGCTCAAAATTGACCAATGACCACCATTGATCATGGTTTTCAAATTGGAACCCCAATTTCTTTTAAGACCAAATTTGATGAACTGATGGTAAGTTTTGGACTGAATCAAGGACTGTTTTTCATTCACAACATAGGGGGCGTTTGTTTGGTGGAATTCAGAGAATTATTGTTGGGTAGAGTTATAAATTCTTCAAATGCTCCCCCAGAAGGTTTTCCAAATCCTCTGATACATCCAACTTCCAGGATGCTGGAATTTGGAGAATTTGAAAGGCCAAAATAACATTTCAAAAGGCTGGGTTCTAGAATTCCACTAAAGAGAAAAGGAATTCCATAGACATTTGCTATCGGAAACTCCTAACACATAAATTCCCATTAGTAATTATTGAAGATAAATGTGCCCTTAGTTAGCAAGGAATATGGAACTCTATATAGGATTGGGAGGATTAGTTAGTATTATGTTATACAAAACCATCTTTGCTAATTGATTTCATTGTTAGGATTGTTTGATCAATATGATTATAAGAAATCATGGTAGTCAATTACATGCCTATCGGTTTTTTCTCCTCATTGGTCAAATTTGTCTGTTGTGATTGTGAAGTAGATGGGCTTCCTTTAACAGATTGTCCCTGTTGTTGAACATTGTGTTATTGATTTGATGGTTAGGAGTTATAGGACCAAGGATCAAAATATCGATTGCAATGGACGCCGGTAACCAAAATGATATGTATTGATTCTTAGTGTGAATGAAAAAAGAAAAAATCTCCAAAAAAATCAGAATATTAAAATGTTAGAATCTAATGTTGTTTTTATAAGTAACTAAGATAAAGGGCCATATCAAATCCCTCATTGTCATACAGGCCCCTTGTTGTTTGATGGTTATAAAATAATAGTTTTGATCTATTTGTCCACATATATCCATCTTGGTCAGCTATATTAAGTTAGAAGCTAATATAAGTCTAATGATCAATGGTTTCATCGAACTTTCATCACTATCATGCATTTCTAAATCTAAAAAAAAAAAAAAAAAACTCAGACCATTTGGGATTGATTTATAGGAAACATAGATCTAGAATCTATAAAGCATTTTCAAGTGATTTTGGTTGGTCTATCATTCACTAAATTGATTCTTTCTTTTTTTAAAAAAAAAAACGTAAAAAACTGATAATAAACAAAACAAGAAAAAATACATACAATAGCTTAAAGAATACTTAAGAGTTGGGAATTTTTCATCATGTGATGCAAAACAGTGATTTCAATATGATTCATGAAAAAAAAAGAATGAAGAGAGAAAAATGATGAAAATCCAAACTTTTCATACATTAAAATACTTCCTTGGGAAGAATTTTGCATATCGGCTCCAATCTGGTGATTCCTTGAGTTTTCCCTTTTTCTTGTGATTTTTTCAAGCTTGAGAAGGTGAAAGAGAGCTAGAAAGCTGCTTGTTTGGATGAAGGGCAGAAAATACCCTTCGAAGGGCTTTAAGTCTGTGTTTTCAGTCATTCAATACGTATTGGCCACTACATCAAATATCGGCCTGTACAGCGGGAGCACTGATATTTTGTGATTATCATCAATTGGCCATGGCCAATTTATTTGATCCTTGGTTAGGACCCACCGATCTGAGCACATTTTAAGAGACTTTGGTAATCCAAATCCACAGATCAAGTCCAAAGTGATTATTAGGCCTCCTACGTGATGCATGATCTGTGAAGACGAGGCCTTCTATTTTTTCCCCAATAATAATTTCAATTTTTATTATTTACTTTTATTTTATTTTTTTTCAAATATCTTTGTATGTTGCACCTTTTCTTCCCCTGTTACATTTCTCTGGTGACAAACTTGCCGTAGGCCCTTCCATGTTCTCATCCACTCACTGAACCAAACTGTGCAGCTAGTTATCATCCAATCAAGGCAACAAAATCTGAGTTTGTCAACGATTCACTATTGAAATGCCAAATGCATGCCTAAACCTTATCAACTGGATAAGCACACCCCACAAGCTTGCATTCGTAGCCAATTATTTATCCAAATTTACCCATTTATCCTCTTATCCATAAATATATTTTCTTTAATGGTAACATGTCTTGAACCTGCAACCTTGTGGCTGCAACACTGAGCACCTTCCAAGTGTGCTATGGGCTCTTGTCGAATTTATCACAAATATTATCAGTCATTCTTTTGTAGTAGTTGGATTAGCTTCACAAATGCCTGTTTTCTCCAACATGCTATCACAAAATGATTTTCCCTTGTCCACATATGCAGCTCAGATTGACTCGAACCGCTTTCCTGGCAAACTACACATGTAATTACATCAATGTGACTTCAAAAATACAATCTAAAGTTGCATCATACATCTCCACTTCAAAAATACAAATGAGATATGTACTAGCAGTGGGAAATGGGATTGATCGTATTGCTCATTTGTAGTATGAACACACAAGGATGTATTAAACGATTTAAATACACCAACATCATACTTATATATCCACCTATAACCTCATTGCTGTGCAAATCTAATCTCATACAATCACATATTCCCATAGACTAAGTCATGTTGGTCACATTGAGATAACATCATAATCAACTCAACATGCAAACCTATCATGTTGTAAGAGCAGCAAATGTTATGGTGGATGGTCTAGCAAAGGAGGGAGTTTTTTCAATCTTCTATTTCTTTTGATGTTTAATTGTTTTGTTTGTGTGTAAAAAAAAGAAAGAAAAAAACACTCAACATGCAAACCTTGAAATGCATCTTAATTCACTCATTTAATCTGTAAGTGTTCTAACAGCAGTGTTATGCTGTGTGAGAATCAGACAAAGCCTTGCATAGATGCTCTTTACCTCGTCTGATGAGAAAAAACTCGTGTGTAAAGTAACTTTTTCATTCACATTATGCCTTTTTGAAGCAAAATTAAAAAGGACAACGAATCGCATAGCAATAGCATCATAAACAAAACAGGTCTAGTGGCCACATGAGTCCAACATGTCTCTTATGCTATGGGCCTCCTAAAATTGTTAATATATTTTTGTTCACTGTTTTACTGGCAAGAAATTCATGATTCCGTATTATACTGATGGGAGTGCCATAGAGGAATTATTTAATTGAACCGAAATGACCTGTCTTTCATAACAGTGCGTAAAACTTTTACTTCCTTTCCAGGTCATGCAAGGTCTGGCAAAATCAATAGCATGGGATGGTGAAGGTGCAACTTGCTTGATTGAGGTTAAGTATAAAGATCCACTCCATTTCAGTAAATGGAAAATCACACAACTGATGTTTATTCAACTTTGGTCTTCATGGATAGACATTATATTTAACGATGACTGCAAGTCTGCAACCATAGAACAAAATCATGAGACCTGTCCCAAAGCTTTTCCTGAAATTATTAGTCGGCTTGTTCACTGGAAACTCTCTATATAAACAGCCCTTATTCGATTCCCTCCTAGGGTTGGGAACATGGTTTAAAAAATCAGTTGAGTCGACTCAGATTCAGCACCTAACGAGTCGAGCCTGCCCGCCTTGGAAGGTTTGATTTTAGAATTCAAAGACCAGAGGTAAAATCCAGTGGGCTTCGGCAGTTGCAAAGCACCTTGGAAGGTGGCTGGTGTGGTTGGGGAGATTTTTGATCTAGCAAAAGGTATCCAAGTCTCCTCTCATATTGTTCAAAGTGTCAACTCCGAAGTGGATCGTCTAGCGAAAGAGGGTGTTTCTCGCTGTGATTTGAGAGTTATTTTGTATCCTTTGTAATTTTGTCATATTCCTTTTGGTGTTTCTCTTTTTTGGGGATGGGGCTTGGGTCCATAATTTTGTCTGGGCCTTGGTTTTCAGCTTTCTATTCGTTGTTTCTGTCTTGTTTTCTTTGGGTTGGGGATTGGGTCCTTTTGTTTTTTGGGGGGCTTGGCTTCATGCCTTTTTTGTTTCAGTATACCTCTCCTATACTGTATATTTTTCTTTTATAAATAGTCACTTTTTCAAAAAAAAATAAATCATCCAACTTGGTAAAAAGACAAATGCATCCTTTTGCTATTTCTTAAGTTCACTCTTTAACGGTTAAAACACGCGTCTCAAAATCTTAGATTTATACCATTTTCTGTTGTCTAAAGATTTTTTTTATCATTATTATAAAAATATCAAGGGTTTTAGCGCTCAAAGGTGTGGCTCAGTCCAACTTAACCAAGTCAAATCAACTTGAGGAGGACCAAGTTTTGTTGGAAAATAGCAGGCTACTTAGCAGCAAAAAGATGCTAAAAGCCTCTTTTTTTAGCCTGAAAAGACTATACCATCCTTCAGTTTGAAGACAACAGCATTTTTTTTAAATGATGTTTAATATTTCTAAATGAACCTTGGTATATCTTTGCAGCTTTCTTGAGTGTGGAAAGACTATCAAACCATCCTCCAATTTGAAAGCAACAACATATTTTGATAAGTGGTGTTTAATGTTTCTAATTGAACCCTTGGTACATTTGTGCAGGTTACAGTCACCGGTGCCAACAATGAGATGGAAGCAGCAAAGATTGCACGCTCTGTTGCATCTTCTTCACTTGCCAAGGCATGAACTGTCTTTATTTTATAGGAAATATGGGTTCACACATCAGAATGTATTACTAATTGGTTTCTTTAATCTTATAATGTGTTACTATCATGATATACCTATTCCAGGGAAAGCGTCGCCCAATCTGATTCTCCTATCCCAGATGAGGGATGCCCTGGAGGGTTTTTTTTTCTCTTTCCGTTTAGAAGATTCTAACTATCCAATATATGTTCTAAACGTTGTTGGTTAAACTGCTGTCTGTTAATCTTTTATTATTATTAACTGTTTATTATTGGCTAAATACTGGATAGCTAGCGCTTTATAATCTGAAATATTTCCAGGCATCCCCCATGTATGCTGGGATACATCATATCAGCGCCTAGATCGCTTAACTGGTGGTCCTGGTTGTACAAAATCGCACATCAAATCCTATACTTCTTCTTTCATCCAACACAATTGTTGCTTCGGATGTGCTCTAGGAACTAAGCATCTTTATTGCTTCAAATATTTCTTCAGGCTGCAGTATATGGCAGGGATCCAAACTGGGGGCGCATAGCTTGTGCTGCTGGCTATGCTGGGATTCCTTTTAACCCGAATGAGCTATGCATTTCACTTGGAGATATCCAGCTCATGGATGGTGGACAGCCGCTTCCATTTGACAGGTTAGAGTAAAGCCTGGATTCGTAACCTAGGGATACAATAGTTAGCAAAAAGATCTTTTCAGTTTTGCATGATTAAGTTATTCTTTGTGATAAAATAATCGGCATGCTTTCTGGTTTGTGGGCATCTAAAAACCAAGGCATCCAGTTTTTAACTTTCAGACTTCTAGTTGCTACTTAAAATATTTTTTTGAGAAAATGATCTTGGTAAGCTTTTCCTCTTTGCATATCCCCTTGCGGATATTTTCAAATTCTTAATCGCACCACTTGTGCCAATATGATGTCTATATGAGATTTGGGCTATTTATCTCACGGGCCCACCTATAAACATACATTGGGCCCAAAAATCTGACTAGTCTATAGTCAAACTCATCCAGTGTGCCATATATGTATATTGACCATTTGTCCTTTTCTCTAACCATTCAATTTTCAGAATATGACTTGACCATCCTTTCATTTGGGTCCTTGCATATTCACACTGGGTTTCACACAATCAAAAGCCTGCATCTTGCATGCATATGCCAGAATATTCTCTTCCACAATCTTTCGTTACATGAATGTCCATTTTTTCACTTTTTTATTAGCACGGTAAAGTAGTGTTCTATAGTTTTTCAATTTCCCATCCCTGTTGCATTTGAGAATGAACAGTATGTTGAACATCCATATTGTTTTAGAATTTAGATGGACATTAGGTGGGAATGGATAAGATAAAGCTTTTTGCATTGTAAGAAGCAAGTCAATAATGTAGAGGTTTCATTTCTCATATTTTGTACTATCTGCTTCCATCCGCTGTATTTTTTTTCCCCTCATGTTTCCAAGAACCCAATGATTTTTTCAGAGCTGCTGCTAGTGCTTATCTACATCAAGCAGGAGAGATCCATGGCACTGTTGAAATACACATCTCTATTGGTAAGCTTTCTTTTTCATTGTCTTTGGTGGGGTCTGTGATAGATGACTTCATTGATCAATGATCAGAAAGGTGTGAATAATCACAGAAGGTGGAGATAGCCCACTTTAAGAGATGATGCAGACTCTCTGACTAGTAGGATTGTCTGCTGTCTCAGCATCTTATGAATACTAACAAAATATTAACACCTGTAGAACTAGCAAAATCTTAAGCTTGTAATTAACTTCGTTCTGTAGCATGGGCTTCTCAGGGGCTAATTCACACATGCACATGATTCATCTAAGATACAAAGTCTACCATTTCTTCCTTTGTCAAGGAAATTAAGGTGATATTTCTTGATTGTGAAGGAGGATTGTCCCCAGTACCAAATAGAGAACTGGTTAAACTACTTGCTCAACAGTCCAATCAAGACTAGTAATTTAAAGTTAACATGCGTCAAAATCCAGTATGACACAGGATGAAATCCTCTATGACAGGCTCTCATACGCCTTGGGGCTTTTATGATATTTATCTCACACTTTAATGGTTTTCTCTTATCTCCATCTTTAGTTTTTTTCTCATCCAAACTGGATTTTACGCCCTGCTCAGTTTCTCACGCAAACAGATGACTGTTTTGTCAAATGTCAACCCTAGTTGATACTAAAAGTGATGGTGAAACATTACAGTCCAAATAGGAGATACCCGCGTCAACCATAGTAACCATCACAGAGACTCCATAACTGCTCCTACTTGTTTCAAAGATGTCCCCTAAGATTTATTCTTTTCCCTCATTTTTATGTCATTTTCTTCGCTGTTCCGTTTTACAGGAAGTGGGGAAGGAAGAGGAAGGGCATGGGGCTGTGACTTGAGTTATGATTATGTTAAAATAAATGCAGAATACACAACATGAGGCTAATTGCACATGTATTTGGCGGAGCTGGATCCCTATGAATTAAACACGTCTTTGTTCTGATTTTTGACTGCATCTTTGGATATTTAGCTACAACACATAAGTGATGCTTCACATATCTGCAAAATCTAGACCATTCAATTTATTAGGATTATGCTGATCCTTCCAAGGTCAAATCTTGAAGAGAATGGTCCATATTGGAATTCTTCGTTGACAGAAGAATACAAGAAAAAAAAAGGTTGCTCACTTAGATGGAGCACGGGAACTGATCCTCATTGCAGTTGCTTCAATTTCAGAGGTCTAAAGACATAGTAAACCGTAACCTATGTAGCATTTTGTACTTCTTAATAAGGGAAATTTTCGAGCAAGACGGCATACGTGCTTTGCGGTCCAGCCTGTGGCTTGGGTGCTTGTGGTTATAATAGATGAAAAGGTTTCGGAGATTCAATCTAACGGCTAACGGTGAGTGAATCTTTGATGAGCATAAAACCAGGGATAGTGCCAGATGGGATTCAAGAGTAAGGGAGGGTAGGTATGCACTGATCAAATGTGGAACCAAGTTGGCCCCATATAGTTGGAATGCAGTCAGCAGGTGGAACATTCTCCTTTTATTACAGTTCCAGGACTGTATTTTCGGCAGTTACAGACCTGGAAAAATGTGGCCTTGTTTGGAACCCAAGTAACCCAACAGCCCTGCAGTTACTAGACCATTCTTGGAACTCCATTCGGCCTGATCACATTCCTTGGTCATAGGTAATTAATTGTTTATGGCAATCTTCAAAAGTGAAGTATCAACTATGGCAGTCAATAACTGCAATCATATTACTAGTCAACTCTTTGAGAACAAAGCCTTTTTGACTCTTCTGGTTGGCCCTGCCCATAAGTCATACCAACAGTCTACTTTTACCACGTTATTTGCTTCTGATCTTTTCGCAGCAGAAAGAAACACAAGACATGACCGCCAAATTAAGAAAGCTTTCGGGATTAGCAATCTATTTAGAAGTTCTGTTCCCTGGATCATGCCAGCTGCCCGTCCAAAGATGAGATATGGATGTCCCTATTTCAACCATTTATTTCACATGGACTCGGACCGCTCAAAACATCCACTAACCCTGATTTATTGCAGTTTACTAGTTCGTGAACTGGTAAGGGCATCTTACTTCGAAAAGAAGAGCTTGCAGGCTGTAGGGGATCCAGATCCATGTACCACTGAATCTATCAAAGAATCCACAAATCTATGCACTCCAGCAGCAAAGGAAATGAAAGGTAACAAAACAAAATCTAACAGAAGAATAGTACTATCAAATCTATGCACACAAATGGCGAGGTGAATAAAACATAAATTATAAACAAGTAGTGATAGTAAGGCAAATTGGCAAAGCAGGTGCCAAAACATATAAACATATGCATTGATGGCCGTCACAATGACATCTGACCTGCTCCAACCAACATACAAAAAGGCAGGTCAGCACACAAGAACGAAAAAAAAAGCCTTCTCTTTTATCCCAGAACACAAATTTGGAATGGATGCAAGGCTTTAGAATCGAGAAAAGATGGTAAAACAAAAGTAGGGGCCACAAAAGGCAGGACGGGAATGTTATTATTTCCAATTATGACAAAAAAATACACAAGTTAAAATCCAAATCCAAACCAACAATTTCCGGAAACAAAGCACATGAAAAGGTTCACAGTTCTCAAGTTTATACAGTAGATGGTAGAACGCATGATCACAAACGCCGCACATTATTTATTAACACAAAGTTCAAGGCCAGAGAGAAAGGTAGGAGGAAGATCGCAAACCATGACAAATGTTTTCCAATTAAGTGGCTTCTGCAATGGAGACATGAACTTTAGCAAGAGAAGCCCTGCAACTGCTTCCGCACTTGGAGTCCTGCCCCCCGCCAACTGATAACTCAGCAATTTTCATGCTTGGCATCACTTCACACTGTCTATCAAAACCGTCCATCGGCAGTGGTCTAGCACTTGATGCAATGCTCAGTCTGTCTACGGTGATTGGTTCATCCAAAACATCCAATTGCGGAGATTTATTAACAAACTCTTCTGACCTAAAGCAAATAAAGAAATATCAAGAGCATTAGTCACTGGACAACTACAACTATGGCAAAAATATCCATAAAATGGAGACGGACAAAGATTTACTGACCGACCTTAACTGCATAAAATTAGTAGTACTGAAACCAAAGTTTCTCCTGTTGTTCACATGATGATACTTCCTTTCACTATAGCTCCCCCGAGGAGATTTAGATTTGCCCCTGTACTTGTGCTTCTGGTCTTTCTTCTTGGTTGTTTTGTGGCGTTGGTGCTGACTCTTCACGGTGTGGGATAGGGAAGTAGCAGGAGGGTCATACACATCAGGTGCCCATGAGACATTCAGCTTCACCAGTCGCGGTGTACCCTGCTGCTGTCCACGGCCACCTTTCATTGCAGAAACCAGCTTTGTAGGATTCTGAAAAAATTAAATAAATAAATAAATAAAATAAAAGCAGCAAAGTCATTCTAAAGCAAAAGAATACTCAATGGTGCTACGAGTATAAACAAAATTGACCCCATCAAAATTCTGCAGTATCAAAAAATTGCAAACCCTACAGCAATGCAACTTGTTACTAAAAAAAAAAACAGTGGCCTTTCCAAGGGGAGGGAGGGCTCATGATTGGAACCAAATGCACATACGATTCAGTAAGATGGAAAGAGCAAGCGGGATATATCTTCCCTCAGATTATTATTTAAAGAACCAAATGCTCACAACAGCCCTTTGCCTACAATACCTTCACAATGGATCAGACAAGTTATAAGATTTGCTAGTTAGAAATGTCCACTCTAGGAATAACCTTCAATTGAATCATTAGTGAGACATCAGGCTCTAGTCAATGCATGGAAAAGCCCATCAGATTGACAGAAGGTCTAGGACCTTTAAAATGCAACCAGAGGATGTAAAGATACAATGAAGAGTACTCATTATATTTTTATGCCGAAATGCCAGCAGTGCTAGCCTCCCAAAAAGTAAAACTATTGTGAATCAGGCAATTCGCATACACATCCATGATCTTGGTTTTCAGCACTTCACACCCAATCGAATCCCACTTGCCTAGTTTATCAAGATAGTTGGAAAACCTCCACCGCATCCAGCAAAACTTCCAAAGGAAGAATGCCGGCACATGGGATTCCTAATTAACCATCATCTTGGTCTTTAACCAAGCACTAATGATAAGGTGCTGCACAGAAGAGTCTGTAAAAGGATATATTGTTTGGAAAGAATCTAACCTGAACATGTAGAGCTTCTAGATATGTAAAGCACAAGAGGTAGTAGCTATGATATACTTACAGGCATTGAACTTGAGCGTACACAAGAAGGATTATCATACATTTGAGAGCTTCGGCCAAGCAGAGATGCACCATTCAATGCATATGACTGTGTCTTCCCCGATGACGGAAATGTTGCAGACTTTGTTAAATTTCCATGGGTCTTTGTACCATAGTCACTCTTCTGATGGACATTCAACACTGGGTACACCTTGTCATCACTATCCAAAATTGAAGAATGGTCTTGTACCCCTTCCAGAGAATCTTCTCGAATATGTAGGATTCCTCTGAGGGCATTTTCAAGTTCAATCATCGAGCCGTCATTCCTAGTAATAGATGCACCATCCGCATCCTCCTGAGATATCAATACTATAGATGGGTCTCCCATTTTACAACAAGCACCTTGCCCGTGCTTTGTACACACTGATAACTCTGAAGTATTGACCAATTGAGTGCGCAGTTGTAGGGATAAAAACACTGCCAAAGCATTCAATATTAGAAACAATCAGAGAACGGCTCTAGCTGACAAAGGGAAATTAGCAAGAAGTGAAATTTTGTCAAGTTCGAATACTGCCCACAACTAGATCCTATAAATGAAAATAAATAAAAAGAAAAATGAGAATGTGTCAACTACCTAACAACGAGCACCAGAAAGCGCATTAGCATTTACTGCTTCTGCATATTATTCAAGAAAGAAAAAGAACATGCAAGGCATATTGACACCAAAAGAAGAGAGAATTGATAATATTTAATTTAAATCTAAAAATCATAGAACTGGTGCTGTTGGCAGTTGGCAATAATGGCAATCCCTTCCCATTCCAGCACAGGTCCTGTTATTACATATAGTGCCAACAGCATAAAACAAAAGCATGAAATCAACATGTTAAAAAAATGTGTGTATTACTATTATTACATGTTTTGGAATGGATGAGGCAATGTTAAACATGCCTGCATGTTGGTGTTCACCTTTGCATATCATTTTAAATGTTACAATTTCCTTCAGAAGAGAAGATAGCCTCCTCAAGTGAACAATACAATGGCACATGTGGATAAGAAAGACAAGTAGAACTATTTACTGTGCCTCAACCCACCATCATAGTTTCAGAAAATACCCTCCACTCCAATGAACATAACTAAAGAAAATTATGATGCATCTCCTTCATGTGCATATACATACAAAAAAATTTGGGAACAGCCTCGTTTGTGGTGACTGGCGCCTGCCCGACCCCCCATGCCCTTCTTTCCCACTTCTCCCTTTCCCCCAAAACCCACTCACCACAGTTTAAAAAAAAAATAGCATAGGCCATTATATTGATCATGCAAATTTTGGAAATGCTCCTGTGAGAGGTAGCATGCCGTGTGCGTGTATTTCCAGGTGGGCACGACAAGATGTTCCATGCTTAGGGATGGCCTAACTATCTGGAAATGGCGGTGTTTGTCTGTGCATGAGAGACACAGAATAAAGTATACAGAATTTATATAAGAGAGGATGTGAATAACAAACAATTGGAGTCCAAAAGGGAGAGCTGATATTATAAATCTGAAAATGGAAACCCAAATTACTATTGATCATAGATTTATTTGACATGGGATTGACCCCCAAACTTGATATCTGGGCTCATCCAACCTGCCTCTATCCATCCCCTAGTCCCATGATCAGTGTATGTGTGTGTAGGCTTTTTTTCCAAGTGGCCACGACAAGATGTTCCATGCTTAGGGACGGCATAGCTATTTCTGGCAATGGCGGGGTTTGTATGTGCATGAGAGACACAGAATAAAGTATACAGAATTATATAAGAGAGGATGTGAATAACAAACAACTGGAGTCCAGAAGGGAGAGCTGATGTTATAGATACGAAAATGGAAACACCAAATTACCTTTGATCATAGATTTATTTGGCAAGTCAAAAGGAAATTTCTCAAAAAGAAAAACCCATTTTCTGGCCCATTCTTGTTTTGTAAAATGGGTCACATATCACAAGCCCAAGCCTTTCAAAATCACTAACCCCCATGAATTAGCACTCATTCCAGTCTGAGACTGATCATGCCACTACTTGCCATTGTATTTAACCACAAAATATTTCACAATTCACCATAAGACTTTGGGGATTTAAAATCAATGATTGGGATTAGTTGATTAGAGTAATAATTGGCCAACCACCTATCCAGAACATCCTCTACACATCCCATCTACCCTTATGAACTGGATGTGTCCCCAGTGGGATCCACAAGACATCAACATGGATGGCGAAAATAACTGTCAAATTAAAAAGGTATTATACAGGGTAGTTAAGCATAAGCAAGTCCAACGTTCTGTTGTTTATATTTATATACGGCATAAACTGATAGTAAATGACAAGCTAAGACACTGGAAAGGAATTCAAAGTCAAATATAGAAAATAGATTAAGTGCATGTTTAGTAATCCAAGACTCTGGAGGATGATCTTTTCATAATTGCAAACCAATTGGTTCCATAACGTAATAGGCTCTGGTACCTAGGAGTGGGGAAAAAAGATAAATGGCCTGGGGATGCTGTATAAGGATCAGTAAGGCAGCCAAATGGAGTTAAATTCAAAAAAAAAGAGGAGCCTTTCGTCATCATGGAGTGCCACTTTGACCAAAGAGACATTTTCATATGACAGTATAGATGTGCATTGTTATATGGAGGTGAACATAGGGAACAACGAAAAACAAGCATAAAATCAAATGTGAATGGGAAGTCTATGCTCAGAAGGATATGCAGAGTAATAAGAGAAGATAAAGTTAAGAAGTACCATGTAAGGAACTCTATGGTGGTTCTCATAGAAGAGAATCAATGTAAACTGAGATGGTCTGAACATGGACATAGAAGGCGGCTTCAAAACTTGGACTCGGGGGTTTGAGAAGGTTTTACAACTTCGACTAGGGATGCAACTTGGTCACCATTGAGTTTGGACTAGGGAGGCAACTTGGTCACCATTGAGTTCATTTTGAGTTAGGCTAAGTCTGACTAAGTAGCATGCTAGACCCCTGATTAAAAGTTGGTTGACCACTTCCTTCCAAAAAATAAGATTTTTATCTCACAAAACCAATTTAAATGGATCCCCAAAAACCTCCAACATCTCCAACATCACCTTTTCCCATGAGAGTCTGCAAAGGGGTCATAGCTGGCAGACTTGTATCAGTAGGTTCCAAGACTCCGACTTCACTAGGACTCAACAGATTTTTAAACCATGCATAAAATACGAGGAACAACCCATGTACAAAGATTTAAGTGTTCCAGGAACTGGGTGATAAAGCCTTGGAAGTTGGAACCAATGTAGTCAGCATCGAGTTGTTAGGTTATCAATTCAGGGAGAATATATTAAATATGGATGCGCAGGAAGTAGGTATCATAAAGCCTAGCCAAATAGTTGATATAAATTGTTCCAAAAATTGAAATTGAATCACAAATTGTTCAAGGGGATGAATCAAATCATATCATGAAATTTAACAAAAATCGAAGGACGTTTTATTTTCCTTATATAAAATGAAAAAAATAATTAAAGATTTTATAAAAAATGGGAAAAGTAGTTATTCATAATCCATCCATCTTTGCCATATATAGCAAAATAAATACAATGATAAATAAGACTCTGATACAATCATATGAAGTACATCATTGACATATATTAATTTTCATAAATAATGCGTAAATAATTAAATATGTTTTAAGATATTAATGTTACTAGGAAAAATGTATACCGTTGGATCGGGCCTAACTCTAATGGACTCCACTGGACCCAAACCCAACCATGGTTTAAAATAACGGTAACGGCCCATACCGTTACGTTATTTTCAATATAACGGTCATAACAGTCACAGTATAAAAAAAAAACAGTGAAAATAACGGTCATAACGGCCAATATAATGGTTGTAATGGTTATAACGGACCATAACGGCCGATATTTTGAATATTTTGAAAATAACGGTCAAAATATCGGTTCACGATGATTTTTTTTTTTTTTACTTTCTTTTCCCTTCCTTTTCATTTCTTTCTTTCCCAGACCATTTGTGCAACCTCTTAAGACTAGCTAGAGCTTCCCAAGCTTCTTTTTTCACCAAAATTCAAGTGATTTACAAGAATTTGGTAAATTCTCATATGATAGTTTCTTCCCTCCTCAACCACAATACCCTTATGGTCATACTTCGTTGTTTTAATTAATTAGTTAATCTAGATGTAGTAGTAAATGTTACTTGAAAGTTGAAATTCATTCTTGATTTACTAGGTGATTGAGTAATTGAGTATTGTACATTAAGTTTTTAACAGTAATGATTAGTTCAAAATTATGGTTGCAATGCATACCGTAAAATTTGTAATATTAGAAAGACTTTTTGGATATTTTTTCGGATTTTTTCGGGGTAAAATAAAAATTCGCACCGTGATGGACCGCGAACCGCGGTACGACGCGATGACGACCGCGACCGCAATTTTAAACCATGAACCCAACACCTTGTCCAACAGAAGATCAATATATATTTAAAATATAATGCATGTGTTGGTGCAAAGACTTATGAGACAAGTCTATGACCTTTTGGTTGCGAAAAAACACCTTTACCATCAATGGCGAAGCCAAGATTTTCTTGCGGGGGGAACAAGCGATAGCCAACTGATAATATTTTATATTTTATTGATTTATCAATAATAATTCTAAATAAAAAAATGCATGTTTTTTTTAATAATATCCAAAGAAAAGTCTTCAATTTGAAAAATACCCCAACATTTTTCAAAATGTAAATAGAAACAATTAGGATCGCCATGATGAAGCCTAGACACTCAAAGAATAGGTTTCTCCTTGTTTTTTTGGTTGAAAGGTTCCTCCTTGTTAAAACATTTTGCGTTATATCTCACTCTAATCTAAGTAAACCTCATGCCAAATTGATCACATGTAAATTAATTCATCCACTGTGGATTAATGAAAATTCACTAACTAGTTACATGTGGTCATTTTATGGACCACAGTGCCCCGTGGTAGGCATGGATGATTGAGATGGAACTATAGAAGCATTTAAAGCCATTCACCGAAAGTGTAAATGGTATGATAAAGTTAGGAGTTAGGATCCTTTGTCTCTCACACGTGTGGAACTTCCCAGTGGGGCCCACCTATTAGATATATGGAATGCTTAAAACAAACTCTATCCACTAAAGTGAAATTTTTTGAAATTTTAATCTAATAGGAGTTGGTCCTACCATACGATTGAGCATTTATGATTAAAAACGCAATATGTTTAATCTTATAGTGGGACCAACTCCGAGTAGCGTAAAATTCGGGGTCAACCCATTAAAGAGGAGAACCTTTGTTTCTAGCAGTATCAATTTTCAACTGGTGGAACGCACGGTAAAGTTTCATGCTTCTCATTGTAATATGAGTGAGGCTCAGGTAGGTCCCACCTTGGACAACCCGATTTAATTAGGATTCCCTCTCTTATTTTCCTTCTTTATTAAAGAAATGGACTTAGAAAGATAAATTTAATTCGTACTCAAGTTGCTAATAAAGAAGGGGAATCCCATTATAACTAGGAGTCGACGATGGGAAGGGAACTATGACACGAGCCTATAAATATATGGTTCTAAGGTAACTCACTTCACTTCATTGGATTTGCTTGACAACACATCAATCAAGCACGCAGGAAGTGGATGAGAATTGTAAGATCCTCATGAATAACAACATTGTTTTACATGCCCTGATCTGAACAACATAAGATTGAACCAAATAAACACAAGTACAATCTCTTAATACGGCCATGTAAAACAGCAACAGGGCCTAATTCTTTGCAAAGGGCTTACAACTCTCTACCACTTCCCGTTATGTGTACCTTATTGATGGGTTGCCAACGAAATTCATTTCATTTCAGACGAATTTTCAGAATTATTTAGGTTCGCCCTTTTTTTTTTATGGTTCATCCATTACACTTGAAAAATTCGCCCAAAAATTTGTTCCAATTCAGACAAATTTTCTAAATGGTTGTTGTGGCTTGACGCTTATGACTTTTCGCTTTTGGGGGATTTATCTAAATCCTAAGCTTTATGGTTGTGATGAATATTTGAAGCTTTTTTTTAACCGCAGATATTTGAAGCTTTAAACTTTATTGTCATTGAATTTTATGATCATGTACCATAATGATGACACTAATTTTTTATGTTGGTAACATTATTACTTGTTTAATTGTTCATATCATAAAAGCATTATTATGAATTGGTTTAGTAGAATAAACTAAATGTAACAAATCATATTTCTAAATTTTAATATTAATTTTGTATTTCTATATATATGTAATCTAATTCTTCTATTTTTCTGAAAGATGACTTTGAAATGTTTCGCCAAAATCCCAGTTTGGCTAAATACTTCCCGAACAAATTTCTAAACAATGGTTGCCAAGCGAATCCAATGAAGTGAGGTGAGTTATCCGAGACCCATATATTGATAGGTTTATGTCATGATTCCACTTCATCATGGAACTCCTAAAATTCCATCTTTATTAGCAGCATGAGTAAGAACCTTAAGTCCATTAATAAAGAAGGAGACCAAAAGAGGGCTTGATCAATGTATGTACATACATATAGCATTTTATACATATTATTGAGATATGAGATAGTAGGTTACACGGATGGACATAAATCAAAGAGCAACTTAATTGAATATATTTCTAAATGAAAACGACATTTCAACTCTCATCAATCAAACAACTTGTAACGATTTAGCTGTTCAGGCCACCAAGATCAAGCGCATTCCCACGAAAATAAATAAATACAAAATTTGCAAATTCAAAAGTTGAAAGCAGAGCAAAATAAAACAATGAGTGTTCCAATAACAGGATGTCAGGATCTAAAAAAAAAAAAAAAAAACTAATCAATAAAAGAAGAAGATGATCCAGTACCTCCTCGTGCAATAATCACAAAATATCAACAGATCACCACGATCTTGATGCGCCTAAATCAAATCGAGATCTCTCAAGCTCTTTCAGATCCAAGAAAAAAGAGCAAAAAGAAGAAACGATACGGAACCGAACCGACCGATCTCAAAATCTCAAGCCCCGCAGTCTCTCGTTCCAGATGCAGCAAACAGAGAACAAAGGAGAAGTGGGAGAAAACCGAAACACTAACACGACAAAAGCACCATTCTAGAAAACCTATTATCAGCTAAGATTACCACGCCGATTCCATTTTTCAAGCTGTTTCAGACGAAAAGTACAAGATCCACCATGAAAAGACGTAGCAGAAGGGATCATCATCGCGCGGCGGGGGAGGAATTCTCCGAGCACCGAAGACATTGCCGATGCTCCCCAACGACCCTAGCTGAGGAATCAAGACCCTAATCCAGGGCTTCCAGACGAAGAATCTCGAGATCGATCGAAGAAAAACCTCGCAGAGGTAAGAGAATCGTGAGAGATTTGCCTAAAATCAGCCCATTAGAAGGCCGATTGTAGAGAGGCTTCGAAAAGAGATTGGATTTGGATTTTCGAATCTGAGATGGGAAGAGAAGGGAGACGAGGTTTCAGGGATTGTAATGGCGGTTCTGAGAGCGGACGACAAAAGAGGTGATGGACGAAAAGAAGGTGGTATAATGGGGAGAAGATGAGGATAAACACGTTTATATTAGGAAATGACCGGTGATAGGCGGTCATCTGGGTTGCATAACCGTCCTCTGCCTGTGGATGAACGCGGTTGAATTGGGATTTTAGATCGGGAAACGGAAAGTAAAGTAAGGTAAGACTCGAGTGCTCTTGATTTAATGTAACGTCGGTTTGGTAAAGTAAAGTAAGGTAAGACTCGAGTGCTCTTGATTTTGTAACGTCGGTTTGGTGTTGGGAATTTGGAATTTTTTTTAACCCATAAAAGTGGGGCACGGACACACACAAGGGCATTCTTGTGTAAAGGCAGCCTCCACGAAATATGAAATTGTCATAAGTAAATTCCATGACTTTTAAATACCTCATAAAAGGTTTCACGAGGAAGTTAGAAATTCATGTTAGGTGTCAATGTTGTTTGGTGCGGCGGTAGATTTCTTATTGAAAACTATTATTTAGTGCGGTAGTTTTTCTAAAAAAAATAACAAATATGGAATTGCACCCGATTGTGAAAGGCCTTAGGACCAATTAAGAGTGGCATTTCTTGACCCAACCTATCTATCCAACGTGATAATTCAAGGTTCGTGTTGAACCTTTTTCTATGTGTGTGATGATATTTTGAAGTAAAATAAATGAGTTGGGTTCGAATTGAGTCCATTATCGTCATTCACAATGCCCAACGCTCATCTATTTTTTGTATGATGCTTATACCTACTAAATATATATCAGTCAACACCATCACACAAATAATACCCATAGTGGTTCCGTAACAGAAGGGTAGGTCAGTATGTGCGTGGGGGTGGGTGGGAAGGGAGGGGGAAGAGATAGGGTGAGGTGGGGTGGGGAAATGTAGTAAATAAATGGAGGATTAATTTTATGTGAAAATGGACTTCCCATACCCCATGAAGTTTATTTCCAAGCCTTGGAAGGAAAAAACTGACATAGCGAAAGATCAATTTCGTTTAAAACTGTCGCACCAAACACGTGAAAAATGAAGTTTTTTTTTCAGAAAAACATCTCGTTTTTTTGTGAAAATAGGCTACACAAACATGCCCTAAGTCAAAAACTTATTTTTTCACATCCCTTCTCTCCACGCACACCACTTAAGTAAAAAAAAAATTGCCAAGATTTCTCTCTTCACGCCATTTTTTTCTCTCCCTCTTTCTCTCTCCCTCTCCTCTGTCTCTCTCTCTATCCCTGTCCGCCTCCGCCCGCCACTCGCCGTCGGCCTCTCTCCCTCTCCCTGTCTCTCTCCTGTCATTCTCCCTTCCTCTGTCTCCTTGCCAATCACGGTAAAAGTAGATGGTAGAAATATCTATAGTTGCAAGATATCAACTTCATCAGATCATCTTAACACCTCAATCTACCTCCTAATTTAATGATTTTTGAAGATATCAACCCAGAGGCAAGTAATGGTTGAATGTATGTGTCGAGTCTGGACTTGTGTTAATTCATGACTGGGGCCTATTATTTTTTGATAACTTTAACAACTATTATCAGATCATGATGTCCCAAGTTATGCATCTACTGCAACCGTATCATAGATCCAACTTAGGTAGGCTCCGATTGAAATAAGACTATCTAAAGATAAACAAATTATATATGTATAAACGAAAGAGGGCTTTCGAGGGGAAAAAAAAAAACAAAGAGGGCTTGTGGGCTTGTGAGGCAAGTGCATGAATGAATAAATTCCCGAGGGTTAATACACATGCATATGATGGAATACTAGAAATATCATGTTGGGACTAAAGAGATAATGCATGCATGTTTCCCATGATAAAATCAATTGAACTCTTATTAGAAGGGGCAACTTTGGAAATATCGTTTCTCCAGCAACCTATAAGAGAGTTGCTAATGCCACAATCTAAGCTTCTCTTTCCATATCCCTTTTTTACATGACCAATATGTCCTTGTGTAAGATTACCTAAAATGACATCTATCAAAATCTCTCTCTTCCCAACTTCTTTCTACACTCACCCACCCCCACCCACCACTGTCCCCTCCGGCAACACCGCCGGACGAGGAAAGGGACAAAGAGAGGGAGAGAGGGCGACAGATGAAGGGTGGCTGCAGGGACAGGGAGAGAGAGAGGAGGGAGGGAGGGGGAGAAGGAGAAAGAACGAGGGAGAGGGAGAGAGACAATGAGAAGGAGAGGGAGGCGATCGGAGGACGGCATCAGGGAAAGGGAGAGAGGGTAGTGGGCGAAGGGCGGCGACTGGGAGAGGGAAAGGTGGAAAGGGACTGGGAGAGAGGGCTGCCTCAGAGAGGTGAAGAAGAAAGGGAGTGAATTGAAAAGGCAGGGAATGATACTTTGGGAACAATGGGGGTATGTAGAGATAAAATTTGGAAAAAAGGAGGGATGTGAAAATTTGGGTTTTGGCATTAGGAGTCCACAACCTATTAATATCTCTCTATTAATATCTCTCTTAAAATGGTTATGGACTTCAAGTTCAACACCTAAAAAGTGATGTGGAATACCATGATTGATGGGAGTCGATGTTGCACTATACTAGTATGTCACGTCTGCACTCCACGCAAACCCTAGTCACCCACTTATCCTCTTGAATGAGCATTATACCAGTTGGTGTGGTGGCATAAAAAAAGCTCACTTCTCCTTGTGAAGGGGCATTATACCCACTTTTTCTCTACTTCCAAAATGTAACTACCTCTTTTCCTTCACTTCGGCACGTGACCAACTATTCTTCTCACTTTTCACTTTCCTATAAAAACTTCATTTCTACCTAAATTTTATATATTTTTTCTTTCTCTTCTATTCATTTTTAGAGAAAATAGATACTATTTTAACCTTCTTTTCTTTTATTCTTTTTTATTTTTATTTTTATACACTATTAAGACCAAACCATTATCATGAGCATTTGATGATGATTTTGTGTAATTTAAATTTTTTTTAATAAATTATTAAGTATAATTTTTTATTGGTGAATATGCTCATGCTAAGCATGCATGGCCCGTTGTGCTAGTGAATAGTAGTGATTAACTCCATGGTTCATAACTTTGGTGCACCTAAGGACTACTTATCTCTTTAGATATTTCGATTGCCTCGAAAACGCACTGGAAAAAATTCTAACGTATTGAAGAGAGGCGTTGACTGATGACCGGATTCTTTTTCAAGAAAATGACGAGAATACCCATCATTTAAAGCTAGTCAGACTTGAGACTCAAGAGACATCTCGAGTCCTGAACTGTACGGCAATATCAAATTGGTTTATGGGTCTGTTCCAAGTCCGAACCATGGCTTTGGACTTTGGGTAAAATATTTCAGAAAATGGCCTGATAGCTGACCCGATTAATTCAATTCTCCCGGGGACCGTGCCACGGCCCGGGCACAAGCTCAAGCCATGTAGCACGGTTGTTTTTTTTTCCCTATTGGCCTAAGTGTAAACTATCAGTAGCTCAAGTGTTATCTTCGGTTTTTAACCTACAATTTTCGAATTCAAACCGTAAATTTTGACTAACTAAGCTACTATCACATAAATTGTAACTTATTTTGATACTAATACAACCATTATCGATGTTAATATTTCAGCCGCAATAAATTTTAATTAATACAAAATAAGTAGACTTTGAGCTCATAAATTTAGAGTTTTTTTTTTCAACCCCAGCCTAGCCATCTATCCTTTGGTTATCCATGTGGGTCCCATTCGAAAAGGGTTTAAATCTCCAATCACATTCTAGTCATCCCCTTTATTAAATGTACACATGGGACTCTGTGGGACGCCTAGCTCCTATGCATGGATAGTTATTAGATATTGGAGCAGTATCATCTGAGAAGGTGTTTCGAAAATAGTGCCATGTTATAATATTGTGTCATTTATATTGTTTGGCAATTTTATAAACTTCAATATATATTTAAAGTGTTTGGCAATTTATAAAATGAAAAGAGAAACAAGGATGATTGTTCCAATGAAAACTCAATAAAGAGTAGTTGCACTAGAGTGATTTAATATTGGTAACCATGGCACTGGTAGGGCTCATTTAATTATAAAAACATGGGACTAAATGTTAAAAACAACGAGCAATGTTGTTTAATCAATGTGGGCCCATCAAATGTAAATAATTATAATGTAATATATCCAACGATGATTATCACTAATACTCTTGGTTGAGCAGTGTCGGCATTCAGTATCACATGGCGGGGATCGATTATTAGATACTGAAGTAACACTCATAGATCCTGACCAATGGGCTAACCCAAAAAAAAATAAAAAAAAATAAAATGAACACATCCATAAATTTGGTGAAGGGTTTCAAATTTAAATTGGGATGAACAAAGACTCCAAATATTGAGATACTCAAGTGACCTGAACTTAAAAGGCTGAGAGCTGTAGGTCCAATATTTGGATGCCGTTTTAATTCAATATAGAGTTCACAAATGAATTTCATACTAAAGGGCCTGGATCCTGAATACTCAACGCCACAATCATATTGCATGTTGGCATTTGTATAAATGTGTACCGGATTTGTTGAGTGTGTCGTATATAAGGGAGATGTTCTCAGGGCCGGCTCGAGACAATTTGAGGCCTAAATCGACAATTCTAAATGAGGCCTCAAATTATCTATTCTTTTCTCTCTCTCTCTCTCTCTCTCTCTCTCTCTCTCTCTAAAAGTTTTGAACATATGGATTCGTATCTCTCTCTCTCTCTTTAAAAGTTTTGAACATATGGATTCGTATTTTCTAATAGATACATTTATCATTTATAAATTATAACTAATAATATTTATAAATAAAACGAACACTAACTATAATAAACATACAATACGAGCATGGAATTAAAAAAAATCTTAAAATCATAAAATAATAGAACCTGATTTAGTGATTTATCATTAATAAAGATCGTAGATGTAGATGAATTTAGAATTTGATCTAGCTTTTTCATTATGAAAAAAAATGGATTATATTTGAGTTAGTGGGTTATGATTAACAAATATTATAAAAAAAGACTCACATATATTATCAGAATATATCCACATATATAATTAAAAAAAAAACAAAACCAGATCAATAAATATTTAAAGAATATTGCATTAGAAATATAAAAAAAATAATTATAGAGAAATGCAATCTATGAGAGAGACAGAGGGTGAGAGAGTAAAGATACGTGAGATGAAAAAGCGATGGTGGAGAAACATTCATTTGAAAAACCTCACTGGTGAGGTGGCAATAAGCTTGGGTTGAGATTTGTTGGGATTTAAAAAGATACTGTGTAGAGAAAAATAAGGATGGCACTTGCTTTAATGCTTTATTTAAATGTGAAAAGATGGCTTTAATGAGATGTGTTATTAATTACTATTATGGGGCCTTGGGAGAAAAAAAGCCATGACAGTTGCTTGAATGCTTTTTTAGAATTTGAAAAGATGATTTTTATGGGGCCTTATTTTTTGGAGGGCCTAAAGCAAGGGTTTTTCTTGCCCAATGGTCGAGCCGCCCCTGGATGTTCTCCTATGATTGCATGTAGCTGATATGCAAACCCAGAGTATGGGACCCTTTAAAATGCAAGTTTAACAATGTAAAGAAGAGGGCCGATGGAAAGGTCTATGGTTGTGCAACTTGTGTAGTGTATGCTTTGGGTTTGGTGTTTTGCAAAAAGAAATGCCCTTTAGTTTGGCGAATGAGAATTTTGTATTTTTTTTTCCACTCCTTAAAAGGGCTTGTTTCTTTACTAGGATTCCTATCAAGAATTTGTTAGGTTTGGGTAGATTTAGACATAATGCAAATACCCTTTTGTAATTCCTGAAATTCCGCATTCTGTGCAATTATGTTTGAGTTCCAAATACTTCATAAAGAGGAGGAAATTGGAATTCCACCTATGGGGACAACTTTTGAAAAACTTGAAATTCTCCATACATGAATTATTAAAGGTGTAAAAGAAATCGAAAAACCGTCTAACCGAACCGAACCGCAATTAATAATCGTGTTTCACGATTCGGTTATGGTTACTGTTAATGAAATCAAAAAACCGCACTTCACGGTTCGATTACGGTTTTCAATATTGGCTCACGATTATTAAACGAACCGAACGGTAAAATACGATTCGGTTAGCCGCATATGGTTAACTGTACTGTTATATTGAGGGCTAAATTAAATAATTCTTAGCTTATGTATTATGTAATCGATAACAAAATGAAACCCTAGTTACCCCTTTCTCGCCTCTCTCTCTCGACTCCCAGGCGACGGTCTCTGTTGCTAGGTGAGGAGTGTAAGACCCCGACCCGAGAGACCTCGATTAGTGTTAATTAAGTCATATTTTATCTTTAAGTGTGTTTAGTGGATTTTGATTTAGTTTTGAGCTATAATATCATTTTAAATAGCTTTGGGGAATTTTGAGAGCCTTCTTAGTTTGTGGGACCCTTTGGGGGTTCTTATTACGGATTTGCATGAGCTTGGGGGTTTTTAATTTTCTTAAATCATGTTTTTTATCCCGTTTAACATGTCTTGTTTAGCTTTTCAACTTTCATGTTGAACCCGTCATCGTTTGAAACTCCTAAACTCAACTTTTCTCAATTTGAGGGCAAAACAGTCTTTTACCCAAAATCTGGACACGATTTTCAATGTCACCAAAGCTTGCAAAATATTTTCTTTTTTGAAACTAGATATTTCATCGATCAACTTTGTTTTCTTCGTCGAATTCATTTGATGTCCCGAAACGCATGTTTTTAGCTCGGCAAACATTTTAAAATATGGGACCCACTCCACTTTTGCTATATAAGGAAACCCTTTCTTCCTTTCCCCATTTCTTGACCTAAAAACTGTTCCAAGAGAAGAGGATCCTAGCAGCCACCTACCTCCTTGTTCTCCTTGCTTTCTTCCTCATCTAACATCACCAGAGCTAGAGGAGGCCTTCACAAATCTTATTCACCTTCGCAAGAGCTTTCTTTTGGTACAATTTTTTTCAACAATCCGTCAACTTCGAATTTTTCTTGTATTCTCCTTGCCTATTTGAAGGTCTTCCATGTAGGTGATTCTATCCATCTCCTATATTTGTATTCTTCTTGTCCTAGAGAAGCCCCATCTCCATTATTGAAAGTTTTCCTTTTTGTTTTTATTTGGTTTTGATTTTTGGGCTTGTTTTTGGAGTTTTTGTGTAGATTTGTGTTTCTTGGCTTGAGAGGTGATTAGAGCTTGGACCCAAGGCAAGTGGACGAAATGATTTATTTTTATTAATTATGTTTTATGCAAATATTTAGCTTTCATTAATGATTTTATTACTCAAAGCTTTACTTCATGACATGCTTTTATTGAGATTTGAAATGCACTCATTAGTGTATCTTGTTAATATATTGTTTTCTTGAAAATGATATCTCATTTGTATTAAGTTTTGACTTGTTTCTGTAATGGATTTCTCTTGGTTGGACATTAGCATTCATTAGGTTTTATCTCATTCATTTTCTACTACTACAATGCGAGGTGTCAAGACTCTACTACAATGCGAGGTGTCAAGACAGGCATAAACAAATGGGGTGGTTTTGAGAATATCTCTCTCTCTCTCTCTATATATATATATATGTTTATATATGGTTATCAGGTGTGCTCGTGCACATCTTGCGCACCGGGGGTTTGCACACGTCCAGATGGACTAGACCGCCATTGCACACCCATCCGAATAGACTGTATACCATTAAACTTGTGGAGTCCGGATAGATATGATAGGACTTAGGGTCGGAGCCGTTTCTTTGTAAAGATGAAGGCCCAGAGAGATCTGTTAATCTCCGAGGTCCCAGCCCTAACTGGGTGTGTGAGTTACGCACTGGATCATTACTATATATCTAGATCCAACGAGCATAGTCGGAGTTGCATTTTTATGTTGTTAGGACACGTGGGCTCAATCTTAACCTTTTTCTTTCAACTAATATTACTTTTCTGTGATGTAGGTAAATTCTAAAAAAAAAACTTCAAGTCTTGTTTGTTTGCAGGAATTCCTAACACGATTTGCAACATTTGAAGATTTTTGAAACTCATTGTAAAAAATTCCTCGTTCAATTGCAGGATACATGGCATACGAAGAATTCCTAACATCTAGAAGCTGATTTAGAGGATTTTCAAATGCTAGAGATTGAACCACACTATGTTTTTGACATATAGGTGCATGGCTTTGATCAAACCCAAGCCCTGGACACACTTATCTTTTATAGATTGGCAAAGATCCTCATTTTATAATGATCCAAACGCCACTCATTATTAGGAGTAATACAACAACTCATATAAATATATCTATTAAACTTTTAGGACCTGTTGGTGAAGAGATATCTCCACGGCATATGCGTGGAAATTTTCACACATACCATTGTTATCTCACCTAGGCAATGATATTTCATTGAGAAATCGCTAAAAAATGTATTAACCTGTTGCGTAGTGAAGGAACTCAAGTCCAACATTGGAGGTAGGAATCAAGTTTTCGCGGAAGAGAAAACACACTTTTCTCTTAATACAAATATTAATTTATTTTTTAATTAATTATTTATTTTATATTAATGACACCATTTAAGGTAGTTATGTTCTTATTATTGTACGATTGATCAATAGTTTAATAGAATATTTGCATATTCCCTTCCAAGAGAGAGAGAGAGAATGATTTAATAGAGTAAGGGGACATTCCTTGGTAAGTGGATGTAGTCCCAAGTATTGTACCAATAATTTGTGGGCTTGGGGGAATAGTCTTGTTGGATAAAATCATTAGAGGGATACCCATGTGATAAAAAATAAAGAAAAGGAATTGTGAATATTTAACAAGTTAACAATGAAATTTATCTAATCAAAAACCCAAATTGCTACAAATAAGCAATTTGGATAAGCAAAAGTGGGCCCCACTTCCACTTCCACCCCGACCCTGCGCCCTTTCGTTTTTCTTAACCATTTTCAAATAACAAAACCCAACACCAAACTCGACTTTCCATTGGTCCTTTTACTCACTGCGCGGATCGCCAAACCAAAAGCCTCACAACCGTCGATACGGAAAAGATCCAACGGTTCAAATCCCTCATTCCGAAAACCGGAGCTCGCAGGTAGAGCCTATAAAAACCGTCCGCACCGCAATTCGTCTTACAAAACTGTCGCTCGCTTCGGCTGTCATTTCCAATTCGAGATCTTCGGCGATCATAATACGAAAAATTGGTGAGATGGATACGGCGGGGAAGGTGAAGAAAGGAGCCGCAGGAAGGAAAGGCGGCGGCCCGAAGAAGAAACCCGTCTCCAGATCCGTGAAGGCCGGTCTGCAGTTCCCAGTCGGGAGGATCGGCCGTTACCTTAAGAAGGGCCGATACTCGCAGCGTGTCGGTACCGGTGCCCCGGTCTATCTCGCTGCTGTGCTTGAATATCTCGCTGCTGAGGTATATTTTCTCTCTTACAGCTTCGTTTTGTGAAATTTCTTGAGATTGGGTCTTTTGGAAGGTTATAATTTTTTAGGGTTTGGTGTGTGTGTTTTTCAGGTACTGGAATTGGCCGGAAATGCGGCACGTGACAATAAGAAGAATCGGATCATCCCTCGGCACGTGCTACTGGCTGTACGGAACGACGAGGAGCTGGGGAGGCTTCTTGCAGGTGTGACAATCGCCCATGGAGGAGTTATCCCTAACATCAATCCTGTCCTTCTTCCAAAGAAGACCGCAGAGAAGGCTGTCAAGGAGCCAAAGTCCACAACAAAAGCCACCAAATCTCCTAAGAAAGCTGCAGCAGCTTGATGTTTGATTATTATTCTCTCTTTTTAAGCCCTTGTATGTAATTGTGGAATGGTATTTACTTTCTGCTTAGTGGTGGAGGGATGGAAGGATGGAGCAAATGGAATTAGGCTTTTTTTTTTTTTTAATCTCCTTTTCTTTTGTTGTTTTGTAACTTTGCAGATGACAGTGGTTTTCAGGCTAAATCTGTTCTGAGTTATAATATTTGGGCCAAAAGGATGATTGGTTATAATATGGTTTCATGGTGTGTTTGGATGTACCCTCAAATTTGCAAGTGGCAACTGGGATTTTATGTGGTTTCATTCTTTGCCCTTTTGAAATTAGAATTAGAGGTGTAGAAGAAGTTGAACATTTTCATTCATTTCTATGATTGTTGGAAATGCTGAGTTTTATTGTGTTAGTTTCAAATAGATTGTGTGTTTTTTTGGCGGAAGGTTTAAATTTGCTGTGATCGTTGCAAGTATAGAATTGTTACCAAGTACGTACATTTTTAGTTGGAGTTTGGCCATGAAAAAATGTTGGGTCGTTACTGAGGTTGCATGCAATGTGTATTTATTTAGCTTAGTGCGAGGAGAGGATTTTGATCAAGGAGAAGAAATTGCTTTGCCTTTTTCATCAGGGTTTTGTGATACAGCTCATTTTTTTTTGTTATTTGGACGTTTTTTTTTACTTGTAGGAGAAATGAATTGTTCTTTTTTTTTTAATGAGATTTTTTTTTTTTGGCTATGTTGTGCAGCTGTAACTTGCTGTGGAAATGGGATGAGAGAGAATTTGAAATTATCCAATGTATGAATTTTTGGAATTTCTGATAAAGAAATGGGCCTAAAGTGCTGGATTTCTTCTCTATTTAAGACGGTTTTTAGATTTAATCCCAATTGGAAATAAGTGCAGTGTAAAAGGAAACGTTGGTTTCGTTTATTGTCGTGGTGCGCACTATGTTGTTTGGGAACTTCACTGGAGCTAAGCAGAAGTCTCCAATTTTCGGAAAAAGGATTATATCAAAAGTATATTTTTTTAAAAAAAAATTATTTGGAAAAAAAAACAACATCCTAAAAAACTAATTTTTTTAAAAATAAATAAAAAAATTTTCTTACTAAATAATTAAAAATCAAATAGAGGAATTTACCCCACAGGACCTCCTAGGATCTTATACCACTGTGGAGGAGTTGAAAACACAGTATGTATGGATAAGGCCCTCAAGGTCCGTTTTTATTTTTTTTTTTGTCGTTTAGCGAATGGTCGATATCGACCACTTTATGGTCGATATCGACCATTCTGCGGGAACTCAAAATAAAATAGCTTTTTCAGGATAGAGAAGAGGGGAGGAGGAGGGAGGAGGGAGGAGGGGGGATTTCTCACCGTCTTTGTAATGGCAATGGCGGCTCCTCGATCTCGTATCGAAGGCACTCTTTCTCACCGTCTTTGTATTCCTCCTTCTCATCCGGTCGCAAGTCCTTGGCTCTCTCCAACACCGCCGATCCGCGGCAAAGGGAGAGGCTGCTGGCGGTCGTTGATTTGGCTGGGCATCCTGCGGTGGAGGTGGAGGCGTGCATGGTGGACGCCGCCGATCATATGTCGTGTGAGGATCCGAGGACTTAGCTCTGGCCCTGGGGATTTGAGTGCTTCTGCTGCAGAGAACATCAATGGCACGAGACGCTTCGACTCTTCGGCCACATGACTTTTGCAGCGATCGAAATGCCCGACAACTTCACTATGCCCATCGCGCTTAAGGCCTGCTCTGGATGTGTTTGTGGGTGCAGCTCTTGTTGAATTGTATGGGAAATGCAGGGAAATTGGTGATGCACATAAAGTGTTTGATGAATTTCCTCAACCGGATGTTATTTTGTGGACGCTTGTTAATGCAGTTTCGGCCAACGCGCAATGTGGGGATCTTGGGTCTGGAAGGTGTTGTCATGGGTTTGTGGTTAGGAGAGGATTTGAACATGACATATCTCTTGGGACCTGAAGTGTGAAACATAATTTGCGAGTGCAAGACATGTAATAAACCAAACCCCCCTCCCCCCGCTCTTCCCCTTCTCCTCCCCTTCTTTTTCTCTCCCCCTCTTCTCTCCCTTTCCCCTCTTTTGTTTGTGATAACTTATGCTTTTATAATCTATTATAAGGTATATGGATAGTTTCTCTTCAATTGTCAAGGTACCTGTTCGATTTTAATGTCTTCCAGTTCAAGAACCTTCTTAACAAGCAAAGAAGCTTCTTTTAGAAATGTGGAAACATGATCAATCCAATGGCATAAGTCACCCAATTGCAGAAATCGGTCTGATGCCTATGCTGGGCGTGTGATATAAATGGTCCCCCACCTTTGGTAGATCCAATCCATCGATACCATATGCTTCACTTTATAGAGGCACTTGCTAAAATTCCACTCCAACCTTTGTGATTTGCAGTATTGTACATTTATCATTTTGCTGAAACATCACTACATATTGGAAACATGATGAATGCAATGGTATGTTTTACTTTGGTTGGAGTGAATTGACGCCTATATGGGTTTGGCATGCAATGTGAATGGGCTGTATCTACCAAAGGTGGGTCCCACATTTGGCAAAGAGGTGGTCAAGATAGTCTTGACATTTCGATCATCTCTCTTGAAGCAAATGTGAACTCTTATGTGTATATGATGCTTCGTTTAACAAAAGCCTAGCAATAACATAAGACTACCTATTTCTATACTCCAGTTCTATCGAAATGGTATTCTCCTCGAATACTTCTGTTTTCTATCACAACATAAATAAAAAGCCTAAACAATTTAACTCCACTGAGACTCCTAAATGAACTTAACAATCTACTAAAAACAATATACAGGTCTCCATCATTGTCTTGTATCATAATCATATATTTGCAACATCTTACTTCTTTGATCCCATTTGACTCTCGGGCTCTTGCTTTGTGGACATTTCTGTATCATTTCACTGATATGAATAGACTCATTTGTCAAACCCTTGTGGCTTCCATTTATGTTCTACAGAGAATGTGAAGCAAGTTTCCTAATTTTTCTAATTTGCAATCATATATTTTTCCCCAGTGCCATTTAACTACTGCAAACTGAGTATCTTTCTTCTGTTTTGAAGTCTAGCACATCAATACACAATCTGGCATGAGTGCATTGTATTTGATCCCACATCTATCCGTTTTCTTGCATGTGACAGTTGTACTGAGTCTCTCATTATCTTCTTTTTTTCAATGGTCCCCTTGAATTTCTTTCTTGTTTTCTTATTTTATTTTGTTAGAGATGTTGTATTGGACCAAGATATTCTATTTTTCCTCTGGCATCTTCCTTGAGATTGGCTCCCATCTATAATCAAACTAGTATATTCTCAAACTCATAACTTCAAATTCAGCGTCTGATTTCAGCCAACTACTAGATCAACACCTATTGGGAATAGGACTCGGTTGCACATCTCTTGGGGCCTGTGTTGAATTCTCTAGGTTATTCTAAATTTCAGCTGATTTCTTTCAACTCTGACATTAATTTTTCGCTGCTTTCATTTCAAACAGTAAATCGATTGCAATTAACTTTATATAAAAACAAGGAGCTCAATTTCTTGTGAGCTAGTTTCCTATTTTGTAATTTATATTTTAACATCGGTCTATTGGTTTAATGAGAAAGTGTAGTACAATATTTGGCTTCTGTCATGTGACACTCTTCACCGGTCCCAACTCCCAAGCATGAAGAAAGGAGGTTTATGTAATGGTCTGCTTCTGTAATTTACAGGTTTTGTATATCCAAACGGAGCACTGATCTGTGCCATCATCCTTTTATTCGTTTTTGTTTTAAAGTGGTCGATATCGACAATAAAAGTGGTCGATACTGACAATGACTGTATTTTTTGTGTTTCAGTTATGTTGTCGATATCGACAATAAAAGTGGTCGATACTGACAATGACTGTATTTTTTTGTTTCAGTTATGTTGTCGATATCGACAATTATCGATATCGACCACTTTTCTCCCTCCTCCTCCCCTCCCATCTTCTTCCTCCTGAAAAACCCATTTTCTTTTTGGGTTCCCGCAAAATGGTCGATATCGACTATAGTCGATATCGACCATATTACAAAACGACAAAAAAAAGAAGAAAAGCTCATACGAGGATCTCTCCCGTATCGAACAATAATTTGGGTCCCGCTGGGACGTATGCGGTCCTAGAGGGATTTTATGAGTAAATTCCTCAATCAAATATCATTAGAATCCACTTATATTTTATTTTTGTACTTTTTAAGAATTTACTTTACTTCATTCTATATGTTAAGTTCTCAAACAAACGTGAGCGTGTGGCGTGTGGCGTTTCGGCTTCCATGACAATATAAATTTCGCCTCCAATATTCGTTTTACATATCCTCACATCGGCATCGTGTGAAAAAAATGCTATAAATAGATGACTCTGCTACTCCTATTCATTGCACCAAAAGACCGGCAGATTTTGGTGCCCTTTCCATCTCATTTCTGCGGCATACGATCTGCACAAACACACAATTGAACTTTCTTCTTTTGCTCTCTGAAACTCTTATTCAAAAATCTATCAAACGAAAAAAAAAAAAATACACCTCTAACCTAAATAAGTCTCTTTTAAACCCTCTATTAAATCCATTACCAAACCCAACACATTCTTTTTCAAACAATCTCTCAAACCCCTTTCAAACCCTAAACCAATGAACCTTCTTTTAAAACTTTTCGGATTTGTCATTTTACTGTGATTTTTCAATTAAAATAAAATTTGTGGTAAAGAATGATCATTAATTCCAATATATATATATATATTTTCTGCTATGGGTAATGGTTTCTCTATTTTCTGCCTATGTATGGAATATTATAAGATTTGAACTTCTTCACTTCATCTTGCCTATCCCAAACATTAACTTTCACATAAAGATGACATGAAAATGTCAAATGTTTAGATCGTTACAAAGCAAAAGGTAATGAATTTGGAAAATAAATTAAAGCTATGTTGTTCATTCTTTTAATTATTGTTAAAAATTTTAGATTACATGAAAAACAGTCATATTTCTTAAGAAAATAAGTCTTAAGAAAAACAGTCAAATGAAACACGGACATCAATTATTCTGAGGACATCTTTGTGGAACACCAAAAAAGGTGAGGTGAAGGTTCCACATATATATAATTCGCTGTTTGGTGCGAATTGAAATTTCACAATGTCGAGATGTAAAAGAGAGATAAGGTAGTAGTGATGGGGGTGGGTTTGGTGGTTTGGGGAAGGTTGAAAAGGTGTAGTTTGTCAACTAAAATATTACCAATAATATATATATTGGTTGTTTGGATTATGAGTTAGATCATGATTTTAAAAGAATTAAGTTGTACGGACCAAAATTAGATATGGCTTAGGGTTTTTCAATGGCCCGTGTCCATCCACAAAAATCTAAGATTGGGTCCGTTGTTGAGTGGATTTAGGCATTTCTATGCATAAGTGAGCACGATGAATAATTAGGTTTAGGCCCATCTATTCATGACCTACAACAATGGGTCAATGAAATTTTGATATTTTTTTTATGTCAACAATAAATGGACCACATTGAACTATTGACATCAAAATCTAAGGTTAAACACTACAATCTAGTAATGATTGGTATGGACAAATTATTGTATAGCTTTCCATGTGATAATTGGTCTAGAATGATATAGAACTCTCTTGTAGTATAGAATATATAGGGCATCTTTTTTGATAAATTCTGAAATTAAGTGGAGATGTCTAGATTACTCATTACTCTAAAGAGCTGTGGACGAGTCTAGGAAGAGGATAAAATAGTGTAGAACTTTCAAGTATATGATAGAGATACATTCGATAAGCGGTATTTAATTTAATCTTTGCCATTGATTTCATTAAGTAGAAACGATCAAAAGTAGAAAAGTAATGTTGAAGAATCTAAAAAAAAATGCATTAGTGTTAATGAGCATGAGCATGAGCATTATGGCGGGTTAATTAGTGCTGCATGAGTTAGAATCATGGGCTCACAACAAATAGATTTTTAGTTTAGTGCACTTCATAGGTTAGAATCAAATACCGCACAACATGAGATATGATTATGACCAGCATCACATAGGTTTTCATGCACTTGCATTACAGGGATTGTTATATGAGTAAAAAATTGTTTTTTTTTTTTATTCCAACTTCGTATCAAAAGGTTTCTAACTAAAGAAAACCTAAATGACCGCACGATTACGTAAATTTGTGGTTTAGATTATATTAACTTTATGAACTTCAATTACTTAGATTTATTTCATACTTTAATCATTTAATTTTAGAGTTCGGATCTCCTATTTCATTGAAAAACGAAACTTGGAAATGAAATAGGGAATACTGTTTCTCCGCTGGAATTCCATTGAATTCTTGTCCGGGAAATTTCTAAAATTTCCATACACAATGGAATTCTTGGATACTCCTTTGGGCTTGAGCATATAGGAATTCCACCAAAGTGCAAAGGGAGTGGAATTCCCGAATTCACAAAGGTCAAAAGAGACATTTCATCTGGTTGGAATTCAGAAATGCAAGTGAAGAAACATGGAATTCAGAAATTCCAAGGGACATGTTACATCATATTCAGGAATTCCTGGATATGATGAATTCTTGGCAGAAATTCCACAAAAGAAACAGGGCCTAAAAGTGAATATCCGGGCTTCACTGGCCACTCTTTCCATACTAGATACTTATTGGTAGGGGTGTTCATGGTTGGGCTAAGGCATATCCAAGCCCGGTCCGGCCCAAGCCCGAATGGGCTGTACAAATAAGGCCCGAGCTTGCCCATTTAATCAATCAGGCCGGGCTGAATTAGGTTTTTTTATCACTTTTGTGGATATTTGATCAATTGTTTGAACTGATTAAATTAAATTAAATTAAAGTACATGTATTCCTTACATGGGCCGGGTCGGTGGATTTTCTATCACTTAATCCAAGCCCGGCCCTTGATCACCCGTAGATACTGGATGCCAATCATAGCATGAAAAAGCTAACTTTATAATGAAAATCAGCATACATAACTGACTAGTGGAAGAGGACTGGATAAGCGGTTCAGATGTCTCAGATGAATTGTCCAGAGTTACTCAGTTTGAGATGTGGGTCCAACGTTGAGCAGCCCACTAACCACATGTCATGCAGGTCCATTGTTCATCGGGTGAGCATTGTCGGTGGACCGCTACCTCGTATGGATTAGGCGATTAAGGAATCTGATTGGTGGATCTTATTCATTTCATGCTTACCTTGATCAGCTCTGAATGAAACACAACTCACTTTCACTTCACAAAGTTCTGTAGCAAGCCCAAGCTCATTCCTTTTGAGCCAAGAACCCGTTTTTGGTGAGCAGATTAGATTTTAATTTATTCAATAATATAGTAAAATATTTAAAAATAGAGGATTTCACGAAAAAAGTCTTGAAATTTGGCCATTCCTCTTGAAGGGTCCTCGAATATTGCGTAGCACAAATGGGGTCTGTCATGACCTTTTTTATTTTTTTATTAATACCGCTAGCGTCGCTCGTGTCTGGTAGGAGCAACGCTAGCGTCGCTCTACGCGGTTTTCACAAAACACTCTTCTTCCTCTTCTTCCACCTATATCTCTATCTCCCCCACTCCATTTTCTCCCAATCATCTTAGGAAAACAGTATCACACACTTTATAATTAAGATATTACTATTAACCGACATTCTATTTATTTCTTTCTTTTTTCATATTCTCAAGATTTATCTTGAAAAGTGAAAGAGACGGGAAAGAAGAAAAAAAATGACAGACATAACATGGAAGAATGGTTCCAATAACAATTTTATACTAGTATATTATAATGTATAGTTGCTCTACCTTCAACCCATGAACCCATCCATAAGAAAACGAGAGAGAAATGTTGCTTCGTAAGGTAAATCTGTATTTGCAGGTTTGGATGCAACTTTTCCGCCCTTGTGAACAGGAAAAAACTTGTATTCGTAGCTTTTCCACGGATATGAATGACTTAAAATTTGTATGCGCAGCTTTTTCAATAATATGTGAGGAGGGACGCTAGCGTCCCCCCAAAATTTTATAGACGATGCTATCATCGCTCAAAAAAAAGTATAAAAAAATGGCGGGAAGACCGAATTTGTGGTGCACAATATTCGGGAACCCTTCACGAGGAATGACCAAATTCCATGATTTTTTTCATAAAATCCTTTTAAAAATATATAACTTAACCCCTAAAAAAATTGTCTTCATTTTGTACCAAACTATCATTAAACAAAAAGCTCTCTCTCCACAAAACCCAATTCAAGTGAAATTGATCCAAAAAGCTTGCTGTGGATAGATTTATAGAAGAAAGGACCCTTTGCTGTGTAGCGGTGCTGATCTTATGTTGAGAGCTGGTCCTCATGGGGCCTGTTTGGGGGCCCATCCGGGGATGGGACATGGGGAACAAAGGATATCACTCCCATGTCCTTGTATATGTTGATGGAGGCTCGGATAACCATCCTAATCACTTTATCAACGTCCGCAAGTTTTCGCCATCCAAACAAGTGTGGAATCAATTCAACAGTCCAATCCAAACCCAAATTCCACCCAAATAAAAATAGTATACATCCCAACCTCAACTTGACACCATAATGGTAAATTCCTTATCAAAGTATTTGGGGTCACATTGATTTGGGTTGGGGTACCCAAGATTTGGAGTTTGATTTTCCCTTTCAATGGGTATAAAACTGAAAATTTTATATACATTTTTAAACTTAAGTTAGGGGCCCCAGTCAAAACTGGGTGTTGGAACCCAAACACGAACGTGACCTGAATTCCACTAGGGTTTTAGAATTAAACACTCGAACATGCCCAATTCCAATTTCTCCATCTCCTTTCTAAATGACTAAACTGCCCTCCTCATGCCATTTCGGCCTTCCACAATCCTCCCCTCTCACACGTGCCAATCTTGAATCACGTGACAGCAATTAGAGTGAAAAAGCCCAGGCCATATAGAAACCCTTCCCCTCTTTCCTACCATTCCCAGCTCCCTCACACATCTTTTGGGGGCTGATACCGATCTGGTTTCTTCAATCAATACCACCCCCTCTTTCCTACCATTCCCAGCTCCCCCACACATCTTTTGGGGCTGATGCCCATCTGAGTTTCTTCAATCATAGGCAAGTTCTCAGAATCTATTCTTTTTTGTTGCAGTTCCTGATACAGCTGTTCTTGATTTTTGATTGTTTTCTAGATCTTTGTTGTTTTTGGTTTTCTTATCTGATGTATCTTAATCATTTTATCTATGAAGTTTTAGGTTATTGTTGTGTTTCGGGAGCTTTTTCTGACTATTTGCAATATGGGTTGGAGTTTTGATTTCATGAGTATGTTGTTGAAGGTGTTGATGGGTTCGTTGCTTTAATTGTTTTGGTTGGTTCTGGAATTTTCTATTTTATTTTGATGATATGGGGTTTAGGGTTTCGGTTTCGGTTTCTAGTCCATTTCATCATTTTTTCTTAGTGAATTTAGTGTTTTTGGATTTGGGTTTCATGCTTTATTGTTACCTTTCATTTGGTTTATCATGATATGATCTGGGTTTAATGTTTTAATGATTTTTGTGTTGAATTTGATATCAGATTTTGTTAGTTTTCATTTGATTATCATGTTGTGATTTGTTTTTTTTTTTTTTTGGAATGGTTTTTGGGCGTGGTTTACTAATTGAGTTGGTTGGCTTTGGATTTTTTCCCCTTTGGGTGTTATGGTTTGATTACCATGTTGAAAAACACTTTATATTAGAGAGTTTATGAACCTGTGTTTGATGTTGCATCATTATGTGATTGGTTGGGAGGAGGTCAAAACGAGTGCAGGGCATGTGCCTTGATGGGATGATGCCTTAACATGGCATTACTTGCATTACATAGGTTTTAAGGATTTTCTTTTTTATATACATGTTTTTATGGACTGGATTCATTGCCCTTCTCTGTGAATTTTGGGAAATGAATTTCTTTGTTTAATTACAGCACTAAAATTGAAGAATTAGGGTTTTTTTTTCTATTTTTATTTCTTCTCTAAGTCTTTGATTGCTTTCATAATTTTGTGACGTGTGCTATGATTGATTGGTTCTGTTTCCTTTCATGCTTGGTTCTCAAATGATAACCAGATTTCTATTAAGCCTATTTGGACTTCTTTAATGTCACACCCTTTGTTGTTGAAATCATTTGATTCTTGCGATACAAGTTGGTTGAAATCATATGATTCAGGATATGAAATCATGATTCGTTTGTATTGAATCATTGGGAAAAAAAGATTTGCACCCCTGTAACAAATCTCATTTACCAGTAAATCTTAGAATTCAGGTGTTGTATCAAATTTTATGATTCCAGTAATTTGTGTTGGCGAGAATAGCTGTATCTGTATGGCTAATTTTAGTCCTTTTGGTTTCTTTTTCATTTTTGGTGCTCTCTCTCTCTCTCTCTCTCTCTCTCTCTCTCTCTCTCTCCACACGCGCGCGCAGAGGTTATCTAGTGATTAAGGAAAATTTTAATGTAGAAAATTTGTAGTAATCTGGAGAGGAATTTTTTAGGAGTATGACTAGAGTGTCAAATTGTAGGTAGGGATTTTGCCTTTCATTCATTTTTTAAAGGTTTTTCTTACACCATTTTTTTTCATGAATCATTTCTTTTACTCCAGACAACACATTTTGTAGCGTTTCAATGATTAGGATATTTGTATTTCAAGGCAACAACAACAACAAAAAAAAGGCAACTCATTTATTTTTATCAATAACGTTGATTTTTTAAGCATATTCATCTATTTACACATTTAATATATGTTATATTATAGATGCCAATAATGTTCTTCATATGATTGTTGTTGCTGTAAGGGAAAAATAGGAACCCTAATTGCTATTTTTTTCTTACTTTTAATTTTTTTTTAATCCTCCCCTTCTCTTCCTCCCTCTCCCCCTCCTCTCCTCTCTCATCTGAGCACCGGTGCTCGTGATAAGGTGAGCACAGTTTCTTGTGGGGCCCATTTGGGGTCCCACCTGGGGATGGTTTCGGCGAAGTATGGTGCCGGAGGCTCGAATCATCGTCTCCACCACTTGATCAACGGCCGACAAGTTTTCACTGTCCAAAATGAGTATAGAGTCGATTCAACGGTCCAGTCCATTTGGATGGGTGCCAAACCCGGGATCGGTGACTATCTGGGGAGGTCCTTGTCTTTAGGTGGGCCCCACTAGGTATTTACGCACATGGTTCTCATATGAAGTTTTTCCTTTAATATTTTGATATTTAAAAAAAACGTAAGAAATCTACTAATAATGATCACACCTACTTGTAGGTAATGTGCGATCAGTTTAAGCTACTAGTCACTTCGGCCCATTGAGGGACTCCTGAGCCCACTTACATTTGTTAGGTGGGCATTATTGCTCTGATTAATATGTACTGTGGGAAAAACTTGTCCTATATGCAGTGCTGTGCATGAACGCTTATAAGGACCATCCCAAAGGCGGGACCCCCCCTCTTGAATTTCACTTGCTCGCCATGATGGGCGGCACCAATCCGAATGGACTATAGAACACACGAGCACAGGAGAAAATTGTCCTTATGACTGCACATCTCGTGAATGGGCCATCTAGATTTTGGATTGGAAAATCAACTTGGTAAGCCCCATCATGAGCAAATTTGGTCTTGCATTTGACATGTATTGCCAAGTGTGTGGTGAAAGTATTTTGCTTGTAGTTAGTGGCCTGATGACTTAATACTATATCTCTCCTATCATTCTCTATATTAATAAAGTTTGAGTGTGTGTGTGTGTGCCACTTACCCTATCACCAGCTAGCTTTTTCTTCTTTTCGTAAGGATAGAATCTTGACTTGCCCAGTGACAGGGCAAGTGCCTTGTGACTGATCTAGTAGTGGGTTGATGAAAGAAAAGAAAGATTACTTTTAGAAAAAAAAACTTGTAAGATCAAGGAAAGAGAATATGCTAGAACAAGAAGAGAACTTTAATGAAGAGAGGGATGCTTTTGCATGTATTCTATTGTTATGCAGCCCTACAAGGCCATTGTTATGTTTCTCAGGGCAAATAAAATTATAAACCCTATTCCTGATTTTGTCCTTTAATCTAATTCTCAACTTACTATCTCACCCATTTAAAACTTTATTTAGAGTCTTATCGTAAAACTAGTAAAGATATAGAAGATTTTTAATTCAATAGGAAAGTGTAACTTCATGGCCTCATGGGAATCAGAATTAGAGCGTACTCAGGTTCTGTCATTGATTGGTGAGAAAGAGGTGGGTCTCACATGATGCAGCTAGAACTTACAAAGCTGGCCCCTGATAGATTGGGTAACACTTAAATGGTGATGACAGTGAGTCCAAACATCAAAACAAGTCTGTTGTGATGATTGAATCTATTAGTAAGTCAACATGAGCCATTTACATGCATTGGATTGCATGATGTTTGAAAGTGAACATTAAAGTTCATGTAATTAAAACAAATAGAGGTACATGGTTGCCTATATCAACTCTTTCTTGATTAAAACTTAAAATTACTTGTCCTAAAGTCTATTTAAGTTGAGAGCATATTCCCTTTTACTGTAGATTGAATGTTTGACATACTGTTGCTAACCTTTACATATCTTTACTTGGATTTGGAGATTTATTCAAAAGATGCATCATGACATCATCCATTCATCACTCAATTTATGCTTACTGAAAACTGTATCATCGGTCAGCAGTATGTTGCAGTTAATTTTTCAACTATGAGTATTGAATCTAGTTGGATTTTTATTTGTTATGTTGGATATAGTTGGGACGTGGCTTTGATGATGATGATGTTGGCAGTTGATCATTCATACTGAAAGTGCAAGCTAGACCAATGCAAGTCCTAGAAGAAGAGGGGGGGGGGGGGGGGGGGGGGGGTGAATAGTACTAATTATAGATTTTAACTTAATTAAGCAAATTAGTCCAATTAATCACAAACACAAGTTCACTTAAATTTGGACCACAATATGTAACTAAGTAACAGGGTGATCAAGTGTGAAGTGCACAGCAAGTTATATGTGCTAACTACTAAATGATATGCCAATTTGTTCTAAGTATTTTAGCACGTGGGTTGTATGCCAAATCAATAAATATATGACTATCTAGCACATGTAACCCATAGCATAGAAATAATAAAGCATAGAAGAAATAGAGGCTGGTTCGGTCCTTGACCTGCGTCCACTCCCAAGCAAACCACCACCAATGGTTTATCGGCTTTCTGTTATACACAAAAAAAAAAAAAAAGGTTTCTTGGCTTCCACTATGGGAGGTTTTCGATAGGAGCACCTCAATAACCTTTATACCTAATGTTTTGACACGGTGTTTCGATCACTAAGGTCTATTCCACCAACACCTATTTTTTGATATGGTGGTTCGATCACAAAGGTCTACTTCTACCAACGCCTTTTTTATTTTATAGTGGTTCGATCACCATGATATAATCTACTTTATAGTGATATGAAAATTTTTAAAACAAACAAGAACGCTTGTCTCTAGACGATGATGAAGCCTTGAGTGTGCTTTTGATCCTTGAAACCGAAGCTCCAAGCTTTGACTCCTTGCTAAGCTCCTTGGTGATGAAGATGCTCCAATTGTGCACAACCAAGTGAGGAAGGAGGTTTGGGTCTAGGGTGACTAAGGTTTACCAATGGGTTAGTCCAATCCCTAGTAATGGATCTTTCCACTAAACACTCTTTAAAGAATATGCCTATAATGCACTTAGAGTGTGTGGAAGATGGTCTTGAAGGTTCTAATAGAGTATGCCTATGGGGTGCATTCAAACTTCAAGACTACTGATCTTAATACCTCTAATCACTCTCTCTTGAGCTTGGAATGTCTTAGATTTACCCATGAGGATCTTAGAGAGTGAGTAGAATATGGATTTTGAAGGCTTAAGGTTGGTTTAACTCAGTAGAGGAAAGAGCTCTCAAAATCTTATGAAGGTTGGGTGTCATGTTGCCATTGAAATGAGCTCAAGTATATATAGAGGAGCTCCCAATGGCTAGTCCATGATTAGCCGTCAAGCCCCAACAGCTAGTTTGATTGTCAGTCAAAAGCAATGCATTTGTTCTGCGGCTAGCTTCACGGCGAGCTGTAGGGCACTTACGGCTAGCCCTGAGGCTAACCATGAGCTAACTGTAGCTCAGAAATTCTGAGAAAGTTAACTTCTGGAAAAGGGATCGCTAGCTAACCGTGGATACCTTACGGTTAGTTGTAATCCTATTACGCTTAGCTGTGAGGCCTGCAGCTGAACATCACAGCTGCTCATTTTGGCCAATTAAACCCTATTGATTCTACCTTTTTGTGTTGAGTGTTCTAAGGGCCTATTCTTGGTTTGTCTTAGGTCGTTTTACCTGAATAGGTTGGCACATAATGGAGATTCTTACTTGATGAAACATGGCCCTTCCAAGACTTGATCTTTTGCCTTGAGCTCGATCTTCCATTCTGACGCTTCCAGAGGCAAGGTCTTGGACTTGACATGAAATTAACAACACTAGGGTAGTGCAGATATAACTATGGCACTAACACATACTACCTCGTAGAGATGGAATCCTTGTGGTCTTTTGTTAGACAAACATAAAAAAAGTATAAATTGCTTCCTTTGCTTGTCAAGTATATAGTTCACTTTTTTTTTTTCAAAAAAAAGAAAAGAAAGAAAATGAAAAAAAAGAAGAAAACGCTTTGTTGGATTGAGCTTGAATTCCACTAAATCTTTCCTGACTTGATATTTTCAACCAAAATAGATTCAACATCTTGATATTTTGTCTTCTAAAAGAGATCAATATAGATGTAAATATGTAATGTTCCCCTGACACTTGGATAGCATCACATCTACTGTTGGGGTGGATTGTGGATGGGTGCCTTTATTCCTTTTCCATTTGGTGCTTGGCCACCAACTCCATTACCTATTCGAAATTCTCAGTGCAGAACATGGGTCAATCAATCTTCTCATTTACCATTAGTATTTGAGCTTATATATTTGATAAATCTGGTAGAGCTTGATTTATCTACTTTAACTATGTGAATATATATGTCATGTTAATCATCATTACGACTTGGGGGCATCTTGAGCATTGAGAATAATCACGAATGGTATGCGCTGACTCTGGTACAAATGAATGAAATACAGAAGCCAGCCACATCCTGGGACAGACTGCACATCTGAGTTACTCTATACCAAGTTGGTGCAAATCAAGTCCTGAAGTGTGAAGTAAATGTGATAATCCACATACAGAATTTGAGCCTCAATTTGGTCTTCCAATGTATAAGTTCTGAAACATATGTCAAGTAAGCTTGAGCTACAAAATTATCAAAATGCTTAATGACAGAAGGCAGTGATTAACCATTCTGAAGGGGCCTTTCAAATTGGAGGGAAAAACAAGATTTTTTTTTTGAACGGTGAAAAACAAGATTATTCCAAAGGATGAAGAAAAACTTAATGTATATATTTATTTATGTTTGAAGGGTTTAATGTATATATTTATTGTTAGAACTATGCAAAATATCAGCATAATAGTCCAAAGTAAATTCCCATTTGGGCAATGATGCCCATGTCTTTAAACCTACAAAATCCTTTTTCTAGACTCAACTTAAGCTCTAGTTGAATTCCTAGTAAAACTTAAAGTAGTATTTAGGACACAACTCTAACTAGAACTCCTAATATATGTGACTATCATATTTTTGTAATGAAAACAAAACTACAAAAGCTGTGTAGTTTTTGTAACTCCAACATAGTTGGGAGTTGGGACAAGGCTTTGATGATGATTATGATTATGATGATGATGATGATTCTTGTTTGAACTGCGCAGTTGTGGAATCCAGAGGTGGGTAACTCAGTATGTTATCTTTGCCTTGTGGACCGTTAGATTGCCTTGATGGTTATTCTTTTTTTTTTTGTTTTCTTGTTTTGCCTTTTCTTTCTTGTCTTGTAGATGTCATGTCATGTCTTGTAGGTTATAATGCTTTTATAATTGAGTGTCCCTCGGGCTCAGGGCCAAAAGGCTCCTGGGCTGGGCTGGGTGGGAGCTACCTTGGGTTATTTAAAAAAAAAGTGGGTGTTGATATCAAGAAGTAGGACCTGATCGAGGCTGCTTATTCCATAGAGGTGTGTTTTCAAAATTTTTAATGATCATGGGATAGGGTCAGGAGCTGGCATTAGGATATTTCTAATCTACTTGTTTTACTTATTTAATGTTGTTGGATATGCTTTTCGTCACATTTTGTTGACCAGGTGAAGTTTGGTTGTGTTATTTCAGAACATTTTGGATGTTCTGCTAGTGTAACACTTTATTATAGAATGTGTTCAACAGTTCATTCTGTTGGATCTATCGGACTTCAATTATGACTCCATAATGATTTTCCTGATATCTTTTTTGGTAAAATCCTGATTGATATCTTGGATGCAGGTCAGGAAACTTGTAGATTCTTCTTCAGATACAGAGTTGAAGCTGTTTTTATTGTTTGTGGCTGTGAACTGTGGGGTCTGTGTTGGCTTTATTGGCCATTTGAGACGGCCACAGAGTCAAGATTTTTTCAGCAGTGGAGATTCTCATCTAAATATAATGGGTTCTAAAATGGATCTTTTGCTAATTTCCTATTCATCAGAAATTGTTGATGGAGAGCCCATCTATGTTGCATCGAACTGCCTTCCTGTGAAGGCTGTGAATTTGGAACCTGCTGGGCATGCATTTCATGCAGCTGTGCTAAAAGCTCTTGGTCTGAATGAGGAAGATGACACCGATACAGATGATAAGAGCGCATCAGATGACAAGCACTCTTATAAGCCATCATCGGAATCATACACCACTAAAGGGAAAAAGAAATCGAGCAGTGATGGCAAGCAACAAGATCATTATGCTTTGCTGGGACTCAGTCATCTGCGTTTCCTTGCCACTGAGGAACAGATACGAAAGAGCTACCGTGAGACTGCCTTAAAGCACCACCCTGACAAACAGGCTGCCCTTCTTCTTGCTGAGGAAACCGAAGCAGCAAAGCAAGCGAAGAAGGATGAGATAGAAAACAATTTCAAGTCCATTCAAGAAGCCTATGAAGTCCTGATTGACCCAGTGAAGAGAAGGATTTATGATTCTACTGATGAGTTTGATGATGAAATTCCAACTGAGTGTGCTCCAGAGGACTTCTTTAAGGTCTTCGGTCCAGCGTTTATGAGGAATGGCCGATGGTCTGTTGGTCAACCAGTCCCACTTTTAGGTGAAGACAATACTCCGATCAGTGAAGTTGATAGCTTTTATGACTTTTGGTATAGCTTCAAGACCTGGAGGGAGTCTCCACATGCGGATGAATTTGATCTTGAGCAGGCTGAGTCTCGTGACCACAAAAGATGGATGGAAAGGCAGAATGTGAAACTGAGAGAGAAGGCCAGGAAGGAAGAATATGCGCGTGTGCGGGCTCTTGTTGACAATGCTTATAAGCGAGACCCAAGGATTATCAGGAGAAAAGAAGAGGAGAAAGCAGAGAAACAGAGAAAGAAGGAAGCCAAGTTCTTGGCGAGAAAGCAGCAGGAGGAAGAGGCTGCAAGGGTTGCTGAAGAGGAGAGGCGTCGGAAAGAGGAGGAAGATAAACGGGCGGCTGAAGCTGCTTTGAATCAGAAGAAGTTGAAAGAGAAAGAGAAGAAGCTTTTGCGCAAAGAAAGGACACGTTTACGTGTGTTGTCAGGTCCCGTGGTATCAAAGAAGTTGCTTAATCTCTCAGAGAGTGATGTTGAAACTATATGCATGTCCCTTGACATGGAGCAGCTAAAGAATCTTTGTGATGGGGCAGAGCGCAAGGAAGGGATTGAGCGAGCGCAGCTGCTGAAAGATGCCCTGGGAGGGGATAATGATAAGCAAGATGAGAAGAACTTACACCAAAATGGTTCTCTGAAGCCCGATCGAAATGATAATGGTGTCACCATGACTACACCAGGCAATCCATTGAGCATCTATGAGGAGAAGAAAGAGAGGCCCTGGAACCGAGAAGAGGTTGAACTCTTGAGAAAAGGCATGCAGAAATACCCAAAGGGAACATCTCGGAGGTGGGAGGTTATTTCTGAATATATCGGTACAGGAAGATCAGTGGAAGAGATTCTTAAGGCAACTAAGACAGTCCTCCTCCAGAAACCAGACTCTACGAAAGCTTTTGACTCTTTCCTTGAGAAGAGAAAGCCCGCACCATCGATTGATTCACCTCTTACAAGCAGAACTGAAGTGGAAGGTGCACTGGGTGCAAGTATCACTAATGGTGCCCCAAAGGCAGAGCTCAAACAGTCTCCAAATGAGGGCGGGGACCATCAGGTACTGGAATGCGAGCCGGCTCAGAGAGGAATTTCTTCGAGTGCTGAACAAGACATATGGTCTGCTACTCAAGAGAGGGCACTCATTCAGGCTCTGAAAACATTCCCAAAGGAAACAAGCCAGCGTTGGGAACGAGTTGCTGCCGCTGTTCCAGGGAAGACTGTGATTCAATGCAGGAAGAAATTTATGTCGTTGAAGGAAAATTTTAGGAACAAGAAGAGCACTGACTGATTTGGTTTGTTCTCTGACGATTGAGGAAACCAACTCCTAAGCTTCAAAGGAGTTGCTTTTGCCTCTATTAAAGTGATGCTTATTGCTTCTTGCTGATAGAATTAGCTTCATTTGGGAGAGAGCATTTTTTTTTTTCATCATTTGCCACTTCTGTCTGTCATTTCATGCTAAAAGACCTGTCTGATATTCTTGGGTAGTGAGCTATTGGTTTCTCTTCTCCCTAGAGCTTCTCGACTCCGTTCAATGAGGTGCTACCCTACTACAACATCGTGCTTGCACTTCTATCAGTTTAGGCTATACTCAAGTTCACAGCCTTTGGGGTTTGCTTGTCATGTACAAGTATAGCTGACTCATTTTTGTACAAGAATGCAAACTTACTCTACCCTTTTCTAGTTAATACTAAGATATTATTGGTAATTGCATAGGCAGCAGATCCTGTCTGAAAGCCTGCATTATTTGCCTACTGCATTTTTTTGACATTTGCTTCATATTTCAAGTTTGCTTCTTTGTTCTGTTATGAATTATCTACTATATAAATCATCTTTTATATATGATTACCTTGAAAAGTTGTGCCATCTTACAATTGTCATAGCTTTGCAAGTACTGATCGATGCTTGTATTACTCATTTCATGGTAACATTACAGGGGCATATGGTTCTAGTTTCTATTGACTACGAGAAATCACAAAATAGGTGCATAACGATAGACTACTAGAATAAACTATCAACGAGTATGCATCTAAAACCTCACATTTTAAACGGTAAGTTATGTTGGTTTTCTGTGGGGCAACCCACAGTCAGTAATCCGCACTCTGTAGGTGTTGAAAGTACTGTTGAAAATTGTCCTTTGGTGATCTGATTTGGTAACATCATGCTTATCATTCCATAGTCTACTTAACAGGGCCTATAGGTTATCTTTCCAGAACAAGTACAGTGTTAACAGTATGGTTTGGGAAGTGAATTACCTAGAATGTAGCATTTCCATAACACTTGACAGCATGTACAGGGAACTTTATTTCAGGAGTTGGATATCCTTCACTAATCCGATATTTTAGGAGTTGGATATCCTTCACAAATCCGATGATGATTATGGAAAATCCCTAAATGGCTGCAGAGCTTTACAAGCAGACTTTCATACAGGGGGTTGCACTTCCTGACCTGATAATTACAGTGTTTGGGTCGAGACAAATCAGACCAAACCAAACCAAGCCTTTTCTCACTAGGTGGGGTCGGCTATATGGATTTGACATTAGATCCATGTAGGCAAGGTCATGTTAATAGTTTATTTCCAACTTCTCTTGGGTCTCCCTCGTCTCTACTTGCATATTGTGTTTGTTAAATCAGCTATTGTCGTAGGTACTGATAATGAAATACCCATGCACCCTTAATAACTGGTGCATGTGAATAAAGAGAATGGCATGGTTGTGATGTGTGCTGTGTGCTGTGTGCATCTATGTTTGGGCCCTGGGGGTTGTGCTTGTCCTTGTGCTAAGCCAAGGTTCTCAACCTTACCCTTGTTGCCTACATTTTGGGTCAGGATGGTGTACACAGTAACCAGGGTTTGTGGGATCTTGATTTTTCGAGTTCCATGGGAGTTCTGAGTTTTGCTTCTTGCTCCACCACCAGCTGTTTTCATATATGAAATATAAGTTTATATTTGCCAATTGAATCAATTTCGAGATGTGCTTTTATGATGAGTCTGATTTGGTCAATTTGGTTCATCTATAATCTCTATCATGTATAATCACATGGTTGGGTCAGGTTTTGTTCAAATCTAGACCTCGCTCAGATCCTAGGAAGGCCAATGCAGGTTTAACCTAAACCCTCTTAAGTTCCAACTTCCCCCCAAGTTGCACCATGTTATTTGAAGATGCTGCAGTAGTTTCTACTCGACTTGAAACAGATTTCTAACCAATTAAATTCATGAATTTAAGCTTGAGCACAGCCTGGACCTGCAAAATGTGCCCATTCTAGTTTGAGTTTGCCGCTCATTCAACTGTTAGTCTGTTACAGTGAAGCCCTCTAAAATCAGTGATGGATCAACAAGTTAGACTTATATATTTTGAGTACCCGTAGATCTTGTAGAGATCTTTCCATCCTCTAGCTTCCCCACCACTGGAATGAGCTTCATGGCTTTGTAGCAGCATCTATGGTGGGTCGCTCCATTGGGCCCAGGAATGAGAGCAGCCTGCTATATTCCTGCACTTGGTAGAAAATTCCGCGCACCATATATATAATTTACTACTCTTTAGGACAAAACGGATGTGGAGTTGATGTGTAAAACATTTGTTCCAATTGTCGCTATCGAGGGTTTCCAATCCTTTGGACTGGACTAATCCCTTTGGGCTCAGAGGGAAGCCGGGTAAACTCCCCTGTAGCTTCATTGTGGTAGTGTAGTGTCGCAAACCGTGGTTCTAGACTAACTGAGCTACCCCTTGGGGTTTTGTTCCAACGTCTTTATATATAAGATGAGTCAATTATAATTTATAAACCACAATTTATTCAATACTGAGTGCACCTTCCACATTCAAATTCGTGTATTCTCCGTGAATTAACACTCCCCAAATTGTTACAAGCCTTTTCTTTGGTTAAGTTAGATTTTTGAAAATCATAAAATATGCCCCTCTAATATATCTCTTATGGCCTTAAATCGTTCGATCTTATCCTTTGAGTCTCACTTGGTAAAGATCCATTTACATCCTATAGCCGCAGCAATTCGACGAGATTCCAAACTTGATATACATACATGGATTTTAACTCTTCTTGCATGACATTTATTCATTTATTTGAATCTTCACTTTTAATGGTTTGTGAAAATGTTACGGGACCTTCTTTGACACATTTATCAAAATCAGATTCTTAAAGATAAACAATATGATTATCCGATGCAAGATACCTCCTAGATCTTTGAGATTTTCTTAAAGCTTATGGTTTTGCTAAACTTCATATTTGAATGAGTGATATTTATCAAACATGATGCTATAAAATAAGTGCTTTATTTAGAATTTTAGTCAATGAAATAGAAAATTAGAACTTAAACTTAGAGCTAGTTGTCCAAAACCTTAATTTGACTAGCTCTTCTTAAACTTAGAGCTTAATAACCTTTACTTGATCAGTCAAACAGGCTTAATAAGTTGCAGCAACTTGGAGGGGTTAGGATTGCATAAAATGGATAATTGATCATGTTGCACCTCCAATTGAGAACATAATCAGTTTTGGAATCTAATTTTGGTTCTCGAAGAAACTGGATCTAGATCCCAATGGGTCCGGTTACGAATCTATCCACTCAAACAAAGAGGGATGAGGATGGGTCGGATTAAACAGGTGGCCTGTCCTAATTGCTCACTCTAAACATGATTAATCTCTGTTATTAAAAGAAATGCAGTTTAGCTGGTAAGGGGGGCATTCACACCAGTGACCAGGCTACGGTTCTGATTCGTTTTTGAGCAGGATCATCTGGGTTCCTTTCGATTTCCGGCCCAGTTATGTTACTAAATGGGCTAGATCTGGTTTCGACTTTCTATACTCCCTCGAAGTCAGAAGTCAGAAGTCAGAAGTCAGAACCCGTTTTTTCCAGTGTCACAATCCAACCCCCATCAAATAAATATTCGCGTTCTAGCTACGCCTCAGAAATCAACGTTCATATATCCGCCACGTCACCGATCCGTGGCGTAATTCTATCATCCAATCAGATTCCATTTTCTTCCTCTATAAATATAAACGCGCATAAAACACACACTTGCAAAACGCAATTCTCATCTTCCTCCAAAGCCTTCTTCGTATTTACAATCTCCTCCCTCTAAGAAAAAAAAAAAAAAACCCTAATTCCATGGCTCCCAAGGCAGAGAAGAAGCCCGCAGAGAAGAAACCAGCCTCTGAGAAGGCGACCGAGGAAAAGAAGACCGTGGCCGAGAAAGCGCCCGCGGAGAAGAAGCCCAAGGCAGAGAAGCGCCTTCCCAAGGAAGGAGCGAGCGCTGGAGACAAGAAGAAGAAGAAGCGGACGAAGAAGAGCGTGGAGACTTACAAGATCTACATATTCAAGGTTCTGAAGCAGGTCCATCCTGACATTGGGATCTCGAGCAAGGCCATGGGGATCATGAACAGCTTCATCAACGACATCTTCGAGAAGCTCGCTCAAGAGGCTTCGAAGCTTGCTCGCTACAACAAGAAACCAACCATCACCTCTCGCGAGATCCAGACCTCTGTCAGGCTCGTCCTCCCTGGAGAGCTCGCCAAGCACGCTGTTTCTGAGGGCACCAAGGCTGTTACTAAGTTTACCAGCTCTTAGAATCTGTTGTTTCTAATGGCATGGCATGTTAGGGTTTTCTTTTTTTTTTTTTTTTTTTTTTCTGTCTGTTCTGGATTTCTTCTTGATTTTGGGTTTTGTAGGGGTTGGAGTGCTGCTTTTGAGTTTAGCCTAATGCCATATAGTCTTGTATAAATGTTTGATGAAAACATGGAATTAATAGATTCTTGTTAGAAAAGCTCCAGCTTGTGATTTCTGTGTTTGAAGTTGAAAGGTTTTTTTTTTTTTTTTTCAATTGAGATTGTTAAGATCAGGAGGTTTGGTGGGAAAATGACCCAAATGGATCTCCAAGTTTCTTAAAAGGAAAGTAATTTGATTGATCATTGATGTCCATTCTAGTAGCCTTTCTATTGTGAAACGGCCCAAGTGAAATGTCTTTTCCATTTGGAAATCCCGCAACGCCATCCTCTTTCAATCCCAATTCCCAACCGGGCCAACCGGGCCAACCCTTCCACCCAACCTCCATTGTAGGAAAGATTTGTCACGCCATGCAATAATGGAATGTGGTGCGCACTCTCCTAACCACCAGAATGAACAACCCCATACCCCCGGAGCATTGGACACCAACTCCGCCCCTCAAGCTGAACATTGATGGGACCGTTCCATAATATAAATGGTACTCCGGGTATTGGAGGCATTATCCGCGATAGTAGTGGGCGGCTTCTTCTGGCTTGTGCTTGTGCCATCACTGCAAATTCAGCCATAGAAGCTGAAATGCGGACCCTGGATATGTTGTTTTATTGTAATTCTAAGAATTCATATATGGGAGAAATTTAAATTTTTCAAAAGTTGTCTTCTCATGTGGAATTTCAATTTCCTGTCTTTTGATAGAGGATTTGAAATTTCAACAAAGGGGATAGAGATTGAAATTTCAACAAAGGGGATAGAGAGTGAAATTTCAAGAAAAAAAAATAAAAACAAAGAATTTCAAATGCTAAGAGACAAGATGATGTCACGTCATTGCCAATGACCTCAGTGAGGTCTGTAGAAGGAGATTCTTTCGTCATTTGGAACTCTCTTATCTCCACTGCTGGAAAACATTTTGAGCAAATAAAGGTGTCAGACAAACTTTCAAAATCTGAGCTTTGTGAGCAACAGTTTGCAGGAGATCAGTGAAACTCAAATTCCGGAACAAGCAGTTTTGGAGCAGCAAAACTAATCTTTTGGAAACACTAGTTCATGTAACTTGGCTTCAGGATGTTCTGACCTGTAGGCTAAATTGCCTCATGCTGATCCATTTTGTAATCATGTCCCTTCATCTTCAATAAAAAGCTCCTTTTCCTGAAAATAAAAAAAATGTTTTAAGATGAATCTGTTAATTTTTTTTTTATCAGAAAGTAATTTCCCTCAACTACTGTAGAGACTTTGAGTTATCCTCCAAGTAGTTAATACAATAAGATAGATGGAAGGGCTCAGAAGAGTCAATGGATCTGAGGTCTTGTAAAATGTGGGCATGTGTAACACTTTTATTAAGAGATTTTGTAAGTGGACATTTGTTTGGAGGAAGTTTTTACGTGGAATTGTTGAATAACATATAAGTTATCTATGGAGTATGTGAAATTGCTTGTTTGATTGTGATTGTTACAATTCCAACAACTTCACATTTTGAATGTTGCTTTTGAACTTTCCGGGATTCTGAATGCTTGGATATACTGCGGGGTGCAGAAAACTCAGCAAGTAACAATAAAGAGTGTGCTTATGTGACGAGCAATTCCTATTAGATAGGAAAATTATTTTGATTTTTTTGTATTGCTACTTTTTTATCTTTTGGTGTGGCACATTTTCCTAAAAAAAAAATATGAACCAAATGTCCTCAATAGAAAGGATTTTAAGGCCGTGTAGGGGTGTGAATGTAGGATTTTTCCCTCATATGAAAATAAAAAACTGTGTGGAAAAAGTGAACTCCCCTTGCCACACAAATACATCATTTGAGATTCAGAACTCCCATTGATGGAATTCTTTGAATCCAGCAAATAAATGGGCCCTTACAAGGTGGTTCTAATTGACCAAACGTCACAGTGGATTAATCTTAATAATATTTTAATGAGTATCATAATCTATATTCATCAGGGCATTTTTGTTTTTATATTTAAATACATGAGAATTGAAAGCATAGCGTTTCATGCCATAAGTGGTTAAAAATGAATATCTAAGGTGACCATCAAATGACTTCCCCTTCATAAAAAAAATAGAATGAAGATGAGAAATCAATAGCCGGTCATTATAGCAATTCAAATCCTAAAAAACTCATTATAGCAATTCAAATCCTAAAAAACTCAAGGTTCCATCTACATTGCTAGTGTATAATATCCTTCACTCATTGCCTCATATTATTCACACTTCACCTCTTTCTTTTAACTAAATAGAGACACTTGTAAAAGACTTGCGACCATGAGATGAGATGCTCCTTTTGGCCTTTCCACTTGGGCATCTTGTGTTTCTCCTTCACACGTTCTTTGTTAATAATCCCCTCCACGGAACTTGCTTGGCCATTGATTCCTATGTATTTTAATGCGAATAAATATGCCGTTACACTCATACCACTATTAGATTGATACTAGAGAAGGTTGGAGAAGTAAAATCGAGCGAATGAATTAGAGTTGGGTTAGACCTTCTAATAACCATCATCTAATAATAATAATATCCTCCACACTTAAGAGGAAAAGAAAAATAAAAGAATGGATCCAGGTTAGAAGTAGAACTTATAAGACTCTTCTAGATGGGCTCATAGAAATTAAGTCAATTCAGAACTTGGGCTTATACAAGTAGCCCGAGTTCGGCCCACTGCATCCGTTATCTAAAGAGGTCGGTCGGACTCTCTCTTATATGACCGGGCCTTAGAGGAGGATCCGTACTCCAAAACCGGTGTGTGAGTGCCATCTTATAAATTTCTCACACGCTGCCAAAACCCTAGTTTTTCTTGCCTCTTGTTTGCTCCCCTCGTTACCGCCATCAGCTGCAGCAGAAGGAAAGAAGCTGCCCTAGATCCCGTTGGAGGTACACACTCTCTGATTCTATTCTAAGCTTGTAAAACATCGTGGTTTCTGTTGAGATCTTCTGCTACTTTTGCTGATTGAAGTTTATGCTTTTGGATCTGGTTTGAATGTCATTGAGAATCCATTCTTCTTCTCTTCTCTATCTTCTCTTTCGTGGGCATGTCACTGTGCTTAAATTCAATATTTTTTTTTTTTTTATGTTACTATTCTGAAAAGAAATTTTAGGTACTCTTTTAGATCTTGGAGTTGGATGGGATACTGTTTGGGGTTTTGTTTTGGGGTGGGCTCACCTCCAACTTCCTCCAACTTCTACTTGAGGCTATTTAGCATTCCCAATGATCATCTGATATTCATTGAAATGTTTTTTCTTTCTTTCTTTATGGCTGGTTTGGTAGGATATATGGAAGTATGGAAGCATTTCCTTCCTAAAAGAAAACACTTCTGTTTTTATGTTCTCATCTAAACTGTCCAATTTCCCCATCCATTAAAAGAAAAAGGTGGTCTAATTTGCACAGCCATCCAATCATCCTCTGTTCTCTGCAATTTGTCATGCTATTGACATCTATTGATACTTTACAGTTTTATAATTTGGTCTCAATCCGATTATAATTTTCTTTTCTAAGGGCTTATCATTTTGTTGGATTAGATCTTTCATTGGATTCGATTAGATCATATTTCTTAGTTAGATTATATATATCTGGCTTGAATCAATGTTCAAACTTGATCTTTTGTATCTTGATTTGTTCCTTGTCTGTGAGGTGTGCACTTAATCGATCATGGCTATTGCACTTGGATATAATATATTTGTCTTTCAGTTGGATCACCAAAGCCAAGGATCTGATTATATTTTTGTATTGGACAATGATTCATGTTGGATCTAACATTTTGTGTTTGGCTGGATCTCTAAATTTGATAATCTGTTTCTGGGGTCATGCAATCATTTGTGATTTGTCTCTGGGTTGGATCTTGGAATCTGATCATTCGTGCATATCTAATTAATCCTTGCACTATGGTAGATTTCCATTGTATTGTTCAATGGTCACGGTCATCTGCTCTATATGTATATTTCTCGTCTATTTGTTTCATTTCATGTGCACAACCAAGGATCAGAAAATACAGTTTTGATGTTGATCTCCTTCATCTGTACCATTGATGTGCATTCGCGGGGAGAGGGTTTTTTTTTTTTTTGGGGAGGGGGGGGGCGGGGGCGGGGGCGGGGGCTGGGGCTTTCGTTGAAGATCCTAATATACATTTAACTCCTAAGTTTATCTTAATTAATAATTTACACCCACAAGTTGAGAAGTTTTTTCTAGTGTTTCTAGTTTTTAATGCTATTTCTACTGCTCACATATATTAATACCTTTTGCCCATGTATTCAGATCTAGCAAGGATGGTGAGGGTTAGTGTTTTGAATGATGCTCTCAAAAGCATGTATAATGCTGAGAAGCGAGGGAAACGGCAAGTCATGATCAGGCCTTCCTCTAAAGTGATTATTAAGTTCCTTTTGGTCATGCAAAAGCATGGTTCGAATCCTTCCCTCTTTCTGTTTCTATCTACCTGTTAGTAGCTGCCTTTCCTCATGCAAGTGTTTCTCATATGCTCCATTCTGCAGGTTACATTGGAGAGTTTGAGTATGTAGACGATCACAGGGCAGGCAAGATAGTGGTGGAATTGAATGGAAGACTGAACAAATGCGGTGTCATCAGTCCCCGCTTTGATGTTGGAGTGAAAGAAATTGAGCCTTGGACTGCAAGACTGCTCCCCTCTAGACAGGTTAGTTTAGAGAAGCCAAGAAGCCAGGTTGGATTGACTTGATGATGGTCCAATCTCATTTGTCTAGGAACAAGGTTTGGGCCACATTAGTCGCAGTCCACATCCTGGTCCCACTTAAAAGTTGGGTTGATCTGGTTCAATCCTTATCCAACATCTATCTTATGAGATGGATTTGAGTTGTGTTTATGTATGACCCTGCTGCTTGCTGTATTTGGAGCTGTGCTTGGACTGCATAGGTCCTCCATTTAAATGGATTGAGGCCTCATTTCTGAGACATGATCAAGTCTGAATTTTTTGGAAACATTTTAGAAAATTTCCGTCTTTAACTTATTGTATCCTCACTGTGCAGTTTGGCTATATTGTGTTGACAACGTCTGCGGGAATTATGGATCATGAAGAGGCCAGGAGGAAGAATGTGGGCGGAAAAGTCCTTGGCTTCTTTTATTAGATTTACATTTTTACATGAATATTGTTGTTTGAATTTTTCTTGAGTGGAGGAGTTTTCGATGCATTTGGAACTCCCATGAATTTGTTTTATGTTTGCCGTTTCCCATTTTGAGCATGGATTGGTAAGATTGCCCTTTTTAACAGTAATCACAAATCGGTTGGTTGTCAACTGCCGTTTTTGAGAGTATTGTCACATCTATTTACACATTGCTGTGTTTTGCACTTAAATTTTTTTTTTTTTTTAAATGCTCTGTGTTTCTCACAATAGGTTTTCTTGTTTTGATTTCACTTGGGTTTCAGTAGGAAGCAGTGCCGCATTTGAAATCCCTGAATCCTGATACTTAAACAGGGCATTGATCTCATGTACGGGAGGATATGGTCGTCTTCCATATCTAAATTTTCACTCATGCATTTTGGTTAGATTTTGATTTGACCCAGATTGCTGGTAAAGCAGTACTTGGAAACTGATTAGTGTTCGGTCCACTGTTTTTTAAGGCTGTAATTGAATTTCTTAGTCTGGAGCTCCAAATGAAGACTGATGGAATTTTTTAATGTCACTGGTAGATTGAGCAATGCCATATCCATGTTAAAAGTACATGGATTGGTGTGAAAGTAGTGAAATATTTTGGACTGCTACATGTGGAAGGGGGTTATGGTGATAATCGCTTTTGAGTCGTCCATGGGTTAGTGGTCAAGGGTCTGAGTGTTGTACAGGTCAATCTGTGCTTTGATCTTATTAGCCAAAAGGCGTGCTTTGCCATTAAGCAGGAAAAAAAAAAGTGAGGAGAATCGTTCAAATATCGATCACTAGATTTTTTATGAAACCTCTTTTAAATGCTTCTAATCATGCACCCGTATATATAGATCATAGTCGGTGCTGCCTTGTACAGATAACTCAATGGCCAGTAGTCATAGCCACTGGCAATTGGACTAAAGTAGCAATAGAGTAGGACAACTGTGCTAAAGAGTATGATGGGCTCGAAGTTTCTTGCCCTCAACAGATCACAAGGTCCGTGCTTTGCTTCAAACCAATAATCGTGTATAGCTGCTGAGTTCACTGAAAGTTGGTCAACTGCATGCTAGAGCCTAGAGTAAATGTTGGAGGGCGAAGTTTTAAATGAACGCTTTCGTCTGGATGACAACATTCATCGGTTGGACCTACCATTGATAAATCAAGCTCCAAACAGACCAATCTGTTTGTCACACTTGTGTCCCCCTGTCGAAGGACGTTGGGTCCGGCGATCATCCGCCTAGAGAGATGGCAAGGACTGCTCCACATGATGCATTGTGCCTAGGACTTGTCTTGACTTGGTCATGCTTGCTTGCCTGATGACACGAACAGAACCTCTGTTGCACAATGATAATAGTTGGGGCGGATAAAATATCATATGTAGTATGATTTCCGATGACATCTTGGTTGGACGAGATAATGCTTAGGGGTCATCCTAAGATGATGCGTCCAAGTGGATGGCTATAAATGAGTAGTCAATATTTGATGTCCAAAACCAACTGCTTGGATGAATTACTGTCTCACTTAATACCATTATTGCCTTCAATCGTTTCTCCTGATTGAGTTGAGTTGATTAGGTGTATTAATGGGCTACCTTAGAACCAGCTCGTGGCCAACCATTTTACTTGCCGGGCCTATATTTCAGGCTTTAACAGAGTATATATATTATATTGACCAGGCCAAATCAGTACAAATGGGTTTCCATTCATCTGGAGTTCAATATTAAAACTTGGTACCGAGTCTAACAGTATATTGTAGAGTCTGTAGATAGACAAAATATAATCCACAGTCAAGTCCATACCTACACACTGGATTAAGTCTGATGCCTTGAAAGGAATCAAATAGCCCATTGACCACTCCATTTCTGAAAACTGTATGAAGTGTTCATTTAATCACTGGACCTTTGAATGCTGAGAATACTGGTACATTATAACCGTTTATATGAACCTACTTTCTATCAATTATTTGATGCTAATATTTTCAAGAGCTAAAAAATATCCTAGCGCAAACAGGATAATTATCCAAGGGAAGATGAAGCGTGTACACAAACAAGTGGAGTGCCACTTCAACTTAATGGACAATTTTCAGAGGGGGATCAAGACATTTAGAATAGATAAGTTTGGCAGCCATGTATCCAACATTGTATCTGAGCACTGAGAAAAAAAATTACAATTAGGGCCCATTTCTATGCATAAGAATACATTTGATTCATAGCATGAGTAGTTATAAGTGAAGATCAAAACTCAATTTCTAAAAATGAGCATCAAACAACCTTCCCTTGTAAGGAAATAGGATGAAAAGATAAAGGTACATGAATACCCAGCCACAACCCTAGTTTTCTCATAAGGAATTGAAGTTTATGTCAACATCTCCACCTTGTATCATTCACTCCTCACCTCTTTAATAGTCTTTTGGTTGAGTTCATTTCACTATGTATTCAATTCCTATATATCTTATTACAAACAATCAGGCCCTCAAGAATGATCGCAAGAGAAGGCGGCTTCGTATGGAGGAGAAATCAAAGATGTCTTGTGAGAGATGCTTTGGATGGGAAGACTTCCCTGTTCTCTTTCTTGGCGTGTGTAGCAGTTTATGTCAGCCTTTCCCCACAAATTAATTTTTCCTTTGGTATATAACTAGCATTATAAAATTGTGTATATAGAAAAAAAATTGGCATGCATACACCAATTACATTAAGAAATCTTAAAATAATAAACTTCAATTATTAATTCATTTAAAAGAAAACTTATAACCCAGCATACCAACCAAAACACAGTTTATCACACAATTAAAATATCATCGTATTTTGCGATTGTATCTCAGACAGTACAAGACGTGATTTCAGAGTTGAGACGAAAGCGATACTGCAATACACCTAACCTTTGTAAGTCATTCATACTTGCCAGGTGGGGGCAGTAATAAGTTATTTCTGTAATGGCAATAAGTAGGCCTAAAAATCTTATCTACTTCTATGTAAATTACAAACCCCATATCCTGCATTCAGATCATTCTTTCACCAGATTTAGGAATTCTCATTGTAGGAAGACAGTTTGATCCTCGTCAAGCCAAAATAACCTAAATTTCTTTAATTGGGGTTCCAACTTTTCCAAACCCTTTGCTCAACCAAAATTAGGCAAGACTGGTACATCTAAAAGCAGTTGGGACCCCAAGTAAAACCAAATGCTAAATGTGCAAAAGATTTAACCCACCTGCACTGCAAGGGAGGATACCTTTAGAACTGTTGAGCATCAATAACTATATATGCTCACTCCAAGTAAATGTGATAAAGATTTAATGAAAATGAAATCCCTAGTGATCATTTGCCCTTCAACTGGTAAATGGTTCAGTTCAAGACATCAGATTTTAAGGTTCGAAGTTGACAACCATCCTGTGCTATTCTGAGACAAGGCAAAACTCTGTTAAGGATGTTAAACTGTTCAGCCAAACAATACCCACGCTGCAAATGTTAAGTTTTTCTGTTAGTGAACGTGAGAGAGGTCTCTAACCAGGTTTTGGAGTAAGTTTTAAACGTCAAAACTATTTCTTTCTTTTTTGCAAGCTCCCATAATGCAAAGATCAAAATTACTATTCATCGAAACATAAATAATTAACCTCAAAATTAAATATGGCCACCCATCTCCACTTCGATTCATTAATAACAAAAACCAAATGAGACCTCATTCTATAGCTCGGTCCAACTAGACCATGTCCCATGCAATGACGTGACTCAAGTGAATTGAATTAAAATGAGGCTGACCAAGTTTCAAGTCCAAAAACTCAATTTGATCATCCTATCAAATTACTTGTGAGTTGTGCCTACTGAATTCTGGCAACCGTACATTTGTCAATGTCTTTTTCTTAACCACCAACTGAACAGTTATAATTGCTAACCTAGTATGGTTTTCACCTATGGGAACCAGGCCCACCTAATTTATATACTAAGTTACATTTCTTAAACAATAGGTAACTGAGAAAAAAAAAAAGATTTTTTAAACAATAATCTCATGTGTGCACTAGCTATGCATCTATGGTCATAACTCTTGAATTCCATTCTATAAAAGAAAGAAACCTAAGAAACCTGCTTCAGAAGCAGGTCCCAACAGGGGTTAGAGGCTAACATAACGTGAACATATAAAAAACATAACTTAACATTGATTGTAATCAGAAAACAGGCATTACAGTTGGAAATCTGCTTCCTCAGGTTGGATCCAGCGAATTTAAGTATCAATATCAAAACAAGCCCCCTCAGAATAGGATGTTTATAGCCACAGCTTTTAAAGCAACACTGCCAATAGATTTTAATCAGAGCAATAGCATAAATACAGTTAGTACCTTTAAATTTGCATTCATCAGCCTTCCTCTCCAAACTCCTTGGTGAATCTTTCATGAACTTCGAGGTCGGCTTTGCTAACAGTTGGCCTCTGTCTTGCAAGCACTTTATCAAAATCTGTCCTTGTGATTGGTGGTGGCAGAATCTGTTGTAGGCATCATAGCCATGTCATATTGTGTTAGAAGTTTAGAATGAAAACGTTAGCATCTTAAATTTCTTTAGCTAGCCATTGCTACCAAAGTCTCAAGGCGTTAGTAGGCAGTGGAAATACTTTTCAATATTCCCCCTCGGCTGGAGTACACTTCTCAATACTCCCCCTCAGGTGGAACCCGGCCGGCGCACTGTTGGTGACACGCATTTTTTTTGCGCCGAATCATTCCTCTTGGGATTCGAACTCACGACCGGTTGGCTCTAATACCATGTTATAATGTATGGAAGAAGAAGAATGGAGAGAAGGTCGTGCCTACATAGAGGATCGACTGTTCTATTTATAATCTCAATATGCCTTAATCAAGGCTCTAAACATGTTAAGAATACAAATCAGAATAAGAAAGAATATCTCCTAGTCTATACAAGGAATGAAGAGGAGAGAACTCAGCTATACAGGATGAGAGAAATCAGCTATACAATCTAGACTAAATCCCACGTGTAGGAGGCTGTACATGGGCTTTGTTGGGCTGGGCCTAGGGCCTGTTATCTTACAGCCTTATTATCTTCTACAGATTAAATATACTTGGTGGAAATATATTGTATTATTATTTTGGAGAGGTAACTGATAAAGAAGAACAAATAAAAAATACAGGAGGCAAGCAACATCTAGGGGGCAATGCCCACAGCGGCAACGAACCTGGAAAGTGATGCAAGCCAGAAACATTGAAAATAAGGAAATTATAAATCAAACATGCATTATAATAATTATTAAAGATAACACAAAGATCTGTCACATCTTCATTGTGACAGCTCAAAACTTTAATTACCAGAATTCAATTCATTTACACAACAAAAGTAAATCAACATTTACTATTAGAACACTAATAAAAAAACAAAATAAAAAATTTCTATCAGGATGTATTTTACCTAAACTTTCCTAATCAGGATGTACTTGACCTTCCAAGAAGTTTACTCTCAAATTCCATACTAAAAGATTAGAATTTATACACTGAGATACCTTGAAATGGATTGATGTGGTTCATCACTGTCGATGAATAAGACAGAAGCCCACGCATAGTCAGAAGGTGCTCATTGTTGAAACCAGCAAATGCAGGTGCAAGTCATTACCAGAAAAAGAAACGATTGTTGCTAAACAAATAAATGTTTCTTTTTTTCACCGGAAATAAATTACAGATGTTATTAAGTAGAAAATAATAAATCTATAAGCTCATAGTAACTAGTAAAATATGATATGGGAGCACGGCTCGTAAGGCAAAATTGATTCTTAAGTACTAAATTTTCCCATATACCTTTGAGGCAAGGCCCTGTGCTGCAAGCTCCTGCATGGTGGTCTGAACAGCTCCTGGTTGCTTCGGTCCACATGGCATCCACATGTCATTAGATGTCTTTATAAAAAACATAGCATCTTGGGTTTTGCGAACAGGTTCGAAAAGAACATCCTTAACCTGTCACAGAAATAAACAACTGCTATTACCACTCAACAACTAAGGCTGCTTTCTTTCAGCATTGTTGACATCATCCACTAAGGGATGCCACTTACACAAACAGATATGTCTGAACCTGAAAACCCCTCTGTCCTGCGTGCTAACATCTCAAAGTCGCTTTCAGTTAAGTTATGAGGGGTATCTCCCAGATGCACCTGATGAAAAAACCAAATGAAAAAAAATATCTATATATATATATATATCATTTCCTACTGTATGAGTTCTCATGATTTGAAGCCAAAAATACAGTTGGTTCGTGGATGGAATAGGATAGAAAACATGAGCAACAGCAAAACCAAGAATAATATCAAATAAGAAAAAACAGACATCCTGAATGCTCATAGCAAAAGTCAAGGCATTAGAGATAATGCATAAAACTAGGACAAATCAGGTCTGAGCACAGTTTCCAGGTTCACAGGCCAATTTGATGTAGCTTCATAATTCCATTTTGTAGTTCATGGATTCCCATTAAATCTAGTTTCTTAAGTCTTCATGATTACAGTCAATTTGTGGTATAAAATCACAAATTCACGGACTTGACAAGCTAAGTTCATGGCTTTGACTAGCTTTACTGGCAAAGGCAATACAATCCATTCTTCAACTATTCTAATTCCAATATAGTCCCTTACGTCAACATGGTGGCACTCCATTTGTGGTATTAAATCACAAGTTCACAGATTTGATTGGCTGAGTTGATGGCATTAACTTGCTTTACCAGCTAAGCTAATTCAATCCCTGCTCTACTATTCTAATTCAAATCACCAATGCGAGAGAAAGCATACCATTTATTCAAATCCACTAGTCACCTTCAAAGCATAACACAATTGAAGTATTTTAATTTTTCCTTTCCCCCTGTTTTAGGTAGGGATTAAATATTGATTAAGGGAGGATGAAACCAATACAGACGACAAGACTGGGACTCGGTTCAAGCCTTGATAAGAGCAAAGTCCCCAACCAAAGCACCAATTGCATAGTTGAATTGTTTTGAATAAATCATGTGGGAGAATCCACACGTTTTGATGGTTTTCAATGGAATGGAGTACTGAACTGTACAAATTAACTTATCCGAGAGGCTCCTAGTTCAAAAATTACATTTTGCTAAATCCACGAGAAATGGTACTCTTTGATTTTTTTTTTAATGGTAACTTTCATTAAAAGAAAAGCTTACCAGTACAAGAGAGATATATTGACAAGCAAGCCCCAAATAGGAATATCACGAATAACTTCAAATACCTCAGTCCCAAACAAACAAGATGGTGTGAAACACCAGCTCACCAAGTTGGATACAAGATTTGATTTTATTCACAATCACAATGCATTATCAGATTTACAACAAAACAATATGAGCAAGCCTTAATACCTTGAACATGTGTTGCCTCGCTTTCAAATCAGGGAGAGGGATGTAAATACGTTTGTCAAAACGCCGCCTGATGGCCTACAACTCATGCACCATCTATTATCCATACAATGCAATAATTCTAAAATCATAAAGAAAGGAAACAGGTGAGCAGTGAAAAGGTTTCAAAGCTAGAACCTCATCAGAATAGCAAGAGCCAACTCAGGTGATACCTGATCCAGAGCATATGGTGTATTCGTTGCAGCAAGTACAAGAACTTTCTGGTCATTGTTTCCAACGCCCTGAGACAGAAATATTGGTCAGCCTAAGAATCTTAAGAAATATATCATCATCATCATCAGAGCCATGCTTGGGGTTGGCTTATCTTAAAAACTATATAATTCAAAAGAAAAAAAATTTCTTACGAAATAGGAAGGACCAGTCAATGTCTAGATGCTAATATGCTACATTTTGCACAACGAATATTTTATATTTATTCATAACTAAGATTTATAAACAGAACAGCAAGTTTAGATTAAAGGCTTAAGACAGAAGCAATAAATTGATTAAATTCGCCAATAATCTCAGAGTAAAACTAGACGAAAATATGCAATTTTAGCCTATATGCTCATAGAATTCCTAGTACTGCTATTGTATGCTTTGGTACCTATATTCATCTAAACCAGACAGTCACAGAATGTTGTTCAAGCATGCCTAACTTGACCTAGCTTATAGCAAGAAGTGGCATAAATATTGTTATGAGAAAAACATAAAGCATCTATGGGCCATCAAAAGTAGCCACTGAGTGATGCCCACTCAGAAATCAGAGCCAATCATGAATGCATCTCTTATGGTCTAGATTATTGTAAAAACTCATAAGAAATAAACGGACCAAATATACTAGATCATGCATATAAAATCCATTGCAAATGAATAAAAAACATATGTGCACAAACGTTGGCTTGTAGAATATTCCATGTTGCATGTACCTAAATATAGAGTAGACAAAAAAAAAAAAAAAAAACTCTCCTCATCATGATATGGCAATGATCATGAGAAAGATACTTCATAATAATAATAATAATAAAAAAATAGTTGCAAGTGCTTGTCACATTCAAACCCAAATATACAACACAAGTCGGTATCATGTTACAGAACTGTGTAGTAAAGGAAGCACCAGCACATCTCAAATGGCAATGGCAAATTACTACTTCAGTGCATTCTAGTCAGTACTCGTAAAACCTTGGAACATGGCATATTATAACAAGACTTCTCCAGACTCATTTGAGATACCTGCATCTGTACAAGAAGTTCTGTTTTGATTCGCCGAGAAGCTTCACTTTCGTTGCCTTCGCCACGTTGACCACATAATGAATCTATTTCATCAATGAAGATGATAGATGGGGCACTCTCACGTGCCATTTGAAAAAGGTTTGAAACCAGCTTCTCACTTTCACCCATCCACTTTGAAACCAAGTCCGATGAAGAAATACTGTGGAAAAAAACAGAACACTATTAAAATTTATCAACTCAGCTACCTACTACAAATATAAGGAAATGCATCACAGTTCATAGATGTGATGCATGCATGATTTCAACAAATGAAAATAAAAAACCCCAATTAAATCGAACCACCCTAGAAAAGAATTCTGAAATTCTGTGCATTGAAAGATGACAATTTATAAACAAGAGCTTGGGAGTCAGAAAAGTGTGGTTAAGCATCTCTGTATCTTTAGAGTGAGACATATGCCTCTTTACACTACTCCACATGACTGTAAGATTTCTTTTACCAGTGAGAAAAAAAGGACTAGACAGGCTCTCACAAAGCCATAAAAGAAAAAAGGCACAAGTTAAATTGGATATTTATTACTCAATAAAAAGTTGTAGTACTGCCATTAAATTTTCAAATATTTTATACATGATTTTTACAGTATGCACGTTCAGTTGGAAACTATCAAGAGACGTATGTTTTATAGGTTTCCCAAAGCAGGGAAATTAAAACTCGAGATTGATCATCTAAAGGGCATTAATGATGATCACTGAAAGATCAGAAAGAGAAGACAAATACAAAGCATGTGAGGAAAGTAGATCATGAATCAAAATCATATCGATACATATGAACAGAAGAAATGGACAACCTTAACAAAGATGGGGAAAAAGACTTCAGGAGTATGGGTTTTGAAGAGCAAGAGTAGACTTGATCATTTAACCGGGTTGTTTATTTTATTTTTATTTTTTTGAATGCAACAAATAACTTGGAGAATGAAGAAAGAGAATTATAATCCCTTTTTATAAAGGAATTCCCTCAGTTGAGCACCAATGCTCATGATGAGGTGAGCACTACATGCCAAAACACCTTGTGGGGCCCATCTTATGATCCATCCGAGTGCCCCCCCCCCCCCCCCCCCCCCCGCGGACGATAATCATAGATCTTGGTTTGGCACCCATCCGAATGGACTAGACCTTTGCATTGACTTGCATTCATTTTGGATAGTGAAAAACTTGTCGGCCGTTGATCAAGTGGTTGGGATGATGATTCGAGCCTCCGTCATCATACACAGGTAAGTGGTGGGTGGGGGTTGTATCTTTCAATCCCCCTAGTCCAATCCCTATGTGGGGCCCGTGGTGGGCAACACAAGAAAGCGTCTCAGCAAAGGGGAACCCTTTTATAGAATATTAAGGAAATATATTGAATTAATCTACCAAGCAATCAAACTTCAACGAGTCATGCAATGAAATTTCGGGAAAGAGTCACTATAGATCATGAACCAAACAAAATTTTGAGAGTATAACAAAATATCTTACATAGAAATACAAAGAAAACCTTAGCAAAGAGAGAGAAAGGTGCTTCTCAGCAAAAGATACTACAATATATTGAGTTCTCTGAAGTAGTCTCGAGTCTGAAAGATGTTCATTGATTGATTTAATGGGGATCCTATACAACCTTAGATTAGTAGTCATCCCATTTTGGTGTATTAGAGATTACACCTTCTAATTAGAGATTATAAGTACTAATGAAGGATCATAAAGATATTGACTACACATCTTTCTAAATTTAAGCAAAATCAGTTAGTAGTTACTTAAAATAGAATTTCCTAAAATATAGATTTGGCATGTGACATGACCACAATGGCCTTATTTAACATGTGATTCATTAATCACTTAAGTAATGGGCTCTCATAGTAGACTAGGCCTATGCTTGTCATCTCGGGCTTTCTTTGATAAGTCAATTTTGGCCTCAGACCTGCATCAGTAAAAAGAAAAGAAAAAAAAAAACAGATACATATCTCCCTAAAAACACCTTTCACTGAAGCAGCCTCATTTCCTTCAAATAGATTTTGAGAGAGAGAGAGAGAGAGAGAGAGAGAGAGAGAGAGAGAGAGAGAGAGAGAGAGAGAGAGAGAGAGAGAGAGAGAGAGAGAGTGCTACAAATCTGTGTAAAGAATTACCTGAAGAATGTTGATTCTGCCTCTGTGGCAACAGCCTTGGCCAAGTATGACTTTCCAGTTCCAGGTGGACCATATAAAAGGAATGCCCTCCATGGTCGTCGCTTGCCTAAATAATGACATTCCCAATTCGTTACACTTAAACAATTTTGTACTCAAAGACACAAGATCGTAAATACATTACCTCACAACCTAGTCTCAAACTAATAAGGACTCATCTCTTGTACTGCCTGCTTTTTATTTTAATGAAAGTAACTATTCAAAAAAAAAAAAAAAAAAGTCTCAAACTAATAAGGTTTTCTTGAAAGCCAAGGGTAAATGAAAATGGTGGATGAAAAACTGATGAAAATGCATGCTGTCATCTACTTATGGGTTTTTGGCTGCATGGGAAGTGCAATTACAAAAAAATGAGCACTTCTCGGGACAAAAAATGTATTTAAATCATTTGCGTAGTCTTGTTACGAGGAAAACCACCTTCCAAAATTTTGTAGATATCTTAAAATCCTTCATCCCTTTCTTAATTAGTGAGAGGTCAGAATGTCAGATTCAACACATGGGAAGATTTGTGATATGATGGTGATTTTCAAAGAAGTTGTAAAACATCCCCACCTGTAAGCACAAAATACACACACCTGGCCATCTAAAATGAAGGAAAAATAATTTAAATAGGTTTTTGAGAAGAACCATTGAGAAAAAAAAGGTTGTTGCAAAGATAATTTCTTTATTATAAATCTTATATGATTTTCAACGAAAAATGAGTATAAAAAAGTGATCTAAGGTGTATAAATAATTTTACCTGTTAAACAATATAACAAGTATAACTTACAACAAAGCAAACGGACCACAAATTGTCAAAAAATGTTAAATTTTAAAGTTATACATTTTTTATAGGTAGCAAAATTACAACAACACAAAATGTACCAAAATAAGTACAAAAAGGGATTATATTTATATGGTATAGGAGTTATATACTGTATGTATCCACATTGCACAAAATACAAGAAAGGAGTGTACTCAAAGAACGTCAGAAATTGGAAAAACAATCCATTTCAGTTAAGCAGATCTTATCAACACAGTCTCTCTAAGCACATTTTTTTTTCCAATGAATTCACAACTGAATTAGCTTCCCTTTTTTGTATGTCTTAAAGCAACATGCACAATGGAGACTTCAGCAGCATAATCTCTCTAAATACTTAAAGAAAGTATACACATTCTTTTTATCAGTAAGAAACCAGCACATTTTATCCACATGCTTTCCATTAAAGGGCACCAAATGGATTCATTGCCTGCATTTTCAAGTGCATGGACAACACAACAACAGTAATATGAAATAGTCTGCACTCCAAAACAAGAATTCTTCATTTGTGCCAAAAAGGGTATAAAGGCTATGTTCCTCTTGCAATTAGAGCAGCCTATTATGTTCATTTGTGAAAATAAAACCATGTTAATCATTTTGTCATTTCTAAAACCACAAAGAGAAACATTATAAAAACAAGTTAACCACTAATCACACAACAAACAAATTAACCCAAAACAAACATGAAGAAGTGAAGCCCACAAGCATACCAGTAAAGAACTGTGGGAACTTGACAGGCAAGATCACAGCCTCCTGCAGTGCCTGCTTTGCACTCTCCAGCCCAGCCACATCACTCCACTTAACATTTGGCTTCTCCCTTATTATTGCAGAATGGAGCCCTGCTCGCAGCTTCGACTGCTCCGGATCCTCTCCATCTCCATCCCCATCCTTGGGCTTCGTCTTCGGGCGGGCGGCCACTGCCGCATCCCCATTTGCTGCAGGCCCAGGCCCTCCATCATCGAGAACAGCTCGGATCTCCTCAGCCCTCCGAAGATACTCTGTGAATTTCTGGGTTATCGCATCCTTAATCTTCGGGTTCTTCTCGTACTTCAAATGGGTCTTGAAGTACTCCAAGGCGTTCATATACAGTGGAAATGCCTTGGCATAATTCCCCGCATTGTCTTCTTGAACTGCCTGCCTGACGTATTCAATCGCCTGCTCCTTGAAATTGCTATACATCCTCCGGTTCCCGCGAATCGCATAGAAAACAAAACCCAAGAGAATATCTACCCAATAATCCGATCAAATCTTCCGTTTCGCCGTTAAATTCACTCAATTTCAGATTTCAATCCGGAAGGAACTTACGAAATTTTGCGTGGGAAACACAGCTAGAACGATCCAAGCCCTTTTTTTCCACTCTCTCGTCCGAAAATCATCCAATCGGAGATCCAGAAAAGGGGGTTTCCCACAAAACACGAAATCGATGCACAACTTCTCTCTTTTCTCGTGATGGATCTGAGCTCTGGATATCCTGTTTCAAAACGGAGATCAAAAGAAAGCAAATTTTCTACAGGAGAGAAGTTTGGCGTTGTTTGTTCTCACCACTAATCGATCCAAACCCTAGAAGAACCTGACTCTAACCTCTTTTTCCTTCCGAAATGCAACGATCAGATATCAGAAATGGGGAATTTGCTTCGGTAGAGATAAATCCGAGAGGATCGACCTGGAATTCGTGTTTTTGCTGCTCGATCATTCAATCAAGGGGGAAAAGAATGGCTTCGGATGGAAATCTATAAATTCCAGGGGAAGAAAAAGCTTTTCCCACCTTCGCTTTCGTTGAAATTGCAACCTTCGATCGAAGCCATACGAAAGATTCCAAATGGCAAATGAGAAATTTGGATGAAAGATTACGGCGAAAATGGAAGTCCCTGGTCCTTGCGCTTATATAATGGAGGAACTCCAATTAAATTCAATTTTCTTCTGACTATTTATCTTGAAAAATCAGTGCCTCCATTTAAAAAAAAAAAAAATCGACAATATCAATGACTTTATTATATTAGCAAACAAATTTTTTACTTTCCCCGATTTTTACTTTCTCGTGCAATCAATTTGTCTTTTTATATATATATATATATATATATATTTTACTCCTTAGACCAAAATATCTATTATTTTATAAAAATATAAAATATATTTTTTCTTTTTACACACAAGCTCATCTTCTTCCATATCTCATTCTCCCACCTATCTCATCCTCCACTTCTCACTCTCCACTTCCCTCACACAAAGGTTTTGGACAACTCATCTTCCTCCTCCTTCTGCTTTTGGGTAACCTCCTTCATCTTTCTTTCTTCTTGTACTTGATCTTTTTTCAATTCATCTATAAGGCTTTCTAGTGCAATGAAGCAGAGCCGTCTCAAGATAATATGTGGCCCTAGGCAAAAGTATAAACGAGGCCCCTGGCTTCTATGTGTGACATGAGAAAAACCCTCATTCCAAAAGAGCACGCGCAATCCAATATACCCAATCCAAGCAGAAAATGTAGCCCTCAATTTAAATCCTTCTGCTAAATGAAATAACCGAAAAGAGCATAAAACCATTAATGGTGATGACAAAAACTACTGAATTATCAGAGTAATGGTTAACAATGAGAGGTCAAGAGTTATCCATATATAATTCTTTTAGGGGTTGTTTGGTTGAGAGCATTTACGTATGTAAATAACCCATATGTGAATCATTTACACACCTTCATGTTTGGTTGAGGTCATTTACGCATCACGTGTGAAATTTTGATGTGTAAATGATATGTAAAAAGGTATTATTTTCATACTCAGATTTAATTTTCACATGTGAGGGGGTGGTCTGTCACAACAGTGCATGGGTTCGAAACCCATCTTCCTTTTTTTTCATTTTTTTTTATTACGCATATCAGCATATGTGGTTTTCGTTGGCAAACATGTCCTGTTTTTATTTTATTTTCTTTTTTTTGGAAAGAGCTCTATTATCATGTTAATGTTACCAATCCAACATGCCTTTAGACATCAAATTATGATTTTTGGAAATGTATTTTTATTTAATTAATTATGTTTAGTTGCAAATTAAGCATGATTAGTTGTTAATTAGTGTTGATTAATGTGTTAGATTAATTACATGATAAGATAATATGGAATTATTGGTATCAATGAATTTTGGGAATTGTGTTGGACATTTCTTTTTTTGGAGCCATATTGATTTGAAATGTCATTTTATGAAAAAAAAATAATATTTTCTATTTAAAAAATGACTTATTTGTAATTCTGATTTTATGAAAATTTTTCAATGATGGAATTTTTCGATGATTTCAGTTTCATTAGAAAATGGGTCAAATTGTGATCGATTTTCTCTTCTAGCTCGGGTTCATTTGAATTCATTTCAGATAATTCCCGGTGAGATTTGATACCTTTAAAAACGGACTTATTTTAGAATACTAACTTTACCGTGCTTACGTGCTTCTGCTTCATTTATCTTCTCTGGTTCTGGTTTTGGAGTTTGGAAATTGGGATTCGACTTTGGAAGTGGAACTGGGAAGAAAACCCAACCAAGCCATCCAGAACCTACAAAATTATGAGACCCCCTCATGGTGAGGCCCCCACCACTTGCTTCACCTGTCTATATGGTGAGCCGGCTCTGCAATGAAGGAAGAAATCAACTATCAAATGGTGCCCTTTCTCATTCCATCTTCCTCTGTTTCTTTGATTTTATTATTTTTTTTTGTAATTTTGCCACTTCTTTTTTTATTTTTTCTCGCTTGAAACTATTTATAGGTCCCGATATGTACGGTCTTTCAAGTCTGAACCGAATGCACATGTTCGGATGTACAGTACCGAACATATATTGTATGTTTAGAAGTACAGTACCGGTGGAGAGAAATATTTACCTTTGGAACATGAGATAGTGTAGATGACTGAAAACACCGAAAGAGGAATGCCAGTTGCCGGAGATGTGGAGAGGTCCGGTTGTGATTTGTGTGTAGAAAGAAAGGGAAAAAGATGTGTGTGAGAAGAAAGAGGGAAATAAAAGGATGGGTAATTTGGAGATTTTTGATGTGTGTGAAAAGAAGTAATATAATTTTTAAATTATAGTGATGCGTGTAAAAAGAATTTATACGAGAAAAGAAAAATTGCATGTGGCAGTAGAATTTTTCAATAGAAATGTCCAATTGCAAGTTGGAAATATGAAAAATGAGAGCGCTGCTTATGGAGTACGCGTCCGAGGCTCGGAGCCATGTGAGCAGCGGCTAAACAGTGGTTGTGGTCGGCGAGACCACCTAAGATCGTACTCCAGCCCACTCCCCTCCAGGTGCATAGGCTTCAACTGAAACCTTACCATCATTTTGAGCTGAAAAAGTGCTTACAAGCCATGTTTTCAATCGTATGTTTAATCTTACCGTGGGGCAAATTTGTATTAAAGTGAAATCCAAAAACCTGGCGCTGGAGGGGATGGGATCCATTTTAATGGTCCAAAGTCCAAAGACATTTCACTGGAGTGAATGGGATTTATGTTGAACGGTTCAAATTATCTTTATGTGGATCCCATGATTGAGATCCTACTTTCCCACATGTGTTAAAGGGTTCCCATGTATTAGCTGCAAGAATCCAGACTCTTCCTTCTGTGGGTCACATTGCTGTAAGTCAGGATTCATTATATTAGTTGGGTCAAATAGCAACCATGGACTGAATCAAAACCCAACGCATTTGTTATACAAGTCATGTGAACACTAACAGAACCCTAGAATTAAAAAAAATCAAAAAAGAAAGTAAAGTAAAGTAAAAAAGTGTTAACTTCAACCTTGAATTACATTAATCATGTTTTAAAATATGGTTAGGGATGGCCAGCCTAGTCATGTCACGCTTTGCAACTTTGTTTTTTAAGTCTTAAGTCCAGTCTTAATAGATCACTTTAAAATATTGGGTCATTTTGTTCTGGATCTAAACTGGGCCATCTGTTGGATTTGTTGGCATACAATGAAAGACATTTATAAAGTTAACTATTGGGCTAAAATCACTGGCCCATATCCAGGCATATGGCCTTAAACGGCAGCAATATTAAGCACAAAGAAGGGTGGGCTCTAGTTCTCCATGAGCTACCCAGTGTCCCAGTCCATATGCAACCTTCCAATCCAAGCATGAACTTGGTGTGTCCATAGACACAGTAGAATGGCAACCTTTGCATCCATTGACTTGGATTTGTGTTGTGGTTTTGGACCCGTTATTAAGACTTCATTTACTCGGGCCTGATATTTAAATGGGCTCAGGCCGCTCGGCCAATGCAAATGTATGCTTAAAAATGCACAACTATAGGGCAGCCCTGGTTTGATATGGCACAAATGAACTCAAATTCTGCAAGTGGACTTGGCCTTGGCCCAAATCTTAAAGAAGGTTTTGGATTTTTTTTAACATTGGCCCTCCAACATTTTTTTTTAACATTGGGCCCCCTAAGGTATATTTTCTGGTTCCATTTAATTGTATAATTATATTGTTGTGGTTATGTGTGTGCACTCTGATTTCTGTCATATCAGTCTCAATACTTGTACATGAGGGTGCATTTGTGCTGTGATGTATTAGAGAGGGAAATTATACTAATTTTTTTGTACAACTCCTCTTTGGGACTGTTTAGTGTGATGTATTTATTCACAAACAAAAAATAAAAAATCTTCAATTCAATTTTGTGTGTGGGGTAAGACAGTAGGAATGCAAAACTCCTCTTTCTTGTGGAAACGGAAATTTGGATAGAGCAAAATCCACTTGCCATTCAGGTGCACCATGAGTGTCTCCGGCATTGGTAGAAAGAGTGGAACTTTCACCATGGGGCTCACCTGCAAAATTTCGGAGCCTCTCAAAATGAACGCATCAATGTGTACGTATCATGAAATATGATCATATGAGGAGTAAGCCTTAGCCTAAGATTGATTATATGATTAAGAATGTAATTTAGATAATTTTATGCATTATTAATTACATCCTCAATTGTATATTTAATTTTACGGTAAGACCAACTACTGCTTTCCTAAAATTTGAGGATATTTGATATTAAGAAAGGTAGTTCATTTTGAGCAACTTTGATTTTTAATTAATGGATTCCACAATGGTGGGCTCCACTTCTACTCGCGGGACATGTAGGCAATCCCGACACGATGCCATGGTTTTGTTTATTGCAAGCAGGCGCGAGAGGCTCGTTATCATGTGATTTCTTTTATTGGATACCACCCGCCACAAGGACTCCACCAGAGAACTGGCATAGGCTGGGCAGCCTTCACCCACTGGACACATCCAAAAACCAAAATTGAGCTACCTTGGACTCTTGTTAAGATATGCCCTGGCCCGTTTTATGCATTAAGGTTCAGGCTTTATATTTTTAACATAAAACACATGCTTGTAATAAATGGATAGAATGCCCTCTTACCTTGCCGGTAAGATATGTCAATTTTTATCGGCCATTGATATTGGCACTACCTCCCTCCCATTTAATGCAGGCACTTCCAAAAAGAATGGAGTGCCTGCATAAAATATCAATCCCCTTTTTATCTAGTTGCCTAGGATTCAAATTTTGGACATACCACCTTTCCTCATCTAAAAGCTCTCCCACTAGTGTGGGTTCAATGGCTCCCAGCCATGTAGCTGGATTACCAAACAAAGAAAGGCACTGAAAACTGAGCCTGACTCGCAGGATGGTGGACTAGATACGCTTGAATGTAAGGCTCAATAAAGAAACTAGCTGGGTTTGGTCTGCTTTTACTATTTTCATGTTGTGGCACTTAAACAGCACGAGGGTCAACTGGGGGTGTCATTGTGTCAATGGGCAAGGCTACACCAAAGGCCAGATTGGCTTGGCACGGAATGGACCAACCTTGGACTTAATGGTGGCTCCATCAGATAGGTTTACGCATTAATTTTGCGCAGAATGCAAGTGGATTGGACCAAGGTATATATTTATTTATATGTTTTTCTTGTTGTCTTTGTTTGGGTGAGGTAATGACAAAACTTAGCTGCTCGCAGTTGTTAGGGACACGGTTGTGATGTACGAGTGTGAGTTTGAGTCCTTAACATAGCAAAAGGAAAGTAGGAAACTTAGCTTGATCATCGGGTTGTGGACATAATCGGTTGAGAAATTTTTTTTAAGCCTTTACTAAAATGGATTAAATCTATATTTTTAATTTTTTATTTTTTATTTTTCTACATATATATAAATATATTATTTTTTATATTTATCCGAAATGTAATTCTGAAAAATTTAATCGAGATTTCGAATCGGACGAAACTTTTCATTTTGAAAACCTGACCGAACTGTAATCCGAAACAATATTGACAACTATGTTCCTTGCCCCCTAAAATGAGATAAAATAAAAAAAAGCCAAATTACCATGTCCCTGATAACATCATTTGTAAGTTAACTTGTTACCTGTTACTTTGAACATTATGCATCAATTAAATAAATGAAGTTGGACACTAGGAGCCCTTCAACCTCCTCATTAGTGTGATAGGCCATACATTATGTACTAAAACTGTGAAAGAGTACTCATAAAAAGATACTAGAATTGATCCATCATTATATAAACAAGACCATGATGGAGATTAATCCATGCTATCATTGGGTCAATACTGCCCTATGATCATGTAGATAACCTATCTAGATCGAGTCTTGTGGTTCTCTCATATGCTCGTCGGTTCAGCGGATTTAATTTTGAAGACATGTGCGAATAATTTTTCAAGCTTTTGGGCATTTTTCCATGCACTATTTATTGGAAAGAAAGAAAAGTTTACTGATGAAAATCAGGGCCAGCTCTACCAAAATCTCAGACCCCAAAAAAATAAGGCTCAAAACCAGTATTTTAAAAATTCAATTTTCAAGGCCTCAATTCCTGTAAAAATATCAACAAAAGTACATTTTTTCTCTAAAAAAAAAAAACATATTCATCTCAAATTGTCACTTGTTCATGTATTATTAAAGGCATAGAGAGAGTCATTGGTTACAAGATAGGCATGCCCATTCCAAGTTGCCACTTCTTCATATATTATTAAAGGTGAGAGAGCTGTTGGACGTTGGTTACGAGATTGAGTTGATTGGAGAGGGATTTCATTGCTCATTTTCTCTCTTCTGGACAAGAAGCCATCTCAACTTAGGCCTTACATTTAGGCCTAAGTTTTATAATTATAGATTTTAAATAAAATATTTATATTTATAATAATAGATTTTAAATAAAATATTTATAATAATATTAAAAAAAATCTCATTTAGGATTTTTGCCTTAGGCCTTACATTCGCTCGGGCCGCCTTGATGAAAATAATGACATTCAATTATACAAGATTGACAGAATGATCTGTTTTCACCTGCATAACCTCCAACATTGTAAATACAAAATAAAAAAAAATACCTAGATTTATGTGAAAAAATCTTAAACATACACGATGAGAGCATTCATTTTGAGCAGTTGGATTTTTAATATATAAGTGAGCTCTAATGTAGCGTCTCTCTCTTTCATTACAGAAATTCTAGAGTCTTTTTCCTTGAGAGACTCAAGGGATCCCAACTCATCTAAGATTGCCTTTTTGGGTCTATGACAGGGCTCACTATTTCTTTTATTAATGTAAACATTCAATTCAGTAATACCCCACCCAATGAATTGAGATAGACCCCCAAAATCACAATCTCAATCTCAATCCTATCTAAAAATTCACCACTCACTCCTAAAACCGAATGAAAATTGTATTTCATCTCACGTTCACCATATTTCTAAATAAAAACATTCAGTTCAGTTATACCTTATGAATCCACCTAGATTCCAAAGATCACAATCTCAGTTATGGGATTTGAAGTATCACTCTGAAGATCCGAATGGAAATTAGAGGGTGCCTTTGACATTATGATATTCGGATGTTCCCATGAGATAAAGTTGTAGAAAACATATTTGGTATGTGTAAATCACTGTTTCAAAATTTGGTCTCACATGAAGGAATATCAAAATCTTAACCCGCTGGCATAGAAAAGTTGAAACGAAAAAACTTTATTTTTTTTAAGAAATAACCCACTGGCACAATTGTTTTATGCGTATCTCTTGTCTTTTAAAGATTTCAAATCCTCTCAGTTATCTCAAATAAAGTGGCCCCACTTGGTAATTCCTAAATGTGGGTTATATGGTCACAATTACAAAAGGTGGGACCCATATTATAATTCCTATAATGGTGGGACCACATTATAAATTCTATGGATGTAGGGCCCATGTTTCAATTTCTAAAGGTAGGTATGACGTTGTAATTTCTAAAGGTGGGTCACATGATCACAATCACAAAAGGTGGGCCTATATTATAAAATTATAATGGTGGGACCAAATTATAAATCCCATGAATGTGGGCCTGTCTTCTAATTTACAAAGGTGGGTTCCATGTCCACAATCATATAAAAGGTGGCTCTACTTTGTAATTCATAAAGTTGGGCCCTATGTCCACAATCACAAAAAATGTGGATCCACTTTGTAATTATAAATGTGGGTCATATGGTCACCATTACAAAGGGTGGACCCACATTGTAAACCCTATGAATGGGAGCCCTACATTTTAATTTCTACAGGTGGTGCCATATTTTAATATCTAAAGGTGGGTCCCATATTTACATTTATAAAAAGGTAGCCCCACATTATAATTTTTATAAAGGTGTGCCCACATTGTAAATCCTATGAATATGAGTTCAATCTTCTAATTTTGTAAGATGGGTAATACCTTGTAATTTCTACAAGTCGGCCCCAGTACGATAATAATAAAGTGCCGCAAACAATAAAATGTGGGTCCCACATTATAAATCTTATGTCCACTCCTTAGACCAAATGTTTTATAATGTTATCAAATAAATTTCGTAAAGCATATATTATATAAAGTAATTTAATATAATATTTCTAAATAAATTCTGAAAAGTATAGTCTCAACACAATTCGATCTCAACACAACCTCATCCGAACATAAAACTAAAAACAACATAAAAACAATTCCAGACATCCCAGAATCATAAAACTAAAAACAACATAAAAACAATTCCAGACATCCCAGAATCTCAGTAGTATACGTGCTATATCCAGAAGCTTACGAAATCATGAAGAACTGATTGGATTTAATGAAATGTGGACCCATTATCACATAACGACAGGGAGCTTCAATGGAATCCATATTTGCAATACATTAATTTGCACTGTTATGTGCACTTGATGACAGATTATTCCAAATAATAGTTGACACGTGGCTCGCATAACCACCCACGAACCTCAAACCTACCATTTTTTAATATATACAATGTTAAGTAGGAATAGGAAAACATAAGCTTTATACTATATATATATATATATATAATAGCATAAGTACCAGTGCTGAGCACGCGTATGTCTATATAATGCAATTCAAATATTCACTTATATAATATAAATAAAATATTCATGTATATGAATGAATTTTTAGAAAGAAAAAAAATGATTGTACCTATTTTTAGAATTGAAAGTAGGGAGAGTAGAAAGGGAATTAAAATGTAGTGAGGTAAAAAAAGTAGTAGTAGAAATGGAATAGGAGATGTGGGCAAAATTATGGTCAAAATCAAATTAAATGGTCAAAATTATCTAAAAAACCTCTAGCTTAATATAGTATAATGGCACGGGGTAGACCTGATCTCATGGGCTTAAATCCATGGGAATGGTTTGGACCATTGGATTGGATTGAGGATCAATATTTTAATATAAAATTATAAGTACGTATTAGACACATAAGATTCACTTCATTTTTTTTATTTATGGAGCCTACTGCCTACCTAGACGGTGCTTTCTGTTCCTTTGTCCCATGAACAGTGGAGTCCCCTGTCGGCCACATTCAGCTTCCTCATACCGTATTACAGTACATGCATCCCGTATTCGAGCTGCAGGGTCCAACTAAAATAACATATTGTATATCATACCATCGGATCGGACTGCATACACACACGATTACGTATATATACGAATCCATATGTATACATATCTACTGTTGAGAGAGAGAGAGAGAGAGAGAGAGAGAGAGAGAGAGGGAGAGGGAGAGGATTACAAGACCTCTTGATCTTCTCAATTCCATGGATACAGAGAAGTGGAAAAAAGGAGAAACAATACTCAAACAAGATTACATCTAAATAGATCATTATTGAGGGACGTTACAGACATTGCCAAAGATTCAAAGTTGCCCTTAGTGACATGATGAGACCACCGTGATCACCAATCACAACAGTGTGTTGTAGCCATCCTTATCGTTGCCGGCGTACTCGCCTGAGTCGATCACCACTGTGGATATCATCAGAGTCTATACTAGAATTCAATCTGAGAATGAATTCCACATGAAAGAGGGGAACTTCCATGGTTGAATGGAGATGGGCTTAAAGAGAAGCTATTGGGTGGTGGGGCTTTTTGTAGGATTGATGGGAAGGGATCTTCTCAGCATATGCTTTAAGCACCTATCCTTTTCTTTTAGTTTATGTTCTCTCATCTCTGCTTTTTGGATACTTTTCATGTGCTTCTGTGTTTGAATTGTGAAATGTACCTAGTTTGATGTGTTTACATTGGTCGCTTTCCTCTCAGCACTCGTGTCATTTGTTTGCATGCAATTGGATACATCACTAATGAAATTAATGGGGGTGTGGGTTGTGGGGCACGGCCATAAGGTGGAGATGATCTCGTACGATTTGAACTAATAAGCTGGGTATTCATTTCTTTAATATTGGGGATTATTGGAAGACAAGGGAGTGCACGATCCATACAGGCTGATGCCTTGATCAGGTGCGTAATCGCTGGTGAGGAGGTTTTTTGCGCGACCCCTTCCATAGTGGATTTACTCCATGTCACACAGGTCTTGATGCCCATATAAATAGTATTTCAAGGAGGGTTGGATTTCACCACTCAGGTTGGGAAATTATGAGAAAACACGTGTGTGATAAAGGGCACTAAACTGGTGCTTATCACCAAACAACAGTTAAGGCTTTTGTTAGAAAAATTATGTGGCCCGACTGCCTTTAGGCCCACGTCAGATCGATTCTGGCGATGTGCAGCGGATGAACTCCCAGTAAATCTTGATTTGGTTGAGTCAGATAAAAATCAAACTCTTGGTGGTAAAGTTTGCATCAAATTCAGACTCTCAGTTAGCAGAATTTCCACGTTGGTCATGAGATGTGGGATTCTAGGAAGGGTAGAGTCCGTAGTAGTCGTGACTCGTAGGGATTGCTCTATATAAGGGGGGATGAGAACCCTTGCTTGATCATCCAGTAGATCAGAGTGGGGATGGGCTCCCACATCACAACAATTTTTTTATAGTCATTTTTTTTTATCTTGGTTCTTTAATTTTAACCGCTTTTAGAAATACAATTCTTAGAATTTTTTGGAATTCAATTACATTAAATGAGTGCAGTGTTGTCCTATGGGAAATGATAAATTTTAAATTAATTCTTCTCTATTTCATAGAAGAATGTTTCCTAAATATTGGGGGAGGGCTGGATTTTGGAAATGGTTTTCTACAATTCAAAAACATTCCCTTGGAGATTTTTTGTAAAATGCTCTACCAACATGCGCGTGTTCGTGCGTGGACAAAAGAAAAAAAAAAGTCGCTTGACAACTCAGCGGGCTTCAACCCAGCAAAAAAAGGTTTTCCATGAAATCAACAAAAGTTGTTCAAAATTTCTTTCTCATAAAAAAAAATTGCATCAAATTGTCAAAAATCTGAACATGTAAAAAAGAATATTTTCCAAAGCATCACAAAATCCTATGCCTATTTGTTTGCATTTTGCATATACATTCCATGGAAGGTTAAGGAAAGAGGAAAGAGGTGAAGAGAGGTGATCAGAGGAGAAAAAATTAAGTTGGAGACGTAGATGCATCCAACCCTTTTAAGTTCTTATTAGGATTTGAATTAATGGGTGATGGTTAGGTATATATTCATTTTCCATCTCCTCTTAATTCATTTTTCATTAAAGGGGAGATAAGTTGATGACCATTTTTAAAAACCCACTTTCATTTTCTTCAATTTTAATCACTTCTAAAAATATAAATTATACATTTTTTATGTATTCAATTACATGAAACAAACAGCCATTAATATTACTCAAATGCAGCATTATTTTTTTTTCGACTCCAGACTACTATCCGGAATCCTTCCTTGAATGGCTGGGACTAAACGTTTGTAAAGGAAAACACACCCGTGTACAAAATTCCATCTCATGTGGATGTCATAAACACCAACTACTTGGCAACTCATCTACATATAGATATAGCTTACTTGATTGGACTGAACCATATTCCAAATCATGTGTCTATTGGCAGGTTATAGTATTATGGAAGGTTGTGTTGATGAATGCTGCAAATATCATTACTGGGATTATATAAGTGGGGAGCCGGGAAGTAATATGGAATGTTTCAAGTTTCATTAGGAAAATATTTTAAATAAAAAAATATCATTTATGACTGTAAATAAATATAAAAGCATATAAATACTTTGAAATATGAGGAAAACGATAAGGGAAAGTCCATGACCAAAGTAAGAGGAGGGAAAAAGAGTTTGAATTCTTCGAGAATTTATACTTTTCTAAAATGCATGTTATTCAGATTGACCAAGTTCAAGCAAGTCTACCTCTTTTTTTTACTTAGCCAAGGAGCGTTGGAACTCATGAAAACCTAACCGTAAGGAAAGAATTCTGCTCCAGCCGGAAGAAAAGACCCAGCCATAGAGGAAGAAAAGGCTGCTCTTGCAAGACGAGGAGCCAAGGGATCATGCCTTTGATAGTTTGATAAGCAGACTACCCCCAGCAAGTTTGCTTCAACAAAAAGCCCAAAAAAAAAAAAAGGAGAAAAGAAAAGAAGAAGTTCAAGTGACTTGCATTTGAATGCATTCCAATTGTTTGGATCTCCTGAGGGTGATATACAAGGAAACTCAATAGCCTTCAGAGTAGGCTCGCCTGTTAAAAAACTAAATAGATTGATCACACTTGTTTTCAACATGATCAATTTAAAGCTTAGCTCATTTCCTTTTAAAATGACATGCATATTATACATGAATCTGAAGTCTCATCCCTTCTCAGGACTCAGAGTATACTTGACTTGGCTCGGGCAAGTATAAGAGTAACATTTATTTTTATCTTTAAACGGTTTATATTTTTAATAGATGAACACTATTGTGAAAATAGATAAAAGGAGATTCACGAGGGACTTGGCATCAACATACATGTTCAGCTTCTTTAACTGATTGTGTAGATCACATGTGTTTGAAAATTTAAATTAATAAAAACCCACAATAATGTTCTCTTGTCAAATGCTGGCAAACCAGAGTTAGCTCTATAGCTCAACAACCATGGACTTTAATTGGATTGGCAATTTTTCTTTGTTGGGAGAAGATTGGCAAGTTATCTCAACCATTTGATTTTGCCACCTCTGGGGTTGTTCAACATTTTCAACCAGCCCTCATGTGATCCATAATGAGATTTTTCACTTCACGTTCAGCCCATCTCTATAAGGCATACATGGACCCACATTTGATGGTATCACATTTCACATTCTTATTTCCCCATGATCTTGGTATCATGACCAATTTATGCCGATGAAATCTTTATCGTTGTATTGAATCTTAAAAAACGTACGGTTAAAAGATTATTAAATTTTAACGTTATTAAATAAAGGTATACATGATACTTTGATGGGGCTGACTTTTTGGATGACCCCTTACTCATAAAGAGACATTTCCATCTTTCCTATCATCCAACTAGGCCCCATAATGCGTATAGTAAAACGCATTTTGAGGTCTGCTCTTAGGTGGAGATTTTCTTGATGCAAAAAGCCACATGAACATCACACGCATCCAAATAATCAGATTACTGCAGTTCATAACAAATTTAATGGTGCAAACTTTCATCTATTAGCCAAATAGGCCCACCTTTGAACATTAGGGGCCCTTCATTCAAAGGTCAAGATGACTAATTGGGCTTTCAAGCCATTCAACTCCACACCAAGTCAATTGACAATTTGACACAAACTAATTTGCATAGTCTGTGAACAAAACAGCGAGTTCTAAGTTCCAGCTGTGAACAGGTGTTCCAGGCATGGAATGTTTCCAACATTGTTGGGGACAGGCTACGTTTCTTCCGAGCATTTGCTGAACATTAATACCATTCGTTGTGGACCTTGGCCCTTTCGGCTTGGGATTTTTTTTTTCTTTGTTATGTATTTTTTACGATGGATAAAATAGAGAGATCACGGCCATTCAATATGCCGAGATCTCACTATAACCACCACCACCACCATCATCACTTGATCTGCCACCATCATCACCTGATCTGATTCTATTAGTGGTGTCCAACAGTGTGCGTGCGTGGCCATCCTAAGATTTGGACTTAGAGCTATTCTAGACCCATGCTTCTAAGCAATGCAACCTAGTGGGGTGAATATCCTAGGTTCCTCAACTCGGCTAGAACTATGTATTGGAGCTCACTTATTAATAATAGCGTAAGTTAATTAAATATTTCTAAAATTTACACTAGTACAATTTGATGCCATAAAAAATTAACCATTTGAATAAAAATATAATTAATCAACATATAGTGTAGCTAACTCTTTCGAGTGAAACTTGGGCATGTCCTTCACTCATGGGACGTACATTTTGACTAGCATGGATTTCTTTAGATCCGCCTAGTGCGAAGTTCGACTCCTTCAACTTAGGATTTTTCTCTTAGTTACTTAGCAACCCTATTTCTCACCGAGGGTTTGATCTATGAGTATGGTACATTCTCCCCCGTATGTGTGCGGGCTCTCTCATGGGCCCCGACCCTCTTGGCTGGAGTTTCAAAAAAAAATAAAAAAATTAAAAAAGCCAGGTTGGTAATTTTTCTGAAAAGTAAAGATAAATGAAATCATCGAATCAAGAGAGAATAAAATATAAGTGGATTATGATTGTATATTTGTCTTTAATTGCTTGGTAGTTGGTACGTACTCTTTTCGTGTAAAAAGTGGTTATTTTTTTTGTCATTTAGTGGAAAAAAGAGATTACTTTTTTACTCTTTTTTTAAAAAGAAAGAGGTAATTTTAAATATATATACTTTTGTTGTGATCTATTATTTGAAAAATGGATATTTTACTTTACTTTTACTTTCGTTTTAGACTCATACGTCGTCTCCATGTGAATACGTACAAATTACAAAAATACAATCCCCCCTCTCTCCTCTGTTACCGGTTTTCGTTTATTTGTTTAGATTCATATATAGCATTGCTCGTTGGTTTTATCTGTTGCAGAGACGAATCTATTCCTCCACCTAGGGTTATTTCTTGTTTGTCAATGGCCGCTCCACCAGCTAGGGCCCGAGCCGATTACGATTATCTCATCAAGCTTCTCTTGATCGGTGATAGCGGTATGAGATTCGATCTCTCTTATTGAATTTACATTGCTTTAATTAGACGTTATCGTTGGCATTGATCGTGCTCTCGATCTCATTGCCTCGTTTCAGGATCGTAGTTTTGGGGCTTTTGATCTAAGGATCGCTGCTCTTGTGCTGTTTGTTTGTTGTTTTGATTGTAAGTATTTGATCTAATTTGTGAGGGTGGGTGGATGAAAATGGGGATTTTGTATGGGAGATTTGGAAAGATTGATGCATTTGGATTGAAATTGCACTCTGAATTGGTCTAATGGTGGGTTTGGGTGTCCACAATCACAAGTTGGGGGGATGGTGAATTTATTCATATTGCGAAGATTGATGTTTCAAGTAGGATTTGAGAGGTCACTGCTTGTATTTTTGGAAGGGAGGGCATCTGTTGACGGTTGTGCTCGATGGTGAACAAATGCTGAAATGCGCAGGAGCTTATGGATTGAGATGTCCTTGTCGAGAAATCTTTTTTCCAGTTTGGAGTGAATTTTGATGGATCGATCTTGGATATCTTAGATCTTAGCGTTTTGTGCAACTTGATGCGCACCCAAACCTTTAATTCTTCTTAACCATTGAGGGTACAAGCAATTTAATAAGTGCATATTCTCTCACTTTCACATTTCCTTCATGTCTGCAAATTCATTCATCTACCTGTGGCATTTATTATATTCTTTGCTCTATTATAATGTGATTTTGAAATCTTTTTTTTTTCATTCCAATCCCAAATCAGTAGGCTTTGTTATTAATTTGATCGACTTGATCCTAATGTGCATCTCTGATCTTGATCCTGAATGCTACTTGTGATTGGATTACCGCAAACATAATATTGCACCTTTTACCTGTTGGGTGTTCCTATTACAGAGATATGAACTGACATAATTTAAAGTGGAGTCAGTGGCTAGCTGTAAGTAATTAAATATGGATCTGAAATTTGGTTTCTTTCACCTGGTTGAGCTGTTGACTTCAGTCAATTTACGATGCAAAGATATCACCTTTGTGCCAGATCCATTTTGAAAAGAAAATGGTTTAACTGTTAGCTAAAGCTAAATAAATACCTTTTTTTTTTTATAACCTATAAATACCTTAGATTTGAAAAAGAACATTTCTTCTCGTATGAGGAGAAACAGTTAAACCATGACGTAGATTATGCCGCTGAAATCTCTAGAAAGCATAAGAGGGAAGGGTATATTTTAGCAAAAGGAAAAGGACTAGCTTTTGTAGAGGTAAGTCTTGAGAAAACTGTCACTAGTTTTCACGAAGAGAGTGTCATTTTCTCACTTGATTGAGACAAAGCACTGGGACCGAATAATTTGTTATGTTTATTAGTAAATTTGGAATTCAATTGAGATGGACCTTCTCTTAGTATTTAATGAGTTCTTTGAAAGGTGATGGTTGAATAATTGTTTAGATAATGCAACTTTTATTGGATATGCAACAGATCTTTGGTGCAAATGACATTTTAGGATTCTGGCTGATTACCCTTGCAGAGAGCATGTATAAGATAGTATTGAAGGTTATGATAGACTGTTTCAAAAAGATGATGGTTATTATCATTGATTCTTTCCAAGTGCTTTTCTTCATGGTTGGAAGATCTTGGTCGAAGGGTGATAGGAACATGAAGTTGTTCCACACATCTCCCATCTATAGGCACAATTCAAATGGGATTCAGGAGTTGTAATGAGACAGCAGGCTGGTCATATTAGAAGATGGAATATCATTCAAAATTACGTGGTTCTTCATTAAGTTCAAGTGGAGCTCCAGTTTGGTGTACAAAATTGATGTAGAGATGGAATATATGGTCATTGTGATTGGTCCATTATCATGTATATTTTGGCTAAATAGTGGTTTGGAGAGCTTTGGAAGAGTTGATTTTTCTATTATCATGTATGTTTGGGGTCAAATAGGGGGTTTTAAGAAATATGGAAGAGTTTGATTTTGGGAACGTATTTTGACATCCCAATTCTCTACATTGATCAATGGCTCTTCAAATAGAAATGTCAATGGACCCTCTATTACCTCGTTACCTAGAAGACCTTGACCCAAAACCAGGTATGGACCCATTATTAGGCCTGTTTGATAATTGGGTTTGGGTCCTGGTCCACTGTTCAAGTCCAATTAATAATTGGCCATCAGTCCAGGCCCAGTTGGATCCGCACTTGAATACCCATTTACTTGAGTGCATGATAATAATATTTACAGGATAAAATAATAAGAAAAGATTATTTATTGTTTAATATTTGTAACATATTTATAATATATTAGATGAAGGTTATTATATATAATAATATACTTGCATTTCAGTTCAGCCCGGAGTCAAGTCTAGCTTTGTCGGTGTTACCCGTGTTGGGTTCAGGTACAATAAACGTTAATTAGGTCTAGCCGTTGAGGTCCTCCATCGACCTGACTGGAACCTGATCCTTATTAATAGAATCATCTTTTACAAAGTCAGCTCAATATAGTTACTTGAAGGTGGTTTCAAACTTCAGAGGATTTTCATTGGCATTTCATATATGATTCAAATGATGTGTAGTCCAGACTTGTGGTTCAAATCCTCCTACATACAATAGGGAGAATTAATTAAATTATAATATTGTAATCCAAAAAAAAATTCTATTGTCAAACCTGATCCAACCTGTACCCATCCTGTGGTGTGTTTGGTATTGCAAATTTTAAACTTATAATGGGCTGGGTCTGGTACGGGGCAGGGTAGGTATGAATTGGGTGTAGCCCAATGTGTATAAACCCAAATTGTTGCCATCCCTATGTGAAGTGATGTCTAATTGACACAAAAATCAGTTGTATTTAATCGGTTATTTATTTACCTATCCAATGAGCCCAAGATTGTGCAATTTTGGGAAGTATTGAATCATTGATGAACCATTTATGGGTAAATGATTGTTTAGCTACGAGTTTTTACAATTCCTAGTTGTCATTGTATGTTAATTCAGTAAAGAGTCCAAGTCAAATGCAACTGGAGTTCATTAATATTAGTCCAAGTAGGAAGGTATACCAAGTGGTCAACTCTTGGGGTAAAGGGTATTTATCCTTGTTTCATGTGACGAGGCATCTCTATGTATATGTAAACACTAGACCAAGCATAATATATATATATCAATAGGGTGGTGCTCCTCTGCGCATGTCTTGCATCGGATACCATGCAATACGACCAGTGGAGACCACTTAGGGCCCCACCGATCATGGCTGAGGTTGGGGAGGGAAAGATCTATAACCCCTTGATCTGTGGGCCTCAAATTTAACGGTGTTAAAATGCACAAGTTAGTTTTATTTTGATCCAACAGTCAATCCATTTGGATCATGTAAAATCCATGGAATCAGTGACATACGGATTGATCATGTGGGGCCCCCTTGTCTTGTGCTGTGCAAGACATCTGTACTGGCGTGAAGTCATTACTTCCTAGTGGTTGAAGTCATTACTCCCTACTCATTACTCAAATTTGATGAGGGCTGACTAACCCAGACAAGTGTGACTCTACAGCACCTTGAAGAATGACGAAGGGAAGCTGGTTTTTGTATTTTTCTCATCATGCTAGAGTGAGCAATTGAACAAGCAGGCCTAGCTATAAGAGAGGGCTTGAGGATTTCGGTTGGTCTTCATTATAGAAGGGGATTTTGTGAGTGATTTAACATGGGTGGAGGCAGGCCATGGAAAATTGCAGTCTGGGCTAAATGAAATCGAAGTGTTGTTGTCTTACTGAGTTGTAGAATGTGTCGAGGGAGATTGGGATTGACTTTGTGGCATGTGTAATGACCTCTTTGGATGAAAAATGTAGGCTAAGCCTAATATAGTATTTATATAAATTTTAAAAAGTTTAACTTAAAAATTGTTTGCTTGTGATGTTGAACTTATTGGAACTTTTTTGAATTTATACTTACACATTGTGGTTGCTTTCGTTCGCTACATGCTTAGTTGGAGAGGGTCCCACATAGGATTTTCCATGCTGTTATTCATAACTTTGGACAATGATAGTTCCTAACCATTTGATAATGATGGTTGGCATCATTTTTGAAAGAAAAGGCGTGCCATTTTTAAAACTTAATAATTGTAACTTTATGTTGTCTGGCTATTCACAATACAGGCAATAAAAGTGTTGCCTATTTACAAGTTTGCCATGGTTTATCAATGTATTGCACAGGAACCCCTTTATGGATCCGTTCCCATGGTTGCGTGCACGTATAGGTGATTCTGATTTTTCTTGAAATAGGCCCAACTATTAATAGGCAATGCAGAAGACTCTTCTCGTTTACATGTACCTCAATGGTCACCTCATGATCTGCATTCATTCTCTCATGTTATGGTAGGAGTACTCTCCTTTGATAATTATTTTTATTATATAGGTGTTTCCAAGTATTTTCACCATCTTGAAGCTCTTTTTATCATGCTTTGTGACTAGGCTAAAAACTATTTAGAGTTTCTCAGGGACATACGCGTTAAAAACACATTTAAGTGTAGAAAAATTTTAAAATTCTCTATTAGGGGCACTATTCACAAATTTTTGGACCTATGCGAGGGATAAATTCAAATGGAGTTGAGGTTGTGGCTTAATTGGTTAGAGGTCGGGAGGTTTTACAGGTTGGGCATTGCATGCTATTATTGAAGGGTTTTTTTTTTTTTTCCTAACATAAAGGGTGCTTTGTGAGGACGTACCTTTGTTTATGTTGTTTGCAAATGATATAGTGTTGGTGGGTGGATTGGGAGATGGTGTGAACGTGAAACTTGAGAGATAGTGGGAGGCTTTAGAATTTAAAGTCATTAAAATAGGTCGTACAAATACAAAAATATATGAATTGCAATTTCAATGAGGATTTGCAAAGAGTTGAAACTCCTGTGGGAGTTGAAGCTTAAGAGATGCCACAAAGAGATTCATTACGATACATTGGCTTGATAATTAGTAAAGATGGAAGGATTGAGGAAGATGTTGAACATAGGATAAGAGCGGGATGATTAAAGTGGAGACTTGCTTTTAGAGTGCTTTGTGATTGGCCCATACTGACAGGAGTGGGGGGAAATTTTTATAGGACACCAATTAGACCAAGTATGACCTATGGAGTAGAATGTTGGCCAATTAGGAAGAAACACATGCACAAAATAAGTGTAGCAGAGATGAATGTGTGGTAAAACTAAGAAAGATAGAATTAGAAATGAGAGCATTTGGGAACCTTTAGGGGTAGCATCAAGCGGTGATAAATTAAGAGAGACTTGTTTGAGATGGTTTGGACATGTCCAACGCAAGCCAACAATTGCGTCGTTGAGAAAAAGTTTCAATGCAAGTTGATGGCCCACCAAGGAAAATGGGTGGGCTGAAGAGGACATGGAGGGAAGTGGTAAGGATCGATCTGAAGAAGTCCAACCTATCCAAGGATTTGGGTCAGGATAGACCGCATGGAGAAACAAAATTTATGTAGCCACAGCCTAACATAGTTGTGACAAGGCTTTGATGATGAAAGTAGGCTTATGAGGGATTATGTTTTTCCATGGAGAATTGGATGGGTGAAATTAGATCTTTGGCAAGCAAGAAGTTTTTGCTTTAAGCATTTTCGTCTAATGCAGTGGTAAATTAGTTGGCCAGAGAGAGTGCTGATAGGGATTCTCTTTGTTTGACGTGTGATGTAATTTTGATTTAATCTCCTTTGATTCTTTGTGAGTTATTTTTTTTCATTTTCAATGATTTTAGTGTTACCTTTTGAAAATTAAAAACTTAATATCGTTGTCATAATCACGACGAAAATTGGCTGTTGACTTTTTGTGTGATTGGCCCAATTGGCTTTTGCAGGTGTTGGTAAGAGTTGCCTTCTTTTGCGTTTCTCGGATGGGTCTTTCACAACCAGTTTTATTACTACCATTGGGTGCACACTCCTTGTTCTTATTATAACATTGCAGTTTTCAGTTTGTTTATTGTTCTTCTCTTATAAAGTCATGCTTCTTGCTATGCAGCATTGACTTCAAAATAAGAACCATTGAGCTTAATGGAAAACGTATAAAACTGCAAATTTGGGATACAGCAGGTCAGGAGCGGTTTCGTACAATCACGACAGGTATATTGCTTATCATCATTGTTATCATTATTCTTCTTATTCTTTGGGCCCGATCTTTATTGCTTATGTGAATGGAATTGTGTTTGGTTGCAGCTTACTACAGGGGAGCAATGGGTATTCTGCTGGTTTATGATGTTACTGATGAGTCGTCATTTAATAGTATTATCACCTGAACTTGAGACAGCCAGCTTGTCCATCTCTTTTATGAGCTTTGTTGTGTCTACTTGTACCTCTTTACTGTGCACCTATGTACATGAATATATGCCAACATGTGACATGATCCAAACCTCACATTGGGTTGGTCTATCGGCATAGTTACATGGCTTAGAAGTAGGCTGATCTACTCATCGGTCAGCCATGTGAATATTAAGTCCAGAGTATTGTCCCTGTTCCCCATTGTTTTTGTTGATTTATATCCCACCTGGTGATTCACACATCCAATTTTTGGGTGGGGGTATCGTCACAGTGGGCCTTGCTAATTTAATGGCTTGGATCTGGCACATGTAGTGTTTTGTGCTTCTTGGAAAGGTGTGAATTTGAGGTAGAAGTAGGTTTTGGCAAAGTTTGATCTTAATTACCTTTATACTGACTGAACATATTGTGCATAGACATAAGGAACTGGATCAGGAACATCGAACAGCATGCATCTGACAATGTCAACAAGATATTGGTGGGAAATAAGGCAGATATGGATGAAAGCAAGAGGGTAGGTTCAGCTGGGCTCCATCTTTTTGACATCATCTCTCTCTCTCTCTCTCTCTTCATTATCTGATGATTGATAACCATTTAGAAAATGATGATGATGATGATCATCTTTTTGACCCCATCTAGAAAATGATGATTGAGAAAATTTCCTTTCCCTGGTTCAACCAATGATTGTAAGGGTTGGGCACACCACCATAGGTTCCTTTGCGTTCCATTTAAATAATTTTAATGGATTAGAGCTAGAGAGCCACATTTATTGAGGGCAAAGTTGGCGGCTAGGAACAGATTAAAAAAAAAAAGGTTTGGTGGCTAGGATCATCTATGTGGGAGATTTGAGGGTTACTTATATCCACACAAGGTCTATAAGATGGTTGATTTGGATCTCCGAAAGGTTGGCTGCACATCTTTTGTTGCGTCAATCAAATGCTACATTTAAGCATTTTTTATCTGTTTTATGTTTTTGGTGGGTTGGTTTACATTTGCCAGTGGCCTCAATGCTGTGGTGCTTTCTTTGTCATTTAGCTACATTCCGTACCTTCTCATTTTTATGTTAATCAATGACACAAGACTAACAGTGGATCTCCTTTCCAGGCAGTGCCTACTTCAAAGGGCCAAGCTCTTGCTGATGAGTATGGCATCAAATTTTTTGAGACTGTAAGTTGCACCTGTCAATGCTGGTATTACTTTGTTTTAACTGCTTGCATTTTATTTACTCCAAAAACTGTATGCTGCAGAGCGCAAAGACAAATTTAAACGTGGAGCAGGTTTTCTTTTCAATAGCCAAGGACATAATGCACAGGCTTGCAGAAACAGACTCCAAAGCTGAGGTAGGGGTTTCCCTTCAGTCTCATTAACTGCTGAGAAATGAAAGCAATAATTTTTTTTGAGAACACAAAAAACAATATTGCCTATGACATCTTTGCAACACATGTGCCAATGCTGAAAAATGCAAACCATACTTGCGTGTGGATCCCACCACGAACTTGCCCTGGATCAAAGACAGACTGGTCCACTCATAGGATGGGTCAAACGTGGTAGAAAAATCTGTTGTTTGAGAAAATATCAATGGTCTGTATATTAAATGTATATGCTAGGCTAACTAAGGAGTATACTTTACATTTAGAGAAAAAAAAAAAGAAAGGAGGAGCGACTCACGTTTTTAAAATAATTTTTAGGCAGGGCTTTATAGATATAGTGTGGCCCACCTGAAAATGGCTCATATATTGCACAAGTGTCTGGGTATTCAGATACCTTCCTTGGAAATCTTCTTATGAAGACTTGAGATCACTCTACCCCACCTTATTTGTCATCTCTGTGCACTGAGAATCTTAATTGTTGACTGGTGGCAGCCTCAAACGATCAAGATTAACAGACCAGATCAGGGGGCTTCAGAAGGTCAATCTTCTGTTAAGTCATCCTGCTGTGGCTCCTGAAGAAAAAAGATCCTGTAGAGAGGAATGGAGGTGCCTCGATGTGGCTCTGTTGGCTACTAACTTGTTTCTATGAAGATGATGGTTTGTGTTGGTATTCTTCTTAGATCATTCTTTTAAATTACTTGTCTAGTGTGGGATGTAGTTCCTTGGTCTTTGATAAATTTATATTTATATTATATACAATGAATGAGAGTCTTTTGCTTTTGGTTCGCAAATATAAAACCCTAAGACTGATATGCACATAAATTGATGGAAATGGTGCCCATCCGGGTGGAAGGAAGAGACCTTCTATAAGTTGACCTGCTAAGAGTTTTTGGGGCTGTATCGTAATTCATCACTTCAGTGTTTTAGAACTTGATTCCGGTAGGGCTGACTCAGCCAAGTCGACTTTCAGGGGCACTGAGGCAAAAATGAATCTCGAGTGGGTACTGGGCTTCAACTCAATGCCTTCTCATGTTAACACAGGACAGTTGGGTTTTAGAGCAGTTGTTTGCAAGCGCTTCTAAAGCAGGACCAAGTCAGGTTGACCAAAACTGATGGCTTATAGTACTGTTTTCTGCTACACGTAGTAGAGTATAATGGTTCCTTGACAAGTGAGAGGGTGTTATCCAATGCATGCCTTTTATAGAAAGTGAGATCATTCCATTTATTCATTTACACACACCGTCACGCAGAAGAGACATATTTCTTGTTCGTATTTTATTTATATTGTTTTTCTTTCTATTTTTTCCAATTAGGCAGTGTGGAGTTATCTTGGTTGGAGTTTCAGTAGAACTCTGTTAGATATTGATAGGATTAGGAATCTAAATGGGTTGGTTTGGTGCAGGTCTGCCCGAATTAAATGTATATTCTTGGACCTGGGCACATTGCAATGGACCAAGCTGACCCAAACCCGACTCTTCGTGCCCGACTAAATCAATACACTTGAAAGAAAAAAATTTAACAGCTCTCTAACCTGTGACCTTTGGTCACAAAGCAACAATTAACCACTTGAGCTTCATTCACTTTCTACTTAACTATTAAATAAAAAAAATTAATATATGATTCATGGTGAGAGGTAGCATGCCGGGGCACACCTATCACCAATCCAATTCGAACTATACACACGGGGAGAAATGTGGTATCGATGCCTTTGTTCAACTTAAAGGTAGAGCATCCAACACCCGGCGTGACGCCATGTTTGATAACCTTCCAACAAGCTTTTATGGAAAGCAAAGTTAAGCCTGCAGGCCTGACGACGTAGTTTACCTTGATGAACCTTAGTTACCGTTTCAGATGAAGTAGCTTTTTTTTTTTTACAGTTAGATATACAATTATAAGTCGATAATGATGATATGACACAACAATATGCACATAAAATCTTCACATAACGCAAACAATACAGCAGCAAAATGCCCTCCACCATGAGAGATACGTTAACAGATTTTACCTCTACAAGTACTCTGGCTTTTCTTTTCAGCTTTGTGGAGGGATCATCTCCGCCGATCTTGCCAAGATCTGATCCAGATCCTAGTTGCAGCTTCTTCACATTTGTCCGATCAACTGCATTGATTTCTTCGTCTTCATCCATACCATCTGTGTTATAAAAAAACGACATCATCTTATGAAGATAAAAATAAATATTTTTTTTCATAATCATCATAAATAAATGTGAGATGATGATTTCCTAACAAGAGATCAATAGAAAATCTGAATGAATTGTAAACAAGGGTCTAAGACATCTTTACCATAGTGACCACTTTTAAAAGATAAAACATCTTTACCATGGTGATCGCTTTTAAAAGATTCATCCATCTCAAAACCACCGAAATCTTCTATGTCTTCTTCCTCTTCATCCTTCAACAAATTCTATTTCAGGTTCCTGCTGACCACAAACACAAATAAGGGATATATGAGAAAGAATATGCATCACTCTATAAGGATAAGATTCTAATAAGTCATAAGCAAACGTCCTCGTCTTCTTCCTCCTTGTCACTAGCAGCCTGTAGTCCTTTCATGTCAAGAACTTTATTGTACTCCTTAACAGGATAGTTGTATATGTCACCATATACTCCTGTCCTTAAGCGCTCGAGAAGTTCCTTTTCAATACTCTATGAGAAATCTACCAAAGTTAACAGCTGAAAGGTAGAATTGGGATAGTCAAAACTCAAATGTAACAAGACAGAAAAGAAAACCTTGTCCAAAATTGCAGCCTTTTCAGCCTTCTCTTCTCTTCTAGCCTCTCTCTTTTTTGTTTTTGAAGGCACAGTCATTATTTTTTCCCTGCCAACCAACATATATATTAAAAATAAAAAAATAAAACTTACACACAAAAGAAAAAAATGCATTTATTAACAGAAGTCTTCATTATTCATGCATTGGGGTGTGCTCTCTGTTCTTCTTGATGTATTTTGCAACTAATGTATCAAAGAAAATCAATATGCTCTGCACCCACACCTATACTACAGATAGAGAAGAAGAAAGGAAGACTTCAATGGAAAATAATTTGTAAATGGTGACTCCTGTAGACGCTAAGATAGCTGAGATTTTAACTAGAAAGTGCCAATGCCTACAACTGACTACCATGTGGAGGACACATCCCCGGCACACTATAGGTAACTAAAACTAAGTTTAACTGTTAAGCCTACCTCACTTTCAGTTCAAGCTTCCTCATGGGAATGTGATACTGAGCCATTTTGGTGAGACGTTGCTTCTTTTTGTGCACAAGAAATTTAGGCCAGTACATCTGTCAGACCCAAAACAAATGCCAAATGAGCTGCAGCACCTTTCAGACCAAATGTGACAAAAAATAAATGAATTCCATTTTGAAATAGTAGCAACATAAAGAAGAATACCAAATGCTTGTCTATTATTTCGAGTGCCTTCTCATAGTTTCTGGGGAGTTTAACTCTTTCCCACAATTTGTTAGGCATATGAGCCCTTTCAATGGTTTTCATTTATAAGTAAAATACACCTGCATCAGACACCAAATCCTTAGGTGATAAAAAGCTCCAATGGGATGAAATGATTTTATTCTGAAACCATGTATGCATTGCTTCTGGATGCAAAACTTTCTGGGTTCCTACCTTCACCATTTTCAACAATTCTTCGTACTGATCAGGCATCCCTAGTTTCAGAATTAAAATAATAATGACAAAAAACCAAAAGACTCTCTCTCTCTCTCTCTCTCTCTCTCTCTCTCTCTCTCTCTTGATCTAGTGATTGGAGTGTCTTAATATTACACACGCAAAAAGACTAGTGCTAGTAGTAGTAATAACAACAATAACAGGTAATTTTCGGGGCAACTGAAAAGACAAACAAGAAAGTTCAAGTATATGAGTTTTCCCTCTAACTTCTAAAATCATCCAAACTGAATGACGGTTATTCTAAGGCCATGTTCGTTTGCATTGTGGTTAAAAACTGAAGATTAAAGGTGAATTTCAAAACGGAATTAAAAGAAGATGTTATTTGATGCTATTTTTTGAAAACTCACATTTGATCTTTCATTTTTAACCACTAACCACTACATGTATGTATTCATTCAGTTCCTACGTGATATTTTAATGCAAACGAACAGGTCTTAAGCAAAAGCATTCAAGCAAAACAACAACAGAAAAAAAAAAAAAAAAAAAAAAACTTTTAACAGTCACTTTCCCTTAAAAAGTCTCATCATCACCATATTACAACAAATAAACATGAGAGAGTAGAGGAGACCATCATGGTCGCGAATGGTGGCATAGCGACTGTTGGCAAGAGGGCAGGAGCTTCGGTTGCATATGCCCGTCAGGCCGTCACGTTGTAGGGGTTGCGGCAGAAATTCCCAGTGGCAATCCTACAAAAACCAAAGAGATCATCATGCAAAACATGTGAGAAAGATATAAAGAAGAAAGAGAATGAAGGAGGAGAAGAGGGATTGGAGATAGTTTTTAGTGTTATATATATGTTTTAGTGTTATATATATGTTTTGTTATTTGGTCATGAAACTGCAGTGGTTGTGTCTAAGGGTCTGCCATATGACTTCATCGTGCTGCATGACTCTGCACAGATAGAAAAACAAGAGGCCTTCGAAAAACCTATGGTTGGAGAGTGTATGCAGCGAAAGAGGGTACTTTTAGGAAGAGAAGTCTCTCAAGTCGCTATGGCAACGCGCCTGTTGTAGGAAGGTTATTTGTTGGACGTGGCTCGAAAGCACAACAAACCTTCTTGTGGCAAGGGCAACACGTCGGGTAAAATTGTCACATCTGGGGCTGGATCTATAACTTGCAACTCCATTGGGGTATGAGATGGTTTGGATTTAGGCCCGAAATAAATTTAAGGGTGAAATCAACAGAGAGAGAGAGGAGGGAGTTGACAGTAAAAGCATTAAAAGATACAAAAACATTCGTACATTTTTTATCATCTAGTGACTTGTAAGGACACGTTTGGCAAACCAATAGGAATTCTCTATTTAAAGAATTCCTTTGTTATGTTGGAATCAGGTCATCCTCAAAGAGGATTTTCAGAAGATAGTTTCAAGTTTGGTAGGAGAGAGAAATCCTGAAGTCTATGCACGGTGTGATCCAACAATCATAAGTTTTTTTTGTCAATTTCTCATAATCCATGAACAATCAAGGTATGATCATTCACCCCATAATCATTTTTGGCTCTTCGGATAATCTGAATGGTTCAGATCATGCAAAGGGGGCCTACATAAATAAAAAATTAATATTTTAAAGTGGGGACGTTTTTGCAAATATCTCAAAATTCATGATGGGTCTACGGTTGAAATTTGGGCCCCTGGTTGTGTTTGGACTCCTCTAAATTATCAACAATTTAGATCATGATTTCAAGACCCATAAAAATAAAATAAATGAAAAAAAAAAAAGCGTACTGCCAATTGCCAAATAATCCCATTTTTTACACTGCTATATCAACTGTGAGAATTGATTTGCCATTTTCTAATGATCCATACGAATCATGTTCCCAAACTTGACCCCATAGCCGTTTGGGGTCTGATTGAAAGAATGAACAGTTTGGATATCGCAAATGGGCCCCACAAAATTCTAGATTTAATGATCTAATGTCTTGCACTTTTTTACAAATATATCAAATTATAGGTGGAATCAACGGATGATATTTGACGTAGTAGCCATTTTAGACCTTCTTAACACTATTAACAGTTTAGATCTCGATTGTGGGGTCCATAGAAACCAAAAAATGCAAAAAAACCGATATCCCCTAAATTAGTTTTAAAATCACTGTAGCTCCGCTCGCGCGGATTCTGGTGATCCGACTGTGTCGGGGGGCTCCAATTCTTAAAATATTTGTAAAAGAAGAATCCTGGCGTCCTCCATGCTCTTTTCTTTTCCACGCTGATCCAATCACGGGTTTTCTACGGGAAAGCAAAAAATCACAACAAATCCTCTCTTAGGACGTTTACCAAATATGCCCTAAGAGTGTTTTTTTTTTTTTTTTTTTTTTTTTTTGTCGATTAGTATTTTTTAGGGATTTTACAAAAAAAATTGTTCATAAATTTAATCAGATGAATTGTTACTGAAAAATTGGAAATCAACAAATTAGATGTCGGTTCAAGTCATAAGGACGAAAATGCCCCCTTACGGATTTAAGCAATAAAGCCAATTTTTCTCAGCTACCCTCTTTGTGCATCCCCTGGCCGCATCCACCGCTGCGGAGCAGCACCAGCAACCAAAGGAGAAAATTTTATTTCTTCTTTTTTCTTGTTATTTCTCGATATAGTCGATTTCGACCATTGTGATGTGTTCAGCAAATAAGATAGTTATATGTTGAAGAAGATTTGACTGACAGAATGGTCGATATCGACCATATTGAAAATGACAAAAAAAAAAAAGAAGAAGAAAAAGGCCACATCCCTCCCGCTCCAACGTGCCACGGGTCTTGGTAGGACGTAGGGGGTCCTACGGGGATTTGTCCAGTAAATTCCTCTTTTTATAGTTCAAAGTTACCATGCAAGCTCAGGCTTAATTGGTCCCAAGTTGCACTAAAATAATTCAAGGAAAGTGAAATTTCGACACCAACATTGTCCAGTTGACATGCATGGCATAGAAATCGAATGAACCAAATCAAAAAATGAAAAAAAAAAAGAGCAAATCTTGGGAAAAAAATGGGGGAATAAAAAGGAAGGCACCACGAAAAGCATAATCCGAGTAAGAAAAGTTGATTTCTATTTAAACACCAGAAGCGGGAGCCAATCTGAAAAATTGCAGCAGATGCCGTCCTCCCGCAATCTCAGTATGAACCTCTATCCTATAGCAACCAAAGTTCGAAAGCCCACCTGAAGCCCTCTCTCATGAACCACGTTCTTTCTTCTTTTTTCTGTTTCAAAAAACCCAAAATCTGAGTCCCCTACTTCTCTGCAGAGGAAATCAGAGGAAAGCCACTGAGCATCTGTAGTTCTGGAATGGAGAAAAAAAAGGAAGATGAAAGACAACAAGAAAACAGAAGGAAAATTGAGAAATCTTGAAGTTGCCTAACAATATCATTAGGGCTTATGTTCAAGCTCTGCTTCGAACGATGTTGTCAGTTTATGTTGATGTCGACGAATCTTGTGCTGACTGAATCTTATTTATAAATGTTTAACCTATTCTATACACTTCTAAATTAAAACTTGGGGTCATCAACCGGATATATCCTTTTGTAACCATTGATCAACAAAAAACATAAAATAAGGACATTAGTATCCAAATTGATTTACTATAAAATAAGAACAGTTTTGCTCCTTTACAAACTCCTTAATAAGATGTGGCTCCACTATTACAACAAGACATGAAGGCACATTTACAATTTCAAATGGCCCTCCTTTACAAAAAAGTAGCAACAGAACTTCAACTTCAACTCCACCTCCACCATTACAAAAAGACATTATCTACACATTTACAGTTTGATGTGAACCTCCTTTACAAAAAAAAATAACAACAGGACTTTAACTTCAACTCCACCATTACAAAAAGACATGGAGCCTACAAAGTATCCAAATGATCTTCTTTGCAGAGAATATTCTGACAGACCTTCTTAAAGATTCAATTCAAGGTCTCCTACCGAAACCTGCACAAGCATAAAGTATATGAGGCCATATGCAATAAGTCTAGCAAATTAAATATAGTAAATTGGGAGCAAAGGTATGTAATGTCTCATTCTTAGACCCATCTATAATTTTTATTGCACTTAGTTCAGGTGCCAAAGGTATGTAACCTTGGAACATACTAAGTACCAATTTACTGGCCTTTTAAAGAACAATGGATCCGAAGGACTTAAAGGCCTTCTCCAGGTACATTTGAGCACATCTACGAACTTGCGACGTCAAGATTGAAAAAATTTGATAAAGAGGGACTACTTTTAGGAGAAGCAATAATCAAAATAAGTTATTTACTCTATCTGTGGTAAAAAGAAAAGGTACTGGGGAAACCAACAATTATCAGATCAGACAACCTTCATGCCTTATGTTAAAGCCAGTGATTTGAAATGAAAATTTTAAAAAACATGTTTTTTTGTCCAAAAAGGAAGTTCTTGCTTTGCTGCTTACATTGAAGTAACAAACAGACATTGAGAAAAGCAGATATTGCATATTTCATGCAGTTCAAAGTTTCAGACAAGTATCAACAAAACCCAACAAAGACAAAATTCTCAAATTCTAAAATCAAGAACTCTATACCCTACCAAAGACAAACAAACAAACAATCAAAAGAATCACATCTTCAAAATTCCCAATACCGTCGGCCGCCTATCAATGGAGAACACAAGAAGCAACTTGAGAGACAATTCGACCACACCCCAATCCTCTCCTCCGCACAAAGGCGCCAAGATATGAATTCAATAAAAAAAATTGAAAATACAAGGTGATTTATGAATGAGAAACAAGAGTCTCGAAGGAGTACAGCCCATCAAATTCAGGTGCAAAATACAACGGGCTCTGTCTCATCTTCCTAATCTGCACCTGGGGTGACTTTTCACTCTCTTTCTTCTCCTCCTTGGTCAGCTTCGAAATTGACATATGTCTTATACATAGACATTCTTCTCTGCCTTATTCAGTGAGAAATTGGCCAGAGCCTGAAACAGAAACGATAGAAACCCACAAACCCAATCAGATTAAAGAACCAAAATAGTAGCATTAATAGAACATTTTTAATTGAAAAGAGAGAACCCACCCGGAAAGAGCTTGCAATAGACATGGTGGGAAAGAATATTTTTAATATTTTAACACTTTTCCAACACAGCTCACATCAGTATCCCACTGGAGCATCTAACATTGTTGAGACTACATTTGGTAGTGCAAATTTGGTAGGGGTTACCCCTGTATATATAGTAATTAAATCTTCTTGAGACCATCATTACTTCGTTATCATTATTAATTTTTATCACTGCTCCCATGGTAGCAGGTAAAAGACACTTCCAAAAAGAGTTGTCTTCACCACGTGACCAACCTAGAACGAATTATTAGTATTTGCACCACCAAAGTGAGCACATACAAACCTCAACATGTTATTTACTTCTGTATTCCCTCTCTCTCTCTGTTTTTTTTTTTTTCCATAGGACTTGCACATAGATAGAAAAGCTTTCCATCCAAACGAGTTGTATAGAGTCCAGATTCTTTCCACATAGGACTTGAGAGATTCTTTGAGCCTAGCATTATAAATCCACCGGTACTGTCCAAATCAAAGTTATTCCAACAGTTAATTTGATGCATATTTTACTTTTTTTATATTTTAATTATGTGTTTTAAATATGATCAATTTAAGAGTGAAAATAACTCCCATAAGAATAAACTTATCATGTTGAGGTCTATATACAGCAGTAAAAAAAAATACAGATTTTGAAAAACCTTGTCTGCTCCCAGCAGAGGATTTTCCCATCTATCAACAATCAATAAATATCAACAGAGGATTTTCCCCCAATTGTTTCAAAATGATTTTGTCAAGGGTTCCCCCACTGTGCAGCCACCCACAATGAAATCTAAGGCCTGGGATTTCCATTCCCTAGCCAAGGTAAGCTCACTCTTCCACTCCTCACCATCTCAACGGCTTCCCTTAGCCAGAACCGTGCCCCAAGCCCCCTCATTTCATAACTGCGCCTCATAAAAAAAATAGTAAAAGAAATGGAAGGAGAAGAAGGTAAGTGGGGCCACATACCTGGGCGTCAAAGGTCCCGCGTGCTGCTCCTCTCCCTCCTCTCCCATCCTTTCTCCTCCTCTTTCCCCCTTCCGTTTTCCTGCTCGCACCTCACCAGAAATAAAAAAACGCAGCAGCGAGGAAGGCGCTGCGATAAGGGACGGAGGGAGGCGTTGCGATGGTAAGAGGGAGAGAGAGATGCTGCTGCGTGGATTTTGAGCCATGGGGAGGGAGGCGAATTGATGGAGAACGAGGTAGAGAGAGAGAGCTGGACGGTGCCTAGGGCATAAAGTTTTCTTCTCAAGAAGAAAACGAAAACTTTCAAAAGGAATCAGCGGGCTTAAAAAATTATGGCGGGCTTTTAGGTCCAGTTGGACATCCAGCTCGGATCGGGCTGGAATTCGGGCCAGCCTTTCGGTCCATATAGACTTATTGTAGGGCTTATATTCAACTTTGCTTCAAACGATATCGTCAGGGGGCATTATCACCCTTATGACTTGCATGAACACCTAATTTGATGATTTTCAATTTTTTCGTAGCAATTCGTCTAATTAAAGTTTATGAACAATTTTTTCGTAAAACTTCCTTTTTTCCAAGGAGAAATATATATATTTCATTTACTTTTAACCCGCTTTTCTTTCTTTTTTCTCTTAATTTGACTATTTAGTTTTATTTCATTTCACCCCTCATACAAGCATATAGGTGAAAAGTGCTCTCGTATTGTCGTTTGGAAAATACCGACTATAGTTAGTATATTATATCTCATGTGTAGGTTACTAACTATGATGTTCTGATACGAATATGGTCACGGACACTAATACGAGGATTGGGGATACAATAACATACTTTTAAAAATCTAGTACACGAATACGGATACGATGTCCTATTTTTTTTTTCTTTAGATCACTTTTAAATCAATGTAATTATCATTGTTTGCTTCCCTTAATTTCTAGCATTCTTTACTGTGAGAAGTAAAAGTATTAAAATAACTATATAAAATAAAGGACATTATAAGTAAGATGTGTTAAACTTGTTCCCTAAAAGTATCGGTGTGGTATTAGGTACCAATACAAGTGTCGCATCGGTCCGATACGGATACGTTGAGCTTGTACAAGTATCTGGATATCATAGGTTATTAATCTTGATCCAATTCAGTAATATTAAACACCAACATAATTTATTAATTCAAACCAATAGAAGCAAGATCAAGAACACAATTTCTTAATTCAAAATGCCAATAAGAAATGTTTTTTCTCCTTTTACTAAATTAGGGAACAAAATATTCATTCAATTTTCTAAAGTTTCAAGCAAGGTTATTACTTGGATGTTAGGTCATAATTCATGTTATCTTATAAGGGCCTATTTGCTTACATATAAGTTCTTCACTCAACTTTTTTCATCCACTGATGGAAAAGTAAAAAAGATTACATCACATTTCAAACCAAATAGATACTAACATTTTTTTCTTCTTTCCTTTCATTTTATAAAGGGGATTGGATTTTATCAACTAATTAATCCTAACCCTTTGAAATAAATAAATGTTTGTTCAAATTCCAGTCCAACTCTAATGTTGATACAAGTATGATTACCCGTGCTCAGCACGGATATGGTGAACATTGCAATTTAAATATTCATCCATAAAAAATTCATAGTTTTTTTGAAAAGAAATCAAAAGACAAAAAAGGTTATGGGTATGTATTTATGTAATCAAAGATCTAGTGGCATAGAAAAGAAAGTGGAGAATTGGAGTAGAAAGAAAATGGTAGAGTTTGGATAGGAACATAGTCTTTGAAAGAGAGAGAGAAAGAAAATGGTAGAGTTTGGATAGGAACATATATAGTCTTTGAGAGAGAGAGAGAGAAGAAAATTGGAGAGGGATACAAGTGGTTATAATAAAGAGATAAAGCAGGTAGTTAATGTAACTTTCGGTCAAAGTTATAATCAAAAAGTCAAAATTGAATCCAAAACCCTCCTCTTTAATATAGTATAATTAGATTAAGAAACCTTGAGTTGCAATACGAGGGTATTAAGTTTCTTACCCTATTGCAATACGAGGGTATTAAGTTTCTTAATCTATACAAGGCATATAGATTAAGATATATATGCCCAGTTGACTGGGAACCTTGATCTTATTATCCAGTATCTAGGGCTCGAACCTTGGGTCTGCCTTGGGAGTGGTTGTTATATATCTCCGGGGATAGTGTTTCTTACCCCACCCACAAGAACATATATGATTTTTAAGAGTTTCTTACCATGGGAGCCGATATTATTTTTTGGGGTGCAGTTTCTTACTGTGGGAGCTGATCATATTATCTCCATGTAGGGGTGTAAAAAAAAATTAAAAAATTGTCTAACCGACCGAACCGAACCAAATTGAATGTTAATAATAGTGTTTTACAGTTCGGTTACAGTTATGGTTATTAAAATTGAAAAACAGTGCTTCACGGCTCAGTTACGGCTTTCTGTCTCGACATACGGTTATTAACTGAACCGAACCGTAAAATTACGGTTCAGTTAACCGTTTTTCCAAAATACACGGTTAACTGAACTGTTACACTAATAAAAAAAACTAAATGGCCTAAATGAAATAAAATGACTTAAGCTAAGCCCCTTTTTTCATCTTGCTTCATCTATAAATATTTTTTTATTTGTAAATATTTCTTTTTCTATGTTTTCTTTGATATGTATAAATATTGCTTTTATATATATTGAGATATTTTTTTTCTTTTTTAGCCTGTATTGGAATTAACTATAACCGAACCGTCTAATACAGTTAACTGCGATTCGGTTTTTAATGATTTTTTAGGATACGATTACGATTTTGATTTTTATAAAAACTGTAAAATACGGTTCGATTAACGATTTTTTCAAAACAAATGGTTAACGGAACCATTACACATGTCTTTTCATAAACTCTCTAATATGGTTCTTAGTCTCCTTGGTGGAGAGGAAAAAAAAAAGATTCTAACATGACTTTGACAAATTGAACGTTGAACCAAATTCATGTGTATGGTATTGCAATCCATGGAGAACAAACCACATTCTAGACTGATGTGATTCAAACCGTGAATTATGGGATTGTAAAGCGATATAAGTAACTTTACTTCAACGTTTGACGTACCAATAGAAAATAATTTTTCACTTGCTCTAGACTTAAGAAAAAAAAAATGAGTAAATTTAAATGGCCTAATTTTTTTACTTGATAATTAAGTTTGAACTGCCAAACTTGATTAGCAAGAAAAACAAAATGAGGTCTTCCTCAGCCTGTATTGGTTTGTACTTTGTATCGTATATACACATGGTGTGAACTGGGTGTCAGACTGACACTAATGTCAGTTTCATGAAAAATCAATATCATATAAAGCCATGTTGAAAACTATGAACCAAGAAAATTGTGAATTCCCAATCTTTTACTTTGCTAAACTTGTAAAAAAATAAAATTACATATAGAAAAAGTGAGACTTTGATTTCATACTTTCTTTAGTTAGTTTTCTTAATTGAAAGTATCAACAGCAATAAATGAAATATATGAAAAGTTTTTCAAAAATTTTTTTCTTAAGAAGCAATTTTCCTTTAGTTTTCCCTGCTTAGGGAAACTAACTCCAATAATAGGAATGAATGATCAAACGAAGGTTGCTTTACATAAGTCCAACATGTGCCTAGAAAGAGTCCCACAAATTTCTAGCACTTATTGGCTTCTTGTTCTGTGAGGCAAGCAGCAACTTAGGGGTCGTTTGTCTTTTACACATGGATATGTAAATACAATTTACACATGTAAATTATGAATATTCAAATTTTTAAGTATGTCCGTTTACACATGCGTTTTTTTTTACAACGTTTGTCTAATAACACTAGTTTCGCATCATTTATATATGTGATGTATTATTTTACCATATTTGTTTCAATGATATATGTAAATGTTATTAAAAGATTTTATAAATGATACTTATTATTCCATTAATTAATTTTAATATAATGATTTAAAAAAGGAGAAAAATGTCAATTTTATATCAAAATTTTCATTTGCATTTTAGATCTTTAAAAAGAGCATGTTCTTTCAACATTGAAATATACTTTTCCAAAAAATACATTTCTATCAGTGACCACCTTCACAAAAATACATTTCAACATGTTTGGTTAATTAGATATGAATTTTATTTTGATGGTTAAGCAATAGCATTATTATTTGTATTTATTAATTGATATTTGATTCAATATTGATCTTAATTCATTATTCAATTTGCATAAAACTTAACCCATGCATCTCATAGGCTTTATGCTAATTATATTTATTTTTGAATGATGCCATAATGCTATATAAAATACATTATTTCTTCTCTTTTACATTCATATATACATGTTTAAAGATTTTTAAAGTATTGCAATAATAAATGACTTTAGAAAAATTATTGAGATATTGGAAGAAAACTAAAATAATAAGGTAATTAACTAGTTAAAAGTTGATATAGAAAAAATCATTGAGATATTTATCTTATAGATTGTTCCTTAAAATCTTTATTTTCAATATATATTTTGTCTTACAGATTTTTTTCCCTTAACATTATTGGAGCTACTTTAATCTTCTAATATATTTTTTTGTCTTACAAATCTTTCCTTGAAAATCCATTTGAAACATCTTTTCTTATATTTTTCTCGTGTTGGAGTGGGTTCGAACCCAAAATGGAAATGCCCAACTTTCAAGATTCTTTTATTATTATTTTTCAATGCTTGGAGGGGTTCGAACTGGAACCTATTCCGGAATGCCCAAAACCAACCGTCGCTCCATTGGGTTTCTTGAAAACGCACCTTTCAAATCTTGGTGTGACATGGGCTCATTTTCACCCATTTACAATACACGCAATGCGTAAATAATTAGACAACATACTGAACGTAAATGTTACACGTAACCATTTCTTGTATGGTGAGACAACCGACCCCTTATCATAATTTTGTAAAGCTAGAACCATCCATAAATGCAATCAATCTAACCAAATGTTTTTAAACAAATAAATACAGCTCATAGCAAGTAAACAGCAGGGGGGGAACAAATTACAACTCATGTATCAATGAACAATGGAGATCATTGGGACCAATCCAACTTCAAACCCCAACTCAGGCTCCTCCGAAGCCGGTAAGTTCAAGTCAAAATAGACTTTCTTGGTCTGTTCTTTCTTCACCACAGACACCACAGGAAACCCTTCAATAACGTTCCTATGACGCCTCATGTGTCCACCCAAAGCCTGCCCGATTGCAAACTCCAACCCACAAATCGAACACTCGTGCACCTTGGGCTTCACCTGCAAACTCTGCTCGCAATGCTCATCAACGATCCGCGGCTTCTTATGGCTGGCCCGATGACCACCCAGAGCTTGGAAAGAACCAAACTGCCTGTTACATGTTTTACACTCAAACACCCGACCCGAAAGCCTGCCCGACAGCTCTCCCTCTTGGGCATCAGAATCACTGTCTCCACGAGAGAGCTGCAACAGAAAATTTGCAGTTCTTATACTGTCCCCGTCTATTTCACTCCCTTCCAAATCTCTCAATCTCTTTATTGCCATAGCTTAGCTTTATGTTATAGATGAAGAACACAGACCCAAATATATATATATATATACTTGGATATGAAGTAAGAAGAATGTGGAGAAGATAGGTATGAGTTGAAGGTTTGCTTGCTTGCTTGCTGAGGATATATACTACAAGTGTTCCTAACTGAGAAGGCAAGATAGTATCCCTTGGTATTCTTGTTGCTATATATATAATAATAAGGTGGTGCTAGTGCTGGTGCTGGTGCTACTCGGTTACTAAATCAGAGGTGTTGGTGAAATGGCCAAAATGCCTTTCTTGTAGACGTGGGTGATGTTGTAACATGAGAGAATCATAAAAGGAAGAAATTTGCATTGACTTGCCGCCATGTGAACAAACGTAAGCGTGTGCGAGTAGTATCCAGGAAAGAGTCGGGTGGGAGTTTCTGTGAAGCTTCTAGTTTTTACTAGAACGATGAATGGAGGGATCTTACAGGGAAATGTCTTTCTTCTTTTTTTGAGTATGAAATGGAGTGAAAGGGGGGGACGGGAGTCAGCAGCGGAAGCTGCTGGTAGTACTAAGTGGAGACCGAAATGGGGAATTGCTTGACGTGGAAAGGAACGTGGGACACACGGTATGACGTGGTAACGCGGATATGATTCTTCGCCGAAATACATGTCGTTTTTCACATTTGGGGGAGTATGTACGATTACTAAATTGATTCCTTGTAAAGTGACTAGTACAATCCTAAACACCATGATTGAGATATAGCCATAGAGGGCAAAAAAAAAAACCAAATGCAAGAAATCTTGATCAATCTATACATGACTTAAATTAGGGTCCAATGGCAGTTCGAGCAGGTTTCAAGGGATCCCAAAGAGGATCATGAGTAAGACTAAGGCTGCACAGAACCGGACCGAACCACAAAACCGGACCGGATTTGCTGTTTTAGTGGCCCAAATCTGGACCGGACCGGACCGGATTTAAAAAATCGGTTATTCCAGTCCGGTCCGGTCCAGGCCTTGTCCGAATCGGACCGGTTTGGTTTTATTAATATAAATAATAAATATATATTTTTTAATTTTTCTAGAGACATTGTTAATTATAATGAAAAAAATATATCAAGGAAGATCTTTATTCAAGAAACTAGTCAATGACCATTAAGATTGTCACCTTCCCAAACCATAAAATTATCCCCGGTTGATAATGCATCTGATATCTAGCTCTACTAAATATAGATGTAATTCTGTAACTTAGTTCATAGTCGTATAGAACTCTTCTAATTGTATATAATTACCAAAACCATTTGCATCAACTCTAATCCGGACAGAGAAAAATAACAATTTATGACAAATATTTCATTTTATTGATTTCAAATACCATTATTCCAATTTATTGATATTAGTTCAACACTGTATGGAAATGTCATGGACTTTTATAGTAGACTGAATGTTGATGCATGTGTCATGGAGAGTAATATTTTTAAAGATGTGAGCTGAAAATGAAAAAAAAAAAAGAGCTTAGGAAAAAAAAATTAAAACCGGTCCGGACCACATAAGTGGTCCAACCGGACCATTTCGGACCGGACCAGACCACTTATAAGTGGTCCGGTCTGGTCCTTCATTTTAGGCCGGACCGGAAATCCGGTCGTGCAGCTCTAAGTGAGACTCACTCAAGTAACATTCTCTTGGAGACGTTGTTTAGCCGAGCAAACTAATCTTTTATTAGCCGTCAAGAGACCAAAGACATTCTATTCTGGCTTGGAAACAAGTGAGGACTCTGCAGATTTGAAAATCTCTCATGGCCCTTCAATCAAAAGATTCCTCAATGAGAATTCGTGTAAATGAGAATTTCACATCGATATAGCTAAGAGAAATTGGTACTGATGCATAAATCTACAAAGTTAGGGATTTTGAAATTATCCTAGGGAAGAGGACAGGACTTGAAAATTCTCAAAGATGAGGGTTTTACACTTCTCAAATCATCAAAATATTTACAATTGCCAAATGTGAGTTTGTCACAAGTTCACGAAAAATCTGTGAAGAATCTCCAAATATTCTATGCACTAGTAGAGACGACAAGAAAGTTTGGCCCTATTCAAATGGAGGTGAGTTATCTACAAAAACTGCGTACAAAATTATTCATGGAGAATATAGGGATGGCCCAAGATCCGCCTTTGATTGGAAGGCATTGTGGCACCTTCCTCTCCCCCAAAGAGTTCTGTTTTTTTGTTGGAAATGCCTTAATAATGTAATTCAGGTATGCAAATGGCTTTATGACAAAAATATCTCCAATGAAGCCCTATGCCCTATTTGCACAAAAGTAGAATAATTGGTGGAGCATGCTCTCTTTCTATGTGATCATGCTAGGGAGACTTGGTTTGGATCTGATATTGGAATGCTTTCACATTCCATAGATCCTACTACAATTAGGGATTGGTGGATTTCCTTTATAAATTTTTGCCAATCGATGAGCCTTCCAACCGATCCTCAAACTAGAACCTGGGTTTTGGCTCTCTGATGGGCCTTGTGGAAAATCAGAAATGATTTTATTTTCAAGGGCATAAAAATTAAGCCCATGTCCACAATCCTATATGCTCGCAGTTTGATTTGTGAACAAATGAGCAAGGTTAAAGAGGATCATCAAGAATCAGGGTCGGCCCCGACGTTTAGGGGGCCCAAGGCGACTTCTAAAAAATGGGGCCCTTATACATTTATTTTAAAATTTTTTTTAATTCATTACAATTTTCTAACAAAAAAATTGATATTTTTTATTACAAAAAAGTGCTGCATCCAGATAACTTTAGGACTGCCTACATACCGAGGGAGGCTATATTTTATACCAAGGATCAAGTACAATGTAGTTCTCTTAAACTACCCACCCTGGCCAAAAGCCTACACTTCACACACCAACATTCCCTTCCAAAAAACAAGGTTAATAAACCAAAAACAAAAAAAAAAAAGTATTACTGAAAACAAGATCTTCTCGCATTTTTAGCTGCAAAGTCACTAATCAAACTTGTATAATCAAGTTTTTCTGATGCTCACGAGAAATGAGGAAAGCTGAAAAGTTTGGTGGTCTTATCTTTTGGTGGTGGGCCCATGTTTGACTTTTAAAGTCTTATCTTATGGTGGTATGGTGGTGGGCCTTAAGTTTGGCTTTTTAAATAATGGTTATTTTAAATAAGGTGGGCTTTAAATTTGGGCCTTTTAATTTATTTATTGGGCTAAATATTTACACATGTGTTATTAATTTGGGCCTTTCAATTTACATATTAGACTAATTATTTACACACATATATATAAATACATAAAATAATATGGGGCCCTAAAAATTTTGTAATTATTGGGGGCCCAAGGCGGCGGCCTCTCCCGCCTGCCCCTTGGGCCGGCCCTGTCAAGAATCCTCAAAACTTCACCAGGATTTGAGTTTTTGGTACATTACGGGCAAGGCTCAAGTGTTTATAGATGTCTCATTTAAAGCCACGGATGGAAAAGCAGGCTTTGGCTATGCTATTTGGTTTGATGGTTCTTGGGTGCATGCAGGATTTATCGATGGTCCCAAGATTAACTCCCCAAAAGAAGTCGAGGCAAGGGCAATTCTTCATGCGCTAAAGGAAGCTACGTCGCAGGGTTTCAGCAAGATCCAACTTATGTCAGACGCTTGTGAGGTGATTCTAGCCATAAATGGGTTGATGGATTGGTCAATCAATCTTATTTTGTTGGATATCAAAGACTTCATCTCCAAGTTTGAAGAGATCTTCTTTGCCCATATTCCTAGAAATATAAATGTGTTTGCTCATGAACTTGTGAAGACGTCTTATCTCATGTGAGGCTTGGGGAGGTTCTGCAGCCTAGATAAGATGAGAGTTTTAATTTATTTTATTTTTTGTTGGCTGCTGTTCCTCTCTTTTGTTCTAGTTATTTTTCTCATTCATTTGATGATATCTTACTTAAAAAAAAAAAAAAAGAAGAACATGTGGAGTACGAATTTATCCCCATTAATTAGTCTGCGGACTATTCAACATTTTCCATCTTGGGTACCTTCCGAGTACACTTCGCGAGTGCTTTCAGCGTTTGGCAAGGAGAGTGATTACAATGGACGGCAGGTTGGTTGCCAATCAAACATGCGTCCATCTGGTAGGCTTTATAGTAATGTGATTTAAGTGGACGGTCTTGATTGATCTACTTTGCTAACGTTTGCCGTTTGCCGTTTGCCGTTTGCGTAGAGTCGAAGCATCGATCCGCATACAGGTCGACTGTTTTGAGATTGAGACGTGTACCGCGGGCGTCTCCATCATGTTTTGCTTTCGCGTGACAGAAACAAAGACAAACCGAGACTAGTGCAAGTCAACTGATTAACTTCTCTAGGAAGCACCGGAAGCACCGGAAGCACAAGGATCCCTACAACTTCAAGGAAAAAACGGGCCAAAGTGCTAGTAGTTGAATGGTGTTGGCATTTTAATTTAATGTACATAATTATGGTTGCATCAAGTTGAAGTATCACAATAAGACTAATAGCTCAATGTAGCAAAAAAGAAGTAGAGAAAAAAAACCTTTAAGAAAAATTAAAAAGATGATTATCTCCGAATTCAGGAACAAGTATGATTGATTTGGGCTTTCAACGTATGAAGAGGGTGCATAAGTTTGAATTTCTTCTAAAACAAAGATGATGATGATGAAGAGGAGGTATAAATCATAATTCATAGAGCTTGTTGAGCCAAAATGACTGGATTTAACCAGTGCAAAAGAACTTGATGTTTAATTCTACAAATAGATCTAACGTAATAAAATAAATGGTTATGTGTGTAAAAGAAATATATGGTTTAGGTTAGGAGACAAATTGTTAGATTCCAGCTATTTTAGTTACTGTTTTCGAGGATTTTTACACAAGATGGCCCCTGTATCGCCAAACTCAAAAACACCCACACATTCCTTCTTTATTAAGAACTCCTTGGCCTGACGGTGAAACAAGTAAATGATAATTCTAATGGCCCACAGACAAAATTGTCCATTTGTTTAAGCTTAGCAAGTCTCAATTGCCCAGCTCAAGCTAGTAGCTCAAGTGGTACTGGGTTTCACCCGGATTATCTCTTAAGGGAGAGGTCTGGTGATCGAAACCTGGGGAGGCCCCTGGGTACGCGACACGCTCCTGCCCGGGACAAAAGCATGAGGGTTACAGCCAAAGGCTACAGCCCGAGTGTATACAATAGGCGCGGGGCCCTGGGCCCCGCCTATCCCCTGTAGAGGGTCCAGCTGTGCGACTCCCAAGCGGTTACCTCCTCAGCTCGGATACCCTCCTAATTGTAGGTGCAGAAAATAATGACCCACAATAAGAGGGTGCCTTACAGGACTTATCCGAGAAGATGATGGTGACTGGGAATGACTGGATGCCGTCCGAAAGCCTGAAAGGAAAGAGCAAACGGTCAGAGGACCCTGGCCTGGGCGGCGCAAGGCTCTCCGATGCCAAAGTCAGTATGGGAACTGGAACAATGGAAGCAGAGGAAGAAGAGAGACAGAGTAACGGCTCTATGTATGAAAAATGGCCTACCTCAGATGGTGGGTTGAGCCTCTATTTATAGAGTTTGGATCGTATCTTTGGGAGATATTGTGGTGTGGGTCCCGTGATTTGACTGTGAAGTCTCGATCAGCCCACATTGCATTAATTGTGGTCCAATCCAGCCCACTATGCATTAAATGCCCGTCGGGTCAGCCCACATCGCATTTAATGCACGTCTTGTTGGGCCAGGCCCTGTTGGGCGCCTTTGGCGGTAGGGGTACCAGTGGATCTGCTCTCGGGCCCTGCCCTGATGTGGCTTCAGCCGCTGGATGCCGCTCTGTCAGGGATCTGGCGAAGATCGTGGGCGGCTGGATGTCACGTTTGTCCCACTAGCTCGTGCCCCTATCCCTCCACGTGCCTGATGACGTGGGGGATGAGGGGCGCACGTGAAGGTTCTCTCTTGCTTCGGCTTCTGTCCCGGCTTCTTCAGCCGAGGTGGAGCTCCTTGCCGAGATGACGCCCGAGGTGGGTCAGTTCGGCGCTAAGGGCCCGGAGCTGCCTGACTTCGGCCGGGCCTCCTGTCCTGGTAGCCGGGGTGAGCCTGGTGTCACGTGGATGGCACGCGGATGCACGTGAGAGTGCTTAGTCTCATCCGATGGCTGTGATTAGCTTAATCCTGTGGTTCTGGAAATCTCCCCACACAATTGCCCCCTAGCTTTTGACCTCTGAAGTGGGCTAGCCTTTAGGGGTTGAAAGCTAGAAGAATCCGTTTGGGGATACTGTGATCATTACCTGGTGTCGCTTCAACTCTTTATGCCTGGTGTCGCTTCAACTCTTTAAAGCAATAAATGCCCTGCCCTGTTCGCCCTGGGAACCGAGCTGACGGCTACACGCGTAGCTTCTGCACCGATCGCGTTGTCTCATTGATTGACGGGCACGGGCTTTGACGTGTCTCTTCGAATTCGGAGGCGGTACCCAAATGAGGGTTCCCCCTTCTACAAATAGGGTCGTCCCCTTCTTTTTCTCGCTCCCGATTTCTTTCGCCTTCGCCTTTGCTTTCGATTTCTGCTCTGGTCCCTGAGATCTGTTCGAGGAGGACGACCGTAGAACGCGTCTGGATCTGCTCTTGATCTGCCTCTTCGTCCCTGTAAGTCGCTCTGTTCTTCCGTCTGGTTTTTCTTGGGGTTTTTCGATTTCTAGGGTTTTTCTTCGTCGGCACCCCTTCTAGACATGGGCACCCCTAGGTTTAGGGTAGATTCTGATGAGGGCTTAGCCGAGTTTAGGGCTGCCTTCAAAATTCCGGAGGGGGTCCTCCTGAAACCGGCGGACCTTGCCGACGCTGCCCTGTATCGCTGCTACGGCGGCTGGATGCCATTCCCTCTGATCTCTGTGATCGAGGGTGGGGTCAGGTTTCCACTGCACCCCCTGCTTAGGGCCTGCCTTAGCCTTTGGTCCCTCGCCCCGGGCCAGCTGATGCCCAATGGCTACAAGGTCATCATGGGCACAGCGAAGCTGAACGAGATCTTGGGGACCAACTTAGGCCCTCACGACATCGAGGACACATATGATATCTGCAAGGCTGGGGAGGGAATATATTATCTCCGTGTGAAGCCGCAGCGAAGGGGCTTCGTCCTAGCCTTGGAGGACTCAAGTAAGAATGCTGAGGAGGATTTCTTCTGTGTCTCGGGGAACTGGGAGTTCGGCCCGGGTGAAGACAGGAGGCTGTCGGTCCCACGTCGCCCTGGGGAAGTCCCAAGTAATCTTCACTGCTTTTCTCCTTTACTGTTTTGCTTACATCATTGATGCCGAACTGATATTCTTTTTGCCTGTTGAGCAGAGGCGGGTGCAAGGCGACGCCGAGCTATCAGCGAAGGTTGGAGGAGGAACACCGAAGACATCAACAAGGTTGAAAGGTATAAGGGTCACGAAACCCGGTCGGCGTGGAAGCTGCTCGGGTATACGCCGAGGTATCGCGGCCACTACCAGAGAACCGGAGTACCTGAGGTGGACGAGATACACCCGGACCGTCCAATCGTATCAGTTGTGGTGTTTAGCGGGGTCCCCTTGACCGATCCCGTTGCCGACCAAACTGCGTCTGGAGCCGAGGCGTCCACTTCCGATCCGGAGCTGCCGGTCTTGTCGCAGATAGTGGAGGCTTATCTCTCTGATCAAGGAGAGGACATGGAGGGAAGCTCGAGGGAGCTTGCTGTCAAGGACCTGGCTGCTAAGTTTAAGCAGAGGTCAGTGTCTTCTGGAGCCCCATCGTCTGCCGGTACTCGTGCTGCTTCGGGTCCGGTGGGCGCTGGTGCTCTCTCTGCTCCGGCCCCTGCCCCGAGCGGGGGAGCCCGGCGACGCTCGCCGGGCCGCTCAAAGGAGGGGTCCCCGCCCAAGAAGAAAGCCAAGACGGGGGAAAAGAGCTCGAAGGCTGATCTGCAGCCGAAGGGCAAAACTCCTGAACGAGCCCCTGGGGCTAAAGCTCCATCCGAAAAGGGAGGTGAGAAGAGCGCGCCGAAGGAAAAGAGTGCGCCGGCAGAAAAGAGTGCGCCGGTCAACAAGTCGGCTGTTGGTCCAGCGCGCGAGCCTCTCATCTCGGCGGGGCAAGGGTCCAGATCGGCCTCCGGGCCCCGAACTCCCCCAGCACCGTGGAAGCCGAAAATGGAAACCTCTACCGGCAAACCCTTGAACGTCGAAGACCGATTGCTGGGGAATGCCGAGGTGATCGGGGCCCTCGCCAAGGCCTGTGCTCTGCCAAGAGACATGGAGACGCATGATAGGTTCGAGGATGAGAGCCTGATGGTCTCGGCGATCCAGGATAGTCTTCGGGTAAGTGTTTGCAACGCTTTTCTTCATTCTTCAAGTATCTTGGTCGAACCTGACTCTCTTTCCATTTGCAGAACGTGCAGAGGCTCCTAACCGTGGTGGGAAGGAGGGACAGGAACGCTGCGAGAGTGACCCGCCTGGAGTCCGAGCGGGAGAAGCTGAAGAAGGAGCTAGATGAGCAGCGGAAGGGAATGGAAGAGCTCAAGGTGGCCAGCGCTGGAGAGTCCGCTCGGTTGGCATCAGCTCTGACTGAGAACGCCGAACTCTCGTCCCGGGCCAACCACATGAAAGGCGAGCTCTGGGCGAGGAACAAGAAGGCCGCCGAACTGGAGTCTGAGCTGGCCAGATTGAAGGCTGAATCTACTGCCGAAGGGACGAGGCTGCGCGCCGAAACGGCAAAGTTGAAGGCGGCGAACGCCGAGCTGGAGAAGGAAAAGGCCTCTCTTCGGGCAGAGGCCCAGTCCGCCTTCCAGGATGGGGTGGATCGAGCCACTGAGCTGTACGAGAAGCAGGTGGAGGAGATCACCGCCATCCTGTTCGAGGAAGGATGCCTGGCCGCACTGAGACGTGCGGGGGTCCCTGAAGACCATCCTGTCTATCAGGACCTGCCGAAGTATTCGGACCTGGATCCCGAGCCGAGTTCCGCACCTGCAACTGAAAGCGCCCCGGTCGAAGCTCCTGTTGGTGACGACGCTCCAGCTGCCCCGGTCTTGAGCGATGCCCCAGTCGCCAGTGAGGCTTTGGCCGTGCCTCAGGGTGAGACTTCTGCTCCTGGTTCGGCTGAGGTGCCAGCTGAAGCCCCGTCTGCCAGCGACGCTCCAAGCGAGGCCCCTGTCTCGGCCGAAGCCTCTGGCCCCTTGGAAACGGTGATTGATCTAGTCGAATCGCCGAGACCGGAGTAGCTATATCCCTTCTCTTGTCTTTTGTCTTTCCTTTGTAATGTTTTTGCTTCTCGGCCTTGTAAATATTTTCTGCAGTCAATAAAAGTCGAGCTTCTTCACTTGTGCATTTTCTCTTTGCATATGTCTTTCTTTCATTTCTGGATATGCATTGAATGGTATTGAATGCCTTTACTGTGTGGCGTGGCCCTTGAGGTAGAAAGAGTCAAACTGTCAGCGCCAGTTTTCCGTATTCTGGAGACCATAAATAGCAACAAATAAGGTGGCACGGCTGACGAGGGAATCGGACGGATGTCTCCACGTGGCGCCATAGGGATCGCTGGTCAACAGTCGGGCATCCCCAGTAACGCGTGGGAGACTTCGCCCTCATAACTCCTTTCGGAGACTGAGCCTTTCTCCATCCTATAAGTAGGGGTGGCAAGCTCGCCATGGGAGAAGAAAAGAACCTTGCTGTAGGAATCATGTCCGGGAGGTGTCCGAAATTACTTGATCCGGGGGAAACCCTGCGCCGTTGGACGGCTATCCCCGAGGGGGGAAGGCTATCGTGGTCTGCGCGCTCTCTGAAAGAACTCCCCGTGGGCCACGCGCTCTCTGAACGCGGGTTCACGGCCATCCGCCCCTGGCCAGGCAGAATGAGGATGCGCTGCGAGGGGACGGTGGCGCATTCTCGTCCGACACGGCCCTGTGCGCCCGTCGTACGGAAGGCGGGATGAGGCCCCGCTGGACCGGGGGTTTCTTCAAGCTCGGCTGGTCCCACTGGCCGCCGAGGGTGTTGCAGAGCCCAGCGAGGTCCAGGGCCTTCGAACTGGAGGGGCTGTGCGATGCTTTGGTCTGACCAACCGGAGTGCATTGCATAGCCCGGTGAAATTCAGGATCGCTCAGAGCCTCCAAGCAACGATCCGGCGTCTTCGGCGTCTTCGATCCAGAGCCTCCCAATAACTTTGTTTTCTGCTTCATTTTCTGTTTTCAGAGGACTGCGATCCTCCTTTCTGTACTTTTCTTTCTGTTCTGTAGCTCTTGTAATAAAACAGTTCACAATGAATAAAAGGGAGGAATTCTTTGATTACCCAAACAGTGTTCAATGCTTTTGAGTTCCTTTTCTCTTTCTTTGCACTGTTCTGGAATGCTTGCATTTTTCTGTTTGAGTGCTGGCACAGCTCTCTTCCTCTGGAAAGCTGCCCTTGGCCGGAATGGCTGGCTTTGGCTGAGACGAGCTACCTTGTGCCGAAGTGGAGTCACCATTCCGCTGGTCTCGGCCGTGGAAGCGTGAGCTCGGCGATGATCTTTGTGTGTAAAAACCCTGATATTAGGAATCCGGCCGAGTGTCTGAACTCGAGGCCTTCTCCGTGGCCCAAGGCCAGGAGCTTTAGGAAACGACCGAGTCTGGACTCGAGGTCTATTCCAGGGCGGTGGGCCCAATCCCGGCCGAGTGTGAACTCGAGGCCTTCTCCATAGCCCAAGGCTAGGAGCTTTAGGAATCGACCGAGTCTGGACTCGAGGTCTCTTCCAGGGCGGTGGGCCCGATCCCGGCCGAGTGTGAACTCGAGGCCTTCTCCATAGCCCAAGGCTAGGAGCTTTAGGAAACGACCGAGTCTGGACTCGAGGTCTATTCCAGGGCGGTGGGCCCGATCCCGGCTGAGTGTGAACTCGAAGCCTTCTCCATAGCCCAAGGCTAGGAGCTTTAGGAATCGACCGAGTCTGGACTCGAGGTCTATTCCAGGGCGGTGGGCCCGATCCGTTGAAATCAGTCAGAGAGATGATGAGTTGATGACAAGGTGAAACCTGCTTTCATTGATTGAGATTCATTACATCCTTAGAAATAAAATTTCTTCAAGTGGGATGCATTCCACGGTCTCGGCAGCGGCTTGCCTTCCAAGTCTTCGAGCTTGTAGGCTGACTTTCCTGCCAGTGAGACTATTTTGAACGGGCCATGCCAGTTCGGGGCAAGTTTCCCCTCATTTGGTTCTTTGTCAGCTGGCAGGGTCTTCTTCAAAACGAGCTCTCCCGCGGTGAATCTCCTTTCTTTGACATTTTGATTGTACGCCCTGGCTAACCGCTGCTGATAATCGGTCAGTCTCAGGGCTGCTGCTTCTCGTCGCTCATCTGCCAGCTCCAACTCCATTGCCAGGTTCGTCTCATTTCGGCCTTGGTCAACCAGCTCTGTCCTCAGGGTAGGAAGGCCGATTTCCAAGGGAATGACCGCCTCCATCCCGTAGGCCAGAGAGAAAGGTGTTGCCGAGGTGGACCTCCTTGGAGTTGTTCTGTATGCCCACAGCACGCTCGGTAGCTCCTCTGTCCATCTGCCCTTTGCCTTGTCCAGTCGCTTCTTCAGGCCGTCCAGGATCACTTTATTGGAGATTTCCGCCTGGCCATTACTCTGTGGATATGCCGGGGTGGAGTAATGGTTTCTGATGCCGTGCTCTTGGCAGAAGTCTCTGAAGGATTTGGAGTCGAACTGGGTCCCGTTATCCGAAATCAGGGTCCGAGGGATGCCGAACCTCGTAAGGATGTTTTTCCAAACGAAGTTCCTGGAGTCCCTGTCCGTGATGGAAGATAACGGTTCAGCCTCTATCCACTTTGTGAAGTAGTCCGTAGCCACTATCAGCCATCTCTTGTTCCCTGGAGCTCGATGAAGAGGCCCCACAATGTCTAGGCCCCATTGAGCGAAGGGCCATGGGCTGGAGAGGGGACTCAGATCCTGTGCTGGCTGATGGAGGGAGTGGGAGAACTTCTGGCATTTCTCGCATTTCCTGGCGTAGACTTGGGCGTCCTTCTGCATGTAGGGCCACCAGTAGCCCTGGCTGATTGCTCTGTAGGCCAATGACCGACCTCCTATATGGCTGCCGCAGTTTCCTTCGTGGATCTCATACAGGAAGTCGTTCACCTTGGTCGGGTGGACGCATTGGAGGTATGGACCTGTGAAGGACTTCCTGTAGAGTTTTCCTTCGGGAGAGAGCCAAAACCGAGCTGCCTTGAGCCTGATCTTGTGGGCTTCAGTCTTGTCCTTAGGGAGCTGGTCGTCCTTCAAGTAGGTGACGATTGGATCCATCCAGCTGGGGCCGAGGTCAGCACAGAGGACAAGCCGAGATGAATGGAGTTCTAGACTTGACCTTGATACTGACCCGACTTCGATGGTCATCTTCTTTCCTGCTTCGACAGCGGATGCCAGGTTTGCAAGCGCATCTGCATGCGTGTTGGTATCTCGGGATATTTGCCTGACCTCGGCTCTGTGGAATTGGGAGAGTAGTTTTTTCGCCAGGGCTAAGTAGGCCGCCATCCTGTCGTCCCTGGCCTGATAGTCTCCAGCGAGTTGGCTAGTTACCAGTTGAGAGTCGCTGAAGATCTCCAGGTGCTGGGCTCCGAGGATTTGGGCGCTGTTCAACCCTGCAATCAGTGCTTCGTACTCTGCCTCATTGTTCGTCGCTTTGAAGTCGAGGGTGAAAGCCTGCTCTATGACCAGTCCCTCTGGCGATTGGAGAACTATGCCGGCGCCAGCTCTCTTGGAGGTGGACGACCCGTCGACAAAGATCTTCCATGCCGAGGTGGGAGACTGCTGTACCTCTGTTTCTACTGGCTCATGCCCTGTGCCCCCCAGTGCCGTGCCGAGCTTGGTCGGAGCCAGGTTGGGGGAGGCGAATTCGACAATGAAGTCTGCCAGGATCTGGGCTTTGATCGCAGTTCGGGGACGGTACTGTATGTCATACTGCCCCAGTTCAACTGCCCACTTTGATATGCGCCCTGAAAAGTCAGCTTTCTTGAATAATGAACGGAGTGGGTGCTCCGTGATCACCACAATGGTGTGCGATTGAAAGTAATGGGAGAGCTTGCGGGAGGCGGTGACAAGAGCCAACGCAAGCTTCTCTAATAGGAGGTACCGGGTCTCGGCATCGAGCAGGGTCTTGCTCGTGTAATAGATTGGCTTTTGAACTCCCTCGTCCTCCCTGATGAGGACGGAGCTCACTGCGTGATCCGAGACCGCAAGGTACAAATACAGAATCTCCCCCCAAGTTGGGGTGGAGAGCAATGGTGGAGATATTAAATAGGTTTTGAGTGCGGCCAATGCCTGGTCGCACTCGGGGGTCCATTGGAACTTCAAATTTTTTCTAAGAAGCTGAAAGAAAGGCCTGCACTTATCTGATGAGCGGCTGATGAAGCGATTGAGTGCGGCGGCCATTCCTGTGAGCCTCTGAACTTCCTTCGTAGTGGAGGGACTCTGGATGCCCTGGATGGCAGTGATCTGATCCGGATTGGCCTCTATCCCCCTCCGCGTTACCAAGCTGCCGAGGAACTTGCCAGAGGCTACGCCGAAGGCGCACTTGGAAGCGTTTAGCTTGAGCTTGTACGCGCGAAGGATGTCGAAGACTTGGCCGAGATCCGCCAGATGGTCGCTGGAGCGCACAGATTTGACGACCATGTCGTCGATGTACACCTCTACCGATCGGCCGAGCTGGGCCTGGAACATTTTTGTGACGAGGCGCTGATAGGTCGCCCCCGCGTTCTTCAGCCCGAAGGGCATTACCTTATAGCAGTAAGTGCCGCGGGGGGTGATGAACGATGTTTTCTCCTCGTCAGGCTCGTAGAGCGGGATCTGATGATAGCCTCGGTAGGCGTCAAGGAAGCTCATTCGGTCGTGACCAGCGGTGGCGTCGATCAGTTGGTCAATCTTCGGGAGGGGAAAACTGTCTTTAGGGCAAGCCCTGTTCAAGTCGGTGAAGTCCACGCACACCCTCCACTTCCCAGTTTTCTTCTTGACCACCACCGTGTTGGCCAGCCATACCGGGTACAGGACTTCCCGGATGGCTCCTGCTTTTAGCAGGCTGTCGATCTCTTCGACGACCGCATCTGTCTGCTGCAGCCCGGTCCTTCGGGCCCTCTGCACTACTGGCTTGTGGTCGGGGTCGACATTAAGCTTGTGGCACATGACCTCAGGGTCGACCCCGGGCATTTCGCTTGGGCTCCAAGCGAAGACGTCCACATTCTGCATCAAGAACCGAGATAGTTCGGCCCTTTCCTCGTCTGACAGCTGGGTGCCAATCAGGAAGAACCTGTCTGGGTCTGCCGGGTCTAGCCTGACCTCGGCCAGGTGCTCGATGCTCTTCTTCTCAGGGTCCCGGCCGATCTCATCGAGGCCTTTCTCGAACTCGGCAAGGTTGACGCGCTCTGGCTCCTTCACTGCTGGGACTGCGGCCAGCATGCACTGCCTAGCCTGTTGCTGGTCTCCCTCCACTGTGACTACTTCCATCTTGCCCTCCTCATTCCCATGGACGAACTTCAGCTTTTGGTGGAGGGAAGATGGAACTCCCTCTAGCTTGTGGAGCCACGTTCTGCCCAGAATGGCATTATAGGGAGAAGTGGCGTCCACAACCAGGAAGTCGGCCAGCACGGATGCTCCGCCAACTTGGGTTTTCAAAGTGATCCTGCCCTTGGGATAGACTGGCGTGGCAGATAATCCTAGCAAGGGTGCTCGGACCTCCGTGAGGTCTGCTTCGGAGAGTTTTATCCTTTCGAAGCAGTCGTAGTAGAGGACCTCGGAAGAGCTGCCGGAGTCGACGAGGATCCTCTTCACGGTGAAGTCTCTCAGCTTCATGGTGAGGAGCAGGGGGTCGTTGTGAGGGACCTGGATTCCCTCTAGATCTCGATCCGAGAACGAGATGGCGGGTCGATCACGGCTTGCTTTCTTGGGTGCCAGGGCGAGTTCGGCTTTCATTACTTCTTTCTCGTGCGAAGCCCGCCTGGCTTCGGCACGGGTCTGAGAGCTTCCCCGGGACGAGGAAGCGGGAGCTGAGGACGCCAGATGGATCACGTTGATGATCTTCTCTGAGTCCTCATTGTCTGGAGCCTGGGCTGCGCTCTGGTGCACCCGGCCCTCGCTGCCGCCGGCATCACCCGCCTTGATGAACTCCGGGATGTGGCCCTCTTCGGCCAGCTTCTCCAGATACTCTTGCAAAGTCCTGCAGTCTCCGGTTCTGTGCCCGTTGCCCTTATGGAAGGAGCAGTAGAGCTTGCTTCGAGGGCCTTCGGTGGGTTCACTCTTCAAGGGCGGAGGATACTTGAAGAACGGCTTGGACTTGATTTTGGGCAGGATGCGGTAGATCGGCTCCTTGAAGACGACGTTGACGCTCTGACTGGCGTTGGAGGGAGGTCTGGGCTTCCAAGTGCCCCCAGACCTGGACGACGAAGGCTTCGCCGAACTGGAGACCCAGGCCCGCTTGGGCTCCTGCTTCTGGGAGGGCCTCCCGCCTCTCTGCCGAGGTTGGCCACTCTTCTATTCGGGCTCTGGGTGCCCGTCCTGATCCCTGGCCCGGATCTCGTCTTCCTCCTGGGCGATGAAGCGCTTTACCCGGGACATCAACTCTGGCGTGGATTCTGGGGGGTTCCCGGCCAAGTCCTTCCGCAAGTCGTGGCCGGGGATCAGGGCATGCTGGAAGGCGTAGATCGCTATCCCTTCCCTCGAGCCCTCGATCTGGCTGTGGACCGCCCAGAATCGCTGGGCGAACTTGGCGAGGGTTTCTCCCTGCTTCATTCTCAGGGCGAGGAGGTCCCCTTCCTTCTTGGGGACGACGATGTAGGCTTGGAACTTCTTCAGGAAGGAGAGCTGGAGCTCCTTCCAACTGGAAACCGACTGCTCCGGGAGAGAGCAGAACCACTTCAGGGGGAGGTCGCCCAAACTGGAGGAGAAGATTTTGCAGTTTAGGTGACCCTCGTTCCTCCAGATGGACATCTTTTGGGAGAAGTGTCGGAGGTGTGCAGACGGGTCGGACAATCCGTCATAGGGGATGAACCGCGGGACGGAGAACTTTCTGGGCAAGGGGGTGCGCTCGATCTCTTTTGTGAAGGGCGAGCCCCCCAGATCGGTGTGACCACAGATCTGCTTCTGGTCCCGCATGTCCAGGTTGTGCTGGAGAGCCAATCTGACACGTTTGTCGAACCGCTCCTGCTCGTCGTCCTCCTCTGGAGTCTGAACTCTGGACTTTCGCTTGGGGTGGTTCGGACTGCGATGGCTATGAGCTCGGCCATCGCGGCTATGGTGACTCCGGCTGTTGCTCGAGCCTTCGTCACGAATCTGGCTCCGTTTCTGGTCCAGATGATTCCTGAGGTCTCCGCGGGGAGGCTGGGCTGCCCTGATGGGGGTGTCCCTCTTTTTCCCTTGAGGCTCAGAGACTTGCCTCAAGGAGGCAGTCTGCGCTGCCCTCAGCTGCTGCTGGAGCTGCTGGAGCTCTCTGACTAACTGCTCCTGCTTCTGGAGAAGAGCGTCTTGGGCTGCGACGTCTCCTCCAGCGGCTGGAGGTTGCTTGCGGCGCGTCTCTTCTACGGCAACAGCTTTATCTTTGCGGGGACGTTCGCGCCGGTGCTCGTCGCGTCGGGGTGGCACGGTTTCGTCCGCTGAGAGCGAGGCCTCGACTCCCTCTTGGAATGGATCTCGACGTAGAGTTGGGAGCCCAGGCGACCCTCGCCTGCGGATGTGCCTTGGACCGTTCGGGACCGTCCCTGAGGGGGGACGTCCGTTGACGGTGCTAGCAGCTCGAGGACTGGTCTTGAAGATTCTCCGCCTTTCTTAGCTTTCGGAGGCATGGCTTCTGAGAGATTGAGGTTTAGAAGGTTGTTTGGAAAGATTTGGAGAAGGTTGGGAAGGCTGGGATATTGCTTTCCCACAGACGGCGCCAATTGTAGGTGCAGAAAATAATGACGCACAATAAGAGGGTGCCTTACAGGACTTATCCGAGAAGATGATGGTGACTGGGAATGACTGGATGCCGTCCGAAAGCCTGAAAGGAAAGAGCAAACGGTCAGAGGACCCTGGCCTGGGCGGCGCAAGGCTCTCCGATGCCAAAGTCAGTATGGGAACTGGAACAATGGAAGCAGAGGAAGAAGAGAGACAGAGTAACGGCTCTATGTATGAAAAATGGCCTACCTCAGATGGTGGGTTGAGCCTCTATTTATAGAGTTTGGATCGTATCTTTGGGAGATATTGTGGTGTGGGTCCCGTGATTTGACTGTGAAGTCTCGATCAGCCCACATTGCATTAATTGTGGTCCAATCCAGCCCACTATGCATTAAATGCCCGTCGGGTCAGCCCACATCGCATTTAATGCACGTCTTGTTGGGCCAGGCCCTGTTGGGCGCCTTTGGCGGTAGAGGTACCAGCGGATCTGCCCTCGGGCCCTGCCCTGATGTGGCTTCAGCCGCTGGATGCCGCTCTGTCAGGGATCTGGCGAAGATCGTGGGCGGCTGGATGTCACGTCTGTCCCACTAGCTCGTGCCCCTATCCCTCCACGTGCCTGATGACGTGGGGGATGAGGGGCGCACGTGAAGGTTCTCTCTTGCTTCGGCTTCTGTCCCGGCTTCTTCAGCCGAGGTGGAGCTCCTTGCCGAGATGACGCCCGAGGTGGGCCAGTTCGGCGCTAAGGGCCCGGAGCTGCCTGACTTCGGCCGGGCCTCCTGTCCTGGTAGCCGGGGTGAGCCTGGTGTCACGTGGATGGCACGCGGATGGCACGTGAGAGTGCTTAGTCTCATCCGATGGCTGTGATTAGCTTAATCCTGTGGTTCTGGAAATCTCCCCACACAATGGCATTAGATCACACGCTAAAAAATCTCTAATTAGATTTATTTTATTTTATTTATTATTTAAGATAAACGTCAAAGTTCTCGTGTCTAGTGGATTATACAAACTTTACAGTCATAACTCATAACTCATCTTAAATGGCTTAAAAAATCTTCCTCTCCCAAGCCATGGAGAATTCCGATATTCCTATGCCACGTCAAAAATTGCCTTCTAGGAAAAGGGCTATATCATACATTTTCTTCCTTCAAGTCCGTGAATGCTGACTTCAGCGACTTTGACCAAAACTTCTGAAAATCAGGTTTATAACCGTATTTGGTTAGTGGCATTTAAAAGAAAGACTGTAAGTTGTTATTCATAAACAATTACAATTGGATTGCTCTAAAAACTCTACTTATAGTCTTCGTTATCTTGTTTTCCTTGGTATGATACTCTTCATTTTCTAGTTTATATTGCTTGTAGTGAACGGCATCCTTAACCCTTGAATGAGGCTCTCGGCAGCTAACCTTATTGTTGTCATTGACTGACTTATCCTAATGAGGTTGTCTTATAACACAAGAAGGCCGGCAGCCTTGCGTCTCAACCCAAACCATTCAAAGTCATGGCAATGTGGTCTATTGATGACACTTTATAAACTATATTCCAAAATGTCGTGATACGTATACAATAACGGTAGTTTGGTAAAGGAGAAATAAGTTAAAAAGAGCCCCCATGTAAAGTCTATGGTGGAAAAATGAGTTATAAAAATCCTTCCCAAAAGTGGACATAATAATAATAATAGAGAAAAGGAAAAATGAAAGAGGAACATATTGTAATGGAAAATTTTGTTTCCTTAATATTGTTGTGTTTGTGTGGTGAAAGGATTTACACCATGCAGATTTCCATTTCTATGAGAGAGGAATCCTACATTCATATTTCTTACAAAGAAAATCAAAATTCTTTCTACCAAGAAATATCAATTTATTTATTTTATCTTTTAACTAAAAAAGGCGTCGTATCAAATGACCAAAAAATGGGGTCACAAAAAAATCATAATAGTTATTCATCTGAGTGCGAGCGCATCAATTCGCTTCAGATTAAAGAAAATAAATGAAAGTGGGAAGGCACCTTTGTCCTCTTCAATACAACATCAAATTTGATTTTGGATATTAGCTGATATATTATATATATATATATTAATTTTTTCTAGCTAATGGTGGAACAAGGAATTTTGCCTCGGGAGACACTTTTGGGATGGATGGGTGGGTTGGGTTCATTTGTGGTTGAAAGAACAAAAAGAATTCTCTCCAGATGCGATATGCCTGCAACCCATGCTCGCCCTTAATAATATGTGTAAGGGTCTATTATGAGTTAATATTTGCTATTGAAAGGATCCAGCTCGTTGTCCACATGATATTGTCTGCTTTGGCTCATGGGATTCCAACCTGATTGATTGTCGTAAAACAGGGTTGCAAATATAAATTATTCCCCGCTACTATCTTTGCTTGCAAAAAGCAAAGATGTTAACCGAGTATCGTATCCACTGGGACAAAAAGGCTAAGTTGTGTTGGTTTTTAAATTCCTAAACTAATACTAATTGAAAACAAAGTGTTGATTCTTAAACTAATTTTATTAGAAAACGAAGTGTTGGTTTGATTGGTTGTAATTCCTAAATTAACAAATTAAAAGATAAGTTTTTGATCTAATCAGAGAAAAGTCTTAGGGTATGAATCCACCTTAGCCTCGTGCAATAGCGAATATAGATCTAGGGTTTCACAATTAATACTTTCAAGACTCGTTCTAGTTACAAATCTTCACCGAGTCAACAAATAAGGGGTGGGGGTTTAAATATGGGCATAACCTATCTCTATGGCATAGATTATCCTAACTTTAAATCCACACACATTCAAGCACCATATTATATTACTGGTATTCCAAACTACAAGAATAAAATACCAAAATTAGATCATAGAATCCAACAATGGATAACATCAATGTCATATCATGAAAGTATCAAAATAAAATCCTAGAACATATACATCACTATAAACACAAAATTAGGGCTTCATCACAACCTAAGTTGGAGATTTAGTTACTCATGGCGAGAGATTGACGAAAAATCTCTGACGAAATCCTCATTATCGCTCTTTCAAAGCTCCCAAACCAGCTTTTAGAACTTCTCCCAAGATGTCAATGAATAAAAACGAGTTTAGGCTTGATTTATATAGACTTTTGGGCTAGAAAATCCTTTCAAAACGCGGAGAGGCGGAGATTTCACCCGGGTCGGGCGTCCGGACGCCCCATACTGGGCGTCTGGATGCCCGGAGGCAGTGGCCTCCAGGTGCTTGATGTGGCCGGGCGTCCAGATGCCCGGAGCCAATGAGCCGGGTCGTTTCCAATTAACGTCAATTTCTCTATTTTGCTCCATTTTGCTATGAATTTTGGTTCTTTATCTAAAACACATGAAAACATTAAAATAACATAAGCGAGGACCTAAATTACTATTCCAATGTACCCTCTCTCTAGGCGGATGCTCATCAGACCCAACATCTATTTTCTGACGGGAGATTATGTCACGCATGTGGCTCCTATAGAAGGACGTTGGGTCCGACAAGCAACCACCTAAAATAAGAGGACGGAGGAAACTTTAAAAAACTGAGTATGCAATATGCAATACACTAGTCCTGATTTTGAATATACATGTGTGATTAATCTTAACCTCACATGAAGCCAATTTTTTACTAAAAAAGAAAAATTGGATTAAGATCTCACGAGCCAAAATGGAAACCGGGTCTTTACAGTCATAAAAATACGTACCTTTTCTCCCTAGTGAAAGTGAGATAAATGCCAATGCTATAACGACGATGGCAGATGACTAAAGATTGACAGTTGATAGCCAATAAAATTGAAACATCAAAATGACAGGTCAACTCTTTGGCAAACAAATGTCTTAAGGTAGCATTTGGTTCGCTGGAATGGTTGCAGGTTGGAATGGAATGGAGACCGGAATGAGTCTGGAATGGAATGAGGCAGGAATAAGCATTTTCATTACAACGTATGGTACGCCGAGGAATCAACTCAGTTGATTCCTGTTCCTGCGTTTGATACGCTGTAATGAGTCCTGCATGGAATAAAATTTACGTTATACTGACCAAAATAACATTGTTAGATTTTTATCTTAGGCTCAGTCAATGTATAGATTATAATATTATTAAATAGGTGGGGCCCACACAAGCTCTTCTATTTTATAATCTTATAATAATAATAATAATGTATAGATTATATTATTATTATTATATAGGTGGAGCCCACACAAGTTCTTCTATTTTATAATCTTATAATAATAATAATAATAATAATAATATAGATTATATTATTATTATATAGGTGGGGCCCACACAAGAGCTTCTATTTTATAATCTTATAATAATAATAATATCTAAATTATATTATTATTATATAGGTGGGGCCCACACAAGATCTTCTATTTTATAATATAATAATAATAATTAATATAGATTATATTATTATATAGGTGGGGCCCACACAAGTTCTTCTAATTTATAATATAATAAATATTATTATTATATAGGTGGAACCCACACAAGTTCTTATATTTTATAATCTTATAATAATAATAATAATAATGTATATATTATATTATTATTATATAACTGGGCCCCACACAAGTTCTTCTATTTTATAATCTTATAATAATAATAATATATTATATTATATTATTATATAGGTGGGGCCCACACAAGTTCTTCTAATTTATAATCTTATAATAATAATAATGTATAGATTATATTATTATTATTATATAGTTGGGGCCCACACATGTTCTTCTCTTTTATAATCTTATAATAATAATAATAATAATGTATATATTATATTATTATATAGGTGGGACCACACAAGTTCTTCACTTTTATAATCTTTTTATTATAATAATAATATATAGATTATATTATTATTATTTAGGTAGGGCCCACACAAGTTCTTATCTTTTATAATCTTATAATAATAATTATTATAATAATAATGTATATATTATATTATTATTATATAGGTGGGGCCCACACAAGTTCTTCTCCTTTATAATCTTATTATTATAATAATAATGTATAGATGTGAAGAAGGGTATTTTGGTCTAAAAAAAAGTAGAAAGGAATGGAATAACCATTACTTCTCATCCCGGATGGAATGACCATTCCTTTATATAAGGGAATGAGATTCCGGAAGTAATGGTCATTACACCATTTTTTTGCGAACCAAACGCTGTAATGACCATTCCGTTTGAATAACCATTCCATTCCGACCTTCATTACAGCGAACCAAACGCTACCTAAGTCTCTATGGTCTCCACTTAACCTAGTTTTAAGGCGGTAATTCATCTATAGTGGGCCCCTCATTTTGAATGGCTTTATCTGATGTGCATGTGACCTGGCATTCTCTCACCATTTTTTGTTGTTTGTTGAAGAGTTTGGTTCCCACCGGTCGAGTTCCATCAGCAGGCAGTAGGTATGGAACAAAAAGTCTATATATGAACAAACTTTTTTGTCAGAATTTTGGATAACTCCTAGCTATGATATCCCATGAATATCAGGGCAGAATCTTGGACAATCCATATTATATCATAGGGGTTGTCCAAGATTCTGCCAAAAAGTTTGTCCATGTAGCACTACTCGGTATGAAAATGGTCCATGTCGTGATGTACACGTCACTCTAAAACGAGCTTGACTAAAAGTTTCCAAAGGTAGAATATGTATAGTTTCTAGTTGCTGCTGAGGTCAATATGTGTAAAAAATAACAAAGGAGGTCAACATGGATTACCATCGCAATCCGATTCTCACTAATTGAAACAATGGAGCTTTATCATTTATTGAAAATCCGAGCGGTTCAAAATGATCGTTGATAGATTTAGGTGTTTTAAAGTTTTACTTTGGTAGGAGTTGGACCTATCTTAAGATTGAGCACATGATGAATAACGTGATGAATATGATCTTATGCACTATTAAATATATTTATTTATCATTTTATTCATCACATAGTTAATTTTATAGTGCAGTCAAGTTGTGTAAAGTAAAATGTTGGGGCATCCCATATAGAGTGAGGGCGGTCATTTTGAGCGGCTTCAATTTTTACTGTGTGCGCCCCATTATAGAGTTCTACTCCTTTCTCTGTGAATTTCCAAGTTGGCTTGTGGATCTAAAGTCTTAGAAGGAAGTACACTTGGAAACATGCAATACACGTTTTAGGGAGAAATAAACAAAAGACTAAGTTGCATGTGCGCCCTCCCTAAACCGTTTGTCTAAGCATCTATCCATCCGGATGACGTGCTTGAACACATTCAAACCATGAGTCTACTTCAAAGAAAATCGTATCGGAAAAACTTTGACACTTGGCAATTTGTTGGGGCTTACAAACTTAACACTCTTTAAATGGACCGTACATACACAACCCCCTTATAGGCACGGAATCCCATAAATTTTGCATTAGTTCGAATGAATTGGACCGTTGGATTGAGGGTCAGATTTTGTTATTTTATATAAAGCTGTTAAATTTATGGATCACGGATGAAGGAGTTGGAGACAATAGATTCTTTTCAAATTTGATATGTAGGTTGGCCCCACTATGATCTTTCGATCCCCCTCAGTCCCATGACCAGTGGGGTCCCAAGGTGGGCCCCACTAGCTGGTCCGCATGGTAAGCTTGTAAGGACCGTCCTTACACGACTGGCCGGTTCTCTTAATTATATACCAAACCTTTGTTGTCCACATTCAGTGTCCATTTCATAATATTAGATTGGACAACCAACAACATTAAATGAATGTAAATTTTTGTAGATGACTAGATTCCGAAGTCGTTTTGCATCTAATGGGCCCACCAAACGTCATTAACTCCACTATCATTCTAATTTATAAATAAAATAAAATAAAATAAAACACAAGTATCAAAAAAAAAAAGCTCTATAGAGGATCTGACTGCCCAAAGGTGAGTGTTTAGATTTTCTTTTTCCATTATTTAATCCATAAAAAGAGCATGACTTCAAATTGTATATGATAATGGGAGATGACTTTATCCAGGATAAGAGTGTCTCTAGATGGTCCATTATTGACAATCATGTATGCTATTTTTGTAGCGAATTAGTTTGCCACCAAGTTCTGCTTGTGAAATGGAACAAGACAGTGTGTGAAAGCCAGGAAGAAAAATGTTTCAGTGGCTCATCTTAGAACTGCAAGAAATTAAAAAAGGACATTCAGATATGATTAAGCTGATAAGTACATAGTCAATTCAAAAGGAGTATTATTGAGGGAGGAGTTAGCCATCAGAAATTATAGAACCTGCATACGTGGACTTGGTAGTTGGTACATGATGGTATCACTATCACTTGAATAGTTTACAACGATAGCTCAGTTGCTTCTAATTCCATTCATATTTCCTGCACCTAATTACAGGTAATTGGATAAAACTATATAAATGGATTAGTCTTTGTAACCGGCATCTAGAAGACTAGAAGTATGGTAAGTAATTGACATGGAAAATATGAATACTGAAATGATTGCGTACGATATGACGTGTGTCCCATGTCAGCATTATGGATTGGCAGCCTTCGTGGTTCAATGCTCGGTAGACCACTCGGGTCGTGGAGGCTGGATCCCTTGTCCCTTGAATAGATAGCATATAGCTTGTATTTGGTCTATTTTGTTGGACTCATTTTGATTAAGATTTATATATGGGAGAAGGGCAGATGAAAATGTTTCTCATAAAAAATCAACCTTATTAGATTATTTTAAATATTAATTTAATTTAATAATTTTAAAAGAACTGTCTCTTACCTTAGTGGTAAGAGTTATGAGTTATTTATTACCTGTGTATCCTTGTTCGAACCTGGATAGGCACATTTCTTCACCAGAGGGTTTGGGTCCAGATCCCCTAAGCTGGGTACCAAAAAAAAATTAATAATTGTAAAGTTTAATGACATCTTATCAGATTATCTTGAAACTCTATCTAGTGGTAAGTAAAGGTTTATTGAGCGTAAAATTGGACATAATGCCAAATCATGAGATGAAAAGAATATCAAAGAAGCTGCACTTGTGAGAAACATGAGTAGGGGTGTTCTTGGGACAGGACATCCCGAGTCCAATCCCAACCCAATCCACTTTAGGCCAGACTTGGATGTGTAATTTGTGGCCCATTTAATAATTGGGCTAGGCCGGATTAAGTGAAAGAAAGGCCAAAGCCCTGCCCGTATAAGGAGAGCATGTAATGTAATTTAATTAGGCAAAAAAATTGATACAAACCCCACAAAATTGATCCAAAGCCCGGGTCAAATCGTCCCGATTGACTAAATGGGTAGGCCTAGGCCCGTGTTTCTAAAGTCAGTTGTCTGGATATGCCTCAACCCGACTCGACCCGGTCCATGAACACCCCTAAACACGAGACACCTCTACTAGCCCAGTGGCAACGCGTCCCATCTCACACAGTTGCGTATGGATTGATCCCTAGTAGATAGGTTGTCCCGGCAATATTATTATGTTATGTAACGTGTACCACTCATCCATCTTAGTAAAAAGAAAAAGGATAAAAGAGGCCGCATCGATGATTGATAAAAGGTGGGATCAAGTGGGTCCATAGCGCTGGATTGCACTTACTGTTGCACATAGGAGAATATTTTCCCTAAGAAAAGGAAAGACAAAATTTTCCAAAGGCCCACTTGTCAAAATCTTAAAGCATGGTTGTTTGCGAGAATTATAAAAATTATTGTTGGAGGGTTTTCTGAATTCTCCAAATGCCATTCGTGACAATATTCACAAATGCCTAAGTACGATGTAGCAATTTGGTTTTGATATTTTCAAAATTATATAGGTCCAAAAGTGCCATTTTTTACTTGAGTGATTTTATGAGTTTTTATCAGTCAAACAGAAGATTCAGTCGTTCAGAACTTTTGGAGGATAGTCACGTCATTAATGTCAAAAATTAACAATAGAAACTCCTCCAGGCAATATTTCGAAAACTCAAATAGGAGTTTGGCCCATAATCAAATAACTAGTGTGAGAGGGCTCGGGCCAAAAATGAAAAATATTAAAATTTATTTATTTTTGAAATGTTTTAAGAAAAAGATAAATAGAAAAAAAAACAAATATATTATCTAATGGTCGGAATTAAGAATCTAAAATAGTTTAAATTGAATAAATAATTAAGATTACAAATAAGTTATTGAGAGAACATCAAACCATATAGATAACAGTAAAAGAGAAAAAATATTGTGAGGTACATTATCCACAAAATAAGCATGTCCCACCTCATGATCATATCCACAAAAAAGTTAGATGATTATGTCCACCAAGTACTCATGTAAATGTGTTTTCATTTTTATAATATTTGTATGATCTAAAAACTCAAAGGGGCTGTTATACCCATGAAAAAAAAAAACTTGTTTTAAGCTCAGGAAAAAAATAACTATATTTTCAATTTTAGTTTTTTTCTGTTTATAAATGTGAAGAAAAGAAATCTAAAATTTAAAATATATAAAAAAAAAACATATTTACGAAAATAACATAGATTACAGTATAAATTTGAAATTATAAAATCTCACCTATTTTTAACTTTTTATACAATTTGTAGGTAAAACAAAAAGAAAAAAGACCATTTCCCACTTAACCATTACCCTAAATAAAATTAGTACTCTAATATCTACATTAGAGATCAACTACCTTGTTACTATCATTCACAATTTGACCATTTTGAAACTAATTTATCGAATATCTGCAAAAGAAGACTCAGATTAACACACAATCATTTTTTAATAAGAAACAATCGTAGCCATACAATTACATCATATTAACCACACCAAGAAATTATTTCAATGAAATTAAAATATATTTAATATCTATAAATTAAAAAAGTTATTATAATGTAATCTACAATGTATCAATATTAATAATTTGTAACTCACTCTTCATGTTGATAACTCGTTGAACTTTTGAAACTGAATTTCAAATCTTCTTAAACGCATAGAAACTTGAATGCAGAAAAAAAAACACATTAGTGTTTAATTTTTATATTGAAGCTTTCGAAAGTTTTATATGAGCAAACAACGTTTCCTCCATTTAGAATGGAAGAGAACTTGGAAGATTCAAGTATACCGCCGATCTATGGCGGACAAATATATATGTAGCAGTAAGCCTGCGAGAAGCCTACTTCTGCATTTCATGGGAACCGGCTATATTTCGTGGACATAATATAAATTAGAGTAAAAATAGGGACTAAATAATACTTAATGGCCCATGTATTATATTATGGGTAATTAATATATCATACTTCTCCTTTTTATTTTGTGTGTCAATTTTCAAAAATAATAACCATTAAACTGTTATAGTTGATTGGATTGTGAGAGATATAGGCCCTATTTGGCATTGTGCTAATCAGTTGTTCCCGTGTCGTGTTCCCACGAGACAAGGCCATAGAAACCCCGTTTGTTAAGCATAATTTACTGTTCCCAGTTTTTAGCCCGCTGGATGGATCTCTAAAATCATGTCCCGCCAGAGAAGGAAACCCAAAACGATTTTATTTCGTTTTTTCCTTGGCACAAAAGCCTTTTCCTGCGTCGCGGATAAGCATTGTGGAGCACTCTCTCTCTCTCTCTCAAGTCTCCTCACATCAATCTTCCAAAGGTAAATGATCTTCATGGTACGTTCGTTCCTTTCTGTTTCTCTCTTCACTATCCCTTCTAGTCTCGCTCAGGCCAGACACCCATCACCCTCCTCATCTCTCTCCCACATATCTGATATATTTTACAAAACCTTGTTATAATGGGGATTGATCATTGGTTTCTCCATCAAGGGACATCTCATAGGAGTAGCGTAGTGAACCATTTTGTAACAAAGGGGATACGATTTGAAATCTTTACCCATGCTATAGTTGTTGCAAGTTACGAAAAACAAATGCAAAAGGTATTTGAAAATGTTATAACTAAAATCAGATCAGGTAGTATAAGACTAAGGTTGCTGGTGCACATTGGCTTAGCTTTCATGTTAATGGTGTTTATCAATATATCTTTTATGAGATTAAATTTTCTAGAGGATGGATTCTTTTCCATCTGTATTTTCTTTTGTATTCTTTTTATATTCTTCCGACTATTAATTTCTTTATCATTTTACCCCCCTAATTTATATGTTCTTTGTAACTTTTTATTTATGGTACCATTTAGCAACTAGAAAACTTTTTAATTTGAATCAATTGATATTAAAGCTATCTGAATACTTTATTTATAGTTGATGCAGATTTATCTACATCATTCATTACTCATATGTTTACTATATTAATCTCAGTAAATGATTTATTTTTTGAAAAATATAATTGTCACTATTGATTAACCATTCAATTAGTGTCATGTTTATGTTGCCAAATTGAAAAATATAAAATGATCCCAATTACCATAATTCCCAAAGATGGGTCCCATGTTCACAATCACAAAAGGAGACCCCACTTTATAATACCTAAAAGTGCTTCACATGTTCTCAATAACAATTTGTGGGGCCGCATTTTAAATTCCTATATAGATGATTCCTATATAGGTGGGCCCACATCATAAATCCTATAGAGGTGGGCCCCATGTTCTTACTAAAGTGGGTCCAACATTGTAAGTCTAAAGGTGGTGCACAAGGATTCTTACAAGTGGCTCTAATTCCTATAGGTGGGCCCACATTCTAATTCTTAAATGCGGGGCACATTTGGGCCCTACTATTTTTTTTAATATTTAAGATGAATTTATGAATATTCATATTAGATTTAAGTTCAATATTGTTGAATTAATTCTGCTTCTTAAAATAAAATTATTGTATTGTTACCAAACAAGTTCCACATAGCATGTTCTCAATGTAATAAATTAATATAATGTTGCCAAACAAGTTCTGCACATATTGGTCTCAACACAACTTGGTCTCAACATAACCCGGTCTGAGCACAGAATTGGGAATAAGGCAGAAACGATGCCAAACGGGGCCATAAGGATTAAATTCTAATAAGAAGATCCTATAAAAAATAATTAAAATTTAAAAATATATTAAATTAATATAATACTTTAAACTTGAGAATATAATACACTATTTTTTTTAAAAGAATTTTAGAAGAAGATAAGATGAGAATGAAAATTAAAAACTTATGGTAAAAGAAAATTATTCTTGCCAATGATAAGAGATGAAAGCACAAAACTAGTGGCAGATATTGTATTCGATAAAAATAAATAAAATAAGAGAAAAAGGCACAAAGTGAATTGTGAAAAAATAAGAATATTCACTCAAAACTTTTATCTTTTTTTTTTCTTAATTGAAAATGGGCGAAAAAATTATTGAAAGAACAACCAAATTTTTAAAAGTTCTTTAGTCAGTAAGATTGGCCAATAAAAAATTAATATAAACAGAAATAATTTAAACCATTGAAGAATATAAAATAAAAGTAAAAACAAACGGCTTCAAAATCAAAGTGATTGAGAATTTCAAGAAATAAAGCGGGTTGTCTCCCTCATGTTCCTCACTGGTGTTCCTTAGAATAAGAAGGCAATTAGAAAACTTAGGATTTTTAAAAGATATAAATAGGAAAAAAACACATCTAAAACAAATAAACAGACCCTTTATGATTCTTAAAATATTATTGAAAAAGAAGCTTGGTTTGGAAAATAAAAGAATTATTTACTTTGATCATGAGAATCATTCAATTTGTCTACATTGATCTTCAACAAAATAAATAAATCAATATCAGTAGGTTCATTTTTCTATGAGAGAGAGAGAGAGAGAGAGAGAGAGAGAGAGAGAGAGAGAAGAACATATATGAATAAATGAACATGAAAGAAATGGTATCAACAAAAAATAAAAACTTACCAAAGATTCTGAGGAACAACATCAAGATTTGTGAATATTTTTGTGTTATTGTGATGGAGTTGGTTCACCAGGTGGTATGTATCAAGTCACTTATAAATAAAAAGGCATACATCAATAAAGGTTGGGCTATATAAATGATCTAAGACTAATTATAGCAATTAGAGAAGATTTGCGAAAATCATGTTGCATCGACTAAATGAACCCCGTGGATATTGCTTGGAGAAAAACATTAATCCTTCATTTACTTCTAAGGGCCACATTGGATCCACCAGTCCAATTAAGAAAAAAAAAGAAAAAAAAAACCTCCATAACTTAGAAATGACAAAAGAATAAGAACAACAGAGTAAATCATATTAGTTTGGAAGAATCAAGAACAACTTCACAAAATTTGGCTTGTAAATTTTTCATACCGTTTCATTAAGAACACAGGTAAATCAATATATCCAGATGCTTCTACTCTTAAAGATCTCTGATTGCATTAGAATTTTGATCATTCTTTGAAAAATAATTACTAAAACCTACACTTGAAGAAATAAGCTTTAACATCAAACGCACAATCCATGAGTTAATACTTCACTTTATGATCTCATTCTCTCAAAAAAGGAAACTAAGATTTGGAAAGATACCAAGTATAAAAAAAAAAAATGAAACCATAGGTGAGATACTTCCGAGATTTACGAGGGAGATGTTTTAGGAGGTGCAAGTATCGTGAAAGCTAAGTAGAGAAATTAAATTATATATTAAAGATTTTAAAGGGAGAGATTTTAGGAGATTAAAATCTATAGATAATTAAGTCTAACAACAAATTAAACCGATAGAGACGGATGGAGAGATGATAGCAAGAGAGAGAGGAAAAAGGAAAGATCAGTTCCACGATTCAAGAGAGATTTTAGGAGTTAAATAGGATTTGGAATCATAAAAACTAAAAAAATAAAAAACAGTTAGTTAGAGAAAACCCAAAATTGAATGGGAAAGATATAATTGGGATTATGATTTACAGAGGTTATAAGAGATGAGATGGGTGTCACTTGTCATTCCGAAAATTGAAAAGCGATCGCCTCGTATCGTTCTCCCACAAAAACGGTCGTTGTCATTATATGTAATTGGCTTGTAGAACACATAAATAATATGCAACACTTTTTAGATGTTTTATACATAATCAACTTGACAATAGGCCTAACTTTTATAAAGCTGAATTTTTAGCTAGTACAAGAGACCAACAAATTTTTTTTTTTAAGCTGAAATTTTATCAATGAGTGAGCTCCGATGAAGACTTTGAACACATTCACGGTCATTAGGTTTCTTTAAGCTGTTCTTTAATTACAAATTAAATTGCTAAAAAATGATGTTTTTTTATAAGAGACCAATCTGTTGGTGGTCCCAACTTTTACTTGAGTGTGATTTGGCCTAGGCCCATATATATATAAGAGAGTATTTACTTTGAACCATTTAGATTTTTACTAAGTGGATCCCATGGAGAAAAGCCTCACAAATTTCTATTGACTCCAAGCCTCATAGGATCGCTGCCACCTGATTTAATTTCTAGACGGCATGCAGGTGAAAAAATAATTAAGTGATATCAACTAGCAAATCCGACTCCACTTGGTTCAACTCAGCTCAGCTAGGCCTAGTCCTGAATTCAACATGTGGGCTAATCAACCTATGCTTGATCTTGGCATCTTGAGCAAGAACCTATTGAGGTATTCTGCCCAACTTACGTTGATTTAGGGCTTAACTTGAGCTCTTCTTTATTAGCAACATAAAGATATTAGAAACAAGTCCAAGATCAATTCCAAGATCAATTCCAAGCTCTTTAACATATATAAGACCAAAAAATTAAAAAAGACAAAACTGAGCCCAAGCCCATTATCCAACTTGGCACTTCTTATAATATATTGACCTCAAGCTCTAGCTTAGTGAGGAAAAATTCAATTCGAGAAACAGATCAGGCAGTCAAACCTGAGCTTAACCTGGGCCATGATCAGCCGAAATCGGCTCGTTTGCACTTCTACAAATGACTTAGCAAGCCCACACCAAGGGATACACCTTGTGCACCTAAAGTGATCTTCATAGCATTGAGCACACTATGGAGGTGCCGGCTTAATTCATTGGTTAATATCCCTTCTATGAGAGTTATATTTGGGGCTTGACTAATCAAGGGGACTTACATTTTTGAAAGGTGGTGTTCACTGAAGGAATACTGGGTTGTGAGCCAACCCAAGGTGAGTCCAACCCAGTCTGTTTACATTCAGATCGCCCTGTGATTTAAGAACTTCAGTGTAAGCTTGAGCTTCTGTAGCAAATGCTGAACCCTGGGCCTAATGCTGGCTAAAAATTCTCTCACTATGTTTTTCCATATTCTATGAAATGTGGGTCCATATCTATTTCTATATCAAACATGTATTTAAGTTTACTAATGATCATCAAGTGGAGTCCTCTAAAACTAGAGTAAGAGCTTAGAGGTCCAAAACAACTCGGATTGGGCTAGGCCATGGGCTTTGAAGTGGAAACCTGCAGCCACGAAAAAGAAATATATTGCAAGTTACCATCGAGCCTAGGTCCATGGCCCACCAAGATTAAGGTTTAAAGGGATTTGTGTCTAGAAGCTAATAAGGTAATTTCTTTGGCCCACGCTATTCAACCTTGAAATGCATTTCATGGACCCTTTGGCACCAAAATGTCAATAGCTATAAGGGTCTATTTGGTTGGAGGCATTTCTAAAGAGAATTGTGCCCGATAGAGATTTCTAACATTGATTTTAGTTCTTATACCATAGCATTCCAAATGGTCTAGCTGATGCTTACTTGACACTAAAATTATGAATACTATAGCCCACCTGAAACGCCATTTCTAAACTTTTCAATTCTCAAGATTCCGGCATTCTAAATACTGAAGTGAGCTTGAGCATTGAGAATTCCACTTACAAAACGACACTTGAAGAATACCAAAATATCCTGGACATGAATTCATGATCCCATGGTACTAGTATGCCAAATTAATCAAGAAGGGTTTAGTGGACTTGTAAGAGACCCTTTTTTTGTAAGAGACCCTTTTGATTTCACCAACAGGCCTAATCCCATGCGCAAGATGATAAGCCCACTAACTATGTCCCATGGCTCAAATCTTTTAGTAGCTTGCTTTATTGGCACCCTTTTTTATTTATTTTATTTTATTTTTTATTTTTATTCTTTTGTTATCGGAGGATTTCCAACTCTTTGGGCTGAATATCACCTCCGGCCCAAAGGGAAGAGGGAAGTCAGGTAAACTCTCATGTAATGTGAAAATGTAGTTTCGAACCGACAACCTCCATGTGCAAATCATGGGTCAGCTGAGCTACCCCTTGGGGTTGCTTTATTGGCACCATTTAAAATGTAGATTAACACCAACATTAGCTAATGCACGGTATAAATAATATATAAGATTATGCTAATCACGTTATCAATCATCTTATCAATTCTAATTACATTCAATTTTAAAGGTTGGGATCATCAGCGGTGGTCCCCACGTTGAGTTCCACAGATACAACTCAACGGATCCGGACCAGTTTCGCACACTTCACGTTAATCCCCACACCTTGGCTGGAGGTTTTATTTCCTTGCATCCTTCAAAACCCATCTCTTCAACAAATCCTCAGATCTGAGAAGCCTATAATCTCATCTCTCTTTTGGTGTTTGCAGGATCTTCTCTTTTCTTCTTTCCTTCTCACTCAAAGAAGAAAAAAAAATCAGGGCTCCAATGGTAATTGCTCAAGATCTCTGTTCCAATTTTTCAATGTTTTCTTTTTCCTGATCTTCCATTGATTTCTCTCTTTTCCAATTGAGAGCTGAGATTTAGGTCTCAGATCTGTCAAGTCTGTTTTTGTTTTGTTTATATTCTTTCTAAGTCTTTTGAGCTGGATTAGGGTTTTCAGATTTATTTGTTTGTCAGAGGAGTTTTAAGTGATTAGAAAGTAAGGATTGAATGGTTGAAATTCTTCTCTTTAACATCAGGCAAGAGATCTGTCTGTGGAACTCTTTGATTGTATTGTCAGGATTGTGTGAGCTGAGTAATTTTTTTGAATGTGGGATCTCTATATGCTAGGGCTCATTTGATGAACCATGTGGATCTTATGCATGGATCCCATTTTTCTGTATCTAAGAGGGAAAGCAATGTTTTTTAACACTAGATTCTTTCTCATGATTACAAGATTGGTGTGAAGGAATGCATGATTTGGAAAGGGTAGGAGAGATTGTCACTGTGGAAAAGTTAGCTTTGCGGATGCTTGTATCTGTTATAAATCTTTTGGTCTGATTTTTTAATTTGAATGCTTTGTTCTTGACAATAGCAAAAAGGTTGTAGATTGATGTAGATGTGTAGAAGGTTAATTGGTGATTTTGATATATGAGTATCTAATCTAATCAATGAGATTTACTCGAAATTCAATGATGATGCTATTTACAAGGCCAAATCTAGGAGATAGCTCTACAGTTTTTACAAATGCCTACAGGTAGATCTGATAACTTTCTTGGCCCACATTTTAGAATTTAATCTGTAAAATCTAGGAGGGCGTTGCTCATGTTTAACCTTTTCTGGAGATGTTCTTTTCATCACATGAAAGATCTTGGTCATTCATTGTGTGGGAACTGCATTTCACATACCATGACCGAACGAGTAAGTCATGCCACTTATTGATGGACATGAGTTTATATAATTTGGAGCAACTGGTCATTTTTTCTTAGTCATGACAGTGTGGATCACCTGCTGAGTGGATTGGCTGGGTTTTTGGGATCCATCATGTTCAAATGGGTCCCATTAAAAGAACAGTTCAGGTCCAAGGCATTTGTATGCCACTTCGAAAGTTGCCAACGGGTGGACATTGGACCCTTACCTGGCTGAAAAACTCAGCTAGACCTACTCATCTTAGGAGTTGCACATGCATGTTGAGTGGTTGTTTCTAAACTCCACGACTGGGCACTGGCCTTTTGGACATGAATAAGACATTTCTTTGTTGAACTTGAGCAATTGAATGATTATTTTTCATCTTAATCATCCATTTCAATATATTATTGAAGCCCAATCCTATCTATCTAGGTTGGTTTTGTGGATTGTACTTATCACTCAACCCTAATTAAGCCATGTTCTCAGTGGAGTCATGATTCATCATGTCTTCCTTACTATTGCGTCTCATGTCTTTATTGGTCTCCCCTTTCTTGTTCCTTGAATTTACATCCATACATTATATAGTTGTTTTTTCTCTTATGCACTTCTGCAAACCATCTAAAATGACATTCCAAGATTTTATCTTCTATTGGAGCTAACCATAAATTTCTTTGTACTTTCTCATTCCTAATTCCTCCCTTTCTTGTAACTCCACATCCATCTAGGCGCAGCGCATCTTAATCATCCATCTATTGTTGCCAATTGGACAATTAGGATATTTTCCGTCACAATTCTAGATCACACATTATCCATATAAAGTGGGGTCAAACTGAAAGGATTCTTGAAAATGGGGACTTGTGCAGAATAAAGGGCGAAAGTATCATTAAAATGTAGTGATATATACATACATACATACACAGTACACACGTATAATGTAGCAACAAAACAGCCATTTGGATGTTTATATAAAGGCATGCATATATACATACACATAGAGAGAAATTTTCTCCTACGAGCGGATTGCTTGTGTAGTCCAGCTCTATGGGCCTACTTGGGCCCACCTTCAATTTGTGCAAACCCTTCCACACTCTTATTACCCTCATGACCTGGCACCATACTCAATTTTATGCTTATTGATCCTTTGCTCGCCATTTAAATCAATTACAAGTCACAACTTCCAATTAAGTCAAACAAAGACCTAAAATTCCATTATAATACCCTAATACACCCAAACATTGAAAATAACCTTAGAAACTAATTTAACATAATTAAGACTATCTGAAACTTAGCAAGGGATGTCTGAAGGTTGTCCTCCGGGTGGGACCCAAAAGGCCCCATGAAGCATTCAACTGGTCTAAGCGGTTTTTCAGGGCCTGCATAATTCCTCTTGTCAGCCAGCAGTCTGTGTCTGGGCCTGGCGTGAGGCCTCCTGGTGCTTAGACTGGGTTGGCAGGGTCCTTTGCCTGTTCTGGAAGACATGGATGCACTAACACAATAAAAATGAAACAGTATAAAATGTCAGAGATTTCTTCATTCTAATTACATTGTTTTTTCCCTTTTAATATACATTTGTACTGTCTTGTGCAGGAATCTTGTCCTTCAATAAAAAACATCCTCCTTCTGGACTCTGAAGGGAAACGTGTAGCTGTCAAGTACTATTCGGATGACTGGCCAACACTTAGTTCAAAGTTAGCCTTCGAGAAATCTGTGTTTACTAAAACTCAAAAGACAAATGCACGGACAGAAGGTGACATGCTTGAATTGTTTTTTTTTTTTTTTTGTTAGTATTTTTGTTTGGTTCGTTGGTATTTTCATTCTCGTGCGTTGATGTGTTTAGAATGTTCTTTGAAATCTTTTCACATATTTTTAGACATTCCTGTTTGCTTTAGTCCTGCTATTATTGTCAATTAGAAATCAGTTATAATAATTTTGTTGAGAGTGGTGTGGAATTGGTTTATGTATATTGTTCAAAAGCCTGCAAATTGATGGGTGGAACTTTGTCCTCTATGGTAGAAAAACCCATGTTGCAGACTTATTGGAGTGACTAGCATCAGCTGTTGTGTTAGGAGTACAGGCTACAGCCACCATTAGCATCTAGGAGAGAGGTTCGGAGATTCTTTTAGAATTCCACAAGAGGTGCAATATATTTAATGATATGGCTCAGTGCTTAAATTGGAATGGCAAGCTGAAAATATCTTCTAATGATATGGATGAGTGATTAAAATTGGAATTGCAAACTGAAAAAATAATATCTCTTCCAAGATTGGCATGATGTGTCTCAAGGCTCAACCAATAAAAGATTGACACGGTCACACATTTAGTACTGTACGTATATAGGGCCCCACAATGTTGTGACATCTTAATGTGGCTTTGTTTTGAAATGAAGGATTCTCATGGTTTTGAGCCTGTTGCTTTAATATTTACTTATATTTGGCTGCTTTCACATGTTGAATCATAATCGTTTCATTGCTTTGCACACAATTCATTCTGGTTCACTTCAAGGCACATGTTATGTATATTTATATAGGTACTTCCATATGACTCAGTGACTCCAAGTTCTTTGCTTATTGTCCGTATTGCTTTCTGGAAGGCAGGCTTGACAATTTTTTATAATCTCTGGTGTAATATTGGATGTACTTCAAAAGCAGATGTGGTGTGTCAGTCTGAATGATAATGTTGTGAAAAAAAATGGAAATAAATTTTCTTCCCTTGCTGCCATAGTGGCTAGCAGCGGAGTTAGTAGTGAAATCAAGGAAACCGATCACAAGCTTGAACAACCTCCCACCCACACTGACCATAATGGTGGTATGCCTTCTTTCCATCAACCAAGCAAAGGTTTGGCAAATAGCTTTTTTCATCACATTCTTATTCTTGATTCTGCAGATATGGCTGTCCATCACATTTCACAATCCTCAGTTCGCAGGGTGGGAGAAATTATCCCAATAGCCAAACTGTCAATAGGTTTATGCACATATTGTCATGATGACAATCCGGTCAGTCTCTACAAGTATATATTTTCACCTTTGGTTGTTAACTTAGACGCTTTGAGATGCAATACGGTTTTTATACCAAGAGGCTGGTTCACATAGAGCCCATAGTAGGAGATAAAAAGAAAGAAAAATAAATAAGACAGTATGGAGTTACTCACACAACTTTCTAGTTTTGTATTTTATTCGATAGGAGGCTTGCTTTGTTTATTTGTCTTGGGAAGTTTCTTTAGGAGTCTGTGTTATTATGGGTTAGGCTGGATGACTAGGCTGGAATGTCAGATTTTTCTTGACTTTTTTATCTATTAAACTTTGTAGGATTATTTGCACAACATACGTTGATGTTTTATCCAACTGATTTGTTTGGAGGGAAAAATATTGTGAAATCATGTTATTCCAAGTTTTGCCGGTTTGCACCAGTGCCAAGAGGCTATCGAGGGTCATGGTGGCCTTAAGCTTGGCATGAACCAGATTTCCATTATTGGATCAATGTTCTTGCCTTTTCCTTTCTGTTTAGTGGGTGATCAGTAACAACCTTTTGTCGCTCAAAACCAAACAAGGCTAGTGTAGCAATTTTATTTTAATTCTCTGTTGAACAGCTACTGATATACATCATCCTGCCATTCACTGGAGAGCTCAAACTGTGGGTTTTAGTTTTCTGTCTGTACCTTCTTACCACTGATCACACAAGAATTAACTGGCAATTCAGCTAACTATGTGGACCTTGAACTTGTATGAACAGAAGTAACAGACAGTCTGTACTTGCAAATTAAGGAAGTTGTACATCTACATGAGACTGCATATTGCTCATGGAAAGTACCTCTAGCACTTCTTAGTAGGATTTTTCTTTGAATTGGCAGTTTGGCACTATCGTGGTCTTGTAGTGCCTCTAATCTGCATGTTGGCATGTGAAAAATGGCAACTTCTCAATTTAATAGTGTATTTTCTTAACATGGATAGTGAGACTGTGGCCAACAGCTTTAATGCACATTTACTATCTTGCGGATTGGAATGAGTTACTAAATTCTTGATTATTGGTTGAGTTTTAATGAGTTTACTAGATTGGTATTCAAAGGTCCTTTTGGTCCCTTTCTAATTTGCATCACTTTGTCATCATTCACAGCTGAGATAACAATGTTTGATAATTACATTGTTGTCTATAAGTTCATCCAAGACCTTCACTTTTTTGTTACCGGGGGTGATGACGAGAACGAGCTTATCTTAGCAACGGTTCTTCAGGGATTCTTTGATGCAGTTGCTCTTCTCCTCAGGTCTTAAAATTTATAATAATAATTCTTATTATTTTAATGATTGTTACTTAAAATTATTACTAATTGCATTAGACAATGGTTTCTTAATTGAAATCTTAAGTCTCTTTGTCTGCCACTAACATGTACTTCTATCTATGCTCTTCTCCAGGAACGATACAGACAAAAGGACAGCGCTAGAGAATTTGGATCTCATCCTTTTATGCATTGATGAAATCGTCGATGGAGGGTATGGCCAAGATGGCTTCTAACTCATAAACTTTACACCTCTGCCACCATCTTTGTTGATGTTGAATATGTGATTCTTTTATTTCCAAATATATCTTCACATCCATTTGTTTTGTTCTTGGGTTCTTATAAGAATTTAGGTGTGAGAATATGGGTAAGCAAGAACTTCTTTTCAGAACTGATAATAAATGACTGAATAAACTTTTGTGATTATTCCTGTTCACATTTAGTTTGACCAGGAAGAGCCTATCTCATTGCTGTATTTCATCGTGCTTGAGGATGATCATTCCATCCTAGCATGCTAATAAGGAAGCAAAGTGTATCTTCTATTTCTTTGTTGAAGATGTCACCATCCTGATCGTCACACTTTATGCAAGAGGTTATTGTAATTATCGACTGTGCCTTCTTGAAAGTGGAAGGACAATCAAGATGTGATGAGGCCACATGGAAGGCCCTGTTGTATACAGGAAGAGGCCAAAGGGGCCCTTAGTCAACCAGCCTGGTAGAGGGCCCCACCTTTTCACAAGTGACAATCTGTCACATGTCAAATTAGAGCCAAACATCCAAGTTATTCTAAAATCTTTAAGTTATATATTTATTTCCAAGTCAGATAGCTAGTACAAAGTCTTAGTTGTAATCAAAATTAGAAATAGAGGTGTTAAAGAAGTTGGTGGAAGAATTCAATGTGAACTCAGTTAAAGGGGAGGGGACGTCCAAACCCTCTATATACAATGTGATTCCTTCTACGAATTTTCTGATTTTTGGTGATTTTCTTCAAACTAAAGTTGAAGATTCCATTGGTGATTCTTTCAAATAAAAATAAATAAATAAAAACAATAATAAAGGAGGAAACCATTGATGATGACTCCATTTCAGGTGCAAGATTTAAGCTTTGGCTGGGGGATTGAAGCAATTGCTTCAGCACCCCGGTCCGCCCCACCCCACTTGTTACTTGATTATAGGACTGTACATAGGTGATGCAGTCCGATCCCTATCCAAGACAGGGACCCACAACCGCAAGCCTTGACGGACCCTACTGATGGGGTCCACATGTGCTTCACCGTTTCCTAATTCTTAGATTAGTAACATTGCTTTGTTTGCTTTCTTTCTAAATTTATTGTTAATTAGAATTAGTAGTTTCCCTCATTAGCATACATGATGCTCTATATAAACAGAAGAGCCCTAATGTAAATTTCATGCTTCTTATCAATTAATCCAAGTCATCTTTGTGAGTTATCTCTCGTGTGTTATGGTTTGTGCTGTGCCTTAGGGCTAGAATCCATCTTGGATTCGATCAATCCTTCGGGAGATTGATCTATCAACCTCTGGTTGCGTCAATAGGCCAATCATGGGCCCAGGTGAACCTGAGTTTTGAATAGGCATGGCCAAGGAACCACTTCAATCAGTTTGAAATTGTGCTGTTGCCAAAACTCTCACTGAGTAGACATAGGGGAGACATTTATTGTAGATCCCTTATGGCCATTTTCTCTCTTGATGCTTTCGCATTTCGTATATCCTCTCATTCTAATAGAAAATTTTCTCTTTCCTAATCCTTAAAAGGAAGGGTGATGCAAGTTTTCATGTTGGTAGGTGGTGGGCTCCAGCTTGTAATTTTTGGGGCAAACTTCTCTATTAACCAATCATCCGCTTGTGTGACGTCAGATAGAGGCACAAAAATGTAAGAGGCTTAAGAGGTTCATTAAGTTATTGGCCAACGTGATTTTTTAGACTGAGTATCTTTAGGTATCCAAACGTCATCTAGTTGGTCATGCACCTGAATGAATTAGCGTGGCCCTTTCATTGGTCCCGCTGTCCCTTCCAATGGTCCTTCTCAATGGCCCCTTTATACTTGCTCATTCGTATGACTAATTAAGCATGCCCATGCCCTCTTCTTAGATGATATCTTATCGCTGACCTTCTTAAAGAAATGACGCATTGTGCATTGTGAAGGATACATCAATGCCCAAATTTTTATGACTTGTTCATGATTTGGCAAGTGTCGTCAATACCGCCGTTTTACAACTTGCCTCGTTTTGCTTTCGCTAGATCCTCCCTCTTTATTTGAGCTTCCACAGATTTCTAGGGTTAGGGTTTTGTGTTTCTTCTTTCGTCAACAAGGAAAAGATGAATGTGGAGAAGTCTTAGCCTTTCAGGCATGGCAACTTTACAGCCCAAGTTGTAGTAATGGAAGAAGAATGGTGAATTGGGGGCGATTTGGCTACGACCTAGTCCAAGTTGACTAAGACTTGGCTGAGTTTTAAACCTCAGTTCTAGGGGACGATGTCAACTATTTGGGCAGTCTAGATCGATATGCTGCAACGTTTTGATTGATGGAAGATGAGAACTCTAGCATAAGATGAGAACTCTAGCACGTTAACTCTTTCTAAAGCTATTTTAATAGGTGGGCTGCTTTGGGTGTGGAACAGAATTGGTTCTATAAGGGAGCTACATCTAGTTATGTACTTTGACAGGAAATTCATTTCCCTCTTGAAATAAGTAGGTGTTGTGCTTTCCATTTCCAACATTCTTTCATTCTTCCTTGTAATATCTATTTCTGTTGTAGAATTAGATATTTCTTGCATCCATTTATGCTATGTTCCCTGCTTTTCTTAGGCCCAGTGGTGACTAGGTTCATGAGATCCTTTTATTGAGCCTTGAAGAAGGTAATGGGTGGGTGTAGGTCCTTTCATAGGATCCATACTAGTGTTGAACTGTGGTATCTGGATACTTCGAAGTAGGCAATATATCTGTGATGTGATTGTGGAACCAGAGCATTTGCTTTTTCCTAGACAGAACGGATCTATGGCACTTTGGTAAAATCTTCTGTAGCTTCAGTCTCATATACCATGACATTGGAGATAGCCCTTCAGGGCAACAAGTGCAGGTCATGATTGAGCTTGACTGCCTGGCTCCATGCTTAGCTTTATAGTCATTATAACCAGTATGTATTTGATTAAAATTTATGCTATCCTATGGGCTTATAAGTTATAATTATATTTAGTATTTGTTTTCTGGCCTGTTGATACTTGATAATAAAAAGGGAATGAGAAAAATGCTGCCATCTGGTCAAGGAGTTGAACTTTGAGGTTATCTTTTATTTTTGTGAGGAAATTAGCTTGAAGAAAATGTCTCCTTTATCATGTGTCAAGGTTGGCAAATGGGCAGGGCTGGCGCGCTTCAAAATGTTCAAGTTCTGAAGAGTTGGATGCAAGATTTCCATGAAGGTTATTGGAAAAACGTGATTAATCAAGACTTGGGTGATTGAGGAAAGTTAGGATATGAATCTCTTGTTTTAGAACCTATAGTTTCTCTGGTGGGTTGTGCATGATGAGAAAAGCTGCATTTTATACCTTATATACTCACTGGTGCACCTTAATTAGATGCAGCAAGTGAATGGGGGAGTCATGTGCCTGTGTTGGGTCGGTCTTGTTTTGTATCTGGAGAAAATCTCATGGTTTTTTTTGGGTAGAATTCCTAGAATCAGGAGAAACTTCTCCATCAACATACATTCTTAATGATTATCAAAAGTTCAAAAATATCGCTATCTTATGACTAAGGGGACATCATTATGGTTGATCAAAGAAAATTAGAGTTATGCTATTGCAGCATAACTGATTGTCCAAACTGCAGCATACTGATCTTTTAAATAACATCTAATGTTCTTCAGACAGGCTGATGCTTTCTTTTAGCGGATCATCTGAGACGATATTTCTTTGATATCTCTTTTATTGGAGCTGCCTGTGGATTTTCTCCTTTTCACATTTGTTTAACTGTAACTATTATTAACAAAATATGCTTACAAAAAAAATAAGGAAACAAAATGTACATTATATGAGAGCTATACAGGCGGGTCAAGGAGGACCTAGAACCAAAGCAAAATATGAAATGACACATGGGAGGAACTATATGAGAGCCATCCTTCGATTTCCTTTTATGTGCTGATTTCTGATTGTCTAGTTGCTTCACACCAATTTTATCATCTGCATCTTAAGTCACATGCATTTTGTCTCGTCGTTTCTACTACTTAAATGAAATGACCTAAGACGTTGCCGATTTTGCTTTCTGTGTGGAAAGAGCAGAAAAACAGTAGCTTGCGCAGTGCAATTCCTATTTACTGTGCTATTAAGAACACAGCAGAATGGTTTACTATCCTTTCTGTCAAAAGTAGGTTTGCTTGTGTTTTCATGATTAAGTGTTTAAGCAGTTGTAAGCTTTTGGTGTGGGAACTTCTGAATAGTACTCACACAAGCAATTCCTATTTACTGTGCTGTTTAAGAACACAGCAGAATGGTTTACTATCCTTTCTGTCAAAAGTATAGGTTTGCTTATGTTTTCATGATTAAGTGTTTAAGCAGTTCTTAGCTTATGGTGGGAGTACTTCTGCATAGTTGGTGTTTGCAATATATAATGTGAATGGCTGACATATCTGAGTATGAGAAATTTAGGGTTTATGCCAGTTCTCGATTTGGGTCTAACATGATGAAGGGTGACTTTAGATCCCAGACTATAGTTTAAATGCACATGGAACTAGATGACATCTTTTGATTGGATGGCAAGGATTATCTGCCCAGCAGGGGTGGTCTACCAGATGGACAGCCCAAAATAATCTCATCCCTTTATTACCTTGCAGGATTATTCTTGAAACAGAAGCAAGTGTTATAGCTGGAAAAGTTGCAACTCATGGCTTAGATGGGTCAGCACCGTTGTCTGAGCAGGTGATGTACCACTGTTTTATCTTTCAGGCTAGAGTTCATTTCTGCTCTGTTACGATTTAATATTGTCATATATGACCAACTTTTTCTTAACGTGTTTTTGTTGTTCATTTCTTGCAGACACTTACAAACGTTATCGCCACAGCAAGGGAACACTTAGCTAGATCTCTTCTGAAGTGATTGCATCCAATATTTCATGGGATTTGCCACCATGATTGCATCCGATACATCTCTCTTTGTTTCCCTTTTATTGTGAGGGGTTTGCCACCAATATGTCATGCGATTTTTACTAAAATGCATACATTCAGTTTAAGATACTTGTTCTAGTTAATCTAAATTTTTTTAGCCAACCTGGGATATTGTCAAATAAATTGATGATTAGGTGTCATGGTCCGAAATTTCTGCATTGAAATCTCTGGTATTGTGGTTGGGCAAGCATTATTTGTGGTCAGACTGGTTTTTGAGCCCCAGTAGAATCGCAGTAAACAGTTAAATTTTCAAACCATCTTGTGTGGCCCACCTCCTCTATGACGGATGGAGATTGAAAGCACCCATCATGGATTAGGGTTGAGCCTGGAAAAGAAAAAAAATTTGCCCAATCAGATGGTCATAACCTGTATGGGTACCACACTTGTCTCCCCTCTTGTATGAGATGAGCCGGATGCCGCAGGGCAGTGATGTCAATCCAATGGTGTATTAGATCCTTCTGGTGTGCATTTTAAGGGGAGATCTTTGAGGTCACTATGTATCTCTGTGGCTCCTGTCCCTCTAGATGTTGCCCCATGTGCCTGGTGTTGAGCATGCTGGTCTAAGGCTGTTAGAGTAGGGTTCCTTCGGGGTCCATGGTGTACTTTTGATTCGATCTGTCCCAGCTGGAAGGTGGCTCCGCATGTAGCTTTGGTCATGGGAGGAAACGAGAACTAGATAAGGCTAAATCACCCAAACACGCCAAAATTCCACTCACAATGATCATATAACTTTTACCAACAAAAAAAAATATATATATATATATATCATATAACAAGGGACATTACCTTGTACATTTGCCCTTATAAATAAGCAGTCGAAATTTAAATATTTTTTAAAGATTTATTTTTATGATATCCTTGCCCTTATAAATGAGCAGTTGAAGTTTAAACATTTTTCCTGATATCGTAATGAGTGGACAATATTGCATTGCTATTATATAAATAATTATGTAAAAGTATTTGAAATTTTATTATTCCGGGGCAAACGTGAGCGCTTATAAAGTCAAAATCCCATATAACAACTATGATGGATGATTAAGACTCATCCACAAGAGTTGCACTCTGTTGAGAAACAAATAATCACTCCACCTTGAGTTGCCCTCACATTGATTTAATCTTTTCTTTTTTTTTTTCCGGTAGGCTTTGGACATAAGTGTGATCCTTTTCTTTCAGAGAACTTAAAACATTATTAGTGATAGATGCTTTTTCATATACATATGGTCAATCTTGCTGTGAAAATAACTTATATTAGAGTAAAACTCGCTATAGCCTCTAAAAAAAAGAGTGCATTTATTATGAGCTAATTAAATTTTGAAGTCCACACTCCACATGATTTGTTTTAAACAAAATTCTACAAGATTAGAGTTTTCTAAATGCAATATTCTCAAATTATCGGCAAAATCAAAAGTCTCGCGAGAAAATGGCGTTTCGGTCTTCGCGCGAACATCGTCCCTACTCCCCAACAGGCATCTGATAAAGTTAATTACACAAAGAAGCGCGCTTTTTAAAAATGTAGGAACCCTTTGACTGATTTTGAATTCAAATTAAATGCTACCCCGACATCCGTTGACTTCGTAATCCAAACCATGCCACGTGTAATCTAAAGAGCATCAGATATCAATAAAAGTCTACCATGGAGTGGGCCACGCCTTGACCAAATCACCAGCAGCGGGGTCAGTCCATGAGCATCGTACCAGACAGCACCAGAAAAAAATGATGGGTAGTCCGCGTGAGTATGAAAAAAGAAACGCTTAAGACCGAATGAGAGAGAAAGAAGACGATCTTCTCCTCAAATCCGGCAACTCCCGACGACCACACTCATTTTCCTTCTTCTTCGAATCCAACAGCCTCCCGCTAAAACAGTAGTTGTCCCCCAACTCCTCTGTGTCCCTCGCTACCACCTGGTTCTGTGCTCCACTCGGTATTGCCACTGCAAGTCTCGAGATCATCGAAACCCCGTGCTCCTCCCTACCCGACATCGATCCGCACGAAATGAGCTGTTTCAGCACCGCAGAAGCCCTAATCCTCCCGCTCGGATGATTCCTAGCCGTCCGATCTGAGATCCTCGCATCTTCACCGTCGATCGCGTGGTTTTCCTCTTTGGCTACCGATTCTAGCGTTTCCGTACTGGAGGAGGAATGCGGCGGCGGCGAGATCTCTCCTCCGCTCAGCTCCGCCTTGTGATCTTCATCTTCCTCAGATCTCCTCTGCCGAGGCGACTGATCGTCCGTCTGCGTCGATGCATGAGAGATCTCAGCCGTTAGTTCCGCCTTGTAGACTTTATACTCGTTCAGATCTACCGCTCTCCTACTTCCATCAGCGAAATCCACACCGTCGATTAGCTTCGGTAGTTCCATTGGCTTTTGAGAGCAGATCGACACGTCCTTTTGCGATCGAGAAGGTTCGAGAAGCTCGGATCCCTTGAGAACATACTCCTGACCATGCGTCGGATATATGAAATCGCTCTCGAACAGATCCTGCCACACGAATCCGTTCTTGTAGCTCCTGCATCAACAGATTCCAGTCAGATTCGGAGAAATAGAAGCTTTGATACCAAAACCTGAAAGAGGAAACTGTGCGCGCGAAAAATCTGTAAAATGTACCGTTTGGAAGACCATGAATACATGGCGGCAATCGATTTCCCTCGGAGAAAGTTGAGGCGGTTAATGAAATCTGAGAAATGGACGGTTGGATTGTCATTTGAAAAGCAGATCAGGAAACTTTGAAGGATTTTGATTTCTTTACCTTTGAGATAGAGGCCGTTAGGGGAAGAGAGAGGGACTTCGATGAAATGAGGATGTTCGAGAAGTCCGTTTCTGGAGAGGTAGTAGACGACTGCAACTTTCCGGTTCGTCTTTGGCATCGGCTCTATCCATATCTTAGTTCGTTCTGGACTCGTTTCTCTGTAGTTTAGTTGCTTTGGCTGTGGAAGCTCTGCTCTTTCTCTCGAAGTGAGTGCCATTGATCTCAAGAAAAAGAAGAAGAAGTAGTAGTAGTAGAAGGAGAGAAGGTTTTGAAAGAGAAGAAGAAGGAAAAGGAGGAGAGAAGGTTTTGAAAGAGAGGTCAGGGAGTTGGAAACTTGACTGGGAAGAAAACAAAAAGGGCTGAGAGCAGTGTATTTTGGAGCTTTCTAGATAGAAGAGGAGATACGACCATGCTTTGATGTCTTTTTGTGAGGGAGAGAACAATAGCGACTTGGGACTTGGGAGGGACCGACTGGCGACTTGGGCCCTCCTTGACATGAACCTGCTTGGCATGGCCCACATGATAATGGTGGTAATACAGAAGTGCTACATGGCCTGATGCCAGGCCATTTAGATTTTTTCGTGGTAATAATACAAGATCTGCTTGGAAGAAAGCAGGAATTCAAGGTGTGAATTATACTTGAGGATCATTTGGACTGATTACAACAATTTTACATAGGTAAACAAAGAATGCAGTGCAAAAATTTTACGTGCCTGATTATTTGCATTAGAATATATAAGAAATGGACATTATTATTTGCTTCAAAATACACTTTATATCACTCACCCGTCACTCCTTTAATAATTTTTTTGGTCGAGACAATTTTTGCTTATGGAGTTTATATATATTTTAATGCAATGAAGTGGGCTTATGAGCTCTTTTGAGAGAATCTCAAATATCAAATACTCCACAGTTCGAGCTTCAAGGGTTAGTTTCCGAACCCACCTCAGACCGATCAAAGTAAACCTTTTTGCGAATAGATTGCAATGTCGGATAGGATTGACATTGATATCTCACTACGTGCTTCTATTTCAGTAAAGTTATGCCCAAGGCCCATCAACGTCGTTGATAGCACCCACCGTAGTTCTCAAGCCAACATCCCATATCCCAGTGGGGTGGGGTGTGTGAAACTCCATCACGGGGCCTACCTATTTATAATTAGACGTCTCTTCCAATAATATATTTTCAAATTCTATTTCAATATAAGTGTTGTTTCCACCGTCTAAGGATGTCATCTATTCAATCCTCAAGTTAGTAAAAGAAAGATATGTCATTTGAGGGGACGAAATTTATGTTGAAATGTCCGGATTATCAATAGGTAGGCCCCCAAGGTGGAGTTCCATACATTCCACTTTCTGGAGGTGTGTGGGAGACCATTCAAGGAAGGATCTAAACTCTAGCTTTCCCACATAATACTAGGGATGGCAATGGGTTGAGAGTAAAAGGGGATCCTCCCTGCTCCCCTATTAAGGGCCGGTTTGGTAGCCTTTTAGTAGGGTTCGAGTTAAGTATGATTTTTCATGCATGAACCAGAATCGGATTCAGGGCGGATTTAGGTTTTCGGGTGCATCAACTCGCCCCACACCGTATATTTTTACTTTATGTATTACTGAGTGCACCTCATTTCTTCTAAGAGCTCGCTCAGTTGTACAGTGGCAATGAGGACGAAAATCCTCCTAGATGTATGTTTTCATATTTTTTTCAAAATTATTAAACAAACCACTAACAAACCCAACCCGACCCAATTTCTGGCTGCTCTGGGGCGGGTTTGGTATGGCAACCATCAAACCTGTCACAGATTGGGGCGTGTATGATAAAGTAGATATACCAATTTGGTCAGGTTCGGGTCTGCCTAAATTCGAACCCGCCCCGCCTCATTGCCATCCTATTAATAACGTATTTGATATAAAAAAACTCACAGCCAACAACTCACCTGAGATTTCCTTGTATGATGAAGGAACAACAGCGACAGAGACAATCACTTAATAAGGGGAATATATTCTCCTACAAGCAATCCAAGCGTTGTCCAATGTTGTAGGGCCCACTTGAGACCACTTTTCATCAATGTAGCCCCTTTAATATTCTATGCCTTCATGATCTAACATCAGCTTAATCTTACACTCATTTGAACCTTCACTCACCGATGGATTGAATCTCAAGAAAATCAACGGTTAAGACGCCACTAAACTTTAAGTTGTTGAATCAATGGCTAGAATAATCTAGTGGGGCTAATATTTTGGGTTGCCCTTGTTCATGAGGGGACCTTTCAACCTGCCCTCCTCCCATTAGTAAGCTTGCATGTAAGTGGTCCCCATGAATTGGGCCGCATATAATTTATATGCAGTATACTTGTAGGTAAACATTTCCCCTTAACCGAGTACCTTAAAGCATGTTTGAATAATTTACGGAGAAAATAATATAAAATAAATATCAAGTTAGTAGAAAAGGTAATGATAGTCATTAAAAGGGAAAGAAAGGGAATTGGACAATGTAAATCTCCAACATATTTCTCCCCACCATAAGAAAGCCCATTGAAGAGCCTCACCAATTTCACATGAGTCAAGTGGCGGAGCAACGTATGGTTTCTCCTGACTCCCTTTAAAGTTTAAAATGGGAAAAATCTCATGTCACATATTTTGATTTGATTTTGGTGCTATTCTCTCTGCCCTTCTCAACTTTTTTGATTTCCTTTAAAATAGGAGAAAATCTCTCATGTTTATTTTAGTATTGTTTTCTTTGGCCCTCCCTCCTTCTGTCAATTTTCTTAACATTTAGCAAAAAACAGAGGTGATTATTAAGGGTTTCCTACAGTAATTAGTTATATGTTGTACACAATAAATTCATGCATAAATACAGAAATGCACTAAAATTCATTGGATACAAATTTTCCTCCATTTAATGGGAGGTTTTACATTCAATTTGTGGGTACATCATACTCTCAATCGTGAAAATTTGTCGATCGTTAATTACATCCTCAATGGAAAACCTCTGATTATCAGGACATATGACTCAATAAGATTTACAAAGAAAATACAAAATAATAATAATAATAATAATAATAATAAAAAGATTGACAGGTGAATATTCCTCCTCCTCACCATTGCTATCAAAAGTCGTCCTTCGTGTTCATCTGGATCTTGATGAGCATTGCTCGATTGAATCTGGCTAGACTGAATTTTAGCCCATCTTCAACCCACATTTAGGTTGTTTGCTTGGGAGGATCCAAAGTGTTTGATTGTGGGTTCGACCCATTTACTTGGTTGTGGATCCAAGCTTGTAGGCTGTTTGTTTGTGGAGTTTTGTTGATTGTATGGGATTTTTATAGTTGCTATAGGGCAGATTCCCAACCCTACCCTGGGCTAAGTTGTCGGCCCATTTTAGAAATGAATTTTCAGCCTGTTTGGTCATGGGGTCAACACATTTATACATTAAAGCCCAACCTTTTATCCAGCCCATTTTTTTCTTTTTTTGTGACCCATCAAAGTGGGCTGGGACCAAGAAATAGCCCGCACACACATGGAAAGACTGCCTGCACAAGCAGGAAAAATCTCACACAAGTGGAAAGAGGCGGCAGGTATTAACCCTGGGCACAATGGCAGACCTAAGATTTCCATTTGCATGGTGTGGGCAATGGTCGAGTAAAAAAGTTAAACAACAATATGGAAATTTAAAAGGAATAATCTAAAGAATTCCTCGAATTCAGCTCATCCGCGTGCAGACACTTGGGTCCACCACTGCCTGGGCAGCCAGGTGAAAATTGCTGCCACTTACCAATGACGTAAGTGGCCGTTCTCTATCTAGTCCACTTAGAATTTGTGCTTTAGGCTTTTCTTTTTTAAGTCCATTTTAACCAAACTTAATTTGGACTAATTTTTAGTCTATTCACACAAGTGATTTTCAACCATTTTTTGTAGGAGTGTTTTGAACTATTTTTCTACCTACTTCACTACTACATCCTAGCCCATTTGAAATTGTTGTTTTGGCTGAATTTAATTTAATTAGAGACAATCAAATTGGATTGAATCCAGCCCACTATTTGAATTTTTGTGTGTGTGAATTCAAGGTTCAATTCGGGTATTGTGAGTGTTTGACTCTGAGGATGTTAGACCTTTTTTTCTTTTGCTGAGCTTCTGAAGGTCAATATTTAGGTGATTGAGTAGTAGTAAATACCTTTATATTCATATTCCACTATTTTAATTAATCTTGATGTAGTAGTAAATATTACTTGAAAGTTGAAATTTTGTCTCAATCTACTTGGTGATTGTGTAATTGAGTACTACACGTCTATACTACTACTACTATTAGTTTCCTGACTTTAAGTATGCTAAACACAAATGGTTAAATCAAGATTACGGTTGCAATGCATACCATAAAATTTATGATATTTGAACTTATTATTATATATACATGTAAACCTATTTATTTCATACTGGACTAAGTGGACTAAGTTTCAGGCGTAATGATTTAGGGGAACCGATATTTTGCGTTAAATGATTTACTAATAGGAAAAAAAAATATTGAATATTCTGAATTTCTTGAACTTTTATTTTAAAATTATTTGATCTAAAATAAAATTTTACACTACAGGACAGCAATGATCACGCGATAACCGCAAAATGTGCGATGACCGGGATCGCAGCTACGACCGCAATTTTGAAGTATGCTTCTCAATTCTCAATCCAGTTCCGAGAGAGACTAATTGCGTACAGTCATCAAAGATCCAAATATCAGAAGTATTTTACCAAGAAAAAAACCCGAGAAGGGGCTGACAAAGAAGTAGCCTCTACCGCAGACTTTCAATATCCACAAAAGAAGAGTACGCAACCATCCAATCCAACTACCACCTATCTATGTCAAGGGCAGAGAGAGAGAGAGGGAGAGATAGATAGATGGGAGAAAACTTCTCCCAGGATCAGGATCTGCTCTGAGTTGTAGACAGCTGCTGCGTCGAAGTGGCGGTACCCAAGCTCCATGGCATTGAGGATTGCCTCTTTCATCTCCACCGATGGGGAGAAGGGGAATGTGGCCGTTCCCATACCTACCAATGGCATTCTGATCCCACTGCTCAAACACACCTCTCGCATTTCTTTGAGGAAGCCATGGGGGAAGGCATCATACACACACGACAGCAACTCTTCATCACATCCAAGCTCTGGTGTACAGATGCCCACCCACACCTTGTCCTCCCTGCCCTCCACAGGAGCCTCCAGTTGAGTAACATTCCTCTTGCCCAAGCATTAATAGGAAAAAAAACGGCTGAATTGTTTTTGCATTTCACATATCCATTCTTCCCGATGCTTTTAGGTGGGGTAGTTAAAATTTAAACGACTCAAAATAAATATTTCATCATAACAGTTCCGAAAAAATGATAATTCAACAATGGGTCCATAGGAGTAGAGAAGAATTGCAAATTGCATGATTTTAGCACATTTACCATTGGAAAATATTTACCTATGCATTACACATTCGAGATGTGTGAATTTCATATATCTTCACTAGAAATGAAAATATTGTTATTTTGTTGAACTATATCAATTGAATGTAATGAGAAACTTCATTTTAAATGTGAGTGTCAGTATCAAATTCAAGTAGAAAATGGATTTTGGTAATGGATGTGGAACTGTTAAGACTTGACACAAATGTTCAAGTTGGATTTCATTGATTTTATGTTAATATTAGTTCATCAACAGATTAAAAATGGAGGTTGGTCATGGGTGATGACCGATGTCAAAAGTTCATACTCAAATTTGGACTCTTGGCATTTAATATCTCAAATTTTTTATCAAGTACAAGGGAGGCTCTTGCCACTCAAAATACTGAAACCTCAGTATTTTCTTAAGACAACATTATCAAACTGGATGTGAACCTTAGTACATCATGAAACAGACCATAGTAGGTGATGTTATAAGATGATACTGTAACCTCAGCACTTCTTTCTGTTAACCTTAATACACATAATCGAAACCTAAGAACTTTTTTTGTCAGACCAGAGCATATGTCATTTAACATCAAAGATTTTTTATCGAATACAAGGGGGACTCTGGGCACTCGAAATACTGAAACCTCGGTATTTTGTTAAGACAACCTTATCAAACTGGATGTGAACCTTAGTACATCATGATTCAAACCATAGTAGATGATACCATAAGATGAGACTGTAACCTTAGAACTTCTTTTTATTAACCTAAGCACACAGAATAAAAAACTACAAACTTTTTTGTTCAGACCAAAGTATATATCGTTTAATATCCAAAAAAATTTATCGAATTCGAGGGGGACTCTTGGCTTTCAAAATACTGTAACCTCAGTGTTTCCTTAAGAAAAGATTCTCAAACCGGATGTGAACCTTAGCATATCATGATTCAGACTATAGTAGACGATGCCATAGGATGTGACTTTAACCTTAGAACTTATTTCTTTTAACCTTAGCACACGGAATTAAAACATGCGAGCTTTTTGTTCATACCAGAGCATATGCCATTTAATATCCAAGATCTTTTTGTTGAACCGAAGGGGTACTCTTGGCATTCGAAATACTGTAACCTCAGTATTTACCTAAGACAACCTTGTCAAAATGGATGTGAACCTTAGCACAGCATGATTCAAACCATAGTGGCGATGCCATAGAATGAGACGGCAACCTTAGAGCTTCTTATTAACCTTAGCATATAGAATTAAAACTTGCGAACTATTTTATTCAGACCAAAGCATATGCAACGCTCTAATTACATTAATAAAGTTCATAATAATTACATCCATCACATTCATTTTCTATGATAGTTACACCTTTGTATCTTCTATAGTTAAAAAAAATTCCTTGTGTTGCACATTAGAGATCAAAATAAGAATGAACTTATGGTTTGAAAAAAAATTATTTCTTGTCAAGCATCTGTCACATAACTTCCGACGAATTTCCAACAGTTTACTTCAAAAACTTCTTCATCATGTGTTGCAAAGACCCTCTATGTTTCGCTGGAATCTAGCCAAATCTCCTCTCTGTTTTCCTGAAACTGAATAACTTAGGATCTCTACTTCTTCTTTGGCTATTGTGTGCAAACAAGATCCGGTGAGTCTAGATCTTTTTTTACAGCAAACAGAACTCTCTTGCTTGTTTGCAACAAGGCCAATCATGGCGCACCGATCAAATCCGATCATATCTTCTGATCTCTGCAGTTCTGCACCCCTTCTTCCTTTTTCATATCCTAGGGCAAAACCAACACCAAATCAACAAAAATAAAAACTCTAAAGAAGAGGAAACACCTATGTGGGATCTCAACGACTCCCCCAACCAGAGAAGACAAGACCCAGATGTCTGCTTCTTTGAGAAGAACACTTCTGTCGATGTAGATGACGGCATGGACAAGAGGGTTTGTCTTAGATCCGGGGATGGCGGAGAAGGTGTCGGCAGTTCCCGCGAAGGTGACAATCCCGAACTCTAATGGGTCCCCTTGGAGGACATCAGGAGGCCAAGAGAGGGTCTTTTTCCCGGAGGAGACGAACGGACGAGCATATGAGTTTTGGTGGAGGAGATGAATGAACGGAGGAGAGTTGCTAGGGTACCTTTGTTGAAACAAATATTTTCCTATTTGCAAGAACAACCCTGCAATTTTGTTTTATTTATTTCTAAATAGGGATAACTTACTGAGGTGACAAATTTGCTAGGTGGCGCATTTGGATTGGCCCAAACAGGCTCCCTCTGTTTCGTGGAAACAGGGGATCGGACTCCAAATCATTGGTTGCAGTGGCATCATTTGACAGCCTTGTCGGGAGAGAAGTTTTAATTTCTTGCAAGACCACAATTGAATTTTCAGTTTTGGGCTCTCAAAATGATGAATTTCTTGCATCATTTTAACTAGTTTATTGGTTAAATTAAATGCATAATTCCAAAAATTTTATATTATGTTAACACGTTAGTTTTTCTTATTCTTTCTCAAATATCTAGCATAGAGAAATCCTTTGCCCCTCCTGCGAGAAAACCCTGACTCCGCCACTGCATGAGTCCAAGCCCTAGCAAAACCAAGACATTTGAATTATATGTTAACACTATGTTAAAATCATTTTGGTTTTATAGACACGATCCTTCAACTGTTTTTTTCTTTTTTAACCCTAGCTTAGAGAGTTGGGAAGAGAGCCAATACTGGTGGGAAGAGGAATCTAACTGTCACATCCCTGTCCCAAATTACCCTGGCCTAGGGCAATCCTCGAGGTGAGACACAAGTACCCCTGTGTGATTATACCTGTCGCGAGTCAAATATAACAAACAAAGGAGAGAAAAACTGTTCCACTCGTGAGTCTAGCTCACTAAAATCAATCAACGACATTTAAATATAGCGGAAGCTGCAGTTTCATTCACAAAATGAAAATCATTTCCCAATCCAGTCCATAAAACATTCAAGTTTAAATACAAAAGAATTATACATATATGTACATTAATTTTACCAAAAGAGGGTGTATTAAACTACCATGTACAACTATTACAAAAGAAATTAACCAAAAGTATAAATGAAACTAAGTGTGGCACACACAAAAATGGGCTAGCCACACTCTATCTGCAAGGCTCTCAAAATACACGATGCTCTTCAAAGAAGGAGTATCTACACTGGCCCAACGTTCGGCCACTCCTCTAAACCTGGAGGAACCTCTTGGGTATCCTCCTCTCCTTCCTGGGCCTTTTCAAAGCCGGGAGCTACATATGCGCCTATGACACCAAAAGTAGTACCTCAAATACAATGAATTGGCAAGTACAGGCAATAAATAAGAATACAGAATGTTTCAAAGTAATAATGACAATTAATTAATAAGATGTCAATGTAAAGGAATAACTAGGCAATTATACCAAATAGACTAATTCATGCTTTATGAATCAAATGAATAATATACACACTAATTTGGCTACTACATTAAGCTCATCGTCTCAAAGAAAGCGAATCTAATTGGGATGTCACCAGCGGCCCGGCCAAAGGTTAGCTGGCTACCCGGTTTTGGAGTTCCGGTGCTCTAGACGACGTACTGCAGTAGTCTCGAATAATATAAACTGAGTTTAACCCCGTCGGGTATCACAAGGTCGAAGCTAAGTAATGCCGACTCGATCTAATCAAATAATAATCGAATTTGAGTAAGTTTACACTCACTTGTTTATAATCAAATCGAATAATAATCAATACACGAATACTTACTCAATTTTGTATTTCCAACAAATACCGAATAATCATAAAACAATTGATAGTGAATCGGAAGATGAATAATTGAGTTATAATGTAACTAATTAATGAATTAGAATTCATTTTGATGAAGACATCCAACTCCAATATGAATGCAATAGATTTACTAGCCAATCTAACTATTTTGTAGTCTATTACCGTCCAATACAAGGTTATTCGAAATATCAACGCATCACTACCTTATTATGTGCCGCTATTTATAAGAAGCATGTTGAATTCCAAATTAACCTTCTTAGCATAGTGCTTAGACTAATGAATTTTCATTGGATTAATTAATGAAGTCAAGGGTTCCATTATTAAGGACAAAAGGTCTTTAGAGCCTTAATTTCCTATGGAGCGGGGTATACACCTTAATTTATTCATTGGGGATGATTAGGGTGGTTTATGAAGGATTAAGGGTGATAAATCACCCTAACATTGTGTCAAAATAAGCCAAGTCCGTAGTTCCAGGTTCGCTCGAGCAGACCTATGTTCACTCGAGCGGACCCCATCCAGAGAGGTGTCCGCTCAGGCGACCCACTTTGGTCACTCGATCGTAGGTTCTGGGGTGTAGCTCGCTCGAGCGAACGCTCCAGAATTTCAGATTCCAAATTTTCTCAAGTGTTCTCCCTCATTCATTTCATTCCACACTTTCTTCTACTAAGCCACCTTCACTCAAGAGCCATCTTGCTCCCATTCACAACCTATAATCCCTCCATCCATCTTCATCAATCAATTCCACAAAATAACCCAAATCACTTGTATATTTAAAAGCTAGAATCATTGAGAAAGAGTTCTATTCGAATCAAATGAAGATAACAACATGTAATTCCTAATTTATGCTTATACTTGCCTCAAACCAAAGCTTTCCAAGCTCTCTTTACTCTAATTAGCTCAAGAGACCAAAATCCCCAAAATATACCAAACCCTAATCAATTGAATACATGGAAAATGAAATGACTATGCATACATGGTAAGCCAAGAGTCTCATGACTCCATTATAACCTATAATAACTCAAGAATACAACTCAAATGAAGTTTGGCTCTTACCTATAGTGAGGAATCCGAATTTGATAGTGTAGAGAATAGGTTATTATCAACCAAGCTAAGAGGAATGTGAAGAAGATGAAGATGGCTAATTCCTAGCCTTAAGACACATGCACCTCCTTTTCTAGCAATGCTTTGGAAGGAGAGAAGAATAAAGAGTAGAGAGAAAGGAAATGAAAGAATGAAAAGGAAAAAGGTGGGTTTTATAGAGGGATAAGATTGTCTCTTTTATAAGAAAACCCCTTCAATTATTAATATTTTCATAAAAGGTCAAATGAGGACCCACTCTCTCAAGTTTTGGTCAAATGAAGTCGGGTCTAATCCGAAAGTTGGCTTGCTCGACGAGATACATGCGTTGGTACCAAAATGACATGCAAATGATGTAAAATATAAAAATCAATAATTACAAAAAAGCCCCTGACTCTACCTAAGCGAGTCAAATCGGTTCTAACTCATCTATTTAAGACTCAAGACTCAACCCACTCAACTCACAATGACTAATTAACACCAATTATCATAATTAATAATTAAGTATAATTAATTTAGCTAAAATATAATTAATTAAGATCCGGATGTAACACAGACACCATGATAACGATAGCAACACGTGAGAAGGATGCCATACCCTCCCTGAATAAGCCGGGAGACATATGAGATTGCGAATCAACTGAGGGCAACACCTTGTCCCTTCTCAATCTAGTTAGCGACCCCTCAATAGACATTATTGCGTACAAGCATCAAAGATCCAAATAAAAGAAGTATTTTACCACGCGAAAAACCAGAAGCGGCTGACAAAGAAGTGTCTCTAGACTCGCTACCACCGACTTTCTATCCCCAAAAGAAAAGTATGCAACCATCCAATCCAACCACCACCTACTTATGTCAAATATTATTTCTACTGGTCATTGTCATGCATCCAACTACCACCTATTTATGTCAAATATCATTTCTACTGGTCATTGTCATGCATTGGTGGAATGGATTAAAATGGGGACGCACGAGAGAGAGAGAGAGAGAGAGAGAGAGAGATATGGGAGAAATGCGAGAGGTGTGTTTGAGCAGTGGGATCAGAATGCCATTGGTAGGTATGGGAACGGCCACATTCCCCTTCTCCCCATCGGTGGAGATGAAAGAGGCAATCCTCAATGCCATGGAGCTTGGGTACCGCCACTTCGACGCAGCAGCTGTCTACAACTCAGAGCAGATCCTGGGAGAAGCAATTGAGGAAGCCATGGGGAGAGGCATCATACACACACGACAGCAACTCTTCATCACATCCAAGCTCTGGTGTACAGATGCCCACCGACACCTTGTCCTCCCTGCCCTCCACAGGAGCCTCCAGTTGAGTAACTATCCTCTTGCCCAAGCATTAAAAGGAAAAAAAATGGCCATACCGTTTTTACATATCACATATTCTGTTGGAAGTGGGTGGGCCTTGAATATCAATATTCAAAATTTTTGACCCACTTAAATCAGGTATCAAATAACCATAAGGCCAAAAACCCAATTCCAAAATCTAAAATTCTAATCTCATGTATTAAGATCAAAGATCCATCAAGAATTAAGACTGATCAAGAAACAAACAAGCATAACAGATCTGCTAAAATAAATAGGTTGTAGATCTATCTATACCTTTATAGTTTGGTTGTGCTCAAATGGAGAACTTAAAAATTATTTTTTTTACAAAAATCCTTTTATCAGATTTAATTTCCTTTGCCTTTGTGTTCTTCAAAGTTATTGACCATCTTGTCGAGAACTTATCAAGAAGAATGGTGGGATCTCTAAAGAGAAGAAAACCCTAGCGCTCTAGAAGGAATCAGAGGAGGAAACGTGAAGGTTTTTTAGGACTCACTAGAATAAATTACTAGTTCTAATTTAACCAATCAATGCAGCGGAAATAAACTAATCAAACAATATCGAACTAGCTATCTACCAATCACACACCACAAGAAGGCAAACACAGATTTTACCGTGGAAACCCTTTCCGGGAGAAAAACCACGAACCAGAAATCAAGAGTTCACGAACAGTTTACAAGATATACTCACAAGCTCATGTACCTCAGTCTGTACCTCGACCTTAGGACTGTAGTTGTTCTTGCACAGAATCCACTAACACGACTTTCACCGTGCACCGTTCTCCTTACTTGATCTCCTCGCACCTTGTCCACCAAGATGATCAATCTTCTACAAGAGAGTAGAAGCAACAAAACATTCTAGAGCAGTCCTTCAGATCAATCTCTCAATTGCTCTAGAGAAACAAGAAAATCTCTCTTAGGATATACTAATCTCAGATCAAGAGAGATAATTAACTTCTTGTGTGTCTTGTGTGTCATCTTTGGGTTGAGAGAAACACCCAATTTATAGGCCTAAGTTCGTGCATTAGTCTTCTAATTAAACTCTAATCAGAAGAGAAATCAGCCCCAAACTCTATTTAAGAGTTCTACCCGAACTGGGCATTCCCGTCATTCTCGCTATAGCGAGAATGAGTCTCGCTATAGCGAGACACCTCTCTGCCTCGGACTTTGCCAGACGACTTTTATTCTAACAAAACGAGAGAGAGGAGCTTATGAGATTATGACCCATTATTTTGAACTCAGATCTTTTTAGTACTTAAACAAAAATGCTAAAGTTTATGAAACCATTGCATAAAACTAATTAGTGTAGAAAGCTACTTTTGGCAAAAGGTTAAAAAAAGTTGGCGAGAGAGGGAGGATAAAAAAAAAAAAAACAACACTAAAATACACGTGAGATATTTTCTTATATTTTAAAGAAAATCTAAAAGGTTGAAAGAGGGCAAGGAGAATAACACGGTAATATATCACAAGAGAGATTTTTCCTATTTTAATGAAAATCTAAAAGTTGCCCCCCTCCCCTCAACCTTATGTGCAGCGGACAAGGACTTTGAAGTACTATACCTATATTTTTATTTAGATTTATTCAAACCAAAAATCAATGTATAATAGTAATATGTATTGAATTAGCCAATATTTAAAACCTTGGCACCACCAAGAGGAGTTGAGGTGATGTTAGCCATGACTACAACTCATTTTGAACTTAAATCTGGTTAGGCTTAAGCAAGGCTTGAGTCCAGATCGGTTTCTATGTGATTATATATAAATTATGAGCTTGACTAAGGACGAGTGCACAAGACTGTATGAGTTATGTGCTCAATCTTACAATGCGACCAACTCCTATTAAAGTAAATTTGAGGATATATCACTACATGGGATGACAATCACTTTGACCAATTCAGATGTGGGCCTCATGATGGAGTTCCATGCATCCCACTCAAAGATTTTCAGGTTCCACGCCCTCCCATAGGATTTGAAAATCCTCAATTTCACAGATTTATGCATTGATACCAATTTTCCTCTATTAATGCACCAATACACACCAATATCAATGTGAAATCATCAAACAAATAAAATTATTATTCCAAGGCACCAAGGAGTCCTTAAGTATGAGGATTTCTCACTTACTTCTAGATACGCTCTAGTTTCAGATTCTTTGAGAGGTAGATGAGATGGTACCTCTTTGTGGACATGGTAAAGCGTATCTTTATTAGATTATAATTACTAATTTGGTGACAATAGGGGTTACTCGGTTGGTTGGCATTTGGCCACCCTGGATGCTACCGGAGATGGGGGTATGCCCTTCCTATATTTGTGGGCTTCCTTCCTACTTGTGTGGGCTACTTTGGTTACTATTTAAGTCTGACTGCTTGCCGTCCTATTATCCACGATGATCTCTGGTGGGCCTTACAATGGGGCTGTTGCTTTATTAGACATAGGTGTTGTATACTTGTATTATTTCTCCGTGTAAATATAGCCATCCAAAAAATGAGTTTATTTGATGCATGACTGCAGTGGGGCAGGGGGAAGGCAGGTCTCATCATAAACTAGTGCTAAGCAAAAATCAACTACATCAAATTATCATGACCTTTAATTTTAAAGGAAAATAATCAGGTGAGAACTGTTCTAACTTCTAACGGCTCAAACCGTGAGAACTATAGGTGGGGCCCACCTGTCACTCAATCCAAACCTTTCAATGGACAGGGACCACACTTGATAGTCACAGCCCCCAAGGTTTGGCACCAATGCAAATGAATTGGACCGTTGGATCGACTATATACCCATACGAATGGATTGGGCTTGTCGGCTATGGATGAAGGGGTTAAGAGCATGGGATTGGGGCCAAACTTGATATTCAAGGTGGTCTCATATAGATCTTTCAATCCCCACCGGTCCCATCCCAAAATGTGACCTCCCAGTGGGCTCCATAAAAAAGTTCTCACGATGACTCCTTCAGAACAGTTCTCACTGGATCAAATTCCGGCCTCAAAGTTTAAGTATCTTTTAATTATACACTTTGTAATTCAATCCAATGATGAGTAAGGTCAAATAAGTTTTAATTGGATCCAGCGATAATAAATTCGGTGTAGCTGAGTGTAAAGAGGGTACACTGATCAAAGGTCCCCATAAAGCTAGACCGTAGAAAATTATGAACTATACGCGTTGGTTATTTCACTAATAATAGTCAATATTTATTAAGAACCATCATTATCATCATGCGAGCTTTGTCCCAATTATGTTAAGGTTAGCTACTATACTTGAATTCTATTTCTCCGTTCTGATATATATCCTAAGCCAAATCCTTGGATTTGTTGTTGTCCTTCTTCATATCATTGCTAATACTTCCATCCACGTCCTCTTTAGGAAACCCATATCCCTTGGTGAGCCATCAACCTGCATGGAGAAACTTTTCCCAACTGGCATCGCTACTGCCCTTCATTGGACATATCCAAACCATCTCAAATAAGCATCTTTTATTTCATTACCTATTATTTTTTTTTATTACCTATATTGTTGATACCTCTAAATGCTTTAACAAATGCTCATTTTTTTTATTGTGCATGTCCTTGATTTTACCACACATCCAACTCTACATTCTCATCTTTGTTATACTCATTTTGTACATCTAGTACTTATTATTTAGTCTAACATTCTTCTCCATAGATTATAGCTAGTCTAATCGTTATCCTTTAAATTCTTTCCTTCAATATTTATAAATACAAGAAAAAAATATTGACTCAACCTAGGAACCTAATCACTCCTCTAATTGGAAATTTGATCAGACAAGGACATAAGCTAATATGACCTAAATCTAATTTAACATAGTATGAGATGAATTGATCATTTTTTTGTATCCAACATTGTTTAGAAAATTCTCTATTATAGACTACATTTGAATGCTATGCGGTTCTCTCTTAGGTTAACATTTCTGCTATAAAATAATATCATCTTTTTAGATAATGGAAAAACTTTTTGGAAAAAAAAAAAAAAAAAAAAAAACAGCCAAAGGAAAGGGAACTGTTAGGATGGTTGGAGATATAAAAAATCAGTTTTGCTCTGACTAGGACTAATCTGATTTTGAATTGTACCTTCATTGTCTTTCCATGTACAAATTAATAATATAAAGACTCGTTCTGTCTCTATTGTTTTAGGAATCTTCGGTTGAAGTACATTGATCTCTATCTCATTCATTTTCCTGCAAGTGCAAAGCCTGGGGAGAACAGACTAACCTTTGACAAGCTTGAGGTCATCCCCTTTGATATGGAGTCCGTATGGGAGGCCATGGAAGAGTGCCAAAGACTCGGCCTAACGAAATCCATAGGTGTTAGCAATTTCTCTTGCAAAAAGCTAAGCAGGTTGCTGTCAACATCGAAGATCCCACCTGCCGTCAATCAGGTAAGTCGATTTGCTAGCAAAGGAGTATATTTTAATTTAAAACTCAGCTGAGTTCCAGTCGACTTGGCCAAATTGTATGTACCTATTGAGTTGTGCCTGGTGGCTTGGACTTGATGGAGTCTACTGCATATTGGCATTGTCTTGATGCAACTCAGCTGAGTTGTTTGAAAAAAAAACATCAAGTTTTACAGCCAATTCTGAAGGTGATGAGAGGGTGATTTTTTGTCGGTTTAAGGTGGAAATGCACCCGCTTTGGCAGCAGAACAAGTTGAGGGAATTCTGCATGGAAAAAGGTATTCATGTGAGCGCTTACTCTCCACTGGGAGGAATAAACACTCCCTGGGGCACTAACAAGGTCATGGAGTGTGAGGTGTTGAATGAGATAGCTAAGGCTAAAGGAAAGACTGTTGCTCAGGTATCATTCTCTTCTTTCTTATCACGCGTTTGTGTGACAAGAGGATATTGTGCATGATAAACGGCAAATTATTCCCATTTTCCATTCAGCTCGCGGTTTTGTTGTTTGGTGTGATACATTTTCATTATGGAAAAGGAAAAAAATAAACTGATTTTCCTTAATAGATAGGGCTTAGATTTCCCAAGATCATGTTTGATGACAGGGAGTAGCGGACCGGGATTTTTGTTTGAGAGGTGCGGACTCAAATACATAATTGAGTTTTGCGGACAAACTTGAGATTTTCATGTAGGTTTTAGGGCCAACGTAGGATTTTTATTTGAATTTTCATTATGATTTTAGAAGCGGACTAAAGTCCAACAGGTGCAACTGCCTCAGTTGGATATACTTGGGGTCCGCCCATGATGATGACATGTGAGAAATCTCTAGATTTGAAGATTCTCACTGTCCATTGAATCGGGATTTCTTCATTGAGGATTTGTATGGCTGAGTATTTTGTATAATAGTTAGAAAATTAAAATTCCTCTCTCCCATGGAAACCATAGAATTCTTTGATTGCACAAACAAATCCCTAAAATTATTTCATCTTTGTTTTATTAAATGGTGGCATACATGTATCAAGCAAAAGTGAGCCCAATCGGTCAATGGAAGCTGGCAAGAGGGAAACTCGATATTATCATCAGCATAGGATCATTTAATTTGATATAAATGTGGATAGAAATCGTGGCAATAGTGAAATCATCAGAATTTCATAATTTTTACTGCCACATCATCACAACTGACCAAGTTACATTTACGTTCCTGTTTTTTTTTAACTTGTTTTTATTATTTTGGAAACGTTATAGAAATTTATTATAAAGAATTATAGCTCTTTTTTTGTTTGTTTATCTATTTATTTATTTTCCCTTGAATGTGTAGATTTGTTTAAGATGGGTGTATGAGCAAGGGGTGAGTCTGTTGGTGAAGAGCTTCAACAAGGAGAGGTTGAGGGAAAATCTATTGATCTTTGATTGGACATTGACAGAGGAAGAGTCCCACAAGATTAGTCTAATTCCACAGGCCAAAGCTGCTCTGGCTGAACTCTTCGTCTCGGATAGTGGTCCCTACAGGTCGATCGAGGAGTTATGGGATGGTGAAGTCTAAGAAACTAGAAAGGTCATGCGACTGTGTTGAAAAATGAACTTATGGTTTGAAAAAAATTATTTCTTGTCAAGCATCTGTCATATAACTTCTGACGAATTTCCAACATTTTACTTCACAAACTTCTTCATGTGTTGCAATTTGCAAAGACCCTCTCTGTTTCGCTGGAATCTAGCCAAATCTCCTCTCTGTTTTTTTGAAACTGAATAACTTAGGATCTCTACTTCTTCTTTGGCTATTGTGTGCAAACAAGATCAGGTGAGTCTAGATCTTTTTTTACAGCAAACAGAACTCTCTTGCTTGTTTGCAACAAGGCCAATCGTGGCGCACCGATCAAATCCGATCAGATCTTCTGATCTCTGCAGTTCTGCACCCCTTTTTTCCTTTTTCATATCCTAGGGCAAAACCAACACCAAATCAACAAAAATAAAAACTCTAAAAAGAAAAGGAAACACCTATGTGGGATCTCAACGACTCCTCCAACCAGAGAAGACAAGACCCAGATGTCTGCTTCTTTGAGAAGAACACTTCTGTCGTTGTAGATGACGACATGGACAAGAGGGCTCGTCTTAGAACCGGGGATGGCGGAGAAGGTGTCGGCAGTTCCGGCGAAGGTGACAATCCCGGACTCTAATGGGTCCCCTTGGAGGACATGAGCAGGCCTGGAGATGGTATTTTTCCTGGAGGAGACGAACGGACGAGCATATGAGTTTTGGTGGAGGAGAATGAACGGAGGAGAAGATATTTTTGCTAGGGTTCCTTTGTTGAAACAAATATTTTCCTATTTGCAAGAACAACCCTGCAATTTTGTTTTATATATTTCTAAATAGGGATAACTTACTGAGGTGGCAAGTTTACTACGTGGCGCATTTGGATTGGTCCAATCAAACTCCCCCCGTTTCGTTGAAACAGGGGATCCAAACTCCAAATCATTGGTTGCAATGGCATCATTTGACAGCCTTGTCGGGAGAGAAGTTTTAATTTCTTGCAAGACCACAATTGAATTTTCAGTTTTGGGCTCTCAAAATGATGAATTTCTTGCATCATTTTAACTAATTTATTGGTTAAATTAAATGCATAATTCCAAAAAATTTGTATTATGTTAACACATTAGTTTTTCTTATTCTTTCTCAAATATCTAGCATAGAGAAATCTTTTGCCCCTCCTGCGAGAAAACCTCGACTCCGCCATCGCATGAGTCCAAGCCCTAGCAAAACCAAGACATTTGAATTATATGTTAACACTATGTTAAAATCATTTTGGTTTTATAGACACAATCCTTCAACTGTTTTTTTTTTTTTTTTTTTTAACCCTAGCTTAGAGAGTTGGGAAGAGAACCAATACTGGTGGGAAGAGGAATCTGACTGTCACATCCCGGTCCCAAATTTCCCTGGCCTAGGGCAATCCCGGAGGTGAGACACGTACTCCCGTGTGATTATACCTGTCACGAGTCAAATACAACACATGAAGGAGAGAACAATTGTTCCACTCGTGAGTCTAGCTTACTAAAATCAATCAACGACATTTAAATATAGCGGAGGCTGTAGTTTCATTCACAAAATGAATATCATTTCCCCATCCAGTCGATAAAACATTCAAGTTTAAATACAAAAGAATTATACATATATGTACATTAATTTTACCAAAAGAGGGTGTATTAAACTACCATGTACAACTATTACAAAAGAAATTAACCAAAAGTATAAATGAAACTAAGTGTGGCCCACACAAAAAGTCGCTAGCCACACTCTATCTGCAAGGCTCTCAAAATACACGGTGCTCTCCGAAGAAGGAGTATCTACACTGGCCCAACGTTCGGCCACTCCTCTAAACCTGGAGGAACCTCTTGGGTATCCTCATCTCCCTCATGGGCCTCTTCAAAGCCGGGAGCTACATCTGCGCCTATGACATCAAAAGTAGTACCTCAAATACGACAAATTAGCAAGTACAGGCAATAAATAAGAATACAGAATGTTTCAAAGTGAATTAATGACAATTGATTAATAAGATGTCAATGTAAAGGAATAACTAGGCAATTATACCAAATAGACTAATTCATGCTTTATGAATCAAATGAATAATATACACACTAATTTGGCTACCACATTAAGTTCATCCTCTCAAAGAGAGCGAATCTAGTTGGGATGTCACCAGCAGCCCGGCCAAAGGCTAGCTGGCTACCCGGTTCTGGAATTCCGGTACTCCAGACGACATACTGCAGTAGTCTTGAATAATATAAACTGAGTTTAACCCCGTCAGGTATCACAAGGTCAAAGCTAAGTAGTGCCAACTCGATCGAATCAAATAATAATCAAATTTGAGTAAGTTTATACTCACTTGTTTATAATCGAATCGAATAATAATCATATATACACGAATACTTACTCAATTTCATATTTCCAACAAATATCGAATAATCGTATAACAATTGACAGTGAATTGTAAGATGAGTAATTGAGTTATAATGTAACTAATTGATGAAGTAGAATTCATTTTGATGAAGACATCCAACTCCAATATAAATGCAATAGATTTAGAGGAGTCAAGTGTTTACTAGCCAATCTAACAATTTTGTAGTCTATTACCGTCCAATACAAGGTTTATTCGAAATATCAACGCATCACTACCTTATTATGTGGCACTATTTATAAGAAGCATGTTGAATTCCAAATTAACCTTCTTGGCATAGTGCTTAGACTAATGAATTTCCATTGGACTAATGAACGAAGTCAAGGGTTCCATTATTAAGGACATAAGGTCTTTAGAGCCTTAATTTCCTATGGAGCGGGGTATACACCTTAATTTATCCATTAGGGATGATTAGGGTGGTTTATGAAGGATTAAGGGTGATAAATCACCCTAACATTAGTTCAAAATAAGCACAGTCCATAGTTTCAGGTTCGCTCGAGCGGACCCCATCCAGAGAGGTGTCCGCTCGAGCGACTCACTTTGGTCGTTCGATCGTAGGTTCTGAGGTGTAGTTCGCTCGAGCAAACACTCCAGAAATTCAAATTCCGAATTTTCTCAAGTGTTCTCCCTCATTCATTTCATTCCACACTTTCTTCTACTAAACCACCTGAACTCAAGAGCCATCTTGCTCCCATTCACAGCCTATAATCCCTCCATCCATCTTCATCAATCAATTCCACAAAATAACCCAAATCACTTGTATATTTAAAAGCTAGAATCATTGAGAAAGAGTTATATTCGAATCAAATGAAGATAACAACATGTAATTCCTAATTTATGCTTATAATTGCCTCAACCAAAGCTTTCCAAGCTCTTTATACTCTAATTAGCTCAAGAGACCAAAATCCCCAAAATATACCAAACCCTAATCAATTGAATACATGGAAAATGAAATGAATATGCATACATGGTAAGCCAAGAGTCTCATGACTCCATTATAACCCATAATAACTCAAAAATACAACTCAAATGAAGTTTGGCTCTTACTTATAGTGAGGAATCTGAATTTGATGGTGTAGGGAATCGGTTCTTATCAACCAAGCTAAGAGGAATGTGAAGAACATGAAGATTGCTAATTCAGCCTCTAAGACAAATGCACCTCCTTTCTAGTAATGATTTGGAAGGAGAGAAGAAGAAGAAGAGTAGAGAGAAAGGAAATGAAATGAAAGAATGAAAAGGAAAAAGGTAGATCATATATAGGGATAAGATTGTCTCTTTTATAAGAAAACCCCTTCAATTTCTAATATTTTCATAAAAGGTCAAATGGTGGCCCACTCTCTCAAGGTTTGGTCAAATGAAGTCAGGTCAAATACGAAAGTTGGTGTGCTCGACGAGATACACGCGTTGGTGCAAAAATGACATGCAAATGATATAAAATACGAAAATCAATAATTATGAAAAAGCCCTTGACTCTACCTAATCGTGTCAAATCGGTTGTAACTCATCTATTTAAGATTCAAGACTCAACCCACTCAACTCACAATGACTAATTAACAATAATTATCATAATTAGTAACTAAAACATGATTAATTACGGTCGGGGTGTAACACCGACACCATGAGAACGATAGCAATGCGTGGGAAGGATGGCATACCCTCCCTGAATAAGCCGGGTGACATACACTACAACAAGTTGCACTTTTAGCCACTTTTTTTAAAATTCGTCGGTAAAGGGTATACTTTGGCCAATGTTTTTACTTTTGTCGGTAAACGGTATACCTTTACTGACGTTCTTTAAAAACGTCGGCAAAAGTGTAGGCTTTTACCGACGTTTCATAAAAAAACGTGGCTAAAAGTATACCCTTTACCGACGAATTTTCAAAAACGTCGGTAAAGGCCATTCTTATATTTTTAATCATTTTTGGAATTTTACCGACGAAAATAAAACGTCGGTAAATATGCTTTTCATTTTGTTTTTAATTTTTACCGACAAAATAAAACGTCGGTAAATATGTTTATGAATATTTATTTATTTTTATATTAATTTTACCGACGAAAATAAAAATGTCAGTAACTATCTTTTTAAATTTTTATTTTTTAATTTTACCGACGAAATTAAACGTCGATAAATATATTTATTTTTTATTTTTTATTTTTATATTACTTTTACCAACAAAAATAAAAACGTCGGCAAATATCTTTTTAAAATTTTTAATTTTTAATTTTACCGATGAAATTAAATGTCGGTAATTATATTTATTATTTTTTTATTATTTTTTATATTAATTTTACCGACAAAAATAAAAACGTCGGTAAATATCTTTTTAAAATTTTGAAATTTTAATTTTACCGACGAAATTAAACGTCTGTAATTATATTTATTAATTTTTATATTCATTTTACCGATGAAAATAAAAACGTCGGCAAATATCTTTTTAAAATTTTTAATTTTTACCTTTACCGATGAAATTAAACGTCGGTAAATATGTTTATTAATTTTTATTTATTTTTATATTATTGTTACCGACGAAAATAAACACGTCAGTAAATATCTTTTTAAATTTTTATTTTTCACTTTTACTGACGAAATTAAACGTCTGTAAATATGTTTATTAATTTTTATATTCATTTTACCGACGAAAATAAAAACGTCGGTAAGTATGTTTTTTTATTTTAGCGGAGAAATAAAACGTCGGTAAATCTGTTTAATAATTTTTATTTATTTTTATATTTATTTTACCGACAAAAATAAAATAATTATATCCATGATGAATCAAGCGATGAGATTTGACCAAATAATCATTGTTGACCTCCTAAAGAGGATTTTAGGTTTAGATCGGGAAAAAGTGGCCCACAAAATTTAAAATTGAACCATTAACCCTTTAGTCTTTTTTGTCAATATCTCACAATACATGAAGGATCAATCGTTGGATTTTAATCCAGTAGACGTTACTTGCCATATAAAGAGGGTCTATGGTCCATATCTTGCACTAGTGATCCAGATTGTTCGGAAATGTAGAAAAAGCGGACTGCATGTCTTAACTCGTGAATGCACTGTAGTAACCGTGCATTAATCCAACGATTGATATTTATTTCAAATATATTTCATGATCCATATTGAATCAACATTTGGGGTTAGGACCTATAACTATAAATGACCTTTTGAAGAGGACTAAAAATTTGGATTGCGAAAATAGGGCGTACAAAATTCCATAAATGATGATCTAATGATCTGTACGTTTTCATCAATACATCACAATCTATAATGATCCAACGGTTGACTTTTGGTATCATAGCCGTTTTAAGCCCCCCTAACATGATCAACGGTTTAGATCACAAATTTTAGTGCCAGATTATTGAAAAAAATTTGAAAAAGGCGTCCAAGTTGTGTGTCCACTATAGCTCTGCCAAAACTAGGCCGGTATGTAAAACGTTTCACACTCATCATGAGCGAAAATGTATTGCCTCTTTTGCACATATTTTACACAGCAAAAGCACATGTGATTCACACACCTAGTTTGTAAATGTTGTAAACAAACATAAATTTTACTGAATCCTTTTCACATGTGGGATGTTTACATATGTAAATTGGGAGAAACAAACGACCGGCCTCATCTATCCTTTTGCTTAGCAGAAAAGCAGAGTTCGTTCAGTCTGGGAAGAAGATAAGAATTTTGGAACCGATATTCGATATTAGATTTAAAGGACATGGATTTATGTGCCCAAGAGTTTTTTAGGCCAGCGCAATACTCTTATCCATCGGGTCATTGCACTTCGTGAAAGTCCCGGGGGCCTAACCCAGAGAGGGGGGGGGTGAATAGGGTGATCTACAAATAGTGACCAACTATGACTAATTTTAACTTAATTAAATTAAACTAGTCTCTTGTGATGATTAACAATCAAAATGTGGAAGCTAAATAAACACAATCATCACATAAGCACTCACCATAGCATTCACGAAAAACGTCAGTTGAACTAGGAAAATGAGGAAGAAAATCAACTCAGGAAGCTACTTGGAAGAAGAAGACGAGTCCAAGGGTGTCGACCTGCTCAACTGAAGAAATTCTGTTTTGAAACAGAAACAGCCCAACGCAAATTTTTAAGTTGCTAGGCACGCATGTCCGATCGACCGACCACTCCAGGAGGTCGACCGGCCCAACTGGGACAAACCTGATTTCTGATCAGGTTCAAAGAAAAATGGGTTAACTGAAGAGGGACTCTCTGAACACATAAAACCCTTAACCCAGCTAACTTACAGACTCAAATTAATATGGAAATGAGATATTACAAAATAATTCCATTTAAAAGATTGAAAAACTTGTAAGTCCAAGATAAGTCATTTTTCAAACGTGTTTAATTTGACAAATGTGGAAATTACTATGAATCCATTCAAATATATATAATTTGGAAAACAAATCAATTGATTAATGGATGTATCTGTAAGTAATTCTTTTTCAAATCAATTTGTTCATAAACATGCATATTTATCAGAACATTCCTTTTAAATTCGAAATGCATTTTCAACAAACAATTCTTCAAACAAATGAAATTCAAACATCTAGAAAATACTAAGAAAGTTTGAAATAACTAGATTTAGTACCAACAACACATGTAACTTATGAGAGGGGGTTGGTCTAATCATAATTCCAGAAGATGCATCATCTCCTCAGTTTTTAGGTGTACCTCCCATGTCATCTGTTTTTAAATTCTAAATGAAATATATGAAAGGAAAGAAACCGACTCTCAAACAATTCAATCTGAATGAGGGGGCCGCCGGACGCCTCCCCTGCACCAGGTACACCCCTCCCTCTTCCTGCCCTCCGCACACACCGCGCACCATTCCCCCTCTCCTCTCTCTCCCTCGTTCCCCATCTCTCTGTCTGCTCTCCTTCCTCTCTTCTTCTTCCTCCCCTGTCTCCCCTCGCCTGCGCACCTGCACATCACTCCCTCGGCTCTCTCTCTCTTTTCTCTTCTCTTCTTCTTTCCCTATTCCTCTCCCTCTCCCCTGCTTCCTCCTCTAGTCCGCCCTGCGCCCACCTGCACACCACTCTCTCTCTCTCTTCCTCTCTTCTCTTCTTCCTCCCCTGTTCCTCTCCTCTCCTCTCCTTTCTTTCTTCCTTATCCTCTCATTTCTCCTTCTCCTTCCCACCACTCTCTCCGCTGCTACCCACCTTCTCTTCTCCTCTCCACTGCGCCTGAGCCCATTCCACATTCACCGTGCACCACAAGGCACCCCACTGTCCTCGCACCCCTCACCCCGTTACTCGTTCAAGACCCCCGGTAGGCCGTTTTCGAGCCTAAGTGTTGGAAATTCTTTTTTTATTTTTATTTTACGCCGGTAAAACTATCAAAGACTATTATCGACGAATTATATGACGTCGATAAATGAACGTTTAGCGGCATTTTTTTGTAAAACATCGGTAATGTTTAACTCTAGTTTTTGGAAAATTAAAAATCAGAGCCATCTATCGACATTTTTTTTATCGACGAAAATTAGCATCGAAATATTTATTACAGACGTTTAAAGGTTGGTAGACTTCATGTTTTGAAATAATAAAAATAAAATAAATTTTGCCGATAAAAATTTTATTTCTTTTACGACGAAAATCAGTCGCATTAAATTTTCGCAATTTTTTTCCCTCTCCCGCCAAGAGCCCTCTTTTCCCTCTTTTCTTTTCTCTTTCTCCTGCCCTCTGTCTCACTCTCTCCTATTTCTCTCTCTCGCCCCCCTCTCTCTCTCGCTCTCTGCTTTCTCTATCTCGCTCTCTCTTTTCTCTCTCCTCAGTTAGGCGCTTTGTCTTTTCTTTTCTGCTGCTGTTTCAGGTGGAGGACGAGTGGGCAGAAACCGGAAGGGGGAAAGAAGAGGAGGAAAGGAAGGGAGAAAAAGGAGGAGGGGAGGAGAAGGCGTGCGTCCTTCGACGCCCAGGTATGTGGGCCCCATTTTCCTTCTCTTCTTCCATTTCTCTATTTTTTCTTTTTAAACCGTGGCTGAAGAATGGGGTTTTGGGCTCGGTTTTGGCCCAGGGCACAGCCATGGGCGTGGTGGATTTTGGTGAGGGAGGAAGGAGTGGAGCCGTCTCAGCTGTGAGGTTGTTCAATCCCAGCCCCTTGATTCCGATTTGAAAGGCTGCACAGTGGGAACTTCATGGCAAAATCCTGATTCCTGAACGATGTGATCCTGATTACTGAACGATCACATGCTTGCTTGCCTGAACGATCACATGCCTGAACGATCCTGGCTATTTATGGGTTTTCATAACTGGGCACAAGTACCGGGTGGGGCTTCTTGGGTACTGTGCAGAAGGCACCCAAAGGTATGTTCCTTCCTGTCCTCTTTAGATTTCAATTCTGCTTTTCTTGTTTGTGATTTTTCTTTTACAGCATTGTCTTGTTTTTGTGACCACCTTGAATGTTCATGTTTCTTTTTACAGGATGCTAGTGTATGAATATATAGAGAATGGCAATTTGGAGCAATGGATGCATGGTGATGTTGGGCCTGTGAGCCCTCTAACATGGGATGTTAGAATGAAAATTGCCATTGGAACGGCAAAAGGGCGCGTTGCATTCCAATTTATATTCATCTAGTGATCTCTCTTCATTCAATGTTGTGGTTTCCAAATGCTTTGCATAGCATAAAACGGCTTTTCTGCTACTGCTTCCAATTTGTTCGGTTTAATTAGGTTACCAATAAAAAGTGATCTTAACTCAGTGGGCAATCCTGATTGGTATTTTGATTCTCTATCAAGAATTTAACTCACTGTACTGTATTATTTCCTATTTATTAGATATTTATTCTCTATTTTCTTTGAGATTGAGACACCGAGTTTAGTAGTGGAAACAACAGAGTTTTCTTATAGTTTTGAGTTAAAACTGAGATATTTCTATTTTGTGAGGTGACAAGGAATCCCTCCTGCACCTGAACACAAAGCACAAATAGAGTAAAGAACAAATGACATTGTTATACTATTTGCTATATTCTCCCAGATTAAACACTGAATTTAGTTTGGGGGAGCGATGGAATAATTCTAGTAGTTTAAGGTGGGATGGGTTTGAATTCACAAGTTTTATAGGGCTAAGCATGGAATTATTTAACTGAAAGATGCCTACTTTGTGGTGTGACAAAAAATCCCTCTAGTGCTTCAATGGTAAGATGCTTTTCTTCATTAAAAGAGTTATAAACTATTCTACATGCATATATATGCTCATTATATGCTGTGATACCAAGTTGGTTTGGATTACCTCTTGCTGACATCAGTCTAGTGTAGTCAAATGCATTTGCACCGCAAAGCTCTAATTTATTGCCTATCCTACAACTCTCTGTCTTGTTTTGTTGCATCAAAAGTTTCGAGTCATATATTGTGAAAAGCATAAATTTTTTTTCTTTTTGAGATATTAAATTTTGATACTGAATTTTTGATGGTTAGTATTTGGTGGCTATTTAATAAAATGATTTGTCAGTAGTATTTTCTTGTAATAAATATATTAATGTTTCAAACATTTTACTGGTTGCCTTTTTTGTAAATCAATCAGTACTACTTGAATCCAAAACTTGCGAAGGAGCCAGTGCCACCACAATTAGAGCTGATAGCGAGCGAAATTCTTGTACCATTGCAATCTACCTTTCATTATTTCATTGATAAGGTGAAGCAGTCGACCCTTTTTCTGTGCTTTTTGTTGCTTTTTAAATTGGAGAGGTGACATAATCTTGTGCTACTTATGGTACACTTGGCAGGCTTTACTTATCCAAGGCAGAGTAGATGTGGAAGTTGAAAGAATCCTTCTTATGATGTGCAAGTGCATCTATTTTTCTGTGAGTTTTTCTTTTCAATACTTAATATGAGCGTATTAGTCCAAGTTACATTTCAAAAGTACTTTCTTAATCTTGCATGAATGTACTCATATTATTGTTTCATTGTTGTTAGTGTGAATGCACCAATTTACTTTTGAATGTGATACTTATTCTGGCATGCTGCACTTATTCTGTAGTTATGGTGCCTTGTCAATTGTTTACACCTGGTTTTCGCACTTGTATTGCAAGTGTCACATGCTAGGATATTCTGTTATCTATGATGTAAAAGTTGACCTCTACTTTGCTGTTGTAGCATTATGGTTGTGTGACTTGTGCCAAAGTTGACCTCTATTCTCTTGTTTTAAATCTTAATTTAACCACAAAATGACAAAAAAGCTAAAATAATGCGTGTGCCAAGTAGTGCTGTGACTGCTATCCTTTGCACACTTATATTTGTTACATCTAGCGCCTCTTTTTCAGAAATTTACTTGAAGTTAACATTTTGTAGGTAAGATCTCATATGCCATCTGCTTTAAGTCCTCTCTTGCCATCATTTTGTGGGGATCTGATAAGGATTCTGGACTCATTGAATTGGAGTTCTACAAACGTGGAAGATGAGTACTTGCTGAGATTGAAGGCCGGAAAGAGATGCATGCAAATATTTTGTGCTTTGGTCACGAGGCACCAAAAGCACTTTGACAAGTAATATATTGCATATGCATATTTGATTTTGGTTTTAGTTTGTAGTTTGTACTGACCTCATGTTTTACATCACTATCTAGGTTGATGCCAAACATTTTAACTTGCGCTTTCAAAATGGTTAAACAAAGCCCTAGTGTTGGTGTAAGTATCATATGTCTCTATTTCATTGTTACATAACATTGTTTGTTTGCTGCTATGGATTTATTATTATTATTATTGTTGTTGTTATAAATTTCTGAATAGTAATGAATTTCATAACCAATAAAAAAGTTTAATGAGTTTCATTGAGTAAGATCATTCTTTTGAAAATCAGAATCAAATCGCAAATAGTTCAAGGGGATAAATCGAGTTGTGTTGTTAATTGTAAGGATTTTTTTATTGTTCTTTAGAGAATAAAAATAATAAATAATAACAAAGAAAAAGAATAGTTGTTCATTAACCCATATATTTTCCATCCATAGCAGCATCAATATAATGATCGATACTATTAGGATATAATCATATGAAGAACATTATTGACATATATTAATAAAATATAAATGATATGTGAATAGCTAAACATGCTTAAGCATATTACTGTTACTAGGAAAGCCCATCCAAAGCCCTCGGCCCCAAAACCCCAGGAAAAACCCCCCAAGTTCTACCCAGCAGACGACGTCAAAAAGCCCATCCTCAATCACCACAAGCACAAACCCACCAAGCTCAGGTTTTTTTTTTTTCAATTCTATACTCTAATCCAAATCCATTCAGGTTGTTGGTTCTTTGGGTTTTGATAAAATTTCAGACTTGGTTTTTTATTATCATGTGTCTCCCAACTCTTGTAACCCACCACAATGAAGATATGTGCATTGTATGGCATTCATTGAGATCTGAATTGGTAATGTGCTAAAGCCCACCCATTGATCCTCTCTCTTGTTAGGCCACTGTTCTTATCAAGTGATAGAGCATTTGAAAGGGGAGGAATGAGTTTTAATGGTCAGAGCAAAAGAGAAAAGAGGCATGGTGAATAAAGAAATTAACTGACTGAAATTTAGACGAAAGTTAGATCATATCTGTCCACGTAGCTGAAATTTCCATCCTTCTCATTTACCAAATCCTTAACCTCTTCCTTTTCTATGGAAATTGGTTTGAAGAGTTCAAACATGGCATGGCCCAAGGAACCAAGTATTTGCCCCTTTTTGTTTTATTTTTATCTTTTTTTTTTATGAGATAGTTCTAATTGCGGCTTTAAATAGATGTGATTAATTAGGTATAGTTTTTTTTATATAATGTGCATGTCGTTTGATGTATAAGCTTTCTGAATGATGCTGCTTACCTTTTTCCTCACCTAGTTAGCGTTGTCAATCAGCCAGAATCAGCCAAGGTTCACTTTGCTTTGCTTAAGCTCAGCTCACACTTAAACTGTCAAGCTTAAACTCAGAAACATTTGGTTGAGCTTATCTTAAATAAAAATGAGCCATGCCTAGGTTAAATCTATGGAATTCTAGCAACAATACAAGGAATAAAATCACAATTCATCTTGGTGCGCTCTTTCATAAGATGATCCCAAGCTGAGCAGGGCCTTGCTCGAGCTCAGAACATTCTTGGCCAATCCTATAAAGTAGGCTCAGCACAAGCTCTAGTTTAAAAAAATGTACTACTATGATACTAAAAAGCTCGCAGGGCTAATTCAGTTTATTTGATAGTCCTACCTGGTAATAACACCTGGTCTTTTCTTCCCTTTGTTTCCTGTTTTATCTGTGTCATTATTTTTAAATTGTCAATTGTTTGTATTGGACAGGACCATTTAAGGTCAATGGTGCCCCTCTGCGACGTGTCAACCAAGCTTATGTGATTGCAACATCTACCAAGGTTGACATATCTTGTTGTAGATGTTGAAAATTTTGATGACAAGTATTTCACCAAGGAAAGGAAGAAGAAGCAGAAGAAGGGAGAGGGCAAGTTTTTTGAAGCAGAGAGAGGTATTTTTCATTGTCATTAAAGTTTTAAGATTATTCTTCCACTAATGTGTCCCAAATCTTCTCATGTATGGTATTGGTTGAATACCAAGTTAATATCCCTATTTTTTCACAATTTCTAGGCTCGAAAACGGCCCGCCGGGGGTCTGAAACAGGAAACGGCAGCGGGAAAATTCCGAAACCGGCACGAGCATTTCGCTCGAGGGTAGAGTGACTTGTAGGAACTGACAGTTCGCAAATAGGACTCCCAGTTAGAGAATTACGTGCGAAACACACGATTTTCCAACATTTAGGCTCGAAAACTGCTCGTCGGGGGTCCGAAACGGGAAACAGCCGCGGGAAAATTCCGAAACCTGCACGAGCACTTCGCTTGAGGGTGGAGTGACTTGTAGGAACTCACGATTCGCAAATAGGACTCCCGGTTAGAGAATTACGTGTGAAACACACGATTTTCCAACACCTAGGCTCGAAAACGGCCCGCCGGGGGTCCGGAACGGGAAACGGCCAAGGGAAAATTCCGAAACCTGCACGAGCACTTCGCTCGAGGGTAGAGTGACTTGTAGGAACTCACGATTCGCAAATAGGACTTCCGGTTAGAGAATTACGTGCGAAACACACGATTTTCCAACACCTAGGCTCGAAAACGGCCCGCCGGGGGTCCGAAACGGGAAACGGCCGCGGGAAAATTCCGAAACCGGCACGAGCACTTCGCTGGGTAGAGTGACTTGTAGGAACTGACAGTTCGCAAATAGGACTCTCGGTTAGAAAATTACGTGTGAAACACACGATTTTCCAACACTCGGGCTCGAAAATGGCCCGCCGGAGGTCCGTAACGGGAAACGGCCGCGGAAAAATTCCGAAACCGGCACGAGCACTTCGCTCAAGGGTAGAGTGACTTGTAGGAACTGACGGTTCGCAAATAGGACTCCCGGTTAGAGAATTACGTGCGAAACACACGATTTTCAAACATTTAGGCTCAAAAACGGCCCGCCGGGGAACGGGAAACGGCTGCGGGAAAATTTCGAAACCGGCACGAGCATTTCACTCGAGGATAGAGTGACTTGTAGGAACTAACGGTTCGCAAATAGGACTCCCGGTTAGAGAATTACTGCCAAAACACACGATTTTCCAACACTTAGGCTCGAAAACGGCCCGCCGGGGGTCTAGAACGGGAAACGGCCGCGGGAAAGCACATGTACCTTGTTCAATGCTTAAGTAACTTGTTGGAATTGACGGTTAATGAATTGGACTTCTGGTAAACAAGTGAGACGCAAAAGCCATCTGATTGTCAACATTTTGGTTGGAAAAAAGTTCGCAGAATAACTTAGGAAAAGTTATATATATACATGTTTATTTTTAATTTATAATTTAATTCATTATAAAGATTTTAATGTTGTTTTTCTCATTGCAGATTGATGAACGCATTGGGGTCGGTTGCAGAATTGTTGGGATGTTAGACTTCTTTTCGGTTTATTTGTATATATATATATATTTATATATATATATCAATGTATATTGGACATTGATATGAGACTGTATCATTATTGATTGTTATATTTGTTTAATGAGATGAATGATTTAATAAAAAATGGAGATGGTTGTCTGTTCATTTAGTAACTTTTGTTTCATTGCATATTTTATGTTGAATATAGGTAGATGAACAAGTTTATTTTTGATACAGGTGTATAAACAGGTTTATAAGAAAATAATAATGAAAAAATTAATTCAATATTAAAAAAAAGGACCTTTACCGACGTTTTATTTCGTCGGCAAAAGAAAAAACAAAAATTTAAAAAAACGAAATTATTTTTGCCGACGAAAAAAATGTCGGCAAAAATTAAAAAGAAAAATAAAAAAAATTAAAATACTTTTGGCGACGAAATAAAAACGTCAGCAAAATAAAAAATAAAAAAAATTCAAATTATTTTTGCCGACGAAACAATAACGTCGGCAAAAGTAAAAAAGAAAAATAAAAAAAAAATTAAATACTTTTGCCAACGGAAAAAAACGTTGGTAAAAGTCAAATAATCGTCGGTAAAAATATAATTTTTGCCAATGAAAAATAATTTCGTCGAGAAAATATTTTGCTGACTACTTTTTACCGACGTCTAGGCGACGAAAAACTTTTCGTCGGTAAATACTTTGACCGACGAAAACTTAGTTTTTGGCGACGAAAATTTTCGTCGCCAAAAGTGCAGGTTCTTGTAGTGATATGAGGTTGCCAACCAATGAGAGCAACACCTTCTTGTCCCTTCTCAATCTAGTTAGCGACCCTCATAGACATTCTTGCGTACAAGCATCAAAGATCCAAATATGAGAAGTATTTTTCCACGAGTAAAACCAGAAGGTGCTGACAAAGAAGTGTCTCTAGACTTTCTACCACAGACTTTCTATCCCCAAAAGAAAAGTATGCAACCATCCAATCCAACTACCACCTATATATTTATGGCAAATATTATTTCTACTGGTCATTTTCATGCATTGGTGGAATGGATTAATTAAAAAGGGGACACGAGAGAGAGAGAGAGAGAGAGAGAGAGAGAGAGAGAGAGAGAGATGGGAGAAATGCGAGAGGTGTGTTTGAGCAGTGGGATCAGAATGCCATTGGTAGGTATGGGAACGGCCACATTCCCATTGTCTCCATCGGTGGAGATGAAAGAGGCAATCCTCAATGCCATGGAGCTTGGGTACCGCCACTTCGACGCAGCAGCTGTCTACAACTCAGAGCAGATCCTGGGAGAAGCAATTGAGGAAGCCATGGGGAGAGGCATCATACACACACGTCAGCAACTCTTCATCACATCCAAGCTCTGGTGTACAGATGCCCACCCACACCTTGTCCTCCCTGCCCTCCACAGGAGCCTCCAGTTGAGTAACTATCCTCTTGCCCAAGCATTAAAAGGAAAACAAATGGCCGTAACATTTTTACATAACACGTTGGGAGTAGGTGGGCTTGGAAATCAAAATTCAAAACTTTTGACCTACTTAAAGCAGATATCAAATAGTCGTAAGGATAAAAATCTAATTCCAAAATCTAAAACTCAAATCTCATACATTAAGATTAAAGATCCATCAAGAAGACAGGTCAAGAAACAAACAAGCATAAAAGATCTATTAAAATAAATAGGTTGTAGATCCATACCTTTGGAACTTGGTTGTGCTCAAATCGAGAATTTATATTTTTTTATAAAAATCCTTTGCCTTTGTGTTCTTCCACGTTATTGACCATCTTGTAGAGAACTTATCAAGAAGAACGGTGAGATCTCTAAAGAGAAGAAAACCCTAGCACTCTAGAAGGAATCAGAGGAGGAAAAGAGAGAGAGGAGCTTATGAGATTATGACCCATTATTTAGAACTTAAACAAAAATGCTGAAGTTCATGAAACCATTGCATAAAACTAATTAGTGTAGAAAGCTAGTTTTGGCCCAAGGTTAAAAAAGTTGGCGAGAGAGGGAGGATAAAAAAAAAAAAAAAAAAAAAACACCACTAAAATACACGTGAGAGATTTTCTCATATTGTAAAGAAACTCAAAAGGTTGAAAGACGGCAAGGAGAATAACACGGTAATACACACGAGAGATTTTTCCTGTTTTAATGGAAATCTAAAAGTTGGCCCCCTCCCCTCAACCTTATGTGCAGCGGATAAGGATTTTGAAGTACTATACCTATATTTTTATTTATATTTATTCAAACCAAAAATCAATGTATAATAGTAATATGTATTGAATTAGCCAATATTTAAAACCTTGGCACCACCAAGAGGAGTTGAGGTGATGTTAGCCATGACTACAACTCATTTTGAACTTAAATCTGGTTAGGCTTAAGCAAGGCTTGAGTCCAGATCGGTTTCTATGTGATTATATATAAATTATGAGCTTGACTAAGGACGAGTGCACAAGACTGTATGAGTTATGTGCTCAATCTTATAATGCGACCAACTCCTATTAAAGTAAATGTGAGGATATATCACTACATGGGATGACAATCACTTTGACCAGTTCAGATGTGCGCCTCATGGAGTTCCATGCATCCTACTCAAAGATTTTCAGGTTCCACGCCCTCCCATTGGATTTGAAAATCCTCAATTTATGCATTGATACCAATTTTCCTCTATTAATGCACCAATACACACCACTATCAATGTGAGATCCTCAAACAAAAATTATTATTCTAAGGCACTAAGGAGTCCTTAAGTATGAGGATTTCTCACTTACTTCTAGATACGCTCTAGTTTCAGATTCTTTGAGAGGTATATGAGATGGTACCTCTTTGTGGACATGGTAAAGCGTATCTTTATTAGATTATAATTACTAATTTGGTGACAATAGGGGTTACTCAGTTGGTTGGCATTTGCCCACCCTGGATGCTGTTGGAGATGGATCCCTAGGTATGCCCTTCCTATATTTGTGGGCTTCCTTCCTACTTGTGTGGGCTACTTTGGTTACTAAGTCTGACTGCTCGCCGTCCTATTATCCACGATGATCTCTGGTGGGCCTTACAATGGGGCTGTTGCTTTATTAGACATAGGTGTTGTATACTTGTATTATTTCTCCATGTAAATATAGCCATCCAAAAAATGAATTTATTTGATGCATGACTGCAGTGGGGCAGGGGGATGGCAGGTCTCATCATAAACTAGTGCTAAGCAAAAATCAGCTACATCAAATTATCATGACCTTTAATTTTAAAGGGAAATAATCAGGTGAGAACTGTTCTAACTTCTAACGGCTCAAACCGTGAGAACTATAGGTGGGGCCTACCTGTCACCCAATCCAAACCTTTCAATGGACAGGGACCACACATAATAGTCACAGCCCCAAAGGTTTGGCACCAATGCGAATGAATTGGACCGTTGGATCGACTATATACCCATACGAATGGATTAGGCTTGTCGGCTATGGATGAAGGGGTTAGGAGCATGGGATTAAGGCCAAACTTGATATTCAAGGTGGTCTCATATAGATCTTTCAATCCCCACAGGTCCCATCCCAAAATGTGACCTTCCAGTGGGCTCCACAAAAAAGTTCTCACGATAACTCCTTGAGAACAGTTCTCACTGGATCAAATTCCAGCCTCAAAGCTTAAGTATCTTTTAATTACACATTTTGTAATTCAATCCAATGATGAGTAAGGTCAAATAAGTTTTAATTGGATCCAGCGATACTACATTCGGTGTAGCTGAGTGTAAAGAGGGTACACTGATCAAAGGTCCCCATAAAGCTAGATCGTAGAAAATTATGAACTATACGCGTTGGTTATTTCACTAATAATAGTCAATATTTATTAAGAACCATCATTATCATCATGCGAGCTTTGTCCCAATTATATTAGGGTTAGCTATTATACTTGAATTCTATTTCTCCGTTCTGATATATATATCCTAAGCCAAATCCTTGGATTTGTTGTTGTACTTCTTCATATCATTGCTAATACTTCCATCCACGTCCTCTTTAGGAAACCCATATCCCTTGGTGGGCCATCAACCTGCATGGAGAAACTTTTCCCAACTGGCGTCGCTACTGCCCTTCATTGGACATATCCAAACCATCTCAAATAAGCATCTTTTATTTCATTACCTATTGTTTTTTTTTTATTACCTATATTGTTGATACCTCTAAATGCTTTAACAAATGCTCATTTTTTTATTGTGCATGTTCTTGATTTTACCACACATCCAACTCTACATTCTCATCTTTGTTATACTCATTTTGTACATCTAGTACTTATTATTTAGTCTAACATTCTTCTCCATAGATTATAGCTAGTCTACTCGTTATCCTTTAAATTCTTTCCTTCAATATTTTTAAATACAAGAAAAAAATATTGACTCAACCTAGGAACCTAATCACTCCTCTAATTGGAAATTTGATCAGACAAGGACATTAGCTAATATGACCTAAGTCTAATTTAACATAGTATGAGATGAATTGATCATCTTTCTGTATCCAACATTGTTTAGAAAATTCTCTATTATAGACTACATTTGAATGCTATGCGGTTCTCTCTTAGGTTAACATTTCTGCTATAAAATAATATCATCTTTTTAGATAATGGAAAAACTTTTTGTAAAAAAAAAAAAAAAAAACAGCCAAAGGAAAGGGAACTGTTATGATGGTTGGAGATATAAAAAATCAGTTTTGCTCTGACTAGGACTAATCTGATTTTGAATTGTACCTTCATTGTCTTTCCATGTACAAATTAATATTATAGAGACTCGTTCTGTCTCTATTGTTGTAGGAATCTTCGGTTGGAGTACATTGATCTCTATCTCATTCATTTTCCTGCAAGTGCAAAGCCTGGGGAGATCAGACTAACCTTTGACAAGGTTGAGGTCATCCCCTTTGATATGGAGTCCGTATGGGAGGCCATGGAAGAGTGCCAAAGACTTGGCCTAACGAAATCCATAGGTGTTAGCAATTTCTCTTGCAAAAAGCTAAGCAGGTTGCTGTCAACATCGAAGATCCCACCTGCCGTCAATCAGGTAAGTCGATTTGCTAGCAAAGGAGTATATTTTAATTTAAAACTCAGCTGAGTTCCAGTCGACTTGGCCAAATTGTATGTACCCATTGAGTTGTGCCTGGTGGCTTGGACTTGATGGAGTCTACTGCATATTGGCCTTGTCTTGATGCAACTCAGTTGAGTTGTTTGAAAAAACAGCAGGGTTACATGGATAATTTTTTTAGCCAGAATTTTGGATAACCTCTATGATATTTCTTAAATATTCGAGGAATTTTCGAGGGATATCATAGGGGTAATCCAAAATTCTGGCCAAAAAATTTGTTCATGTAAATTTTTTATTGAAAAAAACATCAAGTTTTACAACCAATTCTGAAGGTGATGAGAGGGTGATTTTTTGTCGGTTTAAGGTGGAAATGCACCCGCTTTGGCAGCAGAACAAGTTGAGGGAATTCTGCATGGAAAAAGGTATTCATGTGAGCGCTTACTCTCCACTGGGAGGAATAAACACTCCCTGGGGCACTAACAAGGTCATGGAGTGTGAGGTGTTGAATGAGATAGCTAAGGCTAAAGGAAAGACTGTTGCTCAGGTATCATTCTCTTCTTTCTTATCGCGCGTTTGTGTGACAAGAGGATATTGTGCATGATAAATGGCAAATTATTCCCATTTTCCATTCAGCTCGTGGTTTTGTTGTTTGGTGTGATACATTTTCATGATGGAAAAGGAAAAAAATAAACTGATTTTCCTTAATAGAGAGGGCTTAGAGAGGGCTTAGATTTCCCAAGATCATGTTTGATGACAGGGAGTAGCGGACCGGGATTTTTGTTTGAGAGGTGCGGACTCAAATACGTAATTGGGTTTTGCGGACAAATTTGGGATTTTCATGTAGGTTTTAGGGCGAACGTAGGATTTTTATGTGAATTTTCATTATGATTTTAGAAGCGGACTAAAGTCCAACAGGTGCAACTGCCTCAGTTGGATGTACTTGGGGTCTGCCCATGATGATGACATGTGAGAAATCCGTAGATTTGAAGATTCTCACAGTCCATTGAATCGGGATTTCTTCATTGAGGATTTGTATGGCTGAGTATTTTGTATAAGAGTTAGAAATTTAAAATTCCTCTCTCCCATGGAAACCATAGAATTCTTTGATTGCACAAACAAATCCCTAAAATTTTTTCATCTTTGTTTTATTAAATGGTGGCATGCATGTATCAAGCAAAAGTGAGCCCAATCGGTCAATGGACGCTGGCAAGAGGGAAACTCGATATTATCATCAGCATAGGATCATTTAATTTGATATAAATGTGGATAGAAATCGTGGCAATAGTGAAATCATCAGAATTTCATAATTTTTACTGCCACATCATCACAACTGACCAAGTTACATTTACGTTCATGTTTTTTTTAACTTGTTTTTATTATTTTGGAAACGTTATAGAAATTTATATTAAAGAATTATAGATTTTTTTTTGTTTATTTATCTATTTTTCTTTTTCTTTGTTCTTTTTTTATTTTATTTTTTTGAATGTGTAGATTTGTTTAAGATGGGTGTATGAGCAAGGGGTGAGTCTGTTGGTGAAGAGCTTCAACAAGGAGAGGCTGAGGGAAAATCTATTGATCTTTGATTGGGCATTGACAGAGGAAGAGTCCCACAAGATTAGTCTAATTCCACAGGCCAAAGCTTGTCTCGCTGAATTCTTTGTCTCGGATGGTGGGCCCTACAAGTCGATCGAGGAGTTCTGGGATGGTGAAGTCTAGGAAACTAGAAGCAAATGCCTCGTCCAAAAGCTCTACTTAGTGTGATGGGCAAATGAGCCGCACCACCATATCAAGTGTTCGCTTTGACAGATTGGTCCCAATCTTCTCTGAGAGCCACTCATCACCCTAGCAACTATCTATATATTGCTTTAGAACTATTTTAATATTGAGTCCTGTTGGGTGTGCCCCATTTTCTTAATTTGTCATTTCAGAAAAATAAAATGGAATGTTATGATTATATTTCATCTACAATGGGGGCAATTATATGAACACTAGAGTGACTAGACAAGGAAACTTTGTTGGCTTCTCTTCTCACTCTGTTGCCACTGGGCTTCAAAGTCATTCTCTCCTCAACACCCTATTCTCTAGTATGAATGTTGAAAATTTTACTACGCTGTTGGAGTACATAAGCTAATCGGCTTAGGCTAACAGATCACTGGCCCCATAGTTGATGTATTAAGCAATCCAATGGCATCGCCATTGATGTATTAAGCAGCCAATTGCTAACCTCTACATGTAGGTGAGCCTACCTCTTCAATCCTTACGTTCCACATTATGTAATGTAGCATGGGCCAGCCCCACAAATCAGGAACAAACAAGAAGCATGAGGAACGTTTCAAGTTCTTCACAACCTAATGGTTCCTTTTCAATCATTTGGACAAAAAAATATGAACACACCCTTTGAGATGCCTATTTCCATGTTAGGTAATGTCCAACTTGAGTACCCCTTACTATTGATTTCTACTTTACTAGAAAGAAAATGCACAGTAGGAAATGACTTCAGCAACTTTTTGCATGAAAATGTACCCTATTCTAATTAATCCAAAAGGCCAATTCCACACGTAACTTCAGCATCCAACACAAATACTAAATCTAGTATTTTGGCACACAGGAAGAAATGCATTGATTCAAACACATCTCATGAAATTTAAATAGGTATGGTGGATCTGGAAAATAGGCTTCATCAAGAAGCACCTTCTCTCAAAATGGATCTCATGTAATGGCTTGGCCCCCAAAAGAATCAAAATCCAAGTCCAGAAACAACAATTAGACCCAACAAGAAGCAATAATATTACTCAAAATCATCATCATCTGACGGGACAATGAGTGGGCTTGACGGGGAATTGTCACCTTCTACTTCCACTTTAGACTTCTTACTCTTCATAGCCTTCTTCACATCTGTCTTCAACAAACAGCCTCCACTTCTAGTTTTCCGCTTGAAACTCTCATCAGTCTTGCTTTCAGTGATAGGAACCTTACTGCTATTGTTCCCAGATTTCGGTATTTTAGGATTTTCAGGTCCTGCTTCTTTAGACATTTCGGTACCCTTGGCCACCTTCACTTCTGTCTTTGGCAAGCAGAGACTATTTCTAGTTTGTCGCTTGGAAGTCTCGGTAGGTTTGCATTGAGTGATAGGATCCTCACCCTCCTTGCTACCAGATTTCGGCTTTCCAGGTTCCACTTCTTCAGACTTCTTGCTATTCTTAGCCTTCTTCACATCTGTCCTTGGCGAGCAGCCCCCACTTCTAGTTATCCTCTTGTAAGTCTGTGTAGGCTTGCTTTCAATGATAGGAACCTCACCATCCTTATCACCAGATTTTGGCATTTCAGGATTTTTAGGTTCAACTTCTTCAGACGTCTTGCTATTCTTCACCTCCTTCACATCTGTCCTCAAGGAGCAGCCGCCATTTCTAGTTTTCTGCTTGTATGTCTCCCTAGGCTTGCCTTCAGTAGGAACCTCATTGTCCTTGTCACCGGCTTTTGGCATTTCAGGATTTCCAGGTTCCACTTCTTCAGACTTCTTGCTACTCTTAGCCACATCCGTCCTTGATGAGCAGCTCCCATTTCTAGTTTTCCGCTTGTAGGTCTCAGTAGGCTTGCTTTCAGTGATGGGAGCCTCAACATCCTCATCACTAGATTTTGACACATCAGGATTCCCAGGTCCTGCTTCTTCAGACTCCTTGCTATTCTTAGGCTCCGCATCTGTGCTTGACAAGCAGACCCCATTTCTAGCTTTCCGCTTGTATGTCACTGTATTCATACTTTCAGTGATAGGAACCTCACCATCACTGGATGTTGGTACGTCAGGAATTTCAGGTCCACCTTCCTCCCCATCACCAGTGGTCTCAGGCTTCTCAATGGAATCATCACCATCCCCACTTGCCTCAATGCTCTCCTCAGTCTTACGTTGGAGCGATTCGATCACATCCATCAGTTCTCTGTTAACCTGTTACAACAATCAATTGCATTAAAAAGAAGGAAAGAAGCATTGGCAAATTTGGTGTTTACTGCATTTCTGGTCAATGTGGCACCACTCATGCTATTGCCAGTCAAATAAACACGTGCTTTTTTTTTCCAATTTAGAACCGCATAAAATAACAATTTCAATTCGTACCTGAGGGTTTTGAAGGAAATCAGAGATGTCATTTGGACAACAAGGACAATTCATGATATTTTTCTGTGCTCTCAGCATCCGGCCTCCTTCACGGGTCCTTTCTCGGACAAATGTCATACCAGCAAATTCACCCTCCAAACAGGGCTTGCAAAAGTTATGAGCACAAGGAGTTGTGAGCGGAAAACTCATCACCTTATGACAAAGTTGGCAGCTAAACTCTGCATGAATAAGAAGCCCAATGCCACGTATTAAAAAAATTCATACCACCAGAAAATGGATGAAGAATTTCTAACTGCATGCACGGATTCCGTCAATAAAACTCAGAATCAGTATGCAGTGAACTGCATGTGTTGTGAAAGTAGTCTAAGTCTTCTCTATTCAGGCAGTGCATTGTAAAAGGCAAAATGGAAAAAGTAGCATAAAGAACATGAACAAAGTTGGGATTTTTATCAAGATGGAAAATAAAGGGAGCTTCTATTGGCACTGGGGAAAGTTTTTTCCCCACCGCACCAAAAAAAAAATCCTAAACTACCCCTCCCCCACAATGGCCAATGCAACAATCCAAATAGTACCTTGAAAAGTTAACAAATATTTTAGCCTTAGGTAACATTTCAATCACACCTAACATCTAAAGTAGATTATCATTCCCTAAAAATAAAGGCCATCACCGCATGATGCAGTCCATCCTAGTACTGATTTAAGATCTAATGCGGTTTAGACTTATTGTCTATTCAGATTAAAAGCAACATCTTTCCTTCATCCTAGGATAAAGGATAAAGAAAAAAGGCATATTCTGATTGAAGTAGGCCACCATATTCCAAATTTTCTTTCAACATCAAACTTTTTAATACAGCTACCCTTGCATTTAAACCTCCTACATTCGGCAAATGCAGCAATCCAAGTATTGTTTCGAAAACTCAATTGGTGTTTTGGGTAAAATATGGAGAAACAAATAACTCAAGTGGATTTGAGCAGAAACTAATATCATCCTTCAAAGGCCTAATTTATGTGGCTTCTAGTTACTAGATATTCAGTTCCAAAGTAGGATATGATCTTTCAGTTTCAGGTAGGACCTGACTGAAAGGCAATTTATCAAAAAGAATCCCACAACTTTAGTAACAGCTAGTACATGACTTGATACAAACTAATGGAAGGAAGATTAAAGTTTTGGCCCTTAGGAAGTGAGGACAAAAATGTGACTGGGTAAATGGGAGTACAATGAGAAACGCAAAGCACAAGCCTAACCTTTCAGGAGCCTGTATCTAACAGAGTGGTTCTGAGCTTGTCTTATAGCCACCCTTGCTCTTTTCCTCTCTTCTGGGTCTACAGTGTTAACCTGTTTCCTGCTCACTGGTGGAGGCTTTGTCCATTTCCATCCATGCTCTTCCTGAGAGAGAAAGGGAGGCACTACACCTAAGTATGCAAAGAAGCCTAAAGGAAAGCACCAATGAAAATCCTTTATATTGAAACTAGAAACTCAAACATTCTGAAAACACAAAGCATTCTTTATTCTAATTAATGAATTCGAAGATTTCTTTGTTAGAGAATGTTCATACAATTTATGTGCTGGTGATCAGCATGAATGCTGTTGCAAATTAGAAAGGAATCTAGGAAGACTAGGACCACATAAAAAGAAGTTTGATCTGAGTAGATGAAGGCATGCATAGGTGCAAGGCTCGAGTATTATGTTCTTTTGTGCCTAGACCTTGGTTCTAAATTCCAGCCAGCCAGGTCAACCCGGTGCTGGCTGGGTCCAAAACAGATCCAGAATCGGCACTAGTAAAGTGCTATGTCGGACCATAAAAAGTTTGTTTTATAGAATATACCACACAAAACAACAGAAACCATGTTGCAGCTCAGTGACAGGACATGGTGAGTGTTCTGGATTTGCACGAGTACAAATCCCATGTTGCACTAAATTATTAATTTTCTCTTTCTAAGAGATCTTTACATATAGGGCCCTTTATTTTTACACATTTCTCAGAAAGGACCGTTGCATTTGTGTCTTTATTAAAATCCCCCTTGACTAGTAGTCAAGGAACAAAAATTAATGGGACCCTCAAATTTTTTTATTTTTTGACCAATTTATCCTTAAAAGGAAACTCGTATAATTTATTCCTTGAGATAAATAGATGATTTTACCCATTAAAAGCTATGATCATTTGAATATTCCAAATCCACATCCAATCCTTTCAGTCGATATGTTATTTTAGTCTTTATACATTTAGGTGGGGCCCTCATTGAAAGTAACTTCAGTTAGTGTACTTTGTAGACTTAAATAAAAGTTATTTATGTCATTTATATATATATATATAAATTAGACTGGTTGTATGCTCCTATAGTCCCTTTTTTTTTTGTTTTTGACCGATTTTCCTTTACAAAAATGATTTCTCAAAATTAAAAGATTACAAAAAGGTAATTTTTCCTCTTAAAAACTACTAGTTATATGTTATACTATCCACGACTCGGTGTTCAACAAACAACACTAAATATCACTAAATTTGGATTAAATAATTGTTAAATAACTCACTTTTCATATTTTTACTAGTTGTCTATTATTTTCTATTTTTCCATTTAAAAAAATGATACTTTTTAGGACCGGCGCCACCGTGCCAGACTGGCACGGTCAGCACAAACTCGTACTGGTCCCAACCAGCACAAAGACCGGCACAGGAATGTAATGCCATGGCCTAGACACAGCCTAAGGCAGGCAAGTGCAAAAACACAGACCGAAGTGGATCTTTAGGCCTAGGCACAGCATGCAACCCAATCATGCCATATTAAAATTACATATTATGAGGGGAAATGGAGAAATTAAATCGTTTGAGGGCTTCAATATATGTTTCCATTTAATGGAAAACATTTGAACCTCTTTTCATATTAAATGAAAGAATATAGAAAGGGAAGAGGAAAAGTGAAGGAAGCTGCTTACGGGTCAAATCCAAACAGGCAAACACACTCAGTAGTCAAGCACTTCCAACAGCCCTTCATATGATAATGATATTGATTTAACTAAGACCTTTTGGAAAGAAATTGTGTGAACCATAAATAACAACAGTTTCAACAGATTAGGACTAGGGAACTGTTTTTGCTGTGTGATATTTTCTTTTTTTAAATGACACAAAGATTTAGACTCCGCATATTCATACTTTTATCTTAAACAAGCTCCAACCAGCTTTTGCCCCTCAGATGTGCTTTGTGCCTTGATTACCTTGGGCCTAAGAGTGTCAAAGTGCTCTTACTATGGCCACATGAGGAAGTGGCAATGTCCAAGTCATACATCTAGTGAAGCCAACCATTCATGGCCCAGAAATCAGGGAAGTCCCATCAATTGGTAAGCCTCACATTTAGGAAATCAATGTAAAGACTCAACAAACCTTGGCCAGCAGTCCACAATCAGTTCATATGAGAAGATCGCTGATCTACTAAATATTTTGGCCAGTTGATCTGCACAGTGGGCCTCCATCATGCATTGATTATGTAATTAGCAGCCTATAAGGCTAGAATTCCATAGACAAGTGAATTCACTCTCAATGATAGGAAAAAAATAATAGTAATGCAACTAGAAGAATTGCAAAGAAGGGATGTGCATACAATGTAATCCCATGCTGGGCTCTCCTTCCTTTCTGTAATATCAGTAGCTTTCTTTAGCTCCTTAATAATAGGCAAAGGTCTTGGCCGGTCACCATGTTCATCACTGTCGTCCAAATTCCAAATAGAGTTCCATTAGCTTGAAAGAAGCCAACATTACCAAAAAACAACCGACAAAAACAATACATAAATGATATTTGAAAAAAAAAATCCAACCTTGTCCATGGTGCAGGTTCATTGTCACATCGGACAAACAGATACCTGCATACCTTGAAGCCCTGTAACAAGTTTGGTAAAGTTTAACACATACCCCTAAGCAATTGCATTAGGTCAGTCTCAAGGCCAAGCCAAAATTTTCACAAGTAAAAGCTAGTCTTGGAAATAAGTATACATACTAGTAATGCAACAAAACCAATAGCTAGCTCAAAGTTGGGTCCGTATTTTGCAAGCCCTTGGCCAATAACACTTAGTTCAAAGATTCTCTCAACCCGCCAAGGAAAACAAAATACTGAATGAGGTTTAAGCCTACCAAAATTTCAAAGATTCTAAAGTAATACACTGAAAATTAGATAAAAAAAAGGATCTAACAAAACAAGATATAGAGTTTATAGACTATCACAACTAAGAGCAATAAGCATACCTGCATTCCAACTTTGCGCCAGCATTTCTCAATCCTGTAAATTCCATCATATCGAACACCAGTTTCAGGTGCATATGCAGATCGCTTCTCTTTGTGAGACCTGCTTATGAAAAGGCACATTACTGAGAAATCAGCATGAATGTAGTATCCGGGCAAACAAAAAAAAAAAAAAAAAACAGTAACTCTTACCATCAAATGAGGCAATATACATACATACATATATATAGAGAGAGAGAAACACACACATTCCCATACCATCCAATGAAAATAAGTTTTGATCAAAGACCAAAAACAAATTATACAAAAAATGTAAAGATTTCAACAAGCTAATTCAATCAAAGATTTTGAAAAACATGACCAACAGCCCAAAAAGGATATATGCAAAACACTCCCTGTTCTGCTACATTTCACCAGCTCCTGAAGCCAATTCTGTTTAATAACATATTGGTCATGAATACCAAGAGTCTTTCCAAGCAGACGCAGCCAAACAGCCTGAGGCATGTGCATCGTGGCCCTTAAAGGCATATGAATCAATTCTAAAGGTAAATGATTTTATATCAGAAATAGGGTTGGAGTCTCGGGCTTGCCAACACTTCATTAGAAATGATATTTTCTAAATTAGTAACAGCCAGGCTGTGCCTAATACAAGAACAGAAATGAACCTACAGAGTTTCCTGATACTGATTAGGAGGACAAATGAATCAGCTGATTGGTGGATTGAAGACAAAGGTGGGAAGCTTATTAAACTCTCTTTCCTCAGTTGCTTTAAAAGCTAGAAGCCTAGAACCATAATTCCCCTCTAATTATCCATTATTGAAATCCTTGTAGAATGGATATTAATGTCTTAACCGAGTATTTGGCTAAAATAATAGAAAGATAGTGCAGGTTGTAACAAAAATAAGAAACTCTTGTCATGCAGCCAACATGAACTCATGTCAAACGCCATGTGCATAAACAATTTGTCCACTATCAAGTATAACGCAATTTTTCAAGACCAGTTTATGGAGTACAATATTGGTTTAGGAAGACCAAAACTTAACATATAAGTATGACTTCATCACATCAACTATAAGCTCCATTTTTCCCTGCTCCATGCTCCTCAATTTCCTCCATACAAAAGCAGACACCTATAATTTTTTCTATACCTTTTCAAACAAGCATCTGCAAACAAACATTGTAGCAGCCTCAATCAACCTGCTTAATAGCATGTATAAGACACCTAACTTTCATCTGTTGTTGGAAACAGCAAACTCATTCAAGAACAAGGGCATCCACATTTCAGTGATGTATACAATAAACTAATTCAATCCATGGAGAACGGATTACGTACCTCACCACTCGAACTGGGTAGCCTTTCTTGCAGCTGACTCGCAGTGCCTCATTCAACTTTTCAAACTTCTGGTCAAAGGACTGCTCTTTGTTTGTGCGCTTGTTCCCACTTAAGTCTCTCCCACCACTTCCAATTGAAATATACAAATAAATAAATTTAAAGAAAAAAAGAATCAGCCACTTGGTCACATCTACATATACATGTACAATCAATCAGCTAATAGTAGGAACTATGATAATCTTACTCGACAACCAAATCAGCTAGAGAGCAACAGGAACCACTAAGGTGGATGAACAAACCTTCCAGTGTAGAGAAACCACTCTCCATGATCTTCATCATCTTCATATCCCCCTGAGAGCGCCACCGATTGTGCGCCATGCTCTGACTGCCCAGCAATGCCTGCAACATGTGGGAGGTGAGCACCCCATTGCCTGCATTCCATGCGGTCCTCCCAAGACTCCCCTACCAGCACACCCTGCTTCCTGACAGGGTCATTTTCAGCAAGGATTGGACCAAAGTGATCAGGTGGGACTGTGACAAAAATCTTTCCACTACACGCGTTGGCTTTCCCAGCCTTCTTGGCTCTCTCTGTTGTAAACGCCTTGTCAGGTCTGTTCTGGTTCTGCACAAAGTGGTAAACTTTCAGAGGGCCATCCTTGGTGACCGACTTTGCAGTCCTTGCCATTCGAATTGCAACAACAAGTGCTGAATTGATTCTTGGCTGGCTCGCCATCTTCGAGGGTATTGGGTGCCGGCATTTTGCACACGAGCGCTTGCCTTGACCAACCCATTTCTGAAAGCATTTGAGGCAGAAGTTGTGCCCACAGGGCGTCTGCAACAGGAAGAAGATTATAGTTAGAACACCACGCTTCTTTCCAATGAATACACAGCCAATCAAGTTCAGTCAGCCAAGTTAAAATGTCCAATACCAGAATGGCTGAAGAACTAAAGAATTAATACAGGAAAATATCTAAAAAGCAATAAGAGGACCCAAACTTCGAAAAGATAACCCTCAAAATGGTTGGGGGAAGAACAATCAAATAATGAAACTTGCAGTACACCAAGTTGTAGACATGGATCATACTCAGGACCAGTCTTTAGTGATCATAACCATTAAGCAGGCCACACTGGATTACCCCACAAAGCATATATCATGTTCATTGGACAGTACAATTCAGTGGGACCGTACCTTGTTCTTTAAATCACGTGGAATGGAGAAGGCCAATAGTCAAGGGGGGCCAGGATCATCTAACAAGCAGTTTTCACAATAGGAGTCACATGGATTGGCCAAAAATATGCATACACTGTTATGGTACAGTTTGGCTTAAACTCTATCATCCAAATTGCCGATATCAGCGTTCCACCATTGATAGCCACTGCCTGTGCACTATAGACCCTTTATTGGAAATCCAAATCACACAATCTATGGATTTCATTTTAATGTTAATTTGCTGCACACTGGTTTTGAAGGTTTGTGGCTCTCCCAACAAGGGTATTTTGGTCCAATGGAACAACATATCAACAGTTCAGACACTTCAATTGTGGGCTCTATTATAGAAACACGGAAACACCAACAATCCATACATTTTCTAACCTGAGTTCCATATATTCTTAGAAAATCTGATTTAAAAACACAGCCTCAACTGACAGTAAATCAACAGTACAGATGACATAATAGATAGGCAGAGCAGGCCATGTAGCACAACAATGATGTAGATGCAGCAACGGAGATGCCTAACAGTCCGGATAAAGAGGTCAAGAGAAAAAAAAAAAGTACCAGAATCAAATCATTAGATTATCAACATCACCAAAACAACAATATAATGCAGATCCAACAAAGCATAGCCAAGTTAATTATCAGATCTAGGGACAAATGATCGAATTTTGGAGATACATCTCCAGGCAAAGAATCAAACTGGTATATTAGCATACAAAAGATTCAATCTAAAAATCAAATAAATAAGTTCTAAGATTAAATTCAGAGACAAAGATAGATGAGCAATCCATGAACAGGAAGACAAAGGCCAAAAAAAATCCATAGGCATAAGGTCAAGGATAATGAACATAAAAACCAACCTTAAACAGATGAATAGAACTTTGACAAAGATAATTAACATAAAATGAATTATAGGTGTATTAGTTTCATTTGTAGACATATTACATATTTTAAGGTCCACGAATTTCCAAACAACCACATATTTTGTTTTAGAATGTATGTTAAATAGAATTCCAAGTTTAGCTTATGCATAGATATTTCCTAATTAATACCAAACTCCACAAGGAACATCTATGGATTTGATAACCTTAATCAATTAAGTAACCTTAAGGAAACTAAATAAATTAGACTAGTCATTCCTTCTGTTCCTCTCAATGCAGCAAGTCAGCATCCTTGAGATTAGAGAAAAATGCATAGAAGAAGACTAAGTCATCATCGAAAAGATCCGTCCAGCTCAATTTCAAGCATGACTATAGGCATGATGCCTAAACCTTGTTCTAATTTTAGTGAGGATTCATAACAAACAAAGATCATTCATCTTCATAGACTATGATCATTCATCTTCATAGACTATCTTTGAATGCTCCAACCCATTTGTAATACAAACACACCATACATCTTTAATTTGTCCAAAATCAGAGTATAAAATTAATATTCATTTCCTTCGCATCAATGAATCCAAAACCACATAATTAGTGATGTTCGCATAAAATTTAAACATTGCCTACCCTTTAAGACAATTTTCGAAGTGGTCGACACAGGGGACTAGTTTTGGAAAATGTCTTAAAGCATAGGCAATGTTTAAATTTTATGCGAACATCACTAATTATGTGGTTTTGGATTCATTAATGCGAAGGAAATGGATATTAACAGTCGACCAGATTCATCAATCATCCAACTCATTTTCAGCCATAATGTTCTTCCTTTTTCAATAAATAAACAGTGGTACGGTCATTTCGCTTTAAGGACCTTGCTTGATACCTTACAATGCTCATAAATAACTTTCAAGTAACCTAGAGAACCAATTTATCTTTTTTGACCTAAAACAGTGAAAAGGAATCAATTAAAGGTCCAGTTCACCCAGCATAATCAGTATAAAAGAACATAATAAGTATAAAAGACCGGAGTCTGGTTTTCAAAATCGTACGAGTCAAGCTCTAACTCGGTCTGATATTGCTTGACTAAGCTCGAGCTCATGCTCGAAAGTCGAAATGCCAGCGAGTCTGATAACGAGTCAATCTCAAGCCGAACTCATTCCGAGTCAGAGCCTGAAAGCTGCAAGTTAGATGGTTCACATTGCTGAGTGCCTGAGAGCCCTAAAAGGGGTAAAAATAGAAGAACTCACAGTGACAGGTCTCTCTGGCAACTGCATGCAGAAGGAGCATTTGAAGCTCTCATCGAGAATATCCAGAACGTCATCACTCTCGTCATTCGTATTCTTCCTCCTGCCGTTCTTCTCCGGCGACGGCGTCGCTGCCACAGCGCCTCCATCCGATCCACCGCCGGACATCAGCCTCTGCCGCTTCCTCGCCTTCTCCGCCTCGGTCAGAGTCCCGTCCGCCTCGATCTCCCGGATCGCGGCGATCAGGCCGCCGTCAACCGACGGAGCGGAGGAGGGACCGGCGGCTGGATCACCGCCGGCGGGTGAGCAGTCCGGGCACTCCCATTGGAGGGCTGAGGAGAGGGTCGGCGGTGGCGAGGAGAGGCACGGCACGTGCCAGGGGGTGGCGCACGTGCCGCAGATGAGCTTCTCCTCCTCGGAGGGCGTGGCGTTGCAGGCCATGCACGCGCCCTCAGCATCGCAGGGAAGATTGCTATCGTGCGCCATGAGGAGAGCGATGTGTGTGTGAGAGATCGCAAGCAGAGGAAAGTGAGAGGGGAAATAGGGAGAAAATGAGAGGGAAACGGGGTTTTGTGGGAAAAGGAAATGAAAAGAGGAGGCGGGGTTTGAAAATGTGGGACTGAAAGTTTTGAATTTTGGGTTTTGGATTTCTCCTTCTTTGAAAGTTAAATGCAAGATCAGGTAGGAATTCTGGGAATCCGGATCCCCTCTTTTGGGTTTTTAACACACAATCTCTGCTCACAGCGTCTATATCTAAAATCTATCAGTGGACCCGGGATTTTATATTTGAGGTCGTGTAATCGTGTTCTCCACGGCTAGACCAAATAGACACCTATCATCATTATTTTCATCAAAGTCTTTTCTCTTCTCTGTTATGTTCTGATCTACTAGGGCTTCATATATATAAAATAATTTTATCATTTCTCTCTATGATCAATCTAACGGTGGATCAACCTTAATCCAATAAAATACGGTGAAATGCCATTTGAAATAATCCAAATTTGATGCATCAGGAATATTTTTAAGGTGAGTGGCTCTTATTGCAGTCAGAGCTTTGGTAGATCAGCCTTGACTGAAATGTAGTTTGTGCCACCACCCTTCTGCATAAATAACTAGAGTTTAAAGCTCCAATTATTGCCCTAGTGTTGATGGTGAAGGACTTGTGTGAGTATGTGTCCTGTGTATTCTGTCATTTATTAAGGTAGGAGTTTTCTCCAAGTAGAGGACTTGGTAAGCATTCCAACACTATGAGGTTCACTTGGCATATATATCTTCAGTGTCACTCGAGACTGTTACATGTTGGTTGAGATAATTTTTTATGATGAATTTGTCGCCTCATTCTTAGGGCGTGTTTGTGTAAGGAGAAAATTACAAGTCGTGTATTTCGGCTTTAAAGAGATAAGAGGAATGATGCATTTCTACCTCTCACGAGAAATTGAAATCCTCTCCATTTAAAAAAAAAAAGGAAAATAATTTTTTTTTCTTTTTTCCCACAGAGGCACTACGAAATGTTTCAAAAGGGAGTGGCTGCATAAAATATTGGTGAAAAACCAATAATAAGGCCATGTTTCTTTAGAATAATTACGGACAGGAATTCAGGGTGTTCTGGAATTCAGAATTCCTGTCAGGAATTCTATTTTTTTTTTACAAGAATTCGCAGGCTTTTGAAATTCCATGAATTTGAAAACCCTAAAAGGTAGGATTTGGAATTCCATAATGGCTTGGAGGATTTGGAATTCGTTGCTTGAAAGGGAGGAGCTTGACAGACGACCATATATTCCGGGAACGTGTGTGCAGGGAGAGTGGGTGGGCGACATGCTGTTGTGGGACCCACTGCATGATCCGATCACAGATCTAGTCCGGTCATCGGGCTAGACATGGCAGGGCGATCTTAGAAATGTTATCTGTTGGCGCCGAACTTCATGACAGAACTGGAGGCAGATCGGGTTGTGGCGTCAAGGACAAAGGGGTTTTTATTTTAAACATTAGGTTGTGGGACCCACAGGTAGATTTGATCATGGATTAGGTCCGATCCTTTGGCCGTACAAGATTGGGCGATTTTGATGGAGGAGCTTGATCGTGGACCTTGATCAGTGGGACCCGCGATTCTGCAGTCTCCATAACCAGGCGAGAAACTCATTTTCTGCTGTGGTCGTTCTATTGGTTATGTGATGAGAAGAAGAGAGGATGGAATAAATAAAAGAAAGGTGAGACGAGTTTGGTGGTGTACGAGTCTATGAGAAAGTGTGGCCCTCATTATTTTGCAGAATTTAGGGAATGAGTAAGTCCTTAATTAATTGATTTTGTAATTATTTATTTGAGATGCTTAAATTCTGTAATTATGTGGGGATCTATATATATACTGGTGGGCAATTTAAACTTGAATTTGCACAGTACTAATACATACAGGGTTCTAATTTCAGGTAAAAATTCTTTTAGCTATGAAACAGGGAATTTGTGGAGTAAGAGAATTTAAAATTCTTAGACAGAAATTCAAGCCTTTGAATGAAACAGGGAATTCAGGATTCCAAAATTCAGCAGTATTTCCAGACAAGCACCAGACATGAATTCTATGAATTCTGGTAATGAAACGGGCCCTAACTCTCCATCGTGATCTACCTGCCCCCATTACACAATTGTAAATTTGTAACCCTTGAACGACCTTTTTAGCCATTTTTGCTAGCCCAGCTAAAGATTTGGCCCTCATAGATGTCGAACTTGAATTACAACTCTGATCACACGAGACAAGTAGCATGGAGGTAAAGCCCGTGGCATTGCCATAAATGATTTTTACTATATTCATCATTTATAAAACACCAGCCTTAATTATTTGACAAAACCAAATAAAATAGATGATAAATAAAAGAAACAATGGTCAATTCAAAATAATAAATTTCCCTAACAAAAAAACAGAGTTAGAGTGAGGATTTGGGGAAAGAAAAGAAAATTAAGAGAAGAGACGAGCAAGACATTTTTTACCAAAACCAAATCTGGAAATGGAGATGAGCGATGGAAATGGAGAGTTCAGAGTGATGGAAAGGTTTCTTTCTAAGAGAGATTCTCGATTTTTCCCCTTTTTCAGAGGAAGGTGGTGAGAGGCTAGCAAACATGCATGGATGCATCTGACTGAGTGGGCATATGGATGTCCGCACCAGATGAGCCACTTGGAATTGCATGCATGTGGGCCTCATTCGGGGTGTGTGGTGAATTTGATAAGCATGTAACTTCTTCCCTTTTATATAAGGGTAATAGATATCAAGCAACATTCAAGGAGAGAGATCACTAATATGGCTAATACAAATCGAGTTCGGATCCCCTGTTTTGTTAAATTTGAGAGATAATGTTTGATTCTATCAACATTTGCTACCCGTATAAAATCTCATGTCAGCTAATGCAATCCCTCAATTGCTTTCTTCTAATGAAAAAAAAAAAAAAAAAGAAGAAAAGAATATATTTTATATAGCTAGTTCAGATACATTGACGCTTGTTTATCGCCGCCCTGATTTTTAGGGCGTGTTTATGTGACAAGAAGATTACAGTAGCAAGTTTTCGACTTCCATTGTAAAAAGAGGAACGACGCATTTGTATCTCTTCACAGAAAATCAAACTCCACTTTGTTAAAAAGACATATTAAATTTGGTTTTTTTGTTTTCTCACAACAAACAATATACATATATATATATACATATATATATAGGACCAGCTCTCCTAAGCTGAAGCTTAAGATAATGTAAGCTGAAGTAGGCTCAATTACATAGTGGGGCCCACTTGGGGACCCATATGGGGATGGGGTGAGGGGATTTCAAGGACTCCCTGGGACCCTCCTTCCTACAAAAAATCAGCCCAAATCATGGTTTCTATCATCTCCATCTGGGCACAAAAAGTTTAATGGTCAACGGTCTATTCGGATTGGTACATAGTCGATCCAATGGTCTAGTAAATTCGGATTTGACCAAAAGTTGGTGGGCTTGTGCAATTTAAGGGGGTCGTATGTTTGGTCCATTTGGATGGATCAAGGATGGGCCCTAGAAGCGTTAGCTTACGGAATCATATCATAAGCTTAAGCTTAGGAGAGCCTTGCTCTATATATATATAATATAATATTTGAGAAAAATCATAATAATTTTCCTCTGACGTGCTCTCCTTGTACAAATGCAACCCCTTCCCCTCCTTTTAGGGTTTCACACTTGGATGAAAATTTAAGCATCAGATGTCCAACTTGAATTCTAACCACCATTACGTAGGGCATGTGGCTGGGAGGAAAACCCCGTGGCCTTGCCAGGGTAATTGGGTTTTGCTAGATAAATCATAACACCAGACTTTTCAAATGTTAATATTTAGTTGGCATATCATAACAAAATGGATGATAAGTATAAAAGAAACAATTATCAATTCAAAATCATTGTTTTAAATCAAATGTCCAGCAGTTTCAATGAGAGACAGCCTTAATATATACATAAAAATCTTTTATTTTTTAGATTTTACTTTCAGTGACTATTGCAGTTCTAGTATCATTTTATGTTTTTCTTTTGTCAGATTAAAAAAGAGTGGAAAAGTCGTTGGAGTTAAGAAAGTTGGTACGCCAACTTGTTTTACACTGCAGGAGATGAAGCCTTACCTGACATGTGGCAAAATATTTGTAGGACTTCTCTGTTATTATTTTTTTTTTTTAGGATTTATCAAAAAAAAAAAAAACAGATTACGTGACTACAATACTAAAAATGTAATTCTAAGCATCCTTACTCCAAATCAATCATATTGCCCGAAATTTTTTTTTTCATTCTTTTGTAGGGTCGATAGAGACCTTCATTTGCAATGTCAATGGTCGATTGAGACCCTGCGGTCAATCCTAACACAGAACTCCTATTTACTTTCTTTGTAGGCTCTCGTCGACCTTTATTTATATTCTTGAGGGTCTCTATCTACCCTGCGCCTGCGGTATATCTTTATAAATGTGCAGAACTCATCCCTCAATCCTCATTCCCTTTTCTTCGAATGTGACGACCATGCTCAACTTGCTTCCCCTTCATAGGTTTTTCCCACCTCCTGTCTCTTGGAGACCATTAAAGCCACATGCCGTTGTTTGGTGTAAAACATTGAAAGGCATATGCTATTATTTGGGACATACCAATGGAAAGGTGGAGTTTGTGATTGCTACATACCCTTTGCAAGGATCCAGGACTTTGCAACTTTGGTGATTGTTGCATACTCTTAACACTATGCCCTAGTGAAAAAATAGTAATATATATATATATATATATTAGGGGCTCAGCTCTCCTAACCTCGAGCTTAAGAGAGCATTGCTCTCTCTCTATATATATATATACATATATGAACCTTTTGGATATTTTTTAGATTTCTCAGGACCAAATATAAATTCACACCACAGGAAGCCATGTACAGAGCAGGGGCGGACCTAGGTGTGGGCCCAGGGGGGCCATGGCCCCCCCTCTCAAATATTTTTTTCCCATATTATATATGATTTAATTAGTTTGTATATTAATCAAATCGGCGCTTCATCTCATCGACTCCTCGTCTGCTTGTTCTTAGTTCAGCTTTGCATCCTCGACTTTCACATGAGTCGTTTAAAATTGAAGTCATTTGCTAGTTGGTAGAAAAGTTTTATCCCTAAGACTTCACAGATCATGAGAAAATGCAGTTGAGAATACAACTAAACCATTACGAGCATAATGTAGTTCGACATAAAGACTTCAAAAAATTGTCAACTATTTATACACTGTACGAGTGGTTGGGAAGGATTAGAAGATCAACAGTCTACCAACTTTTTTTTTAGAGTGATTGTGCTTGTGCTTACTCTTCCAGTCTCCACTTCAACTACTGAACGATAATTTTCAACCATGAGCCTTATTAAAACTAGACTTCGCAGCAAAATGGATGATGAGTTTCTCACAAACTCTTGTCGTGTGTACATTGAGAGGGAAATTGCGGAGAAGTTTAACACATAATTAATCATTGAAGACAATCAAGATTTAAAAGAACGTCGAGTTCCATTTTGATGGATTATGAAAGTTGGAATGTACTAAAATACAATTATTTATGTCAGCTAGATCCTGGTTTTATTTTTAACAGGATATTTAGTATTTGATTTTGATATATTTATCATAATTGAAATTGGAGATATGTCCAAAAAAAAATATAAAAATATTAGCTACCTTAATTTGTTAAAAAATATTTATTTCAGTTTGGCCCCCCTAAAATAAAACCCTGGTACGCCCCTGGCACAGAGTGTCACAGAGCACACATGCTCAGCAGAAACGCTGTAACTGCTATTTTCAACCATGCTCATGGTCAATCCCAATACTTTATCCTTCCACGGGTATACCTAACCATCCATTGAGGGACCTAATAGATAGATACCCTATAAACCTTACCTTACCAAATGGATCTGTATCTACTTATCCATTCGTGCATTTGTGCATCTGCATTGGGCCGATCTCGATAGGACCCACTAGATAGTAGATGGGATCTTGGGACCCACCACATCCCGGCGATTAAGTTCTAATACATGAGATTGTGTTGATCATGCTATTCATTATTTACCTTAGCTAATGGATCCACAATATGCAACTGGTTACCCAGCACTGCAAATGTGCATCTACATGGAGTTTGGGGCAGAACATGGTTCTAGGGCAAAGTACAAACTCCATATTTTTATTGATATGTCCCAAACAATAGCATAGTCATTTAATGTTCTGTACCAAACAATAGCATGTGACTTTAATAGTCTCCAAGAAGTGGGAAACAAATGTCGTTACATTGGAAGAAAAGGGAATGAGGGATGAATTCCGTGTATTTATAAAGATACACCGCAGGGTCAATAGAGACCCTCAATAATATAAATAAAGGTCGACTGAGACCCTACAAAGAAAGTAAATAGGAGTTATGTGAAGATTATGATGGATTCCAGGGTCTCAATCGACCCTTAACATTGCAAATGAAGTTCTCTATCAACCCTAGAAAAGAATGGAAAAAAAAAAAAGTTTTTCGGGCAATATGACTGATTTGGTGTGAGGACACTTCAAATTTCCTTTTTGGTATAATGGTCACATAATTTATTTTTTCCGGTAAAATTCTCTAATTTTTTTTTATCCCAACTGATCCGAGAGAGCTTATTAGCTACGCATATTAAAAGAGTTACATACCTACAGATCGATCACGGAACAACTTATTGACATACCGGGTTGTCAACCAACTTACCGACCCCTTGTTGTGAATATTTGGCAAACTTGAGAAAGTACCTGGCATCTAGGGATGTAAATGGGTTCCTGATTTTCCGATTACCCGAAGGTTCCGACCTGTTAAAAACTGGGTTTGGGTCTTTATTTAGGCTCCGATAAGTAAATGGGTCCGGTTCCACCTTGGTTCAGACCCGCGAACCCGAGACCCGACATATTATTTTAATTTTTGAAAAATCTCTCATAAAAATCATATTTTTTTAAATATAATTCTCTACCTAGACCCGACCCGGATCCAGACCTGCCCCATATATGGTTCTGGTTCCGGAGCCAAGAAATAGGTTCTGAAACGGTTATGGGTTTAGATCCGGTTCCACCTTCTCCTTAATGGTTCCGGTTACCGATCCACCATGGACCCGAACCGGAACTGACCTGTTTACAACCCTACTGGCATCCCACTGAGTTGAGTGGTCGCATGATATACAAGAGAGTAGTTGTATCTTTCATTTAACGGAAATGAAGCATTTAAGCCCATGTACTATACCAAGATGCCCGTTTGAGCCCCTGTTTTTTCCCGAAAAGAAGCCCTCATAAGTTTGTTTTGGGGCCAAATAAGCCCCTCATGTCAGTCTCCGTCAGTTATATGCTTACGTGGACGGAGATTGACGGAGACTGAACGAAAGTCTGGTTCACCGGAGGAGGAGAAGACCACTAAGATCTGTTTTCTGATCTCCGAGCAGAAGACCGGAGAAGGCGACCGGAAGAGACCGGATCTTGTGTTGCAGAGAAGAGATTGGTTATGATCTCTGGTGGGCTATTGCAAATTGCAAATCGGAGAAGAGACAAAAGTCGGGTTTTTTGCTGCATCGATGCCGCCGCTGTGCCTTGGCCGGATAGGGAGCAGACCCATCTGCGCCTGTCGACGTCCACGTAAGCAGATAACTGACGGAGACTGACGTGAGGGGCTTATTTATCCCAGAAACAAACGTACGAGGGCTTCTTTTCGGGAAAAAAAATAGTACAGGGGTTCAAACGACCATTTTGGTATAGTACATGCGCTTAAAGGCTTCATTTCCCTTCATTTAAAGGTAGGCATGGAATAATTCTTTTAGCTGCCATGATCAAAAGGTTGACAGTAAAATTAAAACTCACTTGACATCTCGCCCTCGCCTTACTAAATGAGTTTTAATGCCTGACATCTTATGGATGGCTCATTAAATTGACACTCTCCGTGGGCAATTAGATGGAGTGTATTTTGATATGTTAGACTAATGAATCAATGGGTCAAGAAATTTAAAATGAACGATAGACTATGCGTCCTAATTATTCAAAATCATCCCAAGAAAACTGATGCAATAAAAAACCACCAAATATGTTAAAGAATGCTCTAAATTCAAATTTCTCAAAGCGTTCTATAAAATGAAAATATATGAAATTCCATAGTAAAGTTTCTAAAAAAAAATTTTAAGTGTATTTGTCTACCATGGTTTTGCATAAAAGCCGTGGAAAAGGATTTAGATTTTTACGCTTTCTACTTTTTTGGCAATAGAGCTTCAACAAAAACTCTTAGGGCTTGTTTTTTTGCTAGATTCCATGTTGGGGTATTTTGCACATTATATGACACCTTGTCACATGGCATTTGTAAATGTCTTGTTTCTTCATAAGCATTTCAAGATTTCAGCCACTTGAAATGTCTCAAACGACATTTGAGAATTTAAGAATTCTAATTCCTTTATTTATTTATTTTTTGTGAAGTTTCTGGATGCATAATTATAAGGGAGCATCTGGGAATTCCACTATGTCTAGAAATTAAGAAATTCTCCATACAAAAATTCATTAAACTCTAGCAAAAAAACATGCCATTGTTTCTTTAGAATAATATTTAACAAGAATTTATAATGATAGGGTTTTTTTGGACTTTATGTAACATCTTGTTCACTGCCATTTATAAATAACATGTTTCTTCACAAGCATTTTAAAATTTCAATCACCTAAAAAGTATCAAATGACCTTGAAGATTCCATGAATTCTAACCCTTCGTTTTTTTGAAGAAGTTATGGATGCTCAAGTACAAGTGAGCATTTAAGAATTTCACCATGTCTAAAAATTTTAAAATTCTCGGAACAGTAATTTCATGAATTCTAATAAAGAAACAAGTCTTTTAGAATGCATTTGAGCAACATCGATTTAGTTAAAAGAGAGAAAGAAGGAGAGTCATGATTGCTATCGTACAGCAATTAAAGCATCAATTTTAAAGTGAAAATAATAATAATAAATTATTTTCCTCGAGTTATGAAAATGTTTGGATGATCACTAGGATTGTTTGAAGTATCGGACCGATTAAATGATCCTATACCTAATTTCGGGTCCTCGAAATAAATTGACATACATCACCGTGTATGAATCGTTTGCTTTTCCTTGACCAAAGGAGGTAACTTTATGAACTCTTTGCTGTCTTGAAAACTTTTACCTTGATGGTGTTTATACGCGCAGTCCAGCTGGCAGTACATGCCTATCACGGGGGCAAGGAGGAGGGAAGCCATGGATAAATGTCACGCAAAAATTCGGCCCTGTTGAATTTTTCTAGCCGTTGATTTAGTCATCTTAATTTTGGCTGTATTTGAACCAATGGTTTTCTTCTTTTTTTTTTTTAATTTTTCTTTTAGATTCAGTCCAATGGTGAATGGATTTGGATGAATCTCAAACTGGGGCATGGACATCTTCCCAGTCATGACGGGGTTGGTAGACCTGCCTGTTTGACATTTTACTAAAGAGTGGTGCTATTGGCACCACACTTTCTACTCTTCCCACCGCACTACAAGACAAAAAAAAAAAAATTCCTAAACTACCCTTCCTCCCTCCTCCTCTCTTCCCTTCCTCCTCCTCCTCCTCCTTCCTCCTTCCTCCTCTCCCAGCCTCCACCCTCATCCCCCTCCCCTCCCCTCCCCCTCCCCCTCCCAGTCGCCGGCGGGAGGGAGATCGGTCGGCAGCCGGCGGCGGAAGCCCCCAGCCGGCTGGCCTCCCTCCCCCTCTCTCCCTCTCCCTCTTTCTTCCTCTCTCCCTCTTCTTTCCCTCTTCTTCCTCTCTCCCTCCCTCTCCTTCCCTCCCCTACTTTCTTCTCCCTCCCCCTCCCCCTCCCCTCCCAGTCGCCGGCCGGGGGGGGGGAGATCGGGCTGCAGCAGGCGCCTGCTGCAGCGCCTGCTGCAGCGCCTGCTGCAGCCCGATCTCCCCCCCCCGGCCGGCGACTGGGAGGGGGAGGGGGAGGGGGAGGGAGAAGAAAGTAGGGAGGGAAGGAGAGGGAGGGAGAGAGGAAGAAGAGGGAAAGAAGAGGGAGAGAGAAGAAAGAGGGAGAGGGGGAGGGAGGCCAGCCGGCCGGGGCTCCTCCCCGCCGGCGACTGGGGGAGGGGAGGGGAGGGAGAAGAAGAGTAGGGGAGGGAGGAGAGGGAGAGGGAGGGAGAGAGGGAGAAGAGGGAAAGAAGAGGGAGAGAGGGAGAAAAGAGGGAGAGAGGGAAAGGGGGAGGGAGGCCAGCCGGCTGCCGGCCGGGGCTCCCTCCCCGCCGCGACTGGGGGGGGGGGGGGGGTGAGGCTGGGAGAGGAAGGGTGGAGGCTGGAGAGGACGGGTGGGTTGAGGGAGGAGGAGGAGGAGGGAGAAGGAGGAGGAGGGAAAAAAGGGGGGGGGTTTAGGAAAAGTTTTTTTTTTTTCGTGGTGGGAAGAGCAGAAAGTGTGGTGCCAATAGCCTTGCTTTACTAAATTAGTGGGTGTGTTTGGCAATTAATTAGTTAAAGTAAAATAAAATGAATCTAGACAATAAATGACAATGAGTTTTATCAAAAGTACACAATTTTAAAAATCACTCTCAACTTTTTTAATACAAAACGTCAAAAAAATTTCATACCAAACAATTAAAAATAAAACACCATCGTAACCTTATTATATTTTATTCTCTCCAAATTTAATACTTTATACTTTATTTTACATATAAAATTACCAAATGGGCCCGGAGTGGACTCCATAGTCTCAGCACACGAGACAATTGCTCTTTTTCTACGTCACCCTCTCATTTCCTTTTTCCCTTTAGTCCCTATTTATTTTTACTTTACATCCAGATTCCCCAAAATATTCTACCTGCATGTAAATAGTGTTAATTGCACAAGTCCTAATCTAATTGGTCCTGTGTTGGGTCACCAAAGATTGACCCAATCAATTGCCTGATGCTTTTTGGTGGCCTTGTAATAAGCCCTTTGTCAGGGACTTAACAAAATCAAACACACTCGACCATTTGTACAACGTCCATGCAACACCCATGCTAGTTACTCTCAAGTCAACCTTACTCATTGCACCCTCATATGGCTAAGACACTCGAGCCTCACAACCACACTAAAAAGAAAGGTGATTGATATTGGCACTCCCCTTTTCTCCTTTTTTTATGGAGGCACTCCAAAATTTTGCGAAGGAAAAAGAGTGCCTCCATAAAAAAAGGGAGTGTAGATATCACTTCTCAAAAGAAAATGACAAAAAATAATAAGTTTTGGCTTGAAAGGTGACCAAGTTTAATAAGTTTGGCTTGAAAGGTGACCAAGTTTAACATTTAATAATGGAAATTTAACCGGAAAAAATAGATTAGGTGACCACCATATCAAAAAAGTAATTTTAAGTGCCCTTGCACCAAATCAGTCGTTTTTATTGAAATTTTTTTTTTTATTTTTTACATTCTCTATTGGGGTCCCATCGACCTTCATTTGTAATGTTAAGGGTCGATTGAGACCCTGCGGTCCATCCTAATGTTCACAGAACTCCCATCTACTTTGTTTGTAGGGTCTCAATCGACCTTTTTATTTGTAATGTTAACGGTCTCTATCAAACTTGCGGTGTATGCTTATAAATGCACAAAACTCATCCCTCATTCTCTGTTCTTGGGAAAAAAAATGATCATGCTTGACTTACGTCCCCTCCGTAAATATTCCTACCTCTTGAAGACCATTAAATTCACATGCCGTTGTTTGATGGAGAACAATAAAGTGCATATGCTGTTGTTTGGGGCGGACCAATGGAAATGTGGAGTTTGTAATTTGCCCTAAGATATGATTTTTGACTTTTCAGAAATACTTTTCATAATTCATAGTTCCATGTCATCATGGCTCGATGGAGGACCGCTAGAAACTACCGTGAATACGCTGGGTAGCTGATGTGGAGTCGCAGTCGACGCTAAAGAAGAAAAATGAAACAAACAATAGAGAAAATCGAACTTCCAAGCCCTGAAATATATCAACGGTTCGAACGCAGGGTCGCTAGGGACCCTTAACTTTAAAAAAAAAAAGTTCATTAGGGACCTTAGTAGAGAATGTTATAAAAAATTATATTTTCAGGCAAAATGACTTATTTTGTACAAAGGGCACTTAAAATTACCTTTTTGATATGGTGGTCACCTAATCTTTTTTTTTTTTCGATAAAATCCTCTTTAATAATTGAAACCTTGACAAGATGGTGGGTCAGTTGTACAAGTCAAAATGGTGCCAAAATCCAAGTTCAATTATTAATATTTATTTATTGGGAGGATGGTGGGATCGCATGTCACGTTTTCAATTATTAATATTTATTTATTGGGACTTTTATTGATTACTTCCCCTTAAACTTAAATTATACTTGTTAATTACAGAAAACAACAAAAAAATGTCACTGAAGTCACTTGACTTGACTTGCCAATGTATGATGTTCCACATCTCAGCCCAACTTAATTTGCCTTTTTTTTTCCCTCCTCAACAACTCAATTTGATTGCAAATATGGTCAGTAAATGGATAAAGTTCAAGTTGAGCGCCCGCACATGACTACCATGCATTGTTTAACCCATTCAATTTCATATCCTTATCTTTAAATTTTATTTGTTTTTGTTACCATTTGTTATCATTCGTTTGGTGTGATAACTTAGATGATTAGCATTTAGAATTAAACTTCTTTATGGCAATTTGATAAATGACACTTATAAAATCATCCATGTCTCTTTTATATGGATGAAAATACCGTATCAGTCAATCCTAAAAAAGTTATGATATTAGTCATGATCTGCGGTCTGTCGTAGGCATTGTGGCATAATCTTTTTTTACCAAAAGAATCTAAGAATAGAATATAGTTTTTTTTTAAATATTAAAAAATGCTAGAAAATAATATCCTTTTGTGTTAGTACAAACTATAAAGTAAAATCTCGGTCCTGCTAAGTCACAACATCTTGTGTTGTTGATGTTCAGTCTTTGACGGTTAAATATGTTATATTTAAATATTTAATGTTTTGCCCAATATTCACAATTTATGAATCAATCAATGTAATTCACATCCAAACCCTAAAACCACTTAAAAATAATTATCATAATTTATATTAGTTTTGTAAAAGTTTCACTCTAATCATAGCTGGGCCTACCATTAAATGGACCATGGCACACTATTAAAATCACTGGCCTATTAGAAATAAGAATTCAGGATCTAGTCTTTTACTTGAAATCAAGTTCATCAAATGTTTTCATGATAGAATATTATTAATTTAATAGTCAATAAATTTTCTTTAAATGTACTAAGGAATAGTTTAAAACGTGGATTGGAGCCCACCAATAAAAAAAGATCTGCTGGTGGACATGGATATATATATATATATATATAGAAAGAGGCCCACAAATTGGTGTGGCAAGAGGCTTGTGAATGGGTGGGGCCGGGCCTGGACTTAGGCTGTCCAATCTCGTCCCGAATATTAGGTGGGCCTCCCTGGGGTTTTTCAGTCCCAGCGCTAAATTGAACTGGCATACGTCAAAGGCTCGAGCTGGGCAGGGCTTAGCATGATCTTGAATGCAATGTGTATTCAACATGTACGCATATATGTTGTAAGCTTTTTAGTAAACGGACTGATCCAATCATTAGAGCTGATGGGAAAGTACTGATGTTGATTATATAAATGCAATTTTTATCAAGATTTAACACAATGGAACATCCAATTGGTTTGTTTATTCAGGTAGATTCAAAAATGCCCTTATGGCTGAATTTATCACATTCAAATTATTTGTTTAATAGAGGAGAAATAGGGGATTATTAAAAGCTACAAAACAAATGGCCCACCTATATTGCTTGGTGGACCCTATATTGGGAGATCAAAAACATCAAAAGCTACAAAACAAATGGCTGGGCCAAACTTACTTGAATCATCCATTTAGATGGCTCTTTATGGAAGGTTTAGACCATCCAAATAAGTTAGAGGAGCAACTTAGTTCATCCATGCCGGAGCCTACCTATTCAACAATTCATGCGTGTTAACATGATCTTTCAATGTAATTCTACAAGTAACCTCGATCATCCTCCATTTTTGGACTCATTAATTTTGGGACCTATGTTGCATTAGATTGCTAGTAAATTTGTACTTCACTAAAGCAACTATCAAAATAACTATAACAAGCTTAGGGTGATCAATCTAGCAAAGGTTTTAGTAAATTCATGAAAAATTAATGAGATTTTCTTACAGCTGGGCTTGGACGAGCCATTCCCAGTCCCATTTTGGCCAGGCATTAAAATCATTGTCCAAGCCCAACTCGACAGGCTCAATTTCTTTTAAAAGCCCTGTATTTTCAGGCTTGGGCCGGGCCGGGTACCCATTTCAACGGGCTCAATTGATAGGCCTAGGAAAGGAGCTCGCAAAAATAGGAAGAAAGGCCACACAAGTTAGCGTTCCCAGGGTTCAAACCCTGTCCCGTTAGGTGAGAACTGCCGCCACTTATCAGTGAGGTTTTTGGACACAAATTAGAAGAAAACTATAAAACCCTTTTTAATAGCCTTGTGTAAAGCAAAGATAGATGAATGTGACTAAAATGGTTCTGCTATTTATCGTTTCCTTTTTTTCTGTTTTTATATTCATTTATTTTGCTGGGTTATATGATGAAACTGTGCTCAATTGAGATGTTTATTACATTGCTAATCTCTATTTAATCTTTGAAGATTTTTTTTCTCCTTTCTGAATAAAATATATAAAAAGGAGTTTTGTTGTGAATGACGAGTAAAATATTAATTTATAAATGAGTGACTTATTATATATACAGGGATTTGAATAGACATCCGGTTACCTGGCTACAAAAAGGACACAAATAATGTGGGTGTTAATCATCTTTTTAATCAGGTCCAGATCCAATATTAAAATAACTGTCTACAGGAGTATGAATTATAAAATATTATGTTATACAATGTAAATAATAGTGTTATATGTAAACATGAAGCATGAAACAACTAATTAGATTGCAGTTGGTAGCTGCTGTTGATTTTAAACACAAAAGCCTAACTTTTTGCTAATCTTTTTTTAGTGGTTTTTATAAAGTCTCTCTACTTTACATGGAATGCTAAAACATCTCTCTGTCAACTTTACTTTTTTGGGACTAATTTTCACTTTAAAATCTGGAGCCCTATTTGGAGAAAAGATGAAAAATGTGTTTGTTTTAAAAGATCATGACCTTATAATGTATGATAGGTACTATTGATAGCATATCATTTATATACATACTAGTGTAGAAAGATGGATGGCATTTTCAACACATATCCATCTATAGGTGACTTTAAAAACAAAAAGAAATAACATTATTGTAAGGTTAAAGCTCAAAAAGTAAAATAAAAACCTCCAATTTTTATGATCAATCCAAATTCATAAGATGATTGGAGTAGCCAGTCTCCATTGCATATCCAAGGGAAACACAAGCCAAAATCACACAAATTGGATGGTGTCTCCCCACCACCACCACCCAAAAAAAAAAAGAAAAAAAAAAGGGTGTAGATGTTACTCTCATGGGGAGCCCCAAAAGTCAAAAGTAAATGTTTCTTTGCCATAAGTTCTCAGAGTTTAAGAAAATTAAAAAAGAAAAGAAAAGAAATATGACATCTTAATGTGTCATCTGAAGATGGTTTTAACAAGAACCATCCCCATCATATTTACTCGCATTTTCAAATATTTTTCCACTCTGCTCAGAAACTACTGCAGCTGGGCCTTCGGCAATTAGTAGTAAAATGAACCATCCACATGATTGTAATAACTTTTCAAACACCACTCTTGTCTTGAAGTAGTCTGTGTGAAGCATCCCTTTCTTCCATTGCTTTAATAGAGATGTCCCTGAAGAAATCTAAAACAACTGTCTTTTTGACATTTAGTCGCTCTCTTCACCTGCCTGATCTGTTTATAATGGAAAAAAATGCTAATATCAGTCAGCAATGAACTGCAACCGGTGGCGCTTCACTGATGACATTCACCAATTAACTTAATTTAAGCACTGAAGAACTCAGGATGATGGGTTTTTAATATTTTGTAGAAAACCCTACAGTATATATCCATCTTTCTGTTCAAACACTTTCTTCTAGTATTCATATGTTTGATCATACCCACGATCAACTATTAATTTAAGCACTGAAGAACTCAGGATGATAGGTTTTCAATATTTTGTAGAAAACCGTTACAGTATATATCCATCTTTCTGTTCAAACACTTTCTTCTAGTATTCATATGTTTGGTCATACCCACCATCAACCATTAATGAGACAACAATGCATATTTTTAGAAAGGAAATATTAAAGTGAGAACTAGTTCTCACCATGCTTCCGTAAGAACAATTGGTGGGGCCCACTTAGAAACCAATCCAAACCGTGCATAAACAATGACCTCCCTTGATAGTTACTAATCCCGAGGTTTGACACTCATCCAAATGGATTGGGCCGTTGGATTGATGATTAAATTTTGCTTAATATGAAGCCATTAAACTCGCGGGCGCGGGCAATGGATGAAGGGGTTCGAGGCATGAGATTAGGGTCAAACTTGATACTTGGGGTGATCTCACATAGATCCTTCCATCCCCTCTAGTCCCATTCCAAAATGGGACCATAAATGCATCCCATAAAAAGTTCTCACAGTGACTATGTGAGAACTGTTCTCACAAGAACAAAGCAACCCTTACAGTATATATCCATCGGTCAAACTTGATACTTGGGGTGATCTCACATAGATCTTTCCATCCCCTATAGTCCCATTTCAAAATGGGACCCATAAATGCGTCTATGTGAGAACTGTTCTCACTGGAACAAAGCAACCCTTAAAGTATATATCCATCTTTTCTGTGACTATGTGAGAACTGTTTTTCGTCTGTTCAAACACTTCTTCTAGTATTCATATGTTTGATCATACCCACGATCAACTATTAATGAGACAACAATGCATATATTTAGTTTAAATCAGAATGTCATGTCATTATGGCATCCAATGCCAAAAACATAGTAAAGTGACCCGAGCTAAGTTCTATTCTAAAAACAACAAACTACTGTCGATGAGCACAAGTTGCGTCCATCTCAGTTCTCTCACTGTCACAGAAATGGTGTTTGCCACAACAGACTCCCATCAGTGGATGAGTGCAAGAAGAGATGAATCTGCTGATATATATTACAAAGCACTGCTGCTTTTCTCCCCCTCCCCAACATTCATCACAGTTTTTGGCTGTGAGAGGACGATCTTGTTTCTACATTTTCCACTTTCGATCTGTAATCACTGCAGTCTTCATCATTTCCATGATAACATTGCTGCTGCTGCTCCATTGTTTGTTATATCTATTGTTCAATCAATTAATGCTTGTTAGAGGAGATCTTGGTGACAGCAGGCATGGCTGCTGGTTGATGTCCGCACTTTCCACTTTTGTTTTGTTTGGGGACTTCATTTTTGCCAAAATGTCATCAAAAGAGGGTGTCCTTAGTTCCTCAATCGATGCCAATGTGGGAACTGTAATCGCTTGTTTTTTGGGTGTCATGCAAGTTGGTCGATCAACCTGTTCGAGGAAACATTTGGAGTAAAAAAGCTGTTCTCGTGTAATAAAAAAGTCACGTGTAATTAAGAAAAGTCACTGCCGTATGCCAAAAGTGAAAGCATCCCATATGTTTTGAAGCATACCAAGTACTCCTTCTGGAGGTATTGAACTGCCTGGCTTCTGATATTGCTAGTATTTTCGGTGTGGTTATCTTGCAGTGCTTTTAGCTGACTAAAGCCCGAGCCTAACATGGACTCTATTTCCGTCTTAGCTTCTTTGTCCAATGAAAGAGAATCTGCAAAGACGCAATTTTTAGAATGCAAGTAATTGCACTTCAGTGAGCTCATTCAAATGAAAGGGGAAGGAATGAAATTACTGTTAGCAGCAATCTGAAGATAGTGGGTTTGAGCATTGAGTTCTTCTACAGAAGATGAGGATACAGACACAAATTCCTGAAATGCAGTATGATTTACATGGGCGCTTTGTCTGTCAAAAGCAATTACCAAAGAGGTCATCAAGTGGGTAAGAGAGAAGTAACATAATATGTTACCAACTGTGTTGGTAAGACAATTGTAAATTAATGGGGTAACACAATTAAAGGGATGAAAAATTAAAAAGACATACTCCACAGCAGATTCAATATCTGAAATGCTGCTATTATTGAGACAATCAACAGAGAACTGAGCATTTTCCCACCGTTCCCTAGACTGATCCACTTTCTTTGAGCTGCATATCAAGCAAAGCACAATCAACACCAATGGAACAGAACAAATATTGGCCGAGAACGTTCCATGAGAATATTGACACAAGTTTCAGAAATCACTTGCCATTCCATGAGAATGTTTTCCATAGTAGCCCTTGTGCCAGCCGCTGAAAAAGTATCTTCCTGAAACTGGCTTTCTACTTTTTCTATATATGCATTCCATTCTTTTTTAGCATTGGTGGAAATTTGTTGCATGCCAAACATCTCTTGCTGTAATGTTTTCTTCTCTTCAATGCTTACACTGTTTATGTTTCGCAATGCCTCTGTTACCTGCTCACAGATAAAATTACATTTAATTACAATTACATAGTCCAGATTGAATTGAATTAAGCAGACTGACGAACCATATCTGTTTTTGTTGTTGTCAAAGTTGCTAATATTGTAGCAATCTTTTCAAGGGCTAGTTTCTCTTGTTTGGCAGATGCTTCCTGGAAACAAAATTTATCAGAACTTTTGCATGGAAAGGTTTAGTTTCTATACAGTATTAATAAAATTAATCTTTGACCTCAAATGCTTTCCCAAAATTGGCTAAATTGCGGGCCTTTTCCATTTGATTTTCTTCTAGAATCACTGTAAGCTTAGAAGCACGACCATAGAGGTCGTTGAAGAAGTCAACCGTTGCCTTTGATATCACTTGTGTTGACACCAAACTCCTTTGCAGTCCCTACAATAACCCCAGAAAGAATTAGGAGCAGTTTGCACATTATCTTTGAATCCTAAGACAATGCAACAACTCCTGGTAGCAAGCATAGGCAGAACAGTATATTATCCATTCTGCAGTGGATCTAGGTGGCAGCTGAAATATAAGAAACCAGGCTAAGGTGGAATTAATGCTTTTCCGCCTTCCACTTCAAATCAATATCAGAACATATTCCCCTACCAAATTATCTGGTTTCCATGCCACCCCAAATGAACAGCTGAATGGATTTAAATACCGAATTGCCAATACTGATTTTGGTATTACTATCTGTTTCTGTCAAAATCTTGGGGCACAATAGATCATATAATGAAAAATATAAGAAAAACGAATTTCAAGCATAGGAGACTTGATGAAAAATGACACCTCCTCTTGTTGTTGAGCAGAAAATGCCAATAACTGTTTTTGTTCGGCAAGGGAACTTTGGGTATCACGAAGAACCTGCTTAGCCTCTGAAACTGCAGTGACCAGAAACTGCAGATAGCACAAAAGTCACACACTGGTGAATTCTATGGTTCCTTCACAGTTCACCAGAAAAAAAAAAAAGAAACATTTAATTCATGTTTTACATTTTCGACAGCCATTATGTGGGCATATATGGTTGATTTCAACTGTTCCAGATCTGATGAAGCTTTCATCTGTAATGCATCTGCAAGCTCCTTCATGGTACTAACTCCAGAAGTAAATGTATCTTTTACTTTCTGAATCCTTACTTCCAAGATTTTATTTGCCTGGGAACAAAAATCATTGGACAAAATGAAGGATCCCGTGAATTCTAATTCATTTTTAACTAACAAAACATATTTCTCCTTTTACCTCGCATTTACTAGCAATGAATGCGCAAACATTTTCTTCCATGCATCTTAGCTGTTGATTTTGTTGAGAAACTGATCCCACAACTGCCTTGTGTAAGCTTTTTAAACTATGATCAAGTTGAGACCCAAATGTCAGAACCAATCCCTGATTTTCCACTTCCATCTTGTCTTTGCGGTCTGTAGAAAAGCAAAACATTTCCAATAACTTGAAAAACATCCTTTTGATTGGGTTACACAATCAGACAAAGAAGTGGATATATTCCCCAAAGACGATGAAATAAAATCCTGGTGACATGTCCCAGGGATAGCATATTCAAGATCTGGGCCATTTTCAGGTGCCATCAACTGTGCAGATTTCCCTAGGTCCAGAAAGAAGCGCGGTCTACTCGTCAAGAACGGATAGCCTCATCTCAAGAAAGAATAGCCCAGAATGTCACCGTTCACTTTTTTAATCTTATTGCTGAAGTAGATACAGACCTATTTTGAAGAGAAGTGCAGTAATATCTTCCGTTGCAGTTTGTAGATCAGTACGTAGCTCCTTTGCCCGTTTGAGTATAGCATTCTCTGATAATTTCATAAATTTAACAAGCATAGATAAGGATAAATGAATAGTTCCGCACCAATTGATCAAGAAACTGAAAGATATGGAACATTATACTTACCTGAGTGTAGTAGATTCGAAATGATAAATTCCTTTTCCTTCATCTTAGAATTTAATCGCCTGTGATTCTCTTGAAGATCTTGCAAGGTGGTGACAGTGTTTTCCAGATTTTTCTGAAGTGAGAGGTTTTGAAAATTAGATATGCCAGTGCCGAAGAAAGTAAGCAGTGAACGTTATACACAAAAGTATTCCTTACTCTGCATTCCTTAAGCTCACTTTCCAAATCCAGATTTCTTTCTTGTTCAGTATGGTATAATTCCCGAAATGTATCAAGTTCCTGCAGATGATGTGAGCATATGGGATGATCCATATCTATATTCACACAATGTGCTTAGCAATGGAAAATGAATAAAATCCACACCTTTTCCCTGAGGTCCAAATTGCACTCCAAGCGTTCTATCTTATCACCCATTGCCTGTATCATGCATTAAAATTTTATGATTAAAACAATTCGAAAGCCTTTTATGTTGCTAATAATTAAAATTTTATGATTAAAACAATTTGAAAGCCTTTCTTTTATGTTGCTAATATTTTACAAGTTAGGCATGCATCCAAAGAAACTACATGGAATGCATCCGCCTTTAGTGAGATATTCTTCACATTTTTTTTGCTGGACATCTACCCATGTGCTTGGCAGATTTTCTTAAATATATCACAGACGACAGACGACCACCTACCTTCTTTTCAGCCTCTTCTTGGACAAATCTTTCATGCGGAACGTAAACGCCATTCTTTTCTCTTGCAGCTCGAACATCTGTTTGCAAAATTGGTGATGAGGTTATGTATTAGTTTGGAACAACTTTTCAGTCAGAACTTACAAAGATAAAGGCAATAGTACAACTGAACCTTGCTTCATTCTCTCGATTTCTTGGTAGAGATCTTTAAGCATCACGGACTTGGTCATCTTTTGATTTGCCTGTAACCATGACATTAAATAATTCAACAAAAAGAAGCATAAAAGTAGAATCATAGATCACTACTGTAGGAAGGTCAACAGTCAAGTAGTCAAAGTCAAACCTCTGGTTTGTTTCTGATGTTTTTAGCACGACAAGCATAATCTAGTGTGCTTAATGTTTCTTCCAAACAATGGGCAGATGGAGATACAGTTGCTATGATGCAAGTTTTTGTTTTCCCACCCAAGGAGTCTCTTAATAATCTTGTCAGCTTACTATCTCTGTTTAAAGTGGGTTAAAAAATGGAGAAAAAGAGTAAGACAGCTCACCCTTGCGAGACGCTGGGAAGAAGTAGTAATGGCATGTCCAAAGTGCAGTAATGGCAAGAATCAGTGATACAAACCTGTAAGGGATGTGACCAGAATGTTCCACAAGTGCAGTAATCACACGTCCAAGTGTGAGTAGGCTCTTATTTATTTCTCCTGCTTCCCTTGCACGACCCTGCATGATTCATACATCTACTTCTTGAGAACATAGTTTTTTTTTTTTCTTGACTACCATTTAATGGAAATGAGACAAAATTATACATCACCCATGCGTATCGAATTTCTGAAGTGGTTGCAATCATAAAATAAAGGTAAAGTAAAGCATCAAATCAAGAGAATATAATATATAAGGGGATTATGATTGTATTTGTCTTTAGTGAGTATTTTTTTGTCATTTAGTGGATAAAGGAGGTTGCTTTTTGACATTTTTTTGAAATAGGAGGGAATTTTGAAAATGTGTACTTTGATGTGACCCCTTGTCTGAAAAATGGAGGCTTTACATTACTTTTACTTTAATAGTAAATTGCCAAGTAACTTTACATGTAAAATAAAGTGTAGTAAAGCAATCGAGAGAGAATAGAATATAATGGGCTTATGATGGTATTTTATTTTTAGTTGTTTGGTATGGAGTCTTTTTAACTTTTTGTATAGAAAAATGGAGTTTTTTGTCTTTTAGTGGAGAAAGGAGTTGCTTTTAAATTTTTTTTGAAAAAGATGGAGGAAATTTTGAATTAAAGTGCAATTGATGTGACCCCCTTGTCTGAAAAATGGAGGCTTTATCTAATCTAGTAAAGTGCCAAACGGGCACTCAAGGATTATATTAATCAAGCTTTCCCTCGAAGAAAAAGGATCACAGTAAGAAGAACACAACCAATGCAAGAAGAATTCACTTGTGAAAAAGAATAAAGCATACATATTATATTGCTCAATTGTTAAAGAGGCATAATCCTATACATCTAGACCCCCAAGCAATAATACATCCTAGCAAAATCAATACAAATGTACCGACATTCACAATGCATGCAAATTGTTACTCCTAATCCAGTAAGAACATAAGACCTTTGAAAAATAATGATCACTATTACAAACTCCATCGCAAACGGAATAAAACAAGATGGCACGAGCTCAAGAGAAGCTAGGAATAGATTATTGAATTACGGTTTTGCTGGCAAGAATGGAACTTCAGTTTTGTACAGAAATATTGAAACTTAATGAAATGTGAAGGCTTTTACTTTTGTTTCATTCCTAAGTCCAAATCTTGATAGTCTCTAGTAATTTACCAATCACAAAATAAATGGTTTTTTAGTATTAACACATACATACATACCTATTTTTGTGTTTTGTTCATACTCAGGCAAAACGTATTTTGTTGAAATATACAACCATCTTGTTTCATTTTTTTTTTTTTTTTGAAACAAGCAAACTTTATAAAAGCAGAAAAAAGACACACACCTTTTCCTTAGCTAACCATTCCTACCTAAACCTCGAGGCGTTAGTAGAGGCAACATAAATACTTTTTAATATTCTCTTTTGGGATGGAGCCCACTCCTCAAATACCATCTTGTTTCATTTTCTTTTTTTTGAAACAATCAACTTTATAAAAAAAGAAAAAAGACACACACCTTTTCCTTAGGCATTAGTAGAGGCAACACAAATACTTTTTAATATTCTCGTTGGGTGGAGCCCACTCCTCAAGTACCATATTAAATTTCCTTAGCTAACCATTCCTACCTAAACCTCGAGGCGTTAGTAGAGGCAACATAAATACTTTTTAATATTCTCTTTTGGGTGGAGCCCACTCCTCAAGTACCATCTTGTTTCATTTTCTTTTTTTTTGAAACAAGCAAGCTTTATAAAAACAGAAAAAAGACACACACCTTTTCCTTAGGCATTAGTAGAGGCAACATAAATACTTTTTAATATTCTCTTTTGGGTGGAGCCCACTCCTCAAGTACCATATTAAATTTCCTTAGCTAACCATTCCTACCAAAAACTCGAGGCGTTTGTAGGGGCAGCCATAAATACTTTTGAATAGAATCCTTTGGCTCCACTCCTCAAGTACCATATTAAATTTCCTTAGCTAACCATTCCTACCAAAAACTCGAGGCGTTTGTAGGGGCAGCCATAAATACTTTTGAATAGAATCCTTTGGGTGGAGCCCACTCCTCAATATTACATACATATTTTACTTGCTTGAATTACAAAACTTATGAAATTTGGCCATAACCCACCCTCACCCCCGTCCCTGCCGGAGGGGGGGAGAGGGAGAGAGAGATGGAGGATGGAGAGGGTTTAGGGAGTGACAGGGAGAGGGGGGCGGAGGAGGCAGGTAGGGAGAGAGACGGTGGGAGAGAGAGACAGGGAGGGGGGAGAGACAGAGAGGGAGAGCGGGCAGCGGCGGGCAGGGAGAGGAATGAAGAGTGTGTAGAGAGAAGTGGAGAAGAGGTTAGGGTAGTTTATGAAATATGGGGTGTGTAGAAAGTAATCTTTTAATTTAAGTAGTGGATGTAGAGAGAAGCATTGTGGAGAGCAATCTTGTGTGTGCATTTAGCAGCTCCCTTAATAAATACGAGAGCTAGTAAATGCACACACAAAATTCCTCTCTACACACTGCTTCTCTTTGCACCCACCACTTAAATTAAAAAGTTACTAAAATTACTTTCTACACACACTCCATATTTCTTGAACTACCCTAACCTCTCTACTCTCTCAACTTCTCCCTACGGAGCTCTTTCCCTCTCTCCCTCTCTCCTCCCCGTCTTCTCCCTCTCCTTGACCGCCTCCACCCGCTGCCCACCCCACCACCCGCTCTTCCGCTTTCCCTCTCGCTCTCCCTTAGGTGGTGGGTGTGTGTGTCCTTTTAGTAATTTCCTACATGGGTGTTTTGGTAAAAAAAAATTACAGTGTAGAGAGCAATTTTGTGTGTGCATTTAGCGGCTCTCTATAAATATAGGTTCTCCCTCTAAGAGGGTACGATAGATAGATTTCACGCAAATCCCAATTTTGTCATGGTAACAGAGCATGGGCGTTTGGCTGTTGGCCTTATCTAGAGTAGGATACATATACTTTCTTATAGTTGGTGATGATAGGATACTTTGTTATCTAGAGTTGTTGTACATGGTTTTATCATTGTGTTCCAAATCTCAACATTATGACTCATGGGAGGAGTAAATATGATTGAAAATCAGTTTTTAACATGTATCAAAACATTATGACTCATGGGAGGAGTAAATGTAAATGGATTTTTAATGAGAACTACTATATATATGTGTGTGTGTGTGTCCACCAATAAATATCACATCCATTTAAAAAAAAAGAAAAAAAGATTATGACATACCTCTCGTGCGCCTGACCGAGAAATATTCTCTGATCCAGCTAGGTCTACAAGATTAAGTTTGCCACATTTAGCGGCTCTCTATAAATATAGGTTCTCCCTCTACGATAGATAGATTTCACGGAAATCCCAATTTTGTCATGGTAACAGAGCATGGGCGTTTGGCTGTTGGCCTTATCTAGAGTAGGATACATATACTTTCTTATAGTTGGTGATGATAGGATACTTTGTTATCTAGAGTTGTTGTACATGGTTTTATCATTGTGTTCCAAATCTCAACATTATGACTCATGGGAGGAGTAAATATGATTGAAAATCAGTTTTTAACATGTATCAAAACATTATGACTCATGGGAGGAGTAAATGTAAATGGATTTTTAATGAGAACTACTATATATATGTGTGTGTGTGTGTCCACCAATAAATATCACATCCATTTAAAAAAAAAGAAAAAAAGATTATGACATACCTCTCGTGCGCCTGACCGAGAAATATTCTCTGATCCAGCTAGGTCTACAAGATTAAGTTTGCCACATTTTATGAGCTCTTCAGTTCCAATAGTTGCTTCTTTTACATAGATGGTTATGGAAAAGATAGAATGAGAACGACTGCAATAGATAAAAAAACACAATTCGCTTAGCATAGCCTGCACAGGTCATAGTACCAGTTTATACACATTAAAAATATTTACCTGCTATGCTTGTTTAATAAAGTTTCTGCGGTGCGTCTTTTGGCAGATCCTCTTTCCAAGAGATTATAAATTTCATTTGCACTATAAACAACTTCTTCTTCAAGACCTCTCACAATCACGCTTCCCTTCCCATCCTCCATCAGGGAAATAGGTTTCTTTTGCTTATCTTCCCCAAATTTAGTATAATCTTCTGGAGCTAATAAATCTGTTATTTCTTCATTGTAGAGTTCCAAGAAAGTTACTTTCATGCTATAGTCAGCATTTTGTGCTTCTAGTGCATCAAAGATTTGGCGAACTGCTCTTGGAATCACACCAGCATCAATAGGTAACTCTCCACTCTAGATCACAAGAGATATACATCATGTCAAAAACCAAAGAAAAATCTCCCACTTCAAGTGTAAATTTGCAGTTCAAAACAATTCAGTTTCATACCTTATTTCTCATTCCTCCCTCCATTGTATATGTTTTGCCTGTTCCCGTTTGCCCGTAGGCAAAGACAGTGCAGTTAAAACCTTCGAGGACTTCATCGACAATGGGTGAAATGGCTTGGTCGTATATCGATCTTTGTTGTGCTTTTGGCCCAAACACCTGCACCAAATGGTGGTCCAAAACAGAATTTGGAAAAGAGCCAACCCAAGAAAAATCTATGCAAGTTAACATATTCAAAGACAGTACTGCACCTTATCGAAGGCGAATGCTCTGTCAATTTGCTTATTAGCTATACTTTGAACAACAGTGACTTCTCTTTTCTGCTCATTCAATGATATCACTTTTGGAACATTCAGGTGCTGTTCTTCATCAGTTAATGGCCTGGAAGTCAAATAATCAATTTTTGTGCTTTCACAAGAGGACGTAATTATTTCAATAGAAATGGTTTAAGTGTGGCTTTATAATTATTCATTTTGGTACCAGCTAGGAGAAGAAAGAAGAAATCTTTAACAAAATCAAATCTAAGACTGATAAGAATTATAATTTTATATGATAAAACAGAACAAAAGTGATAGAACACACAAAGCCTCTTAAGTTTGTTCTGTACTTTCCACACCAGTGTGCATATTGTATCCACTCCTTGACTAGTTGGAAAGCAAATTATAGAAAAATGAAGGGTAGAGGGCCCCATTATCTCATCACTATCTGAACAAATCTGTCATGGGGTGTGGAGATTGAGGTCCCTGCATCTCATCATCATCTCATTTTATTATGCACAATTGAAGTTTGTCATCTGGGTCACTCCCTATTAGTAATTTTCATTCATTTTTTTCCCTTTTCATTTGAATCTTCTTCTGTTTTTTTTTTTTTAATCATGCAATCCAATTAGATACAATACATCTATCTATATTTGAATGAATGAGCTAAAAACCCAAATAATCAAAGAAGGCCTAGACCCACCTGCATCTGAGCACCACCTGAACATTAACCTCTCGATCTCTGTCCTGCCTGTTTGAGCTCCCATCTGCCCATCTCAGCTCCATCCGCCGCTTTTCTGAGCGCGGCGTGTGGAAGGGAGATGGTGATGATGATGACACCGAGGATGCCGTTTTCCTCTGCTGATCCGGAGTGAAAGACATGATATCTATGCTGAACTAACCTCTTACTCAGTTTCCCAGACCTAACAAAAAGCACAAAGAACCAATTAATCAAACAATACTAGTGATACACTCTCCTTCCAAACCTTTGAAATCCTCAAAAGGAAATCCAAAAAAAGGCCTAAAAGCATTGAACAGAGGAAAATATGGATGGGACACAAGACCTCTATGATGTTTTCACTCAATTGTTCGCACATGAACAACTAAATCCTCATAAAGACCCAGACCCAATCACCCAAACCCTAGAAAAACCCTTGCATGCGCCCACATCAGCAATCGAACTTCAAAACAAAAAAACCCCATTACAGAACAAGTTCGAAGATTTTGAGCATGGGTGTTAGATGATTAGATGAAAAATGAATAAACTGAACTGATCCTCTTATCAGATTCTCGTTCTTAGAGAGGAAAACAAAGAACGAAAAAAAAAAAAAAGCTTTGAAGTGATTCCAGATTCCAAACAGAAAGTTGAAAAGATCAGACAACAAGACAATGATTTTCAGATTATGCTTTCTTTTCTTCTGTACCTGAAAAGAAAGAGCTGATGATGAATCAAAACCCTAGCTTCAAATAATCGATGGGTTTTTCGGGTTCTCTTTCTGAAATTTCTCTTTTTTTCTTTGTAGAAGGTAGAGATTGCGTATGAAACATGAGGAAATGAGGAGAGATTATATATATATTCCGTAGCTTACGTATTTCCTTTTCTTAACGGCTATGAAGTTTGAAATTTTGTAGCCGTTTGAGTGGAGGACGTAGGATTTCAATTTTTAGGTTTGAACTTTTTCTTCTTGCCCCAGGAAATGACAGTGCCAAGGGCAAGGCTCCCTTTCACATCCATCCTACTCCAAGTGACAAGGGCCCCACAAGGTGGACTGCATAATCTGGATCGTTGATCAAAAAGTTTTGCCTTGGATTGGGAGATCGTGGACGTTGGAGCAAGAAGATGTTTCAAGACTTTGAAGCATCCGTTGTGACCACTTTTAAGAAACCGGACTGACCCATTGAGCCAATAGGCTAAGGGCCAATTTCTTTCCTAGAATTCCTGGAATTCATGTCCAGTGGCTGTCAGGGATTTTCAAATGCTGGAATTCTGAAATGCTTTAGAATTCTATCATTTCTGAATTTCCTGTTTCTTTTATGTCTGAATTTATGCCTGAGAATTCATGAATTCCTGGATTTTCTGAATTCTCTGTTTCATAACTATAAGGATTTTGACTGGAATTTTACTCATGTATGCATTATTTACATACCAATTTCACAATTCAAGTAGCAAAAATAAAAAAAAATAAAAAACAACATTCATACAAAAATTAATCACATGTCCATGAGCCAAAGAGTGGGTCTCATCAGAAATTGCCAACAATGGTAGGACTGAATCTTGTGTATGAAATTCATTTTTAGAAAACACGTTCTCGCCTAAAAAGGAGGGTGGTGGCCACACTATTTCTCATGCACTCACAGACCAGGTAGGACTGAATCTTGTGTATGAAATTCTTCTCCACTTTTCTAGAAACTAAAAAGGAGGGTGATGGCCACACTATTTCTCATACACTCACAAAGCACTGGAACCCCTCCATCTCTTCTTTATCCTTACACGTTCTGCAACAGAACTTCTCCCAAACAGAGAACATGTTCTCGCCTGGGATTTTGATTTGCTACAAAATCATGGGCCCCACTGATCAAATTTATATCAGGCTCCTCCATCAAAATTGCCCAACCCTGTACGGCCATTGTAACAGAAAAGATTGTGATCAATCACTCAGTGGGCCCCGCCAGATGTTCTCAATCTCCACCAAACTCATATTGATTAATCTTTCTTCTTTGACGGTAAGGAAGAGCCGGTGTTCTAAGGAAGCCTCTCGGAATGCTAGAATTTGTAAATGCTGGAGCAAGGGCTAGCATTTGGGAATTCCACTTTTTTGGAATTTTAAAATACTGCTTGCCTCAAATGCTGCGAATTCTAGTAAATGAACATAGAATTTCTGACTGGAATTCAGGAATTCACAGACAGCCTGAATTCCTGTCAGAAATGCTTGGAAAGAAACAGGCCTAAGGGTTGAGTTGATTGGTTGGGTAAAACTAAAATGAGACCTTTCAATCTGCCTGCCCATCATGATTGGACATGGACATGACTGTATATGAGCAATATGCTGAATAACATTATCCCCATATAATATATATTTTACGCAATAACATGCGTTAGTTATTATCTAGTTGCCTGGAGTTCCAATTCTGAGTATGTTACTTCTTTTCCTTTCGGAGGTTTTTTTTCCACTTGTATGGGCTTTTTTTCTGTATGAATGCGGGATCCTTTCCCACTTGAGTGAGCTGCCTCTTTCATTTCACACATGTTTATATATAATACATACACTGACCGAATTCAAATATCTAAAATCCAAGCTCAGGTCCTACCTAAATTTGTGTGGGTTTCAAGATCCAGGCCCGAGCCCATCTCAGCATCAACTCAAGTTTAACTTGTCACGTCATGTGGCTTCGGCTTTGGCCCTGCACAAGTTGCATCCCTTAAAACACCTCATCTTGAGCAACTCAAATAATGCAAACCCGACAATAGGGATGCTCATGGGTTGGGCCATCCCAAGTCCGATCCGGGCCTAGCCCGATTTGGATTGGGCTTGTTTATTTAATTAGGGACCATTTAATAATTGGGTCGGGCTTTTCATCATAGCCAAAGGCGAATGATCCTTGGACCTTGGGCCAAAATATAAGGCTCGTCTTTTCTTCACCAGGCTTCAGACGTGCATGTACCATTAGAAGAAATATATCATCCATTCACGTTTCATGACATCTCTAGCCCAGGCCCAGCCCATGCTCGATTTTTTGGGCCTTTACATAAAGGACGAGAAGACAGGACCAGCCAGGGCCCATGCATAATTTTCCGCGCAATATCGGTTTTTGTGTAAAATCTTTTTAACACCTTAAACTACATTTATTTATTTTTGTTTGTTGAAAACCATTTTTTGTTTGTTTGTTTTTTTATCAATTGCAGTTGAGGATTATTTGTATGTAAACTGGTTTTTTTTTTTTTTTTTTTTTGTATTGAAAAATAGAGATGTGAAGCCCGTTGTAAAGGAAGTTTTAAAGCTTTATTTATTTGTTCCCCGGCTTTCCTCCTCTTCTCTTCTCTGTCCTTTCTGTGTTCACCTCTTAGGACAATTTCATTTTCAATGAAACTTAAAATGAGATTAAATCATTATGTACTATGATTTCAATGTTTTTGTCTTTAGCTCCACTGTCACCTAAGTGTCAGGGATCGAACTCTGGTATTGTGCGGAGCATGGTGGGGAGTGTTGATCAGGAGCATTTGGGCAGAGCTAGGCATGAAAACTGAGCCGTGCCAGCACGGGGAGGCCCATCCGAGCCGTGTCGGCCCATGAAATCTCACGGGACGGACCGTGCCGTACTCTGCCCAGGCAGCTGGGGCTCAGCCCAGCACGGCCCAAGGCATGGATTTATCTGTGCCGTGCTGGGTTGTGCCACCCATGGGCCAGCTCATATGCCTCTTCTAGTTTTTTTTTTTATAAATTAAAAGACACTTTATGGACTTTTAGGGTTTTTAACTTGAAATAAAGTTGAAACTATTAAAACAAATTCACAAACACTGAGCTAATTTACAAATGAATAATAAATCTTTAATTATTTTAACTTTTATATTTTATTTATATAAAAAAATAAAAATTATATATATGGGCCGTGCTGTGCCTCGGCCCAGGCTCCCTGGCCTAACACGGCACGGATATTTTCCGTGCCGTGCCATGGTTCCTCGTTGACCAAGTCAACGGCCTAGGCACAACTTTTTCTGTATCGGCCCATGCTAGGCCTGGGCTGCCCGCCCAAATTTCCATGCCTAGGCGGAGCACTAGGGAATGGCACCATTGGATCTCTAGAAAGAGAATGGAGCACCCCAGGGCTAATAGGCGGTCACCCCGAATTGGATTAAAAAAAGAGTAAATTAGCCAATGGTCTCTAATTACGGTCTTCTAAGGCATCCAGTTCAACAACTTTTCTTTAACGTTTATAGTCCAACAGCTGGAGATATTTTAGTGAAAGGTCCCTAATACGCCATGTCATATATTTTCATGACTAATTTGCCCCTTTCAACCGTCATTCCTACGCCAAGTTCTCTCTTATTCTCTATTGTCCCCGGAGAACTCCTTTTGTCTTCTTCTCTCTCGTTTTTCATTTTCCGTTCCTTTCCATGGTTATGGAGTACCGTTGCAGAGCACCTTTCGTCACCACCATGACTTCCGATTCTCTCTCTTTCATTTCTTCAAAGATAGAAACAGTTTTACTTTCTCTTACTCTTTTATATGAAGTATCTTCCAAATCTCTCTCTACAACTGATTTGAAAGAGAAAAGTTTGCTCTTTTGCTTGTTTTCCCCCTCTCTCTTTTTTCGATTGGATCATGGTCATCAAGTGTTCTTGTTTTGGATTTTGGTTTTCATTAGAATCTGATTTTCCATATTCTGACTTTTGGTATCGCCGAACTTAGATAAATTTAACAAAAACTTTGATAAACTAGACAAAAACTGATCAAATAAATTTGTCAAAACTTAGATAAGTTTATTTAAGTTCTCGGCAAATTTATCTGAACTTCTGAAAAGACTTAGACAAATTTATCTGAGTTTTGAACAATTTTTTCGAGTTTCGAACAAATTTATCTGAGTTTGGACCAAAACAAATTTATCCAAGTTTGAAAAAAATTATCTAAGTATAAGAGAAACTTGCTTTTTCTCTTTACTTGAGGTAATCGAGAACTTTGTTATAGCCATTGTCTACATAGAGTTGAGCATAAAGAATAGATAAAATCAGAGAAGATTGAAATCAAAGACCCTTTTAGGCTTTTAGGTTTTTTTTAGAAGAAATTATTTTGTACATCTTCGTTTTAGGAATGGAAGAAGTATTTTTTCTAACCTTAAAGTTAAGACGATTCAGATGATCGAGGTCTTCGATCAGTTGATTTTGCTTCTAGGTTTCGCAGTTTCCTTCGTTTTCACTTTCGCTTTCGGATAAATCTAATTTTTGCTTATTTGAAATGGTTTTAAGTAGTTTTAAGCGGAGCCTTTTTGCTGACGTGTACATGGGCCTTTTTTTTCTTTTTCACTGCGTCATTTTCATGAGAGGACTGCCGCCGCTACGATAAAATATCGTGGACCTTACGCTATAAAACCTAATGATGAGGGACCTACCGCCTAAAGCCCCTAAAAAAAACCCTTAGAGTCCAATGGGCCCAGCCCTATTGCCCCACTTACATCAAGATGATCGCCCCATGCTAAAAAAAAAAGAAGCTCCTTTCAACCTCTGCCGAATGCATCACACGAGATCTTGTTCAATGTCGATCTCTTGAGCTTCTCCTCATCACCGATCTTTATGCAAACTACTGCATTTTCATCTACTATACTCCCTTTCGTGGTAAGTCTCTCTCTCCTGCACACCAAATAACCCTAAACGAACCTTGGTTCCCTCTCTTACTCTCTCCCTCCCTGTATTTAGTATAATTACAATCACTCTATAACTAAATCCAAACCCTTAATCTCTAAATCCTAATTCTAAATCCTAAATACCCAAATCCTATGTCCTAAATTACGAATCCAAAATGCAAACTTTAGTGATATTTTGAGATACGGAAGCCCTGACCGAAACCTCAACTCACGAACAAAATCAGGAATTCTGAATTCGAGAGTTCTCTAACTCTAATAATTCAATGGAAGAAAAGAAAATCGTTGGAACTCTTTCTCTCTCCATAGATAGAAGGATTTAGGTACATAAAATAGGGAGGTGCTCCTATGAGAGACACTCTCACCAAGTTTATGAGAGATGGGTGGGGGCCCTCACTTCCATATCCACTCTCACTAACTTAAATGCAAGGACCCCCAACTTAAATGTGAGGGCCCCCACCTATCTCTCACCAACTTGGTGAGAGTGCCTCTCACTAAAGCACCTCCCCATAAAATAAATCTACTTGTTAGTTTTCTAACCTTATGACCTGTTTGAGAGTAGTCTTCACTACTTGCATAATGCATTGCCATTATAGTGGAAAAGTCCCATCATGGGATGACCAGTTTAACTGTTTATTTTCTTTCGTCAGTTTTCAAGGATGCAAAATCAAAGGTTTGGATTGGATCTTAGTACCCTATAACCTGTGAGAGAATTACTTTTATAGTATAGGATCTAAACTTATGACCTGTTAGAGAGTGTCACAATCTAGGTTTAAACCACTTTGTGATACTGAATTAGGTCTGAAAAGGCCAATGGCGTCTGCCCGATGAACTTGTTCAATGGTTTTAATCCAACTACTGAGATTTTCTTTTTCATTTAAAAACCAATTGTATCCATTTAAATGCGATAGATTTTCTCTTTTGTTATTGTTAATATGAGGAAAGTACAACAAAAGAATGATTGACTTCTTTAATTGATCATTGTCTGCCCCACCCAAACGTAAATGCTAGGTCCGTCACTGCCGGGGCTGACCCTGGATGATTAACTAGGCTAGTTTAGATTAAGATAGTTTACCATTACTCCCCCTATGTACCTGTGAATCGTGTATGAGATTTGAACCATTCATCGAAATGCATCCTAATATGTGAAAGATCTCCTAATTAGAGGTGAAAACTTGTCATGTTGAGTCGGGTCCTTATTAGATCTAAATCCTAACCCAAATTACTGTAGGAACCTGTACCAGAACAAGAGTCAATAAAGGGCCGGGTCCGGGCCAAAACCAAGTCTTGATTACCTATACAATATGATATCCTTAATATTATGCACCTTTAATTACATCTATAATATATGGCTTTGTTGTCGAGTATTCCGGTCCGCGTATCAAAATCATGGACTTGAACTTGGAACGAAATAGCATATGGGTTTAGCAGTGGACCCGAACATGGAAACCTAGACAGAAATAAAAACGGGTCCAAATATTAGACTCATATTGGATTTTCAATTCGGGTCCTTGGGGGTCATTGGGGGTCTGTTTTTATCCCTAAGCATCGATAAGACCCCATCCCGAATTAATCAGGATTAACTCATTAATCTAAATTAATGTTAATTAACCATATTTACTTAGGTTAACAAAGAAAAATGATCAATTGATATTGAATTAGCCTAAACTGAAGGATTTAGGCTTAAGAAATGACAATTAAGGATTGTAAATAAATTAAATGGAGTTTTGAACTCAAACATGGAATTGAAGGACTTTTATGTAAATATGAATTTCCACGTATTTTGTCAAATATGGAAACTCTTGATACTAACACGTGTATCTCGACGAGTACGGTAGTTTTTGTAATAGATATGAATTTGTCTGACGAGAAATGAATCAAATGACCTCTCATTTGACTCGAATCTTAATAAATTGTGAGGTGGAGGGGCTAAATGAAAATCCATAGCTTATATAAGCTAAGAGACTTCATTCTTCTTTTATTTTTACAAACCCTAGCCTCCTTTTTCCTTTTCTCTCTCTTTTCTTTCATTTCTTCCATTTCTTGCATCAAGAGTGGATACTAAGGGCCTTGCAAGTAGTTTTGAAGAGGCTTCACTCTCTTCATCTTTTTCCTCAAGTTATATTCAAGTTTCTTGGAGTGAAGCTTTGAAGAGAAGCTTCAGAAATTGGGGATTTGATCTCAAGCTCAAGCTAAGCAAGAGATTTTCTTCGATTAATCTTCACTAGAGGCAAGTATATACATGTCTTGTGATTTGTGATGTTTTTAGCTTGTTGGAACTCAAAGAGTTCAAAAATCTAAAATTTCTCTTCAGAAATTCCGAGCTCTAAATGGATTTCTGATGCAAGTCGGTCGACCGACAGGTCAACCGACAACTTGACCGACATACAGGTCGACCGATAGGTCCGGACTCAATTTTTCAGTGAATTCCAGCTCTCTGAAATTCTGACCGACGTGACTGACAATGTTAAGTCCAGGGATTTTCATGTCTTTGGAATTCAGGCTGACGTAATGTCGGTCAGACGACATGGAGCTGTCGGTCAGCCAACATGTTGACCGACAGTGAAGGAATTTTCAGATTTGGAATCTAATTTCCCTATTTAGAAGCCTAATTTATACAGGCTGTTTCTTGTTAATGTCTAAGCCTTCATAGGTATAAACTAAGTTCTTCGAATGCACAATTCAATATATAAAGTGATGTTCATCAAGGATCACACGTGCATTGGATTACGAAGGTTTCACTCAACTGTTGGTTTAGAAGTATGAATAGGATTGTATAGAATTGAATAGAATTCCTGAATTTATATGGTGTTGTAGTTCTTAAGCTCATTATTGAGCTGTATTGAATTAATACATGAGAATAATGAATTGATTTGATTTAATTCGTGAGTCTATAACACTAGACTTTGATTTCCTAAGTTCATTATTGAGCTATACTGACATAATGGACCGACTTCGTGAAACTCGTATAGAGTTGAACTTAATTCGTACGCTGAATTAATAAATTGAATATAAGGTTACTAAATGTAACAAGAAACTATGTTATAGTCCTTGAGTTCATCATTGAGCTACCTTGACATAATGCTTTCCTAAGCTCATTATTGAGCTGTACTCACATAAGGTATTCAATTAATGAATGAAATTCATATTGAATTCATATACGAAATTCTTGAATGAGAAGCTCGTATAGAGCTGACTTGAATCAAGCTACTACTCGTATAGAGTTAGACTAACTTCGTATAATGTAATGATAATGAATTGAATTAACAGTTACTAAAGGTAACAAGAAATGTGTAATTCCTACTGTGGTAGATGACGTGGGAGCGTTCCGGAACTCTGTGGACATGCCAGTGATCTCTGATCAAGATGCTGGTAGATTTTCCACGTAAGTTATAAATTATTGATCCTTGAGGCTTGAGCTAGATGCATGCAGGCTCCGCCGGCCAATAAAGGAAATAATTGAGAAGCCATATAATAGAAAGTGAAAATCCTTTAGGTTCTTAAATGGTACGCCCTTCTGATTTGAGCCTGTGACAAAATAAATGAATGAATAACTGACTAGTATTTGTGTTTATGAATACGTCAAACTGCTTCCGTTGGAAGAACTGAATCGAAATGAAATGAATTGGATACTATAATAATAGTAACATTGACTTCACTATATCAAATATTGATATTGTTATTATCTAGAATTGTTTTATTGGTTAATAACTCGAAATGTCATAATAGAGTACTGTTGTGGTTGTCTTAAGTAATTATTATTACCTGACTTCACTATTTCTAATTATTCATTGTTAAATTGTATTGAATTATATAGAACTGTTAAATTGGTAAATTGACAGATTTCTATATAATTGATTTGTATAGAATTAATAGTATGTACTATCATAGAACTGTATATACATTGTTGAACCGTCATGTTCATGTGTTATTGATGACATCGCAGGCCCAGTTGTCCACGCCATCAACAGAGGAGGTTGGATCATATGGGTGTAAATATCGGAGTGCGAATCGAATAGAAATATTCCAAAATTGTCTTGAACGGTTTTGTTTTATAGGTTTGACATGCAAGTAGATGTACCCTGCATTGTATATAAATATGCAGTGGTTGACTTTATTACAACAGAGATGTATGAATATGAACTTTACTTTTGGTAAAGGAACGCATATGCTTAATGGTGTTTCGTCAATGTATATTTTCCGCAGACTTTATACATGTGATAGGTATTTGTATTTGATATATATCCCTTGTAGATTTCGTTTTAACTTAATGTTAATTCGGAGTTCACGGGAGTAAGTATGCATTCGCGACTCGGAGTTTGTCCGAGTTAATCAGATCTCGGGACCAGGTCGTGACAGCATCTATAGTGGAACCGATCCAATTTTGATAATTTATGGCAAAGCCCATCCACAGTGACTCGCCCCATGACTTGGAAGGGCATTGAGTCAGTAACTCGGCATGTTTGACAAAGCATTTTGGCACACACACTCAAGCATACTTGTTTAACTCAGTGCCCTTCGAGTCAAGCCAACTTGACTCAACTTGCCCAAGTGAGTCAGCTGGGCATTGGTGATTCATCCTCACCTTTCAATCACTCTGATCAGAGCGACATCACTATTGGGTTGGCTCACATTGTATTTAGTGTCAGATAGACTACTGGATATGAAGGCCCACAGCTGATCCATTTCGGTATGGCAATGGGTTGAGTGGGGTCACAGATTCATCACCAAGGGTAACAAAGGACCCAATAAAAATCCATCCTGTTTATCTGAGATATCAACCCAAACCATAAATTTGTTGGGTCAAAGGGCCTAATGAAAACATTAAGAGTTAGTTCGTTTGAATTGGGTTTGGCAAATTAGATGCCAAGTGTGGACCTAAGTCAAATATTATGTTTTTTTTATTATATCAAATTGAAAATGTCAACTCAAATTCTAAATTAATAAAATCACAGATACACAATTATTTGACTGGATTGGGTTGACTCCCTCATCACTTTGAATGGATGGCCCAAGTAATTCATCAAGAGCCTACAAAGCGAATGATTCTAACCAAACCATTCCACTTGTCACAGATGTGTTTTGGGCCCCACTGCCTTACAATGGATATTGGAGTGGACCAATAACCCCATTGTTGCAGCACTGAGCACCAACCAATTGAGCACAAATTAAGCAGCTATAGACCAATATCTGTGCCACTTGTCTCTCAATGTAGGTTTTCTAGCCTCCTAGAGTGCCCCACTACCTCCAAAATCCAATCCTCCACATGTCAATCATTCAACAAAATCTGCCTTCATTGCCTACTGATTTTCCTAATCTGTCTGTCTCTATCCTTTCTTCAGTTTCCTATTTTGTAAACATGGGTTTTTTTTTTTTGGTGAAAGTAAACATGGGTGTTAGCACATACAAATTTAGGCAGGCAAACAAGAGCTCTCTTTCATTTCAAGGGAATGTTCAACAGGGTAGCAACTGGGAAAGCCTTTGAGATGATCTCCCACCCCTTGCTATAACGAGTAATCTTACATTTGTATATGGAAAACCTCGTGAATGAGAACCATTCCATGATTTGACTAAAGGATGTCTTTGAGCCTCCCACCCAAGTCTCATTCTCACCACCCACCTCCAACACAACAACAGAAACATCATCATCATCATCCATTTGTATTGGCAGAGGAAACAACTTCTACTAGGCATTGATTATAAAAAACAAGGGGAAGGCATAGGATTCAAAACAGCTATGAGAAAAAAAACAAAAAGGAAAAAGGAAAGGATTGAGGAGAGATGATAGAAAAAGATGGGTGAAGTGGGATGGCCACAAAATTGGTGCTGTCCACGTAATTCTGCTGCTTCTTTTGGCAACTCAATTCCGCACTTCTCTCCATCAACCCCCCAATCAACACAACATATCACCCTTCTTTTCATTCCCATTTTCATCTAATTAGTATTTCTTTAAGACTTTTTCATGTCTGAACTCTTAGGGACTATTTGTTTGCAGAGAAATACATAGGAATTCAATTCCTATCAATTCTATGTAAATATTTTTGAAAATTGCTAAAATTTAATAAATAAGGACGAGGTTCTATAAATGACATCAAATAATCAAATATTTTATTGAAAAATTAAGTAAGGGAAGATGAGAGAAATGGTTTACTATGATTGGGTACATATTTAGTTTCCATTTTTCCTTAATTCATTTTCCAACATAGATTATTGGATTGCCATCTATGTCGCTTCACACTTTTTCCTAAAATTTAGCTATTTTAAAGAATATATGTACATAGAATCCGTAAAAATTCATATGTTCTCATGCAAACAAATAGGCCCTCAATTCTCATGTACGTTAGGGTTGTCAATAGTCCGGATTTAAACTGAACTCACAGGCACCCGAGTCTATGAAGGTTTTAATTTAGGATATAGGTCATGGTCAATGAAGTTATTGGTGTTAGCTTGGGCTTGGCTGTTATGCCTGTTGATTAGTCCTAGTCTTGATTTGGGCTCAAACTTGCTCCAAGCTCAACCGGGTAATCGGTTACCCCAAGTTTATCATAATTTGAAAAGTTAAGAGTTAAAAAGTCATCATTGTCATTGTCAAAGCCTTATTTGATCAACCTCAGTGGGCTTTGTAAATTCTGCTTCTCCAATTAGCTCTACTTGATGAGCCATATACCGCATAGTCTTCTACTTGTCCTCCAAATTTATTATCACAAAACTGAAATATATTGGGAAGTCCCATATCCCACATCGCCTAAGTCCTGAGTTAGACATGTCTTCATATATTTGTTTGGGCCTTTCACCTATCTGCTTTTTTTTGTTGGTACATGACTTCTTACATGATATCAAAGCGGATTCTAATCCCATCATTCTTGTGTAGCCCATGTGGCAGGCCCCACATCCCACGGGCTTCGGCTTATATAAATCCAATGGATGAATTCTAGATTGAGCCATCATTGGAGTAGATGATAAAATTTAAAAAAATTATCCATATGGTAAGTGTATTTTTAACTTAGCTTCATAAGAGAGTGTTTAACCACATAATTCTCCTCTCATTTTCAATCATTTTCAATTATGTATATTAATATTCCCAAGTATTATTTATACCCATGGTCAAATCTTAAGATTCAATTAATCTTGTCATCAAGTGCACTTCAGGTGGGAGAATATTGAATTGAGTAGGGTTTTCTGGTTTTGACAAATCATTGTCATCATCATCATAGATGCATTATAATTTATATGGGATTGGTTGTGCGTTTTTACTAATACTGCACTTATCTCTATTTTCTATCGCTCTGCAAATTGATCAGTTAGTTATGAATGTATCATCTTAAGTCTTCAGTGAGTTATGGATTGCAATTCTAACGTGCATATACATAGAGCTGAAACTACCGTGAAAACTGAAGACCAAGAGATACCACAAAGAAATTCATTCCGTTATCTTGGCTGGATATTTAGTAAGGATGGAGAGATTGATGAAAATCTTGAACATAAAATAGAAGTGGGACAATTGAAATAGAGACTTTTGCAGTGTTTTGTGATCGATGCATGCCAGCAAGGATTGAAGCAAAAGTTTTACAGGACAAAGATTGGACCGACAATGACCTATGAAATAAAATGTTGATTAATCATGCATCAAGAAATGTGTAAACTAGATGTAGTAGAAATTAGAATGTTAAGATAGATGTGTGGTAAAACTAGGAAGGATGTATAAAATTAGAAATGAACACTTTTAAGAGCATTTAGGTGAAATATCAATAGGTGATAAAATTAGAGAATGTTTGTGCATGTCCAACGTAGACCATCAATGACGTCGGTAAAGAAAAGATTAGCAATATAGGTTGATGGCCCACCAATCGAAATGAGTAGACCGGAGAGGATGTGAATGGATGTAGTAAAAATAGATACAAAGACATGCAACTTATTTGAAGATTTAGCTTAAGATAGATTGGAATAAAAAAAAAAAATTTATATAGCCAATCCCAATAATTGAAACAATTCATATTTTTATCCTCGAATCTTATTGTACTCATATTACTTTCATTATCACATCTTTTTCGCCGTCAAAGCTAGGTCTGGGTCCGTGGAATGATCATGTCAAAGGCGTAAATCATGATGAATGTCCACGGGAGAAAACTCAACTATGTGCTAATGTCTCTGCATATTCAATGACCCTAGAACACAGTTGAGACAGCAATTTTTATGTTTTGACTCCCTGTGATCTAATATCCCTAAATTCTCAATGACCCTAACATAGTTGAGACGACAAGGCATGCCTATGATCTAATATCCCTGCATGCTCAATGACCCTAACATAGTTGAGGCGACAAGGCTTTCATGACAATGATCTCTTCATATTCAATACTTACAAAGCTTTTAATACAATTATATCTACTTCTTTTTATCTTGTTTGTCATGTCAGGCGCATTTAATTCTATTTCTAATGCATCTTACCTGATCAAGATCTTAAAATATGTCCTAAGCAATGGAACATGCATGCTTGTCTCATCGATCACACATTGTAGCAGTAAAGGTATCATCCCAATGAAATACACTTGAATTAGTCAATGAGGCCGCCTACCCAATGACTAAAATAGAAAAAAAGTATAAAACATTCCCCCCGGAGACATCAGTGAATTGTGATATGTACACCTCAATAATAACAAATTGCAAACCTGGCAACTCACAAACAGCTCAAGTGGCCAATATTACAAGCTCAACATTTGCAAACGGTTTGTTTGTTTGCATTAGAGTAAGTACATAGGTATCGAATACATACAAATGGTACCATTATTATTTAAAAATAAAAATTAAAAGTGCATTATAAAAAACGAACATCAAATCACCTTTTCTTTTATTAGGGAAATATAATTGAAAGAAGATTGGAAAATGAACTATTAGTTATTTCCTAATTTTTTCTAAAAATTCTATTTTTCTAAAAAAAAAAGGTTATTTGATTTTTAATTTTAAAATTCACATTTGATCTTTATTTTTATATATTTTTTTAGCTACTTCGGGTATGCACTATATGTATTCAAATCCTTTGCATTATGATAAAAACAAACAGGGTCTAAGTCAATCAACTTGTCTAACCCATGTAGCTTGAGAAAATCTATGAGCATCTGACAATCTATATATATAGAGAACTAGTTGTATTCTATATAAACAAAATATTTAAAGATTAATATAATAAAAATCTGTGGAAAGAAAAGCAGGAACAGTCTGTAAAACCATTTGTCACTGTAGATCAGCAGACACCCGCCAAGTTCTTTTCAACAAATTATTATTAAATCATATCTGTTGTGCTCCTTTCAAAGCCCAACACTAAAACATTACATTGAAACAAGTAGATTAATTAATTAATCATTCAACAACTGAAAGATTGCTTGATAAGTGCAATTTTAGTCCTCCGGTGGGGCCCACTTGATGGAGAACCGAATGGCAGCTACTGGGGCCAAGTTTATTTTGCTGATGATGATAATGAACAGGGCATAGGATCTTATTTTATCCATTGATCAATGGACTGACTGAAAGTGGTCTACTTTTTCTATGTATGCTTCTTTCATCATTTTTCTTTTCTTGTGGCCGTACAGATGCTGGATGTAGCTAGGGAGTAGCATCACCATGAAAGTAGCCTTGTTTAATTAAGATTAAAAGAAAGGCCCATGTCGACATAACATTTCCCACTTTGGGTTTGTGTTATTTGAATTTATTATCGTAGGCCTCCCATGCTAATATTTAGTAAAATGCGCCCCACGCTAGCAAGCATCCATTTAGAGAAAGCAAGTTACAGGGACTATCATGTGGTTAAGATATTGTTGATTATATGGCTTGGTGGGAGTTCAGTGGGGCCCACATGATGCCAACAGTTTTGCATGAATATGGCATGCTATGCTAGCTAACTCTTATCTTCTTGTTATTATACTCAGGCAAATAATTCATAGTAACTCAATAGTTGGGCATTACCCCAAAAAAAACAATCATTGATCAATCCCCCATTGTGTTGCCAAGTGTGGCCTTTTGTTTTTGTTTTTGTTTTACCCCAGCATAGAGATGTTCGGACCAAAGAGAGCCCATGCGACAAGTGAGAAAAGTGGCATACCCATCGATCAATATCCTCTAGGCAGCTGGGTAACATACATGCAGGGTTGCTCTGAGGAACCCCTTGTTATCATAGCTTCTGTGATGATGGACTTTGGCATATACAAGACACTGCTAAATATAGCCGGCCAAGAGAAACAAGATAATAGATACAGTAACAACAGCTGAGACATTAAAGAAAGATTAAGAGATGTGGTTCTAGTTCATGCGCCTTGTGCTCTATTACAGTAAAAAGAATGAAATTAATGAAAAAGAACAAGATACCAAAACAATATCACTACAGAAAGCCTTTAGCTCTCCATCTCCTTGCTACTTATAATCTCTGTCGGTCACTGAAAATAAGGTTTCTTTGTTTCTTTTCTTCTCAGTTCTCTCCTTTCATAGGAAAAATCCGACCAGTTCTCCTGCAAGGAATATTGCTTGATGCTCATTTTCTTATTCTGCTCAGCTTCAAATGCACTTTGCCATTTCCATAGTTGAAATCTTACACGTTGATCGACGCGCGTACCTGCCAAAATCTGTTGTATGGAAAACAAATAATACGTAGAAATATAATTCAGTTTAGACATTTAAACTATGATTAAGAATTTTACCATTAAAGAGACTGAATAAGAAATATACAGTGGTAGTATGGATTTGTGAAAAGTACATTTATTATTTTCAGAGACTTCTTTTTATTAAATTAAGCATATTAAATCTGATCATTTTGTATGCAATTCGTCTTTTCTCGAATTTATTTTATCAGAGACTTTTCTTTACAGCGGATTTAACATTTCAATGCCCCTTAAACATTCAATCCCCAATTTCATGATTAAAAGTCTCTAAATGTCAAAACCCATGATTTCATGGGATTGAGGGCAAAAAAGTAAAAAAAAAAAGTGTTTTATGAATTTTAGTCATGAAATTGGAGATTGAGTGTCTAAGGGGCATTGATATGTCAAATCCCCTTCTTTATATGTTAATTTCTTCACAAATATGAAATAGCCATATAATATATGTTTTAGTCATGTGTGTGTAATTTGTGTGTTGTATGATTTCATTAAAAAAAATTGATTATTAATCTGTATCTTTTGAAAGATGAGACTTTAGGATGTATTCATAAAAAGTTCATAGTCGTATATGTTTTATTTTATCGTTAATTTATGACTTTGTAACCCAGAAAGGCCTCAAAGCTTCATGTTCTTTGATACTGAGGATGTTACTTATGTCAGGGTGTGGTGGAGCCAGATTCAGAAATTCTTTTATAGGATGGATCATACTCCACGTGAGGAGATGACATGGACCTCAGGTGTGTTAGGTCTAGATCGGGCATAAACTTGAAATTGTTAGGTCTAGATCGGGCATAAACTTGAAAATTTAAGATTCTGTTGGATATAAATCTAATCCCAAGGACAAGACATGGGACCCATATGAATGGGTCTCAAAGTAGATCTTCAGTATACAGGTGTGGCTCTGAAGAGAACAAGTGGTTGCTTATTTGGTTGACAACCCGTATCTCACCGGGCTGCCGATCGAGGGGATCCCTAGGTATGTCATTCTTCCCACACGTGTGGGCTCTCTTAGATCCCACTGGTAAAAAATAAATAAATAAATAAAATAAAAAGTGTGCCTCCTAAAACAGCTATATGATTTTAAGTTACAGATACTTTGAAGGTGCCAATATAATTCAAGCTTTGTAGACTCGCAAGACATAGACCTTTTAATTAATACATGATATATATATATATATATATATACAGTTTGTTGGGATAAACATAGATCTATGAAAAAATGCCAAAGGCTGGTGGCTTATTTGTTCAAGAGAAATTATTGGTTTTCAAAGATTAATTCATTGATTTGATATTTTGGAATAAAAAACCTATTAATTTAAAGATTGCTCGAATACTTAGATTTTTTAGATTTTGAATTTTGATGGACCACATTTCATTTTCAACTGTTCATTGAATATAATTCATTAGTAAAGATTAAAGAATGCATGAATGTATTGGCTCCAAGAAAGCGCCAGATCCTAAAACTTCTACATGTTTAGTCATAGATTCCAGTACAAGTCCAAATTCCTTCTGGATCTAAAAATAAGTATCATACATGCAAGTTCATGAATCACACACACCAGCATGGTAAGAAAGATATCAACTCCTATAAAGAGCACTAGGGTTTGAACTTTGCTTAATTCGCCATAAATGATTTCTTTGTTGTTTAGACTGGTGGCCTAATAGAGAAAAAAAAATTCATACCCGTTTCTTCTCCATGGGAGAATATAGATATTGACATCTCTAGTTGGAAAAAAAATTCTGCTATTTAACAAGCACTAATCTTTCCCTTTCTTACATAGTGACAGTCCTTTCTTGCTTTGATATTATGTTTTTTTTTTTCTTCTTGCTTTTCTATTATGTTATAAGCCCGAAATTTTGGTAAAATATATAGGGTGGGACTTTGTGCATTTTCTATTAATGGTTCTAATGGCGAACTCATCATATCCTTGAAATTCATACGACTTCATGGTATCCCCCCCCTCCCTTTTTTTTTTCTAACAATGCTAAGGGGGTGTACCTATGGAAAGTTTCTCCATAACACTGATTAAGACGTAAGTCACCACTAAAAGTTTAATTCAGTAAATGTGACGAGACATAGCAACTAAATTTTGAGGCCGGACCTAAAATCAAGGGTTGGGATCATTTGGCCGGGTTTGATATTTTTATGCACTCTTGTACAATGTTTTGTATTTACTTATTTAAATTAAATTGAATGTTTTATTTTAGCAATATTCTCCAAGGTCATATGCAGTCAAAAGTGGTAAAGGACAGGCCAAGTTTGTGCAGAATAGCAAAGTTGCAGCCCCAATTTCAGGGATCAAAGACCGCATAATTAGACAAAACAGCTTCTAAAGAAAGAGCCATGGTTTTGTCTTTTCCTTCTTTTGCCCTTTTTCCATTTTTGAGGCACTCTATATCTCCACCCTTCACCAAAGTCAAGGGACACCACCATAGAGCCCATCATTTTCATTCCTTCAACGTTTTCCTTGATCTTTCTACTTTTCTTCTTTGCCACCACTTAATCACAGAAACCCTAGTCATAAGAGTAAGCCCGGTATATAAACCAATTCATGAACCAGGTGTCCTAACACATGACCAGTGGTCCCATCTTCAGACTCTTGTCTGTGAGTTAAATAAGGACCCTCCAAAAGCAAGCTGCAGATTACTCATTATTACTGAAGTGCAATTCAATCAGTAAAAGTGACCCATATACCATATTGACAGGGACCCATTAAGGCAACATGTGAAGCACTTGAATAGTACTAGAGACTGTTTATTTTAAGGACCTTAGTGTAGCATTGCATGTGTAGTATATATATATATATATATATTTATACACAGAACCTGTACAGTGACTCAATTAAACAAAGAAATATGACATGAACCAATGCATTCAAACCACATATGACATCACAGTTTATACATTGGCTGAATTCCTGTATATATACAAGAGCAGTTGAGTTGAGAGGCCACCAAACAAGTGGTTGAAGCCACAGTGCTCCAGATAGAGGGAGACCGAGATAGAGAGAGGACATGGTGCAAGAAGAAACCCGAAAGGGTCCATGGACGGAGCAAGAAGACCTCAGATTGATATGCTTCGTGGGCTTCTTGGGGGAGCGGCGATGGGATTTCATAGCTAAAGTCTCAGGTTCGCGGGTGGCGAGGGACACTACACACATGATAACTAGTAATAGGTAGGCTTATTTGGAGGGGGAGGTGGGGGAAGCTGCCGTTTAACCCACTGGTTTTGTTGTAGGTCTGAACAGAACAGGAAAGAGTTGCAGGTTACGTTGGGTGAATTACCTGCACCCTGGCCTCAAACGAGGAAGGATGACACCTCAAGAAGAGCGCCTCGTGCTCGAACTCCACTCTAGATGGGGAAATAGGTTTGCTTGTTTCTTTTCATCAATTCGTATATTTCATGTTTCCATCATTTGATTGGTTTCATTTCATTAAAACCATAATTTGAAATCACAGTACATGAAATCATGAACTTTCGGCAACAAACATTGTCGGTATCACAATAGGGTTTCAAATTTCAATAGTTATCATTTTTTTCTTATAATAACAGTTTGAATCCCTAAACACACTTAACTATATATCTTTAAAAAACTTCTACTTATATATCAGATGTTAAAGTAGGATACATAGCATTCCACAACCTCAGAAAGTTAAGATGTGTGAGTTAATTGTTATCTAGTCATACAAGAGAACCTTTAAAGCTTCAATATAATAAAGCAAAGGAGAGGGTGATATATATTAACATGTTTTTCAGGTTAATCTTTTGCAAAAAAAAAAAAAAATTTTCATGTTAATCTATGTTTAGATTTAAAACACCTTCAAAGAATTTAAGAACTAGCTAGATCTTGGTTTTATTTCTAAGGAACTAATTTCTTTTGAAAAGGAATGAAATGGTTCAAGATAGCAGTTTTCTCATTATATTGATTGGATAGCAGTTTTCTCATTATATTGATTGTTATCTAACCATTTAGGCCCTCAAAGTTATGGGTCCGAAACTGTGTTTTAAAACCAAAAGATTTGGTTATAGGTGGTCAAGAATAGCAAGGAAACTACCTGGCCGAACAGATAATGAGATCAAGAACTATTGGCGAACACACATGAGGAAGAAGGCTCAAGAAAGAAAAAGAACACAGTCATCGTCATCATCGTCATCCTTGACATCATCGTCTTCTTCTAATTGTCTATCCCAAACGCAAGATGATCCTCTGGTTGGCTCGATGCATGAATTTGAGATTGAAAAGTCCCTGATGATGAGTGATGATAAGGGATCTTGTGCTTCTCATACTATTCAAGGAGAGGAGAGTGAGAAAGAAAGCACAAATGGGTACTCCATGGAGCAAATTTGGAAGGAAATTGATTCATCGTCAGAGGTGACAAATGGTGCCATCAATGATTGTCGCAACTTCTCTTGTCCTTCAATGCCTTCTCCCGTGTGGGATTTTCGCTACGACTTGCCTTGGAAGATGGATGAAGAAGAACTCAAGATATGGCTTTCAATGGGTGAATTCTGCTGTCCAATCCACCATGGAAGAGAGTCTTAAATAACCAAACTGCTTTCTATGCTTTCAATCTTGTCCATAAGTGTAATTTTTCATGTGTAAAACATCTATAGGATGTTGTGACTTTGATGTCTATGAAAATCACCAACCATCATGTGTGTCCATGGATGAATGCTGGTGTAGATAAAGAGGGAGGGATTAGGGAAAGAGTCCATGAAGAATTAGAATACCATGAAAGAGAGAGATGTATGTACATAGTTGTAAGCATGCAATTTCCTTTTCATGAGGATCAAATGACAGTAATTTAGTTTGTGCTTGTAATAATAATTTGCTCTCTATCAAGGACTTAAAACACTTTTAAGGTAAAATTATCACTTATTTTGTGAGTTTTCATATATGAGGACTACCTATGATCTATGCAATCCCTCTACACACATCTACTTCCATTTGAATTGAAGCTTGTCTCGATTTGATACTGGTTCAAACAATAGTCATTGTATGCAATAAATCTACATAATGTATAGCCATTAACTTCCGGTCCCTAAATTTGAGGCCAAAGATCATTTGATGAGAAAAACTGGGCACACCCCTAATCCCCATATAAATTCATCAGTCCACCAATTTAATTATTGTGATGCACGAGAGAGAGAGAGAGAGAGAGAGAGAGAGAGAGAGAGAGAGATTGTGCACACATAATTTGAGATTGTCGGTAGGACAAATTTCATGGACAAGACCAAATATTTTAAAACGTGGAACAAAGGACCACATAATTTGTCTAGTAAAAGGAAACATCTTTTGCGCATATAATTTGGAAATGCACACAACATAAACAGATGGTATGATTGACCCAAGAAATGTTTCTCGTAATTGCAAATTTCTTCATATACATCCACCTATTTACACTGTAAATGCTACTTCCCATGTTAGAGAATGAGTACCTGTTGTCGAACCGTTGACATGTATCAATTAGTTTCAGTGAATTCTGATCAGATCAGTAGCCTTGATCCTCCTCAATATTTTTTTTATCCGGATCCAAAGCCATTGAAGATAGAAAGGTGCCCGCGTCAAAGTTGATTTTATTCTAAACTTGTCCATATACATAGAATAGATAAATATTTTGAACAGTTCCTGTTGTTTCATAGAAGAATACTAAGCTGACCACAGATTGATGGGATGTGATCAGGGCCGGCTGAACTATGAGGCCAATAAAGCAATTGCTTTAGGTCCCAAAAAACAAGGCACAAAAAAAGGCCCCATAATAGCAAATGACATCTTTTAAAATTCCAAAATAGAAAACTTGTTAATTGTCATCCATTTTTTTTCTCCCCAAAATATAAGGCCCCATAATAATTTGAGAAAATACAACCAAGATTTTCATGGGGCCTTTAAAGTGTCATTTATGCCCATTATATTTCCAAATCTGCCCCTTATATTTTTATGGCTAGGAGTCCAATTGATTTTAGCACACCATTTTATTTTTAGCAGTCTATGTGTATCAAATCTTAGCCATACATTTAGTCATGAACTTATTTCACAAGAGTTTCTCATTATTTTTGTGTATCCTATTTCAATAGGGGTCTTCAGATTTGATCCATGATGTGGTTGTAATAAATCTGTAGCTTGGGATTTCAACCCTAATAATAGATCTTAAAATTTAAGATAAACAATGAGCCCCCACCGGAATTTATTCACTTGCCCATAGTGCATATGAGTACTGTGTATTTGGAACATCCAATACGTGGGGCACACCTCTGAAGTCCATCTTGGACGGTCCTGACTCTTGGTGCGGGGGGGTTGGAGCCAAATAGGTAGTTGGATTTTGTAACCCAAAATTTCCATGTGAGTTTTGGGATGGGCCCAAAATTCTCATGTGGGTTTTGGAGGTGGCTTAAGATAGGTTAGCAAAACTTAAATATAAAAAGTTAATTAGTAATCTCGCGTCATAAAAAAGCAAGAAAAATAAAATTTAAGTAAAATATTTATAATAATATTAAAATATAAAAAAAGGCCTAATTTATGATCGTCGCTTTAGGCCTCGAATTGTCTCGAGCCGGCCCTGGATGTGATTAAAATGAAGAAGAAGAAGTAGAAGTTGTTGATGATGATCTTAATTTTGTTTATGTTAAAATTTTGATGGGTATCTATGTTTGCTATTTTTTGTCAATAATTTCATAAGAAAACTAATAAAAAAGAAAAGAGCTTAAAGCCCAGATGCAGACTGATCTTAGAGAACCAAAACGACGTTCAGGTCCAACATTAACATGGGCTGGAACCAAGTCCATCCAAAGCTCAAATTTTAAGTGACCAAAGGAATGGAGATTATGGGGTGACTGTCGTTTCCTTTTCATTCATGGATGTTTGGTTTTTAATTAGGTACAGGGGCCAGGGTGATATTTGCTTGGATTTACAAGCAATATACAACTTTGTAGGATGGACATTGGCACTTTTGATAGGGCAGTTTGAAAGTAGTGATAAGCATGTGTACTGCTCACAGGAAAGGCTTTTTTTAGTCTACTTTTCTCTTGTGGTCCCCTATCATTCTCTCATTATCTATCCCCCTAATTAAAAAGACAAATCAAATGCTTAGTGCTAAGCCGCCCAAACCCATATAGCCAAGTATTATATTCTTCTGGTTTAATATTTCTTCCTCTTTTTTTTTTTTTTTAATCTTCTTCTTCCTTCAGTCATCTTAATTTCTTTCATGATAGAAAAGAGACATGGACATGTTGACATCCTTAACTATTAAGAAATGTCTTTATACTATATTATCATTAATGGGAGGTGCTTGCCATTTTCATGTGAAGACAGGAGACTAGGACCGAGTCATATCCATTTATTGTTCATTAATTTATTTATTTTTACAAGGTCTTGGCCCACACAACAAATCATCATGTTCGCACAAGAGGCCTGTTTGTTTCATGCATGTAACTGTATACCTGGGGCTAAGATTAATGTATTTATATAGGTGATTAAAAATGAATGACCAAAGGTGCATATCCAAAAATGACCTCAACTTCAATAGAAGCTGAATACCGGGAGGATGAGAAATAAAAACCAAACCGTCATACTAATAATTCAATATATAGGAAAGAAAGTCAAGGATTTATCTACGTCTCCACGTTAGATTCTCCACCACTCACCTCATATATATATATATGAGCAGGGCTCCCCTAAGCTCGAGCTTAGGAAGAAAATTTCGTAAGTTCGTGCTTGTGGGGTCCACATTTGGTCCATCCAAATGAACCAAACACATGACCTCCTTAAATTGCATATGTCCATTAACTTTCCGTAAGATCTGAATTTACTGGACCGTTTGATTGACTATATATCAATCCGAATAGATTGTTGACCATTAAACCCTTTGGCCCATATGAAGATGATAGAAATTACGGTTGTGGCTGATTTTTTGCAGGGAGGAAGATCCTAGGGAATCATTGAATTCCCCCCACCCCCATCTTCATATGGGTCCCCAAGTGCGCCCCACCACACACTTGAGCTTACCTTATCCTAAGCTCGAGTTTAGGGGAGCCTTGCTCTATATATATATATATATATATATCTTTCCCCTGCACTTATTTAATAATCCTTCCATGAAGCTTATTTTACCATGAATTTCTATATATTGAGTTCCTAAGTATTTAAACAAACACATGCCATGTGGGTCTATTGAACAAAAGTTTTTATCTCCAGAACTCAAGAAGTCATGATAAAAAAAAAAAAAAAAAAAAAAAAAACACATAATTTGAGTGTGGAGAACACAAGATAAAGTAGTGAAAACTGTCCACGAGCAAATTTTGAACTAAAAGACATTTTTTCTCAACCTTCGTTTTCTCTACCTTTTACTCTAATCTGGACAGAGCATGTGTTTCCCTTTTTGTTCGGTCGCCCTTTATCTTAATCGATGGAATACATCAATAGAATTATTCAACTCAAATGCAACAAGAAGCAGTTCCGTATACGTGTAGTACAAACCAAACAATATGATAAGGTGTGCGTGCCTGTGGATTATTAAAATTCTAAAGTACGGATTGATATTTATATTCCTTTATATATATATATATATATAGTATAGTTTAGTTTAGTTTTGGAATGTAATGGATGAATGATGCATGATGCATGCAAATCTAAGGGCCTAGATTTCCCACTTCAAAGGGTTTTGTTAAAAAGCAAGAAAACAATATGATATATACTTTGTTGGGATTCTCTAAATTTAAGCCACTATAGACTTGGGCAAGTTCTGGGAAGTTTCCTTGCCATATTATATTAATAGGGCAGTTCCCTCCTGTTGTCATCCAATGCCTGTGTTCTAGTTGGCCACTTCCGTTTATAAAAAAAAACTCCAAAAAAAACTTTAGTGCATACTAATTTGTAAAACAAACTTTAGTGCATACTAATTTGTAAAACAATAGAGCAATTCAAACCAAAAGGCTTGTTCATCTTATAATCATATCAAACAAGTTATTATAACCAGAGATTAATAGTCAAACATTGGCAGGGGGGGCACATTTACCATAGAAAAGGATGCACTTCACAGAAGATTGGAGTTTTGTATTGGTTGTTTAAGGTGAATTTGGATGTACCCTATACAGCTGAAGGAAGAAATGATTATTTTGGAAAAATACGTACTGATGGTCATTCGACCGACACTGCAGTTGACCAACCATGTGAGAAACTGGTATCAGATGTCATATGCTACTGGTTCCTGTAATTTTCCACCCCAAACAAATTATCAATCAATGACATTGCTACCATCTTCGGATTCAGGAACAATTTGCAAAGGAAATTATTTATGTCCAGGAAGAAATTGTGAAACTTATGGAAAGATATTATGAAAGGACGGGAATTTTTTTTATTAAAACATATAGAAAAAAAATCAGTTCTTTACTCACTTATCTTTTTTTTTTTTAAAAAAAAGTAGCAAAAAAATCATAAAATAATTAATAGATTGAATAGTTAAAAATTACTCAATTGGTGCCATAGTAGTGTGTTATCCTTTTTTTTTTTTTAATTGTTGAAATGTTAGTAGTGAGTTATTCAGAACAATCCTTTCAAAGAATAGTTAAAAATTACTCAATCAGTGCTATAGTAGTGTGTTCTCCTTTTTTTTTTCCTATTAGTTGTTGAAATGTTAGAATTGTATTATTCAGAACAATCCTTTGCGAAAAAAAAAAAAAAAACACTACTGAATGAATAAAGAAAATTTCAAATTTCTTAAAGCAACTTGTAAGTTGTAACCATGATCACCACTAATTGCAATACTACTTTGCCGCAAAAAAAAATGGAGATAGAGAATTAGAGACTTCAATTTTAATGTTGGTCCAACAGGAAAATGAATAAAAATCTGATTGCAATTTGACATCCAGATGCATCTTTAAGAAGTAAGAAACATGGGCAATACATAGTAGAAGAGGAACAAAAAGTACCTACACAAATAACATAATTTGATACATTGTATAGCCACAATCTATACAAGCCAACCCCAGAATGAGGGGATGAGGCCAGGATGATGGTGATGGTGATGATGATAATCACAATCTATATATGGACATAATTTTTTCTTTTTCTACTGATAAAAAGTGTACAAAGGAGCTACATTTTGGCACCACTGCTGGAATGGAATCTCCATCTTCTCATTAAGATGGAAATTACTGACTTGTGATCAATCATAGAGGGACAGATCCATAGAAGACTACCTCCGCTGCCCTGTCATGTACACAAGATTGTCTGCCACTTGCCACTCTTATCCACGATCTCCAGGCAATTCGATTGTGCATTTCTGTTTCAATCGCTAATAAAAGTTATGAGCCCATTTAGTGGGAGGGAGGTGCAGCAAACCCCATGAATAAAATCATTATACGAGGCATACTATGTTGCAAAAAACAGTGTATGCAGCATTTAATAGACCAAGTGATTTTACCCCCAAAAAAAAAAAAGACCAAGTGATTTTTACTGATACTTTACATGCATCCAATGTAGATGTAGAAAGAAACAAAACCTCCTTCCATTCCATAGGAGCTAAAGCATTTTAACTCACTCATTCCGAACATGAAGATCCAGGCACAGTTGTCAATATCATATGATAAATGATACATATCATATGCATCACACAGGAAACAATTCATGTCATGCTAGTGTTGGAAAATATTGTACAATTCGACTTGCAAGCAGGAAGAGTAACGCGAAACATCCATTTTGGCTACATTTGTTTTTCCTTTATTTACTTGTTTAGAATGCTGGATATGGTTTCTTAAAGCATTTAAAGGTTATTATGAAAGGATCAGTGGTCAATAGTTTTCTGACCCAAGGAGTTCATTAAGAACTCGGTCAAGTCGACTAGGCCTGGTCCCCATTTGACACAAATCCAGTTCAACTAAGGACAACCAAACAGCAAGGGGTAACTGATTCATATCATATCTATCACAGAGGAAACATTTCATGCCATGCTAGTGTTGGAAAATATTGTACAATTCGACTTGCAAGCAGGAAGAGTCACGCGAAACATCCATTTTGGCTATTTTGGCTACGTTTGCTTTTCCTTTATTGACTCATTTAGAATGCTGGATGCAGTTTCTTAAAGCATTTAAACTTTAAAGGTTATTATGAAAGGATTAGTGGTCCATAGTTTTCTGACCCAAGGAGTTGATTAGGAACTTGGTCAAGTCGACTAGGCCTGGTCCCGCCATTTGACGCAAATCCAGTTCAACTAAGAACGACCAAACAGTAAGGGGAACCTATGGGCTGGTTGAGACCCATTTGACTCAGTCTGGTTGAAACGGCTCAGTCCAATTAAACTCAAGTAACAGTGAAAAGTTAACAAAAAAAACACGTAGATCATGAACCCGCGCCCTTCGGAACCCTACCTTTTCGCTATTTACCTCCCAAAAAAAGCCCTTTAAAATTTATGTGGTTATGAAGATGCACACTCTTTATGGTTTCTTCTTTTTCTTGAACTTTGCTTCTAGACCTAAATTGAAAATCCCAGCCTTCCTCTTTCTTTGGTTTTAGCCCAAAGACAAAAGTTTCCACCATTCATTACCATCATTATTTGTGCCCACAAATTGAAAGCACCGAGAGGGTTGTAGTTTTTTTTTTTTTTTTTTTTTTTTTTTTTTTTTTTTTTTTTTTTTTTTTTTTTTTGAGGTTTACAATTTACTAATGTTGTCTATCAATAAATATGCTTTCATAGTAATTTAATTGGCAATGATTTCTAAAATTCATTTTTTTTTTCATTTGTTCTTTAGTGCTTTTTTGTCACTTTTCCTGTTACAAATTACCTGCAAAATGATGCAAACCTGGATATGCTTCTTCTCTTTTTTTTGTACTTTTTTTAGGAATGTAACATAATTCGAACCTACAACCTAGTGGTTGTGAAAACAAGCACCTTTACAATTAGGCTACAAGCTCTTGTCAAACCCAGATATACACATTTGGATATAAAATTTATCAGGATTTTTCTATAAGGATAAACGTGAATAGATTTTTTTACATGTTTTTCTTTATTTTAGTTGTATATTTATAATAAAAATAAATAAAAAAAATTTACTAGCCCGCGTAGTCAACCCATTAAGTCTCCTCATCAACTTGTAATAACTACCCAACTCTGGTTGACCCACTAAGTCGGAAAACTATGATGTGGCCGTAGCGGGGTGGAGGTGTAAGATTCTATGTTTGAGAGAGGAGACACCTGTGTTCAATTGAACTGCTTGACACTCAAGTTTTACATGTAGGCTAGACCTTTTTATGATCCAAATCATTATTAATTAAGAAGGGCACTTTCAAGGAAAGAGGGACGAGACAAAAAATCTGCCCTGCTGGATGGTTCTAATTATTAGGGGTGTACATGGGTCGGGTTGGGTCGGATTTGGCTAAATACCTCACCCGACCCAAACTAGTATGGGTTAAACATTTATAACCCATAACCGAACCTATACTAGTTTGGGTTGGGTCGGGTCGGGTTACTCGGGTTGGGTCGGGTAGGGTTGGGTTTAAATGGGTTGTACTTGTAGCTCAAATCTCATCATAGGAGCTCAAATCACAAGATATTATGAGTCTTACTGACAAATATGCAACTTGAATGAACTATCTGATTCTAATATTGTACGGTAACTGTGGTCCTTATATTTGTAAATGTGGGGCCTAAACTTATTTGTAATTGTGGTCCATATATTTGTAATTGAGTAAGAAAACTGATTGGGTAGGCTCATGCTAGATGGGCAGCTCTAACCTATCTAACCTATGCTAGATGGGCTTTGGGTAAGGTGGATATCATTTCCAAAGAGGCAAGAATCAAACATATTTTATTGGATAAATAGGGTTTGTATTATGTAGGGTTGGGTCGGGTACATATGGGTCGGATATGTACTACATATATATCCGACCCGTTTATAAAATGGGTTACACATTTGTACCTGTACCCGACCCGTTGTGCTGTGGGTTGGGGTCAGTTTTTGTCGGGTTGGGTCGGGTTGATGGGTTGGGTCGGATTGGATATGGGTTTTGTACACCCCTACTAATTATCCACTTCTGCACTTAATGAATGTGAAGCATTTACCATGATCGTTCAATGGGAGATAAAGTGGCATGACCTTGTAAGCATAAAATGAATTCAAGCTACGAAATGACTGCAAGAGTTTCAAAATTCCTGCTCAGGATAAGAAACGGATGCAGGTGAATAGTCTCTGCATAGAAATGATTGTAAAAGCCCATCATATAAGTGTTGACCGTGTCAATTATGAAGGAGCCCCAATAATTCCAGTCCAATGAGTCTGTCGGATCAGTGAGTTCGTTTCTAGGTAGAAGCAGATCCCTTGGAGTGATATTGAAACTGACACCCTTAACAGCCTCAAAATCTATTTAAAGAGCAGCAAGAAATATACCATGGAATCATTTTTCTTCGGTGCTTAAACATTACAAGGCTGACACGCACAGCAACTTAAGGTCTAGAAACACCTTGTTCTTCCTCCCATTTCTTTATGTTTTCTTCTTTGTTCCATTCAATTCTGTGTTATTTTATCTGGTTTAAAAGGGGTGCCAGAAACTAATACTTCACTGTTCCCTCTGTCTACCCAGATTAAACATAATAAATAGATTTTCCCCACATTCTACTTTGCAATTTGTGCAGATGTAAACTGTATCTACTTGCATATTTGTTTGGTGAAAAGGCCTATCATATGATGGGGATGAACAGAAAAAATGGAATTGTTTCGGTTGATTAGGAACCATATTCCTCTAATGATAATTATCATAATGCATGTGAAATAGAGTATTCTGCATACGCAGGGTCACACTCACATGAACTGAATAATCAATCTGAAATTATAAATAAATAAATAAAAAGATGCATAAATATTCATTATTGAGATATAAAGCATGAATCCATAATTGAATTGATTATGAGAACAAAGTCACTTCAACTGTGATGCAATGAGAATGGTATACCTGCATCACGCTCCCCAACTCATGTTTCAGGCACAAACAAGAGAAGATTTGCACAAATTCTGAAAATGAAACAAATAAACCATAACCTTGCCGATCAAAAAAAGGGAAAGAAACAGAAACTAAAAACTTCTCTTATTTAGGCAAGGCAACTGAAAGTAGTGCAATGCATCTTGCATCTTATGTAAATAAGCCTTGAGATGATCTGCAGGAAAAGCATATTGCTTGCTAGGGTGAATGAACAGTAACACTAAATGGAGCATGAGAATCTGCATCAAAGCTTTAGATACTTCGCAGATTGAAAAAATTATAGCAAAATGTATCTAACAATTGTGGGTCCCACAATTGGATGGTTAATCAATGAAAAAGATTTGAAAGTTGATCATCTAAAGGGCTCTACCTTAGATGGTTCCGAGCAAAAAATCAATGAAAAAGACAATCATAACCATTTAAATCTCTCATCAATCTAAGTCATTTAATTGGCGATATCTATAAAGAAGGGCCAGATTGAAGTGTCAATTTCCTTTTCTCCTGAAGCTATAACTCTTTCCTACACACATGGCACTTGTATCACATATGGGATTTGAAAGTTGTTCATTCAGCGGCCTGACCTTTGAATATATCATGAAAAGATCATGAACAAAACAATACCAACAATATGACAAAGAACTTCTTGATAAAAATTGGATAGTGAACAAAAGTCAACTAAGGTCCTATTGATTAATGTGGTTTTTCCAAAAATATTCCCATTTGAAGGGCTAGGATTTATATAATCAATTTTTTATTTTTTGGACTATGGGTACCTACCAAAAAGAATAGTTTGGATAATCTACACAATCCACATGCATAAGAATAATTTCTGATAAAAAAAAGGAAAACCACAATTTTTTTTTAATTTTTAATTTTTAAATGCACATGGTTTTGCAAGAAATTATTTTGGATTCTTTAGGTTAAGGTTCTTCAATCAGCACAATGAAAACTTTGCCCCCATTTCCAAGTTTTCAATGAAAGGTTCCTGTACATTATGAACTTTTACCTCTAAAGAAACAAAATAGAAGCTTTTTGCCTTCATTACATTTCTCTGATCTTCTCTACTAAAATACTTGAAGCATTCTAGAAATTTCACCTCATTCTCTACTTGTCAAAGGACTTTGAACATTAAAAAAGAGGATCTTTTTCACGGATTTTTCAAATTCAGATGAGAAAAATCGTTTCAATTTCATCAATCCTGGGGTTTGTATCAGAGATAAGAAGAATAGATAGATTGAAAGAAAAATGAGGGGGAATTTGAAATACCGAAATGGGGAAAATCGCTGTCCTTTGGATTGAAGAAAGTGGCTTGGAAGATTTTCTGAGGCGCATTGACGCTCATGGAAGAAGCTGCAGACCGATATCAGAAATCTAGGGTTTTGGAGAAGAGGCATGAATCTGCAAATGCTGGGATTTGGGGGAAGATTTGAAGAAAGCAAGCCATCAGAGACTAGAGAAAGCGCAGAGCTAGGGGTGCTCATGGGCCGGGCCAGCTCAATCCGGGACCAGCCTGCTTTTGGCCGGACTTAATAAGTAATTATGGCCGGTTTAATAATTGGGCCGGGCTTGGATTAAGTGATAGAAAGCCCAAAGCCTGGCCCGTGTAAGGAAAGTATTTAATTTAATTGAATTAGTCCAAACAATTGCTTGAATACCCACAAAATTGAAAACGCCAGCTTCGGCCCGGCCCAATTGATTAAACGGGTGGGCTCAAGCCCGAGTTTAATGGCCTTTTTGGGCCTAGGCCGGTGTTTTAAAGTCGGGCAGGATATGCCTTAGACTGGCCCATGAACACCCCTACGTAGAGCAAGGGATAGAAACGGGTCGGGTGACCCGGTTGGCAATGAACCTAGCCAATGTCCAACCTACCCCCGCGGAGTTGTGGTGTGGATCCGAATCAACCCAATTAACAAATAACTCGTCCTATACCTGACCCGCCTCGTGACGGGTTTTTTGCATTTCATCTACATGTAAGATCCTGACTCATTTGATTGACATTGTGGTCCCACAAGCATACTGCATATTGCTAATATGTAGTTTAGCTCGTTGAGACTTAGGTATGCATTTATCAATAGGGGAAGACGGATGAAAGGGTCCATTATGGACAAGAAAACGCCTAAACAAACAACAAAACAAAAAATTAGCCCCACCCAATTATCATAGCCCTTGATTTAACAAGACTTAAAATTGAATGGTATTAACTGTTTTTATATATATATGAGAAGGGTTCACCCGAGCTGCAGCTCATATAGGAAGTAAGCTGCGTCGTGCGAAATCACCGTGTGGGTTTCTGTTTTCAATTGTTTGATGGATTCGTCGATGGCCCGCTTTGTTTTTTCATCTCCCTCCTCTGCAACCCTAAATCCATCAAACGCCTCTCTCTCTAGTCTCTCCCAGCGATCCTTTCTCTCTCTCTCTCCCGGCGATCCTGTCAAACTCTCTCTCCCTGCGATCCTGTCAAACTCTCTCTCCCTGCGATCCTCTCTCTCTCACTCGCCTCCCTCTCAGCAGCGAAGCTCTCTCTCTCTCTCGCCTCTCTCAACGCTCAGCGATCGCCTCTCTCCTCTCTCGCCGTGAAGCGAGATGAAGTTCTCTCTTTCTCCCTCTCATAAGCAAATAGAAAGAGGGGAAAAACCCTAAATCGCTGGCTGGCAGTTTGCAAGGTCTCGCGCCTTCTGTCGCCGGAATCCTCATCTTGTCGCTCGATCCATCTCCTCAGCTCATCTCTCGTTCAGACCTGGGTTTCCTTCCCTCTGAAACCCTATCTCTTCTCTTTCCTCTGTGGACCCTCCTCTCCCAAACCCTCCTCTCTGAAACCCCATGTCTTCTCTCTCCTCTCTGAAACCCCCTCTCCCAAACCCCTCTATTGAATCCTATTCTCTCTCTCGCGGAATCCCAGGCGCGTCATCGCTTAGACCGACGTTGCTGAGGAACGTCTGCAGCAAGCTGCCTTGCAATGACAGGATCGAAAAGAAGAAGAAAGACCTAGTTTTGGGTTTTTTCCAGGTCAGTTTGTCATTTTAGATCATTAGATCTATCCCATTTTCTGTAGCAGTGTTTTAGCTATGCATTCCTAGGGGTTCATTTTCTATAACAGTCATATCTTTTTGCCATTTCGTCCAGATGCCGATCCATCGATCGTGGCACCCAAAGATCATTGAACGGAAGGTTCTCTTGTAGATGGGGCACCAACACTAACCTAACCATTGATTTGGCCCTTTTCTATTTGTGATTCATTTTGAACACTGCAAAAATATATGTGCAGTGGATGGTTATGATCATCTGATGGAGTTGTTCCATTTAATAACCCATCAAAGGTAGACCCCACCTGAAAGAAGGTCCAGATATTAAAACTGGAATCATCCCAATATCATTTCCCACTGTTAGTACCACTGTTCTGCATAAAAATCTTGCACTACACCAAGTAACGAAATATTGGGCGTTCTTCCCTTGTCTAGCTGTTTGCGTTAGGTATATGGTGATCTGATCAATGTTGGTTTTTTTTTTTCTTTGCTGCTACAGATGAAAGGAGTACTTACTCAAATGAGTACCCAGGTGGTCTCAGGTGATTGTCTCTAAGAATTCGCTGTTGAACTGGGACTGATCTGCCTTTGTTGTGTATGATAAATGGATGGTAAAATGTCTTAGTTCTTTAAGGTTTTTTTTTTTTTTTTTTCCATTTTATCAGGATGTTGTGCATGATAAATGGATGGTGACATTCTGTTCAACTTTTCTAATGTGAATTGTTGTTTGACTGCAATTGTAGGGAGCATGAAGATGATGTCCTCACTATGTTACTGGAACATTAAGATGCTTTTATAATTACTATTCTCGTTTTAGGTTTTGAAGATCCCCATGATCATGTAATATGAGCTTGAGAGGCCAATGAATCTGGCATGGATTTATATTAATTGTCATAATGTTTTGTCATTTCGAGACTTGGGTGGATTGATGAATGTGTCATGAATATGTCCCTGTTAAGATGGTGGGAAAATTTAATTTTTAAATAGGTTTTGAATGACATAATTTTCATCAGAATCTGTTGGTTTGGTTAGGTGTTCTGTCAAGCAGAAAAAAGTCATCAGGTTCTCCCACTACCAGAACTACATAGTCAAATTCTGCATGCAAATTTCAATTTGTAAATGCATCGCTGGCCGCTGCAATACTCATGATTACAAGCTTAATACCAAATGGAGGTTGATCCTGCGGTTTTAATGTATAAGGGCCACTGGATGAAATTCTTTTCTGCTTTTTTTAACTAGAAGAAAATGTTCCAACTTCTGAGTTAAACTTCTAATTGCACGTTCCAGTTACATATAACTACAACCCAATGAGTTATGAAATGATAGCCAAATTACAGGCTCTACATTTGGAACCACATGGAATATACAAGTGGAGCGCATACTTAAAAAGGTGACTTTAATATCGAATACAGAATTTTGGCTACATTGCCATTTGTATCACCTGGATCACAAATAGCTAGGATTTCTCGAGCAGTACTTTACAAAATAACCCCTCCATCAAAGGGACTACAAAAAGGATAGTAAATATCCCTGGATGGTGGGCCTGATATGTACAATGAACTGGGGATTCTCCCAAGCAAAGCGTCTATAACTTCTGCTTTCTAAATAGACAACAAAAAAAAAGTGCCTGCTGCAACTGCTAGGTGAAAATTGGTCAGGAACTGAGAAGCACATCTAAAGGGAACTTTCAATATCCTGGAAACTCTAGTAACGGGCAATTGAAAAGTTCAACATGGAGAACAGCTGCAAAATTCAATATAGCTAGGCAACTCCATTTTCTTGTTCTGCTTTCCCTATTTGGGCGCTCTAGTCTTGAAAACTCTAGTAACAACAGGCAACTCGAGCACCTGTAAAATTCAATATAGGCAAATTTCGTTACTTGGTGTGGTGCTAGATTTTTACGCAGAACAGTGGTTCCAGTGGGAAAATTTCAAGATCTGGACCTTCTTTTAGGTGGGGTCTACCTTTGATGGGTTATTAAATGGAACATGTATAACCTTGTCCATTTTTCCTAGTCATTCAACCAATGGAGCTTTTAATTAGATGGACATGAATCGTTACATGCCAGCTTCATCAAACATTAATACCCACCGTATCTATCAATAGCTAGGTTTGTGCGTACCCCATTATCCAGACATGGACAACTCCATCAGATGATCATAACCATCCACTGCATATATATATTTTCAGTGTTCAAAATGAATCACAAATAGAAAAGGGCCAAATCAATGGTTAGGTTAGTGTTGGTGCCCCATCTACAATAGAACTTTCCGTTCAATGATCTTTGGGTGCCACGATCGATGGATCGGCATCTGGACGAAATGGCAAAAAGATATGACTGTTATAGAAAATGAACCCCTTGGAATGCAGAGCTAAAACACTGTTACAGAAAATGGGATAAATCTAATGATCTAAAATGGCAAACTGAACTGGAAAAACCCAAAACTAGGTCTTCCTTCTTCTTTCGATCCTGTCACTACAAGGCAGCTTGTTGCAGACGTTCCTCGGCAACGTCGGTCTAAGCGATGACAAGCCTGGGATTCGCGAGAGAGAGAATAGGATTCAATAGAGGGGGTTTCAGAGAGGAGAGAGAAGACATGGGGTTTCAGAGAGGAGGGTTTGGGAGAGAAGGGTCCACAGAGGAAAGAGAAGATATAGGGTTTCAGAGGGAAGGAAACCCAGGTCTGAACGGGAGATGAGCTGAGGAGATGGATCGAGCGACGAGATGAGGATTTCGGCGACAGAAGGCGCGAGACCTTGCAAACTGCCAGCCAACGATTTGGGGTTTTTCCCCTCTTTCTATTTGCTTATGAGAGGGAAGACGAAAAAATGGGCGCCACTTATTTGCTTCCGTCCCACGTGCCCTCCTGAGCATTTCTTATCCTGCACTTGAGCTGAGGGGAGGGCTCCTCTATACGAGAGAGAGAGTCAAGAGAGATAGAGCTTCATCTCGCTTCACGGCGAGAGAGGAGAGAGGCAATCGCTGAGAGTTGAGAGAGGCGAGAGAGAGAGAGAATCGCAGGGAGAGTTTGATGGATTTAGGGTTGCAGAGGAGGGAAATGAAAAAAAAAAAGCGGGCCATCGACGAAATCCATCAAACAATTGAAAACAGAAACCCACACGGTGATTTCGCACGACGCAGCTTACTTCCTATATGAGCTGCAGCTTGGGTGAACCCTTCTCTATATATATATAGATTTAATCTAGTAGTGAGTAGAGGTTTAATGAGTCTAAAATCGATCATTATGTTAGATTATATGATGACAACAATATGAATGGAGAACATTCTCCCTCAATTGACATGAACTCGTGAATTGTAATTTGGGGATCCAATGGTGCTGTCGCGCCTTTTTATGAACTTTTTTTCAATTTTGACTTTCAATAGAACCGATGGAACCCACGAAACCCACGATTTTTCCCATATGTAAAAATAAAACCCAGAACAAATCCTTAGGGAAGTTAATTGTATGTTATCGGAGTGTGATGTTATAGCTCCAACAGATGTTATATTTTCTTTCCCCCCAAGAATGAGACCCATTTCAAACCTTCTTCTGATAATAGTATTCTAATTTTTACTGATGCGACTTTTAAGAGGCTGGATGGTAGGGTTCGATGTTGCTTTGCTATATCTTTTGATGATTTCTTTTTTATGTGCAGGGTTGCAAGAGTTTTTGTCTCCAACTCTCCTAAAGAGACTGAAGCGCTCGCGATTATCTTTGCACTAAATTATGCTGCGTGTAAATGATTTTCGAGGATTCAAGTTTTTTCTTATGCATTGGAGGTGGCCAAATGCATTAATGAATCGATAGATTGGTCCTTTATTACCCCTAATCAACGATATTTTGAACAATGCTAAGTCCTTTGAATGTGTTAAGTTCTCTTTTATTCCTAGAGAATTTAATAGGGTAGCCCGTTCTATAGCTCAGTTTAGCTCCTTGGCAAGTAGAATTGTTGATGGGACAGTTCTTTTCCACTTTGCTCCTATATCTAGGCATGTCAAACGGGCCGTGCCGTGCCGGCACGGCCCGCTAAATTCTCGGCCCGCCCGTGCCGTGGGCCGGGCCGGCACGGCCCGCCTCAGCTAACGGGCCGGCACGGCACGGCCCGCCAGGGGAAAACCCCTGGCACGGCACGGCCCACTGGCACGGCCCATAGTGGGGCGGGCTGGAGCGGGCCGGCCCGCGGGCCAGGCTTTTTTTTTTTTTTTTAGACTAATATAGATATATAATTACCGTAAGGCGTAACGTAAGCGTAAGTCCGTAACGACATGGATTTGAATTTGATTTTCGATCAATAGTCATTAATTTTTCAATAGTTACTTTCTAAACATTTAAACTTATACAAACATTTGACAAATGATTGAGTGGTTCAAATTAATTTATAGATATTTACTCACATATTACTTAAGTACTATATATGATTTTTCTTTTTCTTATCAGTATTAAAAATAAAAATTAGAACACAAGCAAGGAGAATGACAAAGATATTTAAGTGGTTCGGTCAAACTCGACCTACTCCACTGAGAAGAGAGAACCATTTGGATCTTAACTTCTTGAAGGTTTCTAAATAGGATTACCTTCAAAACCTTACAATCTTTTTAGAAAATAAAAAAAAAAGAATGAAAAACTTATAAATTACAATGAAGGAAAAAGTAAAAAATCAGATTTGTAGTCCACTAATGTATTCTGCTGGATCAAAATCTTCCATTAATGATGTTAACTCTTGCTTCCTCTTATCTGCCAAGTACCAGTCTCGTAGGCAAACACAACACTCCACCGTTTCTTCAGTGAGATTTGTTCTTCTGTCTTCTACTACACGTCCACCTGCACTAAAAGCCTGTTCTGATGCTACAGAAGACATATGAATAGTTAATAGATCACGAGCCATGGCTGCCAACACTGGATAAATGCTTTCTTGTTGCTTCCACCATGCTAAAAGGTCAAAAGTGGATGCATCCTGCATCCTAATTACACCTACGTCAAGATACGATGATAACTCCGTCACAGTGTTGTTACTTGAGCTTGAGCTGGATGCCATGCCCGTGGACAGGGAAGAATACCACACCTCCCACTCAGGAACACCTGTATACTGGACTTCTGTATTGCCCATACTAAGCCCAGCTGTACCCATTTGCTCACAATAAAATTGAAAAAGTGCTTGTAATTGTGCCATTATATTTGAAAAATTATTTGAATCTGTATAATTCATATTTTATTTATTTCATCAATAAAAAACTGTACACCACTTAATTTTAACCTAGGATCAAATACAGCAGCTAAAGAAAATGTCATTGGAGCCTCTTTCCAATATTTATTAAATTTGACTTCCATGTCTCTAATAGTGCTACCAAGTAAAAAATGATCTCTAAATCTACTGAATTGTAAAGTAATTTTAAAAAGTTTCATTAAAGCTTCATTAGATGTGGGATAATATATCCCGGAAAAAAATAATGTTGAAGTATAAAAAGGTTCTAATAAATCTCTTATATGGGCACATAACTCCCAATGTTCATCACTAATCATTAAATCTTGTGCATGAAAAGCACAAAATTCATTCAAAACAGTTTTTCTAGAAAGTGCCTTGTTTAACAAATCATACATAGAATTCCATCCATGTTCAACTTCGTTAGGCAGTTTAATAGCTGATACGCCTTGCCTCGCACATATTTGGGCATACAATTGTCTTCTTTGTGCGGAGCAAAAAACAAATCTAGCAATGTCTTTAATAGCATCTGTATGACTTATAATGTGCTTTAAACCAACTTTTGCAATAAGATTTAAGATGTGACATACACATCTATTTTGAAAGATAGAACTATCTATCAAAGTTGCAAGTGGCATCTACATTCTCATTAATTCAATAGCCACTGTATTATTACTAGCATTATCTAAAGTTACAGATAAAACTTTTTCCTTAATACTATATTCATCTAGTTTTTCCAAAATAAATGTACTTATCCTAGTTCCATTGTGTGGCCATTCAAGAGTGCTAAAACAAAGTATACGTTTATTCATAATCCATTTTGCATCTATATTATGTGCAGTAATACAAAGATAACTATCACCCCCTTTAGAAGTCCACATATCTGTGGTATGGATATTCTACCAGGAGATTCCGCAAAATAGTTTTTTTATATTTATTTTCTCTTCCTGCCAGAGTCTAATAGCATCATTTCTGGCTGTATTTCTTGAAATACTGTGAAATTGTGGTTGACAGTATTTCTGGACCCATTCTTCAAAAAACTCATTTTCAACAAAAACAAATGGTAATTCGGACAAAACAATCATTTTAACAAGACCTTGTCTAGCACTTTGTGCATTATAAGAAAAAATACCCAAACTGCTACTACTACTGCCACCACCAGTAGTAGAAATTTGGGTTTGTGAACCAGGCCCCCCTGTCCCTGCATTCTCTGGCCTATGCTTTTGTAAACATGTTTTCCTATGTCTTGACAAATGGCCGGGTACCCCCTTTTGACTGGGCACTATAAATCTTACCACACAATGTGCATTTTGCCTTTTCAACATTCTTTCCATTTTCAATAACATCATACCTTGTATATATATCCCAAACTGCTGAAGTTCTACTCCTCTTGTTTGGTTTTTGGGAACTCTGAGGAAAGGGGGGTGGTAAATCACCTACTTGATCTTGTAATTCAATAAATCTTCTCCTGCCTCTAAATTAACGGATGAAGATTCTGTGGGAAATCTTCTAGCCATATTTCAAAAGAATAAATTTATAAATGATAATAGTAATATGCTAATAGCCTTCTTTTGTGATAATTTATTATAAGAAAGGGGAGAAAATGAGAGTTAATATAATATAATATAAACTTATATATATGGAATCTCAAATCTAAATATTATAAATACCTCTAAATCTTTGAAGGCCCCTTTAATCTTGTCTCTTGATGACTTGATCTTTGGTCCTCCAAAAACTTCTTAGAGAGTGAAAGAGTTGAATGCTTGAGAGAGAGTTAGAGAATGAGAGAGTTGTGTAAATTGGTGAGAATGAGAAATGTGTAATTGGTGAGGAATGAGAATGGGAGGGTTAGGATATTTATAGACTTAGTATAATGAAAAATGACACAAAAATACCCCTTAGATGACCGTTTTATAGCTGTTGGGGGGGGGGGGGTAAAATGGTATTTTTTTAAAAAAATGGCTGTTGGGCGTGCTGGCGGGCCGGCCCGTCGGGCCGACCGTTGGGCGTGCCTGGCGGGCTGGCGGGCCGCGGGCTGGCGGGCTGGCGGGCCTATACAGGCGGGCCTGGCGGGCTGCAAGGGCTGGCCCACTAGGCCAGCGGGCCTGGCGGGCCGTGCCAACGGGCCAGCGGGCCGTGCGCAGCTCGGCCCAGCACGGCCCGCGTCATGGGCCGTGCCCAGTGGGCCGTGCCGTTGACCGGGCCGTGCCGTGCCACGGCCCGTTGACTGGCGGGCCGGGCCGGCACGGCCCACTTGACATCTCTACCTATATCCATTATGGATGGGATGTAGCCTTTTTGGGGGTATATCCATTATGGATGGGATGTAGCCTTTTTGGGGGTATATCCATTATGGATGGGATGTAGCCTTTTTGGGGTTTTTCTCTCTTGATAGAGATGTCAACATGGCACGTGACTTTGCGACGCGGCTATGCCGATATGACACGGCAACTCAGTTGGGCCGTCCCGGCTGGCCTGGGGGTGGCTCACCACGGGTCGTGCCGTGCCTCCGTGCCTATCGTGCCATGGCCTTTGTTTGGTTCTTACCTTTTGGGCTTAAAAAACAAAGGACTTACACTGAAAAATCAAAAGATACACACAAAAACCTTTACAATTTTTTTGGTTAATAAAAAAAAATAAAAGACTATATTTTTTTTATATTTACACTAAAATATCAAATATCCCGTCCCATGCCCTAGGCCCTGCCGTTGACTGGGTCGGGCTGGGCCACAGCACGTTGACTACCGTGCTGCTCGGCCCATTTGACATCTCTACCTACCTGTGTGGTATGAGACACGCTTTCCATTGGGTTGTCTCGAGTTTTCCCTTAATTTAAGTGGATTGAAATCTCAATTGAGTTATCATGGCTTGGGTTTTTACACAATAAGTTTCTGTGAATGAACTCTATTAAGCTTGAAAGGCTTAACTGCAATCTACATTTATCTTGCTCTTGTGTCTTCATTTTCATGCAACTAGTTGCATCTCATACAAGTAAGGCTCCATTAAGGGTTGCAAACGAGACGGTTCCGGATCATAACCAAAGTGGACCTAGACCCGGATCCGTTTCTAAATAACGGTTCTGAATCCAGATCCGGTTTTGATTTGGAACCAGTTTTGTTGGTTCAAAACCTAGTTTCGATAGAATATCCCGAATCGGTTCCGGAACTAGATCCATCTAGAGGAATTGAATCTACTTCCAAAATCGATTCTAATTTCTCTTTATTTTTATTTTTTTAAAAAAACAAGCATACATTCAACTTATAACAGTGTATGCTTCAAGTCTACTACCTCCGCTATTATATGTAAAAATGTACAAAAAATAATAATTTTGAGGTGCGATAACAGTGCATACATCAAGTCAACTACCTCCTGCTATTATATATAAAAATCTCAAAAAAAAAAATAAATAATTTGAGGTGAGATTTGTAATATCAAAGACTCATATGCTGAGTCCTTAATCCACGGGTCGGAACCTATATGGACCCGGAACCGGACCCGTTTATCAGTCGGAACCTAAAATGGGTTCCAAATCCGAACCCGTTTATGAATCGAAACATAAAATAGGTTCCAAATCTAGTTTTTTGGGGTCGGAACTTCCGAATAATTGGAGAATTGGACACCCATTTGCAACCCTAGGCTTCAGTAGACTGTCTTGTGGTCACACCAATTATGTGGAGGTGGAGATCAAGATTACATGAATGAGACTTACATGTGTGCAGATTCTTAACTCTAGTAGATCATCATAATCCTTTGATTCATGTCCCTCTAAGTTAATAATTTGATAATACATCACTTTTTAGATTTTCGATCCAACATTGAGTAGAATCGGGATCCTCTAAGTGGATCTGCGCACGGTGACCATAAGTGGGCCACTCAGGGTCCACCACGTCATCGCAGGCAGCCCTATCCGGATGCATGACAAGCTGCCCACAGTGATGTGGTAGAAACTCATGGTCACTATGGGGTTTAGCCTCAATAGATTTGGATTCCATTGACCACTCAGAGTCACCATGGGATTTAACCTCACCAGATCCAAAACTCCATTGAGTAATAATTAGATGAGGATCGAATTTCAGCTTGTGCCAATTCTGTCCACCTGTCTTGTTTGCCTGCTTTTTTTTTTTTTTTTTTAAGAGTAAATTGGCTATTCATTTCTTCGAAAAGAATAATTTACTGGAAAGGAACTCTAGAAAACCAAATTTGATCTTAGAGGCTCCAATGGGGCATGCCCCATTATTACACAGAAAAAAAAATCAGCAAAAATATAAAATTTTTATATACAAAGCCCATAGTCCGGGCTACAAGCAATCAAGTCTCCATAACATTCCTATCTCTACATTTAAAATGTGAGAATGAACCAATCTATTTCGACACAACTTCCTGCAGAATCTTACAGTTGAAGGCTGAAGATCTACAAAGCTAATATGAAATTGCTAAAGAGTATTTGCTATACTTTTTACTTGAAATCTCATCTTCCGTGGAGTGGAGACTTCTGAGGAATCCTTAAGATTTGAGACAAAGAATAGTCTGTTTCAAGTAATATAGATGATAAATGGGCAGGAATAAGATCAACTAAGCGAAGAATACCCAAATAATAGTCCGTGGCAGGTTGAATTGCACCTTCAATCGGATGTTCAGCGTCGTCCCATAGGACACCAACGCTTACTTGATCAGTAGAATATACTGAAAGTCTCCATCATGTATAAGCAGTAAGGTGTGACGGTGTATATATGGAGGAAGTAGGAGGAATATTCCAATGACAAGATATATTATTTGGAAAAGATATTCCAAGAAATAGCACCCTACGCTGAATAGTCTGAATGATACTATGAACCACTTGAGAGCATGGTTTAAAATCTCGGTATCGGTCGCGGTATCGGCCGGACCGAAAAACCGATACGTCGCGGATATCGTCGCGGATATCGGTCCGTCGCGGTCGTCGCGGTGTGAATTTTTTTTAATCCAAAAAAATTCGCAAAAATATCCAAAAAATCCAGAATATTAGAAAATGCTGGAAAACAATATTTTTTTTAATTAGTAACAACTATAAATTAAAATCTCGGTCACCTTAAGTTATGAGTCCTGTCTGTGTCGTTGTTCGCTTTATTCTCTAATATTTCACATAATGTAACCTAGGCATGTCAAACGGGCCGTGCCGTGCCGGCACGGCCCGCTAAAATCTTGGCCCGCCCGTGCCGTGGGCCGGGCCGGCACGGCCCGCCCCAGCTAACGGGCCGGCACGGCACGGCCCGCCAGGGGAAAACCCCTGGCACGGCACGGCCCACTGGCACGGCCCACAGTGGGGCGGGCTGGAGCGGGCCGTGCCGGGCCGGCCCGCGGGCCAGGCGTGCCTTTTTTTTTTTTTTTTTAATAGAGTTATAGGCGGCGGGTTGGGTTGGCCCGACCTGCGTAATTTGTATAGTTTTTTAAAAATAAATGTGTTTGGGTGAACTTGATCTCACAACCATTAGGTTGTGAAAGATAAACACAACCACTAGGCTACCTTACTTTTATATGCTAATATTTATTCAAACAATATTAAAACTAGTTAGATGAGGATGTGAGTCCTTATAACCTTTATTTTAAAAGGTTCTGTGAGTCCTTATAACATTTATTTTATATAGTGCTTGGTTGTCCGCGATTTAGACAAAAAGACCCGTGATTTTTTCCAATACAATTTTTACATAAAAAATCGTTTGTCTCGCTATTGTGGTTGATTGCGTTCTACTTACATTAACTATTTAGAGGATGGAAAGAAGTAAGAATCTTGCATAGTCCACTGCCTAATGTCATGCATGCAGCTGAAAATGGGCTTTATGAAAAGTCTCAAAACTTAATAGTCTAATAACTCAATTATAACTAAAAAGATTTTTGGTCGTATATTAGATAACTTCAAATATTCAGTCATGTCATGTTGTAACCAGCCAATGAGTATTAGACCCTTGAGAGACCTCAAGTCATATGGGTAAAAGAAACATAATTCTATAGGAGAAATATAGCATCCAATCCTGAACAATTAGATGAGAAATGAAAAATACCTAACCCAACTGGATAACTCTTTATTCTCAAATGCGATGAGGCATTGAAGACATTGGCTTTGGCTTGTTAGTGCTTAATAATTATAATTAAATTATTGAAGCCAAGGGGGCAAATTTAGTGAAGGTAAGTGTGTCACACCAAAACGTTCCCCTTATTACTTCTCCCCAAAAACACATTGCCCCTCATTATTAGTGTGACTAATTTACACTAAAGTCCTACCTTACCAAGTTATGTAAGTGTTTTTTTTATTAGAAAATGCCTAGGGTTGTTAGTTGGCTGGGAATTAGATTTTTATAAATTTAAAAAAAATATAAAAAAATAATTTTTTTGGCGGGCCAGGCGGGCCGTGCCAGGCGGGCCGATCCTGGCGGGCCTGGCGGGCCACAGGGGCTGGCCCACTAGGCTGGCGGGCCTGGCGGGCCTTGCCTAACGGGCCAGCGGGCCTGCGCAGCTCGGCCCAGCACGGCCCGCGTCATGGGCCGTGCCCAGTGGGCCGTGCCGTTGACCGGGCCGTGCCGTGCCACGGCCCGTTGACTAGCGGGCCGGGCCGTGCCGGGCCGGGCCGGCACGGCCCACTTGACATCTCTAATGCAACCATTATTGATGCTCATGATCAATTTATTAGTGTAAAATATAAGAAAATAAAGATAAGTAGATAACAAACATATCAATCATCATTTAATACTAACTCAATCATCAAATAAGTTGTGAAATTCATGACCATGAAGATAACATATTAAAATCTGAAATATGATAGTGAGATAGATAAATCATAAAGCACTTGAGCATCAAAAGGTTCATGGTTTACCTGAAATTAGAGGGGACTAGAGAGTAGAAATTAGAGAGAGATTGATGAGTATGAGTGTATGATAGTTGATAGATTGACAGCCTAATACCAAGTGGAGTGTCGCCCAGGCTCAATATCATCATCATCATTTCTTCGGTTTTGGTTAAAAAGATATGCTCCATACTGTTGTGCAGCACTACCATACCCATGACCATATTCAGATTGTTGTTGATAAGATGATGAACTATCTTGATCCCCTGTAGATTGTTCATGGTAATTGTGCACAAATGGTATGTAAAAGCCATGAGGGGTATATAAAGGTCGTTGGGGATCATGTGGTGGTGGGGGAAGCCTCCCTTGCTCAATTAATATCTGTTCGATAGACATTATCGGTGTTGGTGAAGGGGGTACCCAATTAGGGTCATATGAATAATTCATATGCTGTCCATACATGGCACCCTGTTCGCCAACATAACCCCCTTGATGACCATGAGTACCTTCCCCCACTCCTTGCCCAGCAGCGTCACCACTACTCCCTGTCTGTCCAACATGTCTGACATAGCCACGGCGAGGATCTAACTCGGTAGCTGCAGGAAAATGCTCAACTGTCT